>CM053594.1:146304210-146377489 GCA_028646575.1 Pseudocheirus occidentalis | reverse complement strand
CTTGAAGGATGCTTTCCAAGTTCTTTTTCTGGTCATGGGTTTCAGGTAGACCAATAATTTTCAAATTGTCTCTCCTGGATCTATTTTCCAGGTCAGTGTTTCCTTGCCCCAGGGGCAGATTGGCCGAACTGCTTTTCCTCTCCCAAATTGTTTCAAAGTTTCACTTTCACTTTCACTGACCATCCAATCCTGGTTTGCTTCATGTGAAGATTCCCTCATGTGCAGTAGATCTTCTCTGAAGTAGACTCAAGCTGTGGCTTAGGAGGCTCTGCTCCTTCTGGCCACCCTGGAGCCTGGCCTCGCCGCGGCTGCGGTTTGGGGCTGGGCCGGTCTCTGCTCCAGGTCTGCTGGCCGAGTCCCTCCTGCCGAGCTCCAGTCCCTGTTCCTCAGGCTTTGGCAGATGTGGAGGTTCTGGAGGCTGTAGATCTTCTCTCCTGCAGACTGGCTGCATCACGGCTCGGCTCAGCTTGGCTCCTTCCCACCGACCCGGGCCTTGCCTTGGTCTCAGCTTCAGGCTTGGCCGTCCTTGGCTCCTGACCTGCCGGGATTAGCCCCTGCTGCCTAGCTACCTTCAGTGAGAGATGTGTTTTCTGTATTTTTGTGAGTCTGAGAGTCCTAGACTTTGTCTAGGGTCATATTTCATGGGTGTTTAGGGTGGTAGTGTAGGAGATGCAGCGCCTTGCTGCTTCTATGCCTCCATCTTGGCTCCGCCCCCATCACTGACTCTTGACTCCTTCACTTCCTTTATCCAGTCTCTTACAAAATCCTGTTGATTTTTACCTTCATGACACCTCCTTTGTGTTGCTTCTGCTCTATTCTGATACTGTCAGCACTCTGGTGCAGGCCCTCATTACTTTGAAGCCTTTTGGTTGCTTTGCCTGTCTCGAGTCTCTCTGTACTCCAGTCTGTCTTCCACTTAGCTCTCAGATTAATCTCCCTAAAGCAGTTAGGTGGCTTAAGATACCTAATATCTGTGTGATACTGGACAAGTCACTTCACCTGTGTTTGCCTCAGTTTCTTCAAATGTAAAGTGGGGATAATATTACCACCTGTAAAAAACAGCCGTTTCTGACACATAGTAGATGGTATATAAAGATTAGCTATTTTTATTAAAGCCCTGATCCTATTTTCTCCCCACCATTCCCCAGTCAATAATTTCAACTTTTCAGTCTTTTTACACATTATCCTACCTCTAAGTACTCTGTGATTCAGAGACACTGGCCTTCACTCCACACAGTGACTTTGGGTATTTTCACTGACTGTTCTCCAAGTCTTGAATACTCTCCTGATCCCTACCTCCTGGCTTCCCTTAAGCCCCAGCTAGAGTCCCATCTTCTGTGAGATACTTTTCCTGATACCTTTTAATTCTAATCCTTTTCTTTCTATTGATTTTCTCAAATTTGCCTTGTATGTAGCTTATTTGTAAATAGTTATTTTTATTTTGTCTCCGTCCTTAGGCTTTGAACTCCTTGAGAGCAAGAACTGTCATTTGCCTTTCTTTGCATTCCTCCTATTTAGTACTGCCTGGCCTATAATGGGTCCTTAATAAGTGCTATATTGACTGGCTTTGTCTTTTGGTTTCTAATTTTAATCCTTCTTTTTTCAGAATAGAATTTAACTCTCTCTCTTATTTTTCTTAGTATTGGGTAGATCACATAAATGACTGTGCCACAGTATATGGCATTCAAAAGAACCAGAGAATATCTGAATATCAAAAGAGAAAAGATACTGATAATCGGGATAGGAAAAAATCAAGACATAATTCTTGAAAAATGGAAACAGCTGGAAAAGGTATGCAGATGAAGAATCTTAGGCAATTGTAAATTTTTAGTGAAATTCAAATTTTATTGGCTAAAATAAAGATGTGAATACACAATATTAGTAGAGACACATACTCTGTACCTGTTCTACTCTGTTAGCCTGGTACAACTGCATTTGACTTTTAACTCTTATTTTTTTCCCCGGCAAGATTTGCCTTCAAGTTAGAAAAAGTATAAATTTTCCTAAGTGTTACAAATACAGTGTTCTTTGCTTATATTTTAAATGAGATAACAATACTGAGGCCTAGATTAACTAAAAAACCTTTTGACTTCATCTGTGTACAATTCAGTGCAATTCGACAAAACTGTATTTATTACCTGCTTATTTAGCACCTACCATGTGAAAGGCACTGTGTATGTTTATGTAAAATAAAAGCCGTATATCCTCTAGGCACACTGCGTAAGGCACAGGCACAGATAAAATACAAGTTAATTTGAAGAGAGGGCATTAACAGGAGAGGAATTGGAGAAGAGGAGATAATGCCTGAACTGAGGCTTGAAGAAAACCAAACCCTGAAAGAAGACAAGGATTCTGGGAGAAAAAATTGAGGAATGTAGTGAATTTCAGGAATTGAAGTGACATATGCAAATGCAGGAATGTGAAAGGTGGAGTTCTGAGTTCAGAGAAGAGCTAGTAATGTAGGTTAAGTAGGGAGTTAATATTAGTTAGAATGGGCTAGTTTGGGGAGGAGGTGAGGTTAAATGCCAACCTGAGAAATGTGTATTTCATAGTAGAGGCAGTTAGGAGTTGGCTAAACAAATTTAAATAGGGAAGTTCTATGGTTAAATTAGTAACCCAGGAAGGTTATTTTGGTAGTTGTTTGAGAAACTGGAAACTGGCTTACCAGTTAGGGGGTCTGTTGAAATAGTCCCGTTGAGAAGTTACCTGTGTGACCCTGGGCAAATCACTGAGCTCTGTTTGTCTCAGTTTCCTCATATAAAATGAGGTGGAGAAGGAGATGGCCAGCCACTCCAGTACCTTTGCTAAGAAAACCACAAATGGGGTCACAAAAGAGCTGGACACCAGACATCACTGAAGTAACTAAACAACCAGAACGTCACATAAGATCTGGAACCTACTATATAAATGATAGGAGATCTTGGAATGTAATATTCCAAAAGGCAAAAGAAAGACATATAACCAAGAATAACTTATCCTGCAAAGCTGTATATAACTCTATAGGGAAAAACACGAGAGATTTTATTCACTTCTGATGAAAAGATGAGTGCTTAGTAAGAATGTTGAAGAACAGCTGCAAGAGTCCAGGGAAAACTGGAAAGGTAAATTTATTTGACCGTTTGGAAGGAGCTGTATGACAATGTAATTCTGCATTCTAATAGGAGTAGTGTTTCTTTAATACTTTAATGTCTTCAACATGTCCTGAGGAAGTTAAAGAACTCTTTAGGGTGGATTGCTTTTGTTCTAAGGATTTGAAGAATGGTAAGAGAAGGGAGGGTAAAAGGAGGAAGAGATTGGTATAGAAAAAAATGGAGAAGGGGGTGGAACTTGTTGTTGCTCATAATTGAGGTACATGAGAAGAATATATAAACATGGAGAAAGATGTGGCACAAATGTGTATCAGATGAACCTCACTTTTTTTCTGAACTAGACAAAGGAGAGTTGAAATACACACGCACAAACACCTACTCACACATGTACACATGTATTCATTCTCATGCACTTACACAAAGAGTTTAGTGTGAAAATTCATTGAAATCTACTGGAAAACAAGCGGTGGTGGGGAATTAGGACTGTGGCTTAAGGAGGACATTACCAGGGAAGCGATTGCTTTAAATAAAATTAACTTCCTGATCCTGTACTCCCTACAGTATAGGGAGTGGTAAAAGGATGGGAGAGAGGGGGTTATGAAAAGATGGAATCTGAAGTGGTGCCTTGGTTGAAATTTAGATGATTATGGAATGACTTGAAAAATTGTGGCATAAGAATTTAATGGAATAATATTGTGCTGTCAGAAATGATGAGAGATTTGTTTTCAGAGAATCCTGGGTAGCATGAACTGAGACACTGAGGTGAAAATAGCAGAAAGAGCAATTTCTATGGGGTTAGCAACAACGTAAAGAAAAACAGCTTTCAAATTTAAGAAATGTAATGGGATAACCAACCATGTCTCCAAAGAACCTATGATTAAACATGTTAACCTACTTCCCAACAGAGAGGTCATGGACATAAGACATAGGATTCAGAAAGAGACCTTCTTTTTGGACATAGCTACTGTGCAGGGATATTGTTTTGCTTGACTATGCTTGTTGAAAATTTTTTGGTTTTGTTCTTTTCCTTGCTTTTGTAAGGTGGAGTGGTGGTGGTCAGAGAGAGGTGTGGTTAGCAATATTGATGCTTTAAAAAAAAAAAGTAAGGACCATTGAAATGTTTCTTAAAATGTAACGAAGAAAACAAAAGAAAATTCAAGATACTACGAAAAGTAGAATTGTTTTGAGAGTTACATGCAGAGTTTATTATATACTTCTAAGAAATTTAATGTCAAATGGAAATTAATGGTTTCATGGGAAATCTTTTTTGTTTTTTTCTTTTCTCTCTATGAACATTATCCTCTTTTAGAGTTTGTCTTGAATTTTTTTAAAAAGGTTTTTTTTTTGCATATATCTTATGATTATAATGAATGTCAAAAGTAACTTTTTTCTTTTTAGCATTTAAAGACAGGAATTAAATGAGAAAGTTCAGTTTGTTTTGCACTAACAACAGCTGGCTGATAGCATTGAATATTTATGTAATTAAATATATATGTTTTGGCTATCCTAACAGCTTTGTAGATGGAAGGTTAAGAAAGCATGCAAAAACTTGCTGTAGAGGGATTAAGGCAGAAATAGACATCATCTCAATTTATGTTTTTAACCAAGAGTAGTTTTCTTTTGCTTTGTTTTGAAATAAGGTTTATTCATAAATAATATAAGCATTTTTTGTGTGTGTGAATGGTAACCACAATAAAAAAAACCACCTTGATTTTCTTTCATTTGTGCTATAAACTAAAAAAAAAAAATTCTAAATTTTGAGTATATTTCCTTAAGTACTTAAGGTTCTAGAATGTGGAAGAAAATTAGTATGACTTTTGAACCTAAATGTAATAAAATACATTTCCACAATGTCATTCTCAGATTTCTTTCTTTGTCCTGTTTGTACTCAATTGTGTGTCTCTGAACCACAGAGTAATGCCTAGAATTGTCTTTAGTAAGCCTTTATTTTCAGTGAATATTAATTTTTTCTTTTAATTTTTCCTGAATTGTTTTCCATCAGGCATATAGGAGAGAAAGAGAAAAAAAGGACTTGTATATACTACAAATAAACACCTAGACACTGAAATTTTATTTTTTTTTACTTTCAGGTATTACAGGCCCAATTGACTCTACTTAAATCTGAAACCAGAATAAAAGTATATTCTGGTTGTTCACTAAACTACTTCTAAATTGTGTAAATAAAAGAGTTTGTTTTGTATTATTAAGATATTTTGATAATTATGGCTTGGTTTAGTTAATTGATAAATAAACATTTGTTAAGTGCCTAGTATGTACCAGACACTATGCTAAGCACTGGAGATACAAATAAGGAAAAAAACCCTGAATATTTCCTGCCATCAAGGAGTTTACAATCTAATTGGGGAATCCCATTGTAGCACACCAAAAGAAGCTGAAAAGAGTGAGTAGAGGACCACAGTGGAGAGGTCCAAAGACATGCAACCTGGTGGGAAATGAAGAGATGGTTTACAAGTCTGGTGTTTTTATAGTGTTTGGAAAGAAAACAAAATTATAGGTCACAATTGCTTGACATAAATATCTTAACTTGTCAAAAGACTGATTGGATTCACTCCATAGATCTGCTGTAAAGATCAAGACTGACATTCTTTCATTATAATAAGTCTAGAAACCTAAATATTTTTAATATTTCTGAAAATAAGAATTTTAGTAAAAAGCAAATTTTATTGTTTTTTAAAAATGATAGTTTAGTTTTTCCACTTACCTGTAAAGACAATTTTTAACATTCATTTGAGAAATATTTTTGAGTTCCAATTTTTTTCCCTCCTTATGTTGCCTCTGCCCTCCCTCAGACGGTTTTACATAGGTTATACATGTGCAGTGATATAAAACATATTTCCATATTAGTCATGTTGAAAAAAAAAACAAACCAAAAAGAAAAAAACAAAACAAAACAAAACATGAAAAGAATAAAGTAAAAAATAGTACGCATTGATCTGCATTCAGATTCCCTTAGTTCTTTCTGTGGGGGTGGATAGCATTTTTAATTAGGAGTTCTTTGGAATTGTCTTGCATCACTGGCTGAGAATAATACTAAGTCATTCACAGTTGATCATTGTACAGTATTGCTATTACTATGTACAACGTCCTCCTGACTCTATTCACTTGACTTTGCATCATGGCAGTTCATGTCAATTTTTCCAGGTTTTTCTGAAATCTGCCTGTTTATCATTTCTCATAGCTTAGTAGTATTCCATATTAAAATCCTATACTGTACCTTGTTCAGCCATTCCCTCAGTTGATGGACTTGAATTCCCCTCAATTTCCAGTTCTTGGCCACCACAAAAAGAAATGCTATAAATATTTTTGTACATGTGGGTCCCTTTCAGTTTTTTTGTTTTGTTTTGTTTTTTGCCTCTCTTTGGGATGTGACCTACGAGTGGTATTGCTGGATCAAAGGGTATATACAGTTTGATTGCGTTTTTGGGCATAGCTACAAATTGCTCTCTAGAATAGTTGAATCAGTTCACAAGTCCACCAACAGAGCATTAGTGTTACAATTTTCCCACCTCCCATCTGACATTTAAAATTTTCCTTTTCTTTCATATTAACCAGTCTGATAGGTGTGAGGTGGTACCTCAGAGTTGTTTTAATTTGCATTTCTCTGTTCATTAGTGTTTTACATGGCTATTGATAGCTTTGATTTCCTCTGAAAACTACCTGTTCATATCTTTTGACCATTTATCAACTGGGGAATGACTTGTATTCTTATAAATTTGACTTCCCCCCAGTTTCCTGCTTTTTGTCTAATTTTGGTTGCATTGGTTTTGTTTGTACAAAACCTTTTTAATTTGATATAATCAAAGTTATACATTTAAAATCTTGTAATGTTCTCTGTCTCTTGCTTGGTCATTAATTCTTCCCCTTTGCGTATTTCTAACTAGTAAACTATTCTTTATTCTCCTTGTTTGCTTATGGTATCACACCTCATCTTTTTTTGACCTTATTTTGCTATATGGTATAAGATGCTAGTCTACATGTAGTTTTTTTTCCATACTGTTTTCCAGTTTTCCCAGCAGTTTATGTCAAATCATGAGCTCTTATTCCAAAAGCTAGGGTCTTAAAGTTAATCAAACACTAGATTGCTATGGTCATTTAGTACTGTTTCTTGTATAATTAGATCTATTTTTGCTTTTGCTTTGTCTGAGATCATAATCTTTTTAAAAAAAATTTTCACCTGAATCATAATAGACTTTGCTCTATAGCTCCTTAGCTTTACACTTTGTGTGTCTCTCTGCTTCAGTTGTGTTCCTTGTGAACAATATGTTGTCAGAATTTGGTTTTTAATCCACCCTGCTATCATTTCATGGGTGAATTCATCCAGTTTACATTTACAGTTTTTATTACTTTGAATTTCCCTCCATCCTATATCCCCCATTTATCCTTTCTTTCTCTCTCCTTTCACCCTTCCCTTCTTCATCAGTGTTTTGCTTCTGACCATTGCCTCCCTCAATTTGCCCTCCCTTCTATCAGGTGTCCCCTCTCCTTTTCTTATCTCCCTCTCCTGCTTCCCTGTAGGGTAATACATTTCCGTACCCATTTGAATGAATATGTTATTCTGTCTTTGAATCAGTTCTGATGAGAGTAAGGTTCAAGGGCTACCCACTGTTTCCCTATCTTTCCCTCTACATTAATAGGTCTTTAGTAGCTCTTCCTGTAAGATTACCCCTTCTCCTCTCTCTTCTCCCAGTGCAGTTCTGTTCCTCACCCCTTAATTTTATTGTTATTGTTGGATTTTTTTGGATAGCGTCCCATCAATGTCAACTTATACCTGCACCCTCTATCTATTTATATTCCTCTTGACTGCCATAATAGTGACATTGTTCTTAAGAGTTAAAAGACATCATCTTCCCATGTAGGAATGTAAACAGTTTAACCTTATTGAATATTTTATGTTTTCTCTTTCCTGTTTACTTTTTTAATGTTTTTTTTGAGTCTTATATTTGAAAATCTAATTTTCTGTTCATCTCTGGTCTTTTTATCAGGAGTTCTTGAAAGTCCTTTATTTCAGGGAATGTCTGCTTTTTTCCCTGAAGGATTATGCTGTTTGAGTAACTGATTCTTGGTTATAATCCCAGCTCTTTTGCATTCTGTGATATCATATTCCAAGCCCTCTCAATCCTTCAATAGAGAAACTGTTAAATCCTGTATAATCTTGACCATGGTCTGAATATTTGAATAATTCCTTTCTGACTGCTTATAATATTTTCTCATTGAGAGTTCTGAAATTTGGCTATAATATTCTTGGGAGTTTTCATTTTGAAATCTCTTTTAGAAAGTGATTTGTGGATTCTTTCCATTTCCATTTTACCCTCTGGTTTTAGGATATCCAGGCAGTTTTCCTTCATAATTTCTTAAAAGGTGTGATCCAGGCTCTTTTTTATGATCATAGCTTACAGATAGTCCAGTAATTTTTAAATTATCTCTCTGAGGTCCATTTTGCAGGTCATTTGTTTTTTCCAGTGAAATATTTCACACTGCCCTCTATTTTTTCCTTCTTTTGATTTTGTTTAAATTGGTTCTTGATGTCTCATGAAATTATTAGCTTCCTCTTGTTCAGTTCTAATTTTTAAGGAATTATTTTCTTCAGGTAGCCTTTTTATTTGACCAGTTCTTCTTTTTGAGGAGTTGTTTAGTGAATTTTTGTGTATCTTTTTTTCTTCCATTTTTTGTGCTTTCTTTACCAAGCTGTAGACTATTTTCGTAATTCTCTTGAATAACTTTTTAAACCCAATTTTTTGTTCTCCTTCTCTTATTCAATTTTTAAAATCCTTTTGAGCTCTTCCAGGAGTTCCTTTTGGGTCTTAGACCAATTCACATTTTTCTTAAAGGGTTTGCATGTAAGGCATTTTGACATTGTGGTTCTCTCATGAGTTTGTGTTTTGATCTTCCCTGTTACCATAGTAACTTTCTATGGTCAGGTTCTTTTTTATGTTTTACTCTTTTTTCCAGCCCATTTCATAATTTTTCATGTTGAGCTCTGCTCCTGGGGTGGAAGGAGCACTGTCTCAGGTTTCTTTTGTCAAGGGCTGAAGGCCCTGACCCCTTGCCTGCTGCTCTGCTAGGCCTGTGCCTGCCTGAATTCTGCCTGCAGTTGTGTTTGGGTCATGGGACCTTGGTTGTTGACCTTCACACTAGGGCACAGGGCCTCCTGTTGGCTTGCTGAGGTTTATTAGTCTGCTGCTTGTTTGCCTGGGTGGATTGGATTGCATTCTCCTTTTACCTGAGTGAGTCAGAACTTTCCTGTGGATCTTCTAGGTTGTCTTGGGCTAGAAAATTGTTTCTCCATGTTTGTTTGTTGCTTCTGTTGCTCCAGAATTCATTTTGAAGGATTATTTTATAGTTCTTAAGAGGTGAATTTGTCAATTCAGGTTATTTGCCTTATCCTGCCATCTTGGCTCCTGAGCAGGTTTATTGTTTGCTGTTCGAGGTATATGGTTTCTAGATATAGATATATGGCAGCAGTAACTTTTTTTCTTTTTGGAGGGGGGAAGGCAGAGAAGTTGCGGTTAAGTGACTTGCCCAGGTTCACACAGTGTGTCAGGTGTTGGAGGCTGGATTTGAACTTATGTCCTCCTGACTCCGGGGCCAGTGCTCTACTCACTGCACCAACTAGCTGTCCCTAGACAAACTTGAAAGTATAGTGGCCTACATGTAAATGAACTGAAAAATTACCAAGGGAAAGATTCCTATAAAATCATTTTTCTCTTTTGCGTTGAAAAACAATGTAGATTTAATTTCTTTTTTTTCTTATTTTCACTTCATTTATTTATTTATCTACTTATCTATTAATTAATTAATTCATTTGTTTATTTATTTTGCTTTTTGGAGGGGGGAAGGTAGGGCAGTTGGGGTTAAGTGACTTGCCCATGATTACACAGCTAGCTTTGTGTTAAATGTCTGAAGCCTGATTTGAACTCAGGTCCTCTTTACTCAAGGGCTGGTGTTCTATTCACTGTGCTACCTAGTGACCCTCCCCCCCCTTTTTTTTTAGAAGACAGAAGCAAAACATTTATTCTGACACCAGAAAAACCCCAAATCCCAACACCAGGAAAACAAGATCCATCATAGCACCGAAGAAGTTAATACACTATAGCACAGCAGGGAGCCGCATCATCTTTTACCCTTCTCACAAACCCTCACCAGCCTAGCTGTCACAGCAGGGGGCAAACACTTAAAAAACCTAGCTGTCTCCTTGAGTGCAGTCTTCTCCCTCCTGCTCTAATTGCTCTGGCTCCTAGCATCTTGTGGACTCTGCTCCATCCTTCAGCAAGCTCCTCCCACCACAGCCTCCATGTGATTGCATTCAGCCTATTAGGGAGTGGGAGCGATCTTCAAATTCCCCTTGGTCTATTAAGGGACAGGGAAGATCTTCACATTTCCCATTACCATTACAAAGGGCAGAACAGTGACCACAGTCTGGGTTTCCTGACTTCTAATTCCAGACTCTCTGAATTATCTAATGATATGACTAAAAGTGGCAACTTGCATTCTCTTAAGAAAAACATGAATGCTTCTGAAAATTTAATTTTAATTTTAACTAGTAATTCTAATAATAATATAAGCTTGCAGTTAACTAGTGGTTAATTATAAAGTACTTTGCATATATTCTGTTTTATTTTCCACAAAGTCCTATGCACTTGGCCAACAGGAAATACTGTTCTTTCCATTTTGCAGATATGGAGACTAAGGTTTAGGTCATTGAAGTGGCTTGTTTATGTAGCTGCTAATGAGTGTTTTGAGGTTGCATGCATAGCTTTTTGAAAATAACATCTGGGAGGACAATTACTGTCTGTATTCTTTCCCAGACTATATTCACGGGTGCCACTGATAGAGTTGGCCATTTGTGGTGTCAATTTGATTTCTTGATAAGTTACCTTAACTCTGTAGCCTCTTTGTGCATTCTTCTCCTCACATTTCATGGTCTAGCTAAGCTGGCTGGCTTTCTTGCTCTTCTTTGCATAGAATACTTCTGTATCTCTTTCCACTGCTTTTGTATTGGCTATTGCCAATAGTTAGGATGCATGTCCTCCATATCTTTGCTGTGTAGGAATCCCTTACTTCCTTCAACCCTAAGCTCAGACATCACTTTCTACCTTACGTGTTTCCTGATCACCCCTACTATGAGTGTTCTCTCTTCCTAAATGCCTTGTATTTATTCTGTATAGACTTATATATGTACATGGCTTTTTGAGAGTCGAGACTGTTTCACTTTTGTGTCTGTTATCTCAGGCTCTCTGTCCTGGCATGTAACCTATATTTAATAAATGCTTGTTTATTGATTGAATGTTGATGAAGGTAAATTAGAAATGTTTGGATCGTATTTTTAAAATTGAGTGTCATGAGGTACAACTCTCATGTAGCTTCCCAAAATTTCCCTTGGCATTGTTAGAGACATAGTATTGAAAATGTTGGACTGATTTATGATAGTGTTTATATACTTTATTTATTTCTAGTCAGATTATATTTGTGAGTGTGTATCTCTTTGTCAGTCTGGGAATAAATATTTTTTAAAAACAAAATTGTGGATCATGGGATTTAGAATGTTGTAGAAATATTACAAGTTAAAGTAATGTCAGGAATCTTTTAAACAAAGTCTTTTATACGTCAACAATTCAATTTTCTTGCCAACTATGTATCTTCTCACTCATAAATTCCCTTTCAATTTTAAGAGGAGAATCAGATAACTATATATATATGATAAAACTAGAAAGTTTAATTTGGTGCCAAATTGCCAAAAAAAAGTTTATACTTATTTCAGTCTAATTTTGGGAGAAAAAGAGTTTTAAAAATCAAAATCTTTTATAACTTTGGAGGTATAAGTTGAAATTGCTTAAAACAGGGAATTTTTTTCCAATTTTCTTCTCATCATCTAGTTTATACTGTAAATATTATATACTACCACATGTTTGCATGTCAGAGATATCAGGTTGCCCTGATTTGGTGATCGAATCCCTTGAAACGAATAAATTGTCTGTAGGATTTTTAAAAGTTTAAAAAATTCTCGGGGTGGCTAGGTGCTGGAGTCAGGAGGACCTGAGTTCAAATCCAGCCTCAGACATTTAACACAAAAAATTAGCTGTGTGACCTTGGGCAAGTCACTTAATCCCAACTGCCCTCCAAAAAAAAAAAAAAGAATTCTCTCCAATGAGATGAAATTACCTTTTCTGAAAAGTAGAACTGAATTATGATGGGTAGAGCTTTTCATTTAAAAATAGAAAATAAAGTTTGAATTAAGCAGTATTAAACTCCAGTTTTGTGCATAGCATCGGGGATTTTGAAAATTTTGTGAGCAACTGATAGTATGATTATTTCTGCCTTTAACATTTTTCTTTGAATATTGTTTATTGTAAAAAAATTATTGATATATTTTGGTTTTAATCTCCTTATTTTCCTAATATACTTTTTCCCTGTTCCTACCACCTAATGATCAATGAGTATACCAGTAAAACTGGACAGTTTTTAGTGTATTCTACACCTACATCCAAACTTTTTCCTGCCTCTGCAAAGAAGGGAGGTGCATTTTGCCAATTCTGGTCATTATTATTATTATTATTATTTTTGCTTTTTGGAGGGGAAGGTAGGGCAGTTGGGATTAAGTAACTTGCCCAAGGTTGCACAGCTATTTTTTGTGTTAAGTGTCTGAGGCTGGATTTGAACTCAGGTCCTCCGGTCTTCAGGGCCATTGCTCTATTCACTGTGCCAGCTAGCTGCCTGTTGTCATTATAATTTGACAACTTTAAGGTTTATATGTTTTGTTCTTGTTTCCATTTAAATTATTGTAATCATTGTGCATATCGTTTTCTTGATTCTCTTTACTTCACTTTGTACTAGTTCATATACGTTCCCATGTTTCCTTGTGCTTTTCATATTGATTGCTTCTTATATATCCTAGTAATATTCACTTAGATTTTGTTGAGGCATTCCCCAATCTATAGTCTCCTACTTTCTTTCTAGTTCTTTGTTTTCATTTAGTAGCTTCTGAATTTCCCTATCATTTTCATCAAACCAGTCTTGATGTTTGTGAGTATTCTGGTGCAGATGAGTAAGTGTGATGCTGTACCCCCAATTTCTGAGAGCTGCCCTCTCCATTTTGGTTCTGCTGTTACCATGTCTTGGCTCAGGTTTTCCTTCAAGGCAGTAAAAAGCTGTTCACATATAGAGAAGCCCTCTAATTTGTTGACATTGAGTCTTCTGATAATCATACCTTAGGGCCACTGCTTTTGTTGAATGTGAATGTTTAGATTGGAGAGTCTATGATCTATGTCTATGATCATTCCAGTACTCTGCTCCACACATCACTTTTGTCATGCTCGCATCCTGTCTCTTCTCCTTACAGTGACATAGTGTGTTAAGTGCCAGTGTTTGCTGTGAAGGTGCATCCATGAAATTTTGTCATGTTTAGGTAAACAGAAGACCTACAAGTAAAAGTAAAAGTTCAATAATAAGTGACTGCTGCTGTTTTGAACTCCATTTCTTCCAAGGACTCCCTGCCATGTCTGACAGTCTGTGCCTACTGTGCCGTTAAAGACACCCAGAATTACAAGCTGCTTCTTTCACCACACTGATGATGAAGGTCTCTGCATCTTAATAAATTTTTTCCTTGGCCTCATCAAGGTTTGTCATGGTGGGAACATACACACTGATGATGGTGGATTGGCACTTTCTTGCAAGTGGCAATCACATTGCCATGAACCTGTTGTTCACTCCTTTTGGGATGATAGTTTGTCCATTTCTAAAAAGGCCATATTTAATTCTGTCAAAAATAAAATGCAAGCAAGGCTTAGAGAAATTCAGGATTTTTGGCTCAGTAAGAAGGCAGATGAAATTCAGTTTTATGCTTAGAGTAACAAAAGCATTTTCATGATGACTAGAAGAATATTTATGGACCAAAGACCTTTGGTGCATCTCAGCTACTCAGTGCTGATGGAGCCACACTGATCAGTAATAAGGGCATGATCCTGGAGAGAGGGCTGAATGCTTCCATAGTATTCTCAATATACTGTCCTCAACCAATGCTTAAGCCATTTACCATGAACCTCAGGTTGAAGTCAGTCCCTCTCTAGCCAAACTTCCAACTGAAAAAGAGGTTTTGAGTGCCATTGGGCTACTCTTGTGTGGCAAAAGTCCTGGTGCTGATTCCATTCCAGCTGAGATTTACAAGGCAAGGGGTCCACTGCTCATACTAAAGTTTACTGAAAATCTTCTGGGTTTTATGGCAAGAGGTTCCCCCAGGAGTACAGTCCACACAGGAATACAGTACAACACAGCCTGTGTTGTCCATCTTTATAAAGGGAATGTAGTTAAAATGTCATGAAGATTATAGACTTAATGATAGAAAAATAATCCCTAGTTATATCCCAAAGAGATCATAGAAGTGGGAGGAAGACCCATATGTACAAAAATATTTATTGTAGCTCTCTTTGTGGTGGCAAAAAACTGGAAATTAAGGGGATGCCCATCCATTGGGGAAGGGCTAAACAAGTTGTGGTATGTCAATGTAATGGAATACTATTGTGCTATAAGAAATGGGGAGGAGATGGACTTCATATTTACCTGGAGAGGCTTATACAAACTGATGGTTAAGTGAGAAGATCAGAACCAGGAAAAACTTGTACGCAATCACAGACACATCGTATGTGTGATACCCAACCTTGATAAACCGGACTCTTCTCAGCAACACACAGTCATAAGACAACTCTACAAGTCTCAGGATGGATGGCGATGTCTACATTCAGAGAAAGATCTAGAAAGAACAGAATTTAAATGGAGACTGAAGTAATCTACATGCTATCGTTCTTTTCCATGTTTCATTTTGTTTTTTTTTCCCATTGTTCACTCCATTGGTTAAAACCCTTCTTTACAACCAGACTGATGTCCACTGTGAAAGTATTTGCAGATCCTACACTTGATTGCACGCCGCCATGAGAGGGTGAGGGGGGGGAAGGAGGAAAGGGAGGAGAGAAAATTTGAAACTCAAGGGATTGTAGAACTGAATCTTGTAAGCTACAAGTACATAAACATATCAGTTTAATTAAAAAAAAATAACCCCTAATTTCCCATCTTCCATTTCTCCCCTGAATTCTGGATTCAGTTGGAGTTATATAGCTTTGTTTCCAGTGATTTTCTGTTTGACATCCAAAAGTTTTTAGTCACTTGACTTCATTTCTTAAGAACACACTGATGTAATTATATTCATTGTTTTGGGTCTGGTTTTCTTCATCTTCATGTTTTTGTTGTATATACGATCTGTAATACTTAAGATGAGTAAGGATAAGTCTTATAATAGTCCCCAAATTTTTACCTTTGGGATGAAAGAAGCAAAACTTCTTGAGATCTCAGTTTCTCTGGAATTCAGTTATAAAGGCAAGGTCTTTGCTGGACATCTCAGTTTTTCTGGGATTTAATTGCCCTATTATTTAAAAAGATTTGAAGAAACTATTTACCTTTAGAGTAAGATCTGTGACCATTCATGCCAGGCAAAGTGAATATTAATTGTATGGTAGCTTAAAGAAGTTGAGTTAACTAATGTAATTTTTCTTATTTATATATGATATACATACTATATTTATAAATTTATACATGGCAAAATACATGTTTTTGTGAATTTTTTTCCTAGATATTTTGAGAACATATGTCTCTTTCAAATTATGGAATTACTTTTGACCAGAGATTTGACCAGGAGCACACCTCAAGGAAGTCGAGATAAAACGATAGGCCCCGTATTCACCAAACTATTTGTGGTTGTACTTTTTATGGTAGCTAAGGACAGGAATTATTCCATTTGTCAAAAAACATTTAACAAAGTAGATGTCCATTGTTTGGGTAATGGCTAAACTAATTATTGTACATAAAAGTAAGATTATTATTGAGCTGTAAGAAATCATCCATCTGAAGAATCACAGATTTGTGGGTAGACATGAACAGAAGATGCAAGGTCAGGTGAAGTTCATCAGGAAAACAGTATACACAATAACTAACTATAGACTGTATAATTATAATGACCAAGATTAGCCTCAGAAAGATATAAGAAAATTTACCTTCTCATCCCTTTTCAGTGGTAAGAAAATATGGGTGTGCAACATTATTTACACTCTCAAATTAGGTTGATGTGTTGATTAATTGCATTTTCCTCTCCTTTTTTCACACTTAAAACCTAATTGAAATAGTGATTTTTTAAAATTAAGGAATAGGATAAAACATGAAACCAGTGTCAGAATCTAAAAAAAAAGGGATCATAGGTCCACAAAAGCGAATTTCTGACATCATCTCCAAGTATTATACCCAGTGATATAGGAATGGTATCCAAAAACCACAGTGTAGCTATAACTTTCGTAAGATCTGAGGTTTTAAAGGGACATTTAGTTTTAAAAGAGAAACAAAAATAAAATAACCAAAATAGAGAAATGGAGCGCATGATCAAGGAAAAATACAGAAGAATGACACGGATTTGTAAGTTATGTAAAGAAAGGGCAGCCACTTGGTACAATGGATAAAGTGTCAAGCATGGAGTCATGAACCTGGGCAAATCTCCTAACTGCCTTAGTTTCCTGATATGTAAAATGAGCTGGAGAAGACATGGCAAAACACTATCTTCACCAAGAAAACCCCATATGGGGTCACAGAGCTGGGCATTATTGAAAATGACTGAACAACAACAAAAAACAAAACCAACCAATCCAACAAAACAGAATGAATTTATACTTCCCAAAAAACTGACATAATTTGGGTCCATATGTTTCAGTATTATCAAATGAAAGAGAGAAAAGGGAACTGCTCAAATTCTGTTTTGCTTTTGTCGTCTCTGTCAAGGAAAAGAATCCGTGGAAGTGTAACAAACATGGGTAAAAGGCAATGAAAGACCAAGATAAATTACTTGATTATTAAGAGAGCATTGTACTTCTTAAATGTGTGGAAGTTCACAGGCCCCGAGAAGTTACATCTTTGATTATTAGAAGAATTTGTAGACTGATAATCTTTAACGAACAGGAGGAAAGATACCAGAAGGCAAGATGTTTTTAGGTGTTTCTGAATTTCAAAAACAGAGACAGAGTGCAGTCTTCAAGTCATAGTTGTTTGGGGATCATAAGATGAAGTTGGGGAGAAAGGAAAGAAGGCTACTTAGAGATCAATTTGTCCTACTCCCAAGTTTATAATCTGTAAAATTCTTCTTGTACTTTCAATTTAGTAACCTTGTTTTGTTTTGTTTTTTTTGCTTTTTGGAGGGCAGTTGGGGGTAAGTGACTTGCCCCAGGTCACACAGCTAGTTTTTTGTGTTAAGTGTCTGAGGCTGGATTTGAACTCAGGTACTCCTGACTCAAGGACCGGTGCTCTATTCACTGTGCCACCTACCCACCCAGTAATCTTGTTTTTGATGCAAAAGCTATTTAGTTTGTGCAGTCAAAATAACCCATTTTGTAGAACTCTCCCCCATGCATGGTTTTGAAGAGTGTCTCTTTCCCTTCTCCAATTTCTTTGTAAAATACCTTTTTATATTTCGATTACATGTCCACCTGGACCATCTTGTGATATATTGTGATGTATTGGTCAAAACCTAATTTCTGCCAGACTGTGTTCTAGTTTTCCCAAAAGTTAAAAATAAACCTACTAAATATCAACAACCCAAATATTATCAACAAAGATATAGCAAAAGAATTTTCATTCAAAATAATTAGAAAATGTTTAAAATACCTGGTTATTATATACTTATATACTTAGCAAGTCTCAGGTAGTTCTTATATGAATGCCCCTATAGAACACTTGACAGGAATTATGGACATAAAAAAATTGGAGCTTTAACTACTTGTGGTTGGGATGTGTTAATATAACAATGAATGCTACCCAGATAAATTTGTATAGAGAATATCATGCCATGCCAAATTAGATTTATCTTTAATGAGTATGTATTATTTATATTAAACAGTATTGTATATTTGTGTGATTTTTGCCTGCATTTTAGAGATGAGGAAATAGAACCAGACAGATTAAGTGACTTACCTAGTATTAGACCACTAGTAAGTATCTGAAACCAGATTTTAATGCAGGTCTTCCTAACTCCAGCTCTAACACTATCAAATTTTATGTAAAACAATATCATATGTTTTGTAGGTAAAAATGATGAAATTGATTCATTTTTATTTGAATTGGTTTGACCTTAAAAATAGTTAATTTCTGTCTTCAAGGACTAGTAATTTAAAATTTTATTTATTATTTTTAAGGCTTTAGTTTTTCTCTACTGAATAATTTTTATCTTTTTTTTTAAGCAGAAGGAAGTGATTGATCACTCAGTCGAAATTTCAGATGTCACAGCTTCCAGTTATTCTCAATAAACATTGTAAAATTTTCAAATAAAATTTTTACAAAACAATTTTAAATAATTAAAAATAGCTTTATGTAGCATGTTTTGGTAGAATGAGAGGGTGTTGAGTGGAACCAGTTGAGAAGCTGAGTATTACACATATCGTTTGGTAGAAGCGCTTTGAGTTAGGCTCTGAGAATATGAATGGACCAAAAAATGGAAATTTCCCATTTTTATTAGTTTTCTTGGTTTTGATAAAGGGTATGGAGACAGTAAAAAATCAAAATGCAATAGTAAATAAAGCTTTGAATTTACTCGATTAATTCTGTGCATCCTGTTTCTTAAACAGTCAACCTCGAAAAGTTAGAAAAGTACATTTGTAATTGGGATTTTTCCTTTAATGAACTTAATGTTTTTCAAAAATGTTAGAAAGTTTAATAGAAGCAAAACATGTATATATCTGTCCTGGACAAATTCTGTATTTTAATTTGATCTTTTGATCATTAAGCAAGAGGTGTGGTGTATTCATTTAAAAATTACTTCAAATGACTGTCTTTCCTACCAAATGGGTTTTGAACTACCTGCTTGACAGATGGAGTTGGAAGTAATCATTGAAAATTATCATGTGTTTATCTATATGTGAACATGTGCTTACCAGATGCACTTTGTTTAACTAATATTGGTGGTTTCTTAAAGAAATATGTACCTTCTGGATAGAGTTGCATAACTTAGGAGAATGAAAGCTCATTAAACTAGCTCTTTCAGATAGCTATCATTTGTAGAATCAGTTATAACTTAAAGTCTATTTGAGGTTTCTTAATATGATCGGTCTAGATGTAAAAGACTACAATTTAAAAACACATATTCAAACTTAGTTCACTCCCTGGAACATAATAAATATCGGGCTAATAAATGATTCATGACTGACTGGCAGACTTTTTTTTTTCTCTTGGGCTTTCTAATTTCTAAAGAAACAGATTTTTTTTTCCTGTCTTCTTTCCCTTCTCT
Source organism: Pseudocheirus occidentalis (assembly GCA_028646575.1). Lineage (NCBI taxonomy): Eukaryota > Metazoa > Chordata > Mammalia > Diprotodontia > Pseudocheiridae > Pseudocheirus > Pseudocheirus occidentalis. Next base: position 146,358,076 of record CM053594.1, on the reverse strand, counting down.
CTTGGCTAAACAAAATATCTTTCAAATTGTTGATTGAATTTTTTTGCAACTGTGTAAGTTGACTAGTGCTTTAATATTGTGACTGTAGCTTTTATCTTTTATGCCCAATTATAATTACTGTTGTATAATGCCTTGAACTCTTACATTTTAAATAATTTCTAAGGATTATAACATATTCTTGATGTAGTTACACAATTTTTTTCTAATTCATTTGAACAGTTTTCTCAACTTTCTTGGGATGAAAACTGATTGAATGTTTTCCTCAGATGTTAAATTTTAAACAGGAGGGCTTAACTATCAACAAATCTGAGAAACAAGGAAGGTCATTGTTACATGGTTTTGACAGGTGCAAAGCTGTAAATAATTACAAGTCTGGGCAGAGACTAGAACAGAAGTTGCATAGCAGCTGGTAGGCCTGACCCATGACAGGTATGGTCTGACCTAAGAAGCCTGCTCTCGCATTCTGAGGTTTTGTACTGTGAAAAGCACATAGAGATCCATAAAGATTTTTTTTTAATAGTGTAGACTACATGTCCGTTAGAAAGGAGATGTGGAATTGTGGGTTAGAAAGAGCACTAGTCTCGAGTAAGAGAGCCTAGCTTGTAAATGCCTGTTTCTCTGACACTGTTTACTCAATTAAAAAGAAAAAATGAGACAGCGAACTGCAAGAATAGTAAGATCCTTTGACCTCTTAGGTCCTATGAATCAGTAAGGATCTTCTTGTTTTCTTTCCCTGATCCAACATCCCCACGCTCCACTACTATGGTCCACAGTCTATCATACCCTGTCATTCTCTCTTCTTTTTTTACACATATTTCTTCTACAAACTAATTGACTCCATGGATTTAGGTGTCAGCTTGCTGCATATGACTCCCAAACCTGGTATATATTTAGTCCTAATATTTTCCCAGAGCTCCAGTGTTTCCTCTAACTAAGCAACATTACCTGAGTGGACCCACTGGTACCTCTATCTCAGTGTATAAAACTCAACTCTATCATCATTTTCCCCAAATTTGCTTTTCCTTCCTTTATTATTTCTATCAGTCCTAACCACAACCTGGGCCCAAAACTTAGTAGAATTTTATCTGTTTTCCTCATAATATGATATCCAAGTCCTATTGATTTTAAACTCACAAGATCTCTCAAAATAAATCCTTTTCAACACCATATTGCCACTACCTTCATTCAGGCCTTCATCTCTTCTCTCTTGGACTGTTGTAATAGCCCCCTAACTAGCCTGCCTCTTTATTGTCTCTCTCCATCTCATCCATCATAATCAACAATTAGTAAGTATTGTAATCAGTAACAAGTATATATTGTGATAAGTAAATAAGTGTAGGCAATCAGTACAGCAAGTACTTACTGTATGACAGGTATTGTGCTAAATGCGGGGCATGCAAAGAAAGGGAAAAATTCAGTCCCCATTCTCAAGGACCTGATACTCTAATGGAAGAAACCAACATTCAGAGAAATATATATATATGCACGCGCGCGCACACACACACACACACACACACACTGTATTATGTAAATTGGAGGTAATCTCAGGGAATACACTAGCAGTGGGGATGAGGGTGAGGTCTGGGAAAGGCTTCTTGCAGGAGGTAGGATTTGAACTGAGTCTTGAAGGAGACTAGAGAAGCGAGGAATCAGAGGTATGGAGGGAGAGCTTTCTAGGCATAGGGGACAGCAGTGAAAAGGTACATATTTGGGAGATGTGGTGTTATAGGTGAAACAATTAGGGCAGTGGTCGTGGGTCTTTGAGTCCATAGAGGGAAATAAAGTGTAAGAAGACTGAAAATAGAGGAAGGGTTCAAGTCATGAAGGGCCTTAAAAGCCAAAGAGAAGATTCTATGTTTTATCTTAGGAAACCATAGAGCAGTGGTTCTCAACCTGTGGGTTGCAAACCCCTTTGGGGGTTGAACAACCCTTTCACAGTGGTTGCCTAAGACCATCAGAAAATGCATACTTAGGAATGGAGACACGGCTCCTCTGTCCATCTCCAGGCGGATCTGCCCACATACATATACGCCGACATACAAGTATTAAAGGAATGCAGCATTAGAAAGGTTGAGAACCACTGCCATAGAGTTTATTGAATAAGGGGGGAGTGAAATGACCACATTAATCTCTCATTTCAGGATCATCATTTTAGCAGCTGAGTGGAGTATAAATTTGATTCAGAAGAGATTTGAGGCCTGACAGACCAACCAGAGGACTTTTGCAATTGTCCAGGTGTGAGGGGATGATGGTCTGCACCAGGGTAATGGCAGCATCAGAGGAGAACAAAAGTTGTGAAGGAAGAAGTGACAGGATGAGGCAAGAGATTGGATATGTGGGCTGGGGGAGAGTGAAGAGTTGAGGATGACCCTGAGCTTGTGAACCTGGGTAAAGGGAGAGAATGGAAGTATCCTTGAAAGTAATAAAGACATATGGATGAGGGCGGGATTTAGGGTAAAAGACAAATGAGTTCTGTCTTGTAAATGTAGAGCTTGAGATGTTTAGAATATGTATTTGAAGGTGTGCAGTAGGCAGTTGGTGATAAAGGACTAGAAGTCAGGAGAGAGGCCAGAACCGATTAAGTAGACATGAGTATCATGTGCAGATATGTTAATTAAATTCACGGGAGCTAATGAAATCATTGAGTGAAACAATATAGTGGAAGAACAGGAAAAAGGTCCAAGACAGAGACCCTTGGGGAATATCCAGGATTGATGTAGGAAATTCCTTAAAAGGAGACAAATGAGGAACCATCAAACAGAGAATAGGAACATGAAGTGTCATGAAAATAGAGAGAAAATATCAAGGAAAAGAGGGTGATTGACAGTGTCAGAGGCTTCATAGAGATCAAGAGGAATAAAGATTAAGAAAAGACGATTAGATTTGGCAAGTAAGAGATCCTTGGTGACTTCAGAGATTAGTTTCAGTTTAATGGTGAGGTCAAAGGTACTTTAGAGGATTTTTAAAATTTATTTATAAATGAAAAAATATAATTGGGGTGAGGTATACAAGACATTTGTTTTATTTATTTAAAAAATTAATTAATTATCTTTAGTTTTCAGCATTCATTTCCACAATATTTTGAGTTCCAGAATTTCTCCCCATCCTTTCCCTTTCCCCCACCCCAAGATGGCATGTTTTGATTACCCCTTTATCCAGTCTGCCTCCCACCCCCATCCTTGTCCCCTTTACTTTCTTGTAGCACAAGATAGATATCTGTAACTAAAGTGAATTTTATAGTGTGTAAAGTGGATTTTTGTTATTGTTTCTTTAGAGTTCAATTTCCCAGTATCCATAGCCATAACAGTCTCTTGTTCCCAGGTGTTAGATATGAGTTCTCACAATAATGGTTCAAAACATATCTACCATGCTTGTGCAGCCTTATATGATGATAAATAATACAAATGTCCACTGTGACTGCGCAGTGAGATACAGGGATGGGGTGATGTAAACATGTGAGGCTATTGCTGGCAATATGCCTTCTTTGTCTGTTGTCCCTATAAAACAGGTAGTCAGTGGTCACTGAATGGGGAACCTTACGGTTGAATGCACGAATGCTGTGAGTGCATTGATCAACCCCCATCAAGCCTTGTGGGGAATCTGTGTTTGCCTCAACTAGCCCCCATTGAGGCTTGAGGGGATATAGGAGATGCACAAGTTGTACCTATCTCAACTGACTCCATTGAGGCCTAGGGGTAGTTCTCCTCCCACTCCCCCTTCTCACTAGCCCCCAAGAGGAGGGTGATTAGGGAATGCTGTAAGAGTTTGTGCTCCCATTATCAGCATTCCTTTTCTGAGAAAACTAGACTAGAATATAGTAAGATTATTAACTGCTTCTTAGTATCTTTCCTGTCTGACCAGATGAAGAGTGAACCTGTGCTAACAGCCATCCTGTATGCTGTTTATTTGTCTTACAGTATCTAAACCCCATTGCCTATACATTTTATCTCCCAGTTGCATGCAATTTTTTAACGTTTGTTTTAAAAATTTTGAGTTCCAAATTCTCTCTTTTCTTTCCTCCCCACTCACAGACAGTAGGGAATGGAGGGGTTGGTACAAAATCCCTGAAGCCTGGGACAGTATACCCACCCTCAGAGAAGACAAGCAATTCAGTATAGGTTATACATGTGTAGTTATACAAAACACTTCCATTATAGTCATGTTGTGAAAGACTAAATATATTTCCTTCCATCTTATCCTTCCTCCATTTATTCTGTTTTCTCATTTGACCCTGTACCTTTTCAAAAGTGTTTGCTTCTGACTACTCCCTCCCTAATCTGCCCTTCCTTCTATCATCCTCCTCTCTTATCCCCTTCTCCCTCACTTTCCTGTAGGGTAAGATACCTAATTGAGTGTATGTTATTCCTTCCTTAAGCCAAATCTGATGAGAGTAAGGTATACTCATTCCATCTCACCTCCCTCCTCTTCCCCTCCATTGTGAAACCTTTTTCTTGCCTTTTTTATGTAAGATAATTTACTCCATTCTACCTCTCCCTTTTTCCTTTTCCCAGTATATTCCTCTCTAACCCCTTAATTTTATGTTTTAGATATCATCCCTTCATACTCACCCTGTGCCCTCTGTCTGTCTATGTATCTATCTGTTTCTGTCTATCAGCCCATCTGTCTGTCTATCTCTGTCTTCTATCATCTATCTACCTATCTATCTGTCTTTCTGTCTATCTGTCTATCTATCCATCTATACCTACCTACATATATATATATATATATATATTTATAGACATACACGTATATGTGTTTCTATATGTACACACACATATATTTCCTCCAACTACCCTAAATCTGAGAAAGGTCTCATGACTTAAAAATATCATCTTTCCATGTAGGAATGTCAGCAGTTCAACTTTAATAATTCCCTTATGGTTTCTCTTTCCTTTTCATGCTTCTCTTGAGTCTTGTATTTGAAAGTTGGATTTTCTGTTCAGCTCTGGTCTTTTCATCAAGAATGCTTGACAGTTCTGTCTTTCATTGAATGTCCTTTTTTTTTTTTTCCCTGAAGGATTATACTCATTTTTGTTGGGTAGGTGATTCTTGGTTTTAATCCTAGTTCCTCTGACCTCCAGAATATCATATTCTAAGCCTTTCAGTCCCTTAATATAGAAGTTGCTAGATCTTGTGTTATCCTGCTTGTATTTCCACAGTACTTGAATTGTTCTTTTCTGGCAGCTGCAGTATTTTCTCCTTCACCTGGGAACTATGGAATTTGAAAATATTCCTACAAGTTTTCCTTTTGTTATCTCTTTCAAGAGGTAATCAGTGGATTCTTTCCATTTCTATTTTACCCTCTGGTTCTAGAGTATCAGGGCAATTTTCCTTGATATTTTTGATGGCAGATTTTAAGTAGTCCAATAATTTTTAAGTTATCTCTTCTTATTTTCCAGGTCAGTGTTTTTTTCTAGTGAGATATCTCACATTATCTTCCATTTTTTTTCATTCTTTTGGTTCTGGTTTTTAATTTTTTGATTTCTCATAGTAATTAGCTTCCATTTGCTCCATTCTAATTTTTAAGGAATTATATTCTTCAGTGAACTTTTGGATCTCCTTTTTCATTTGGCCAGTTGTACTTCTTAAAGGCATTCTTCTTACTGGCTTTTTTGCCATTTGGGTTAGTCTATTTTTTTAAGGTGTTATTTTCTTCAGTACTTTTTTGAGTCTCCTTGAGCAAGCTATTGATTTGTTTTTCACGATTTTCTTCCATCCCTCTCCTTTCTCTTCCTTATTTTTTGTTTTATGTTTTATTAGTTTTCTTATTTGATTTTCAAAATCCTTTTTGAGCTGTTTGCATGGCCTGCGATGATTTCATATTTTTCTTGGAGGCTTTTGATGCAGGACATTGATTTTGTTGTCTTCTTCTGGTTGTTATTGTTTTGTTGTTGTCACTTTGATCTTCTTTGTCACCAAAGTAAGATTCTGTAGTCTTAATTTTTTATGCTGTTTGCTTATCTTCCCAGCCAAATACTTGACTTTCTAACTCTGTGTCAAGATAGGACTCTGCTCCCAGTAGGTGTCGGGGTGAGGGTGGGTATACTGTCCCAGGCTTCAGGGATTTTGTACCAACCCCTCTATTCCCTACTGTCTGTGAGCCCAGAGCTCCAGAAACAGCCACTGCTGTTGCTGCTGCTTCTGTTGCCACAGTCATCACCTTCATTGCCCCATGGCAATGGACCCCAACCAAACCATGCTCCTCTTTCACCCAGGTCCCACAAAGTTTTCCCACTGACCTTCTATGCTCTTTGGCACTTGTGGGTTGAGAAGCCTGGAAACCACCACAGTTGCCAGCGAGTCAGTCTTGTGAGGCCTGCTTCTATGCTGTCTGTGCCGGTGCATCCCAAACTGAACTGTGCTCCACTCCCAGCCTGGTGTGATATACCCTTCCTGTCGATTTTCCTGACTGTCTTGGGCTGGAGATGTGTTTCAGTCTGTCATTTTATGGGTTCTGTAGCTCTAGAAGTTGTTTAGAGTCAGTTTTTACAGGTATTTGAAGAGGTTTGGGGGATATTTCAATCAAGTCCCTGCTCTTACTCCACCAACTTGGCTCTGCTTTAGAAGATTTAGAAGAGAATGGTAGTGGAAGTGAAGGTGCTGACTGTGGCTGACTTTCTTAAGGAATTTAGTCATGAAAAAATAGAGACAGAAGAGAAGATAACCCAGGATAGAGGCTTGTGTTTTAGCTACTTTTAGGGGGTGTGACATAGATGATACTCTAGCAAAGGAAATTGAGAAAGATTCTTTAGATAAGTAGGAGGGAAAACTCCTACTTAGTAGGAGCAGTGCCATGAAAACCTGGGGAGAAGAGTATATCCTGGAGGATAAAGGTCAAGAAGGATGAAGACTGGGGAAAAGATGTTCAGATTTGGTAATTAAGTCATCACTGATATCTTTGGATAGGACAGTTTCAGTGGAGTAATAAGGTTGGGTGGCATATTGGAAAAGGCTGAGAAATGAGTGAATGAGAAGAAAAGTAGAGATCATGAGATGTCCTTTTTAGGAGTTTTACTGAGAAAGCAAAGGTGTAGCACTATAGCTTGAAGAGCTGTTAATATCTGACATTTAGCATCCAATTTTAAGGGTGATAGAATCTTTAGAGTATATATAGGTATCTATAAAGGAGCCAATAAAACAGTAGAGACAGAAGATTAAATAAAGAGAGGAGATGAGTTTAAGGCTAATTTTCTGGTTAAAATAGGTTAGATTAGAGGTAAAGAGGAATACATCTCCTTCCCCCCCACCCCCAGACATACACACATGCACACTGCTTTTTAAACAAGCAGTTTACCCTGGAAAGGCGAAGAACCACAGACACTAGAGAATGAAAGAATGGCGTATTATGTCAAGGGGCTTTAAGATGACAAGAAGTTGAGAAGAGAGAACTCAGAAGCCTCTTTTTCTTAGTAAAGTATGAGAAGGGGGTATGGGTAGGGTTGAAGTGGGCAAAAAAAATATTCATCACTTCTTCTGAGGAAAGTGACAGTCAGTTTAGGAGGAGTAAAAGGATTGTCTTGATGTGGTAAGGACCTAACTGAAATTAGATAATGTACATTTTATTTTATTTTATTGTGATACATTCAGTTTACACAAGAATAGTTAGCAGCTTCATATTCAATCATCCTATATGTTCTTTGTATATTGAAATGATCATGTTTGCTGATATGTTAAATTCATAATTTTTATTTTTTTTATTTTTTATTTTTATTTGTTTTGCTTTTTGGAGGGCAGTTGGGGTTAAGTGACTTGCCCAAGGCCACACGGCTAGTTTTTGTGTTAAGTGTCTGAGGCCGCATTTGAACTCAAGTCCTCCTGACAACAGGGTTGGTGCTCTATTCACTGCGCCACCTAGCCACCCAAATTCATAATTTTTAAATGTTTAAACCACACTATAATCTCTCTCTCAACATATACATATATATATATATCTGTGTGCATAGATATGTGTATATATACACACACTATATATGTATATATATCCTCCATCTGTAAGTTTTTGAGTACCATTCATTTTAGGGGTCCCAGACTGTATTGTTTTTTTTTTGTTTTTGTTTTTTTGCTTTTTGGAGGGCAGTTGGGGTTAAATGACTTGCCCAAGGTCACCCGGCTAGTTTTTTGTGTTAAGTGTCTGAGGCCAGATTTGAACTCAGGTACTCCTGACTCCAGGGCCCGTGCTCCATTCACTGCGCCACCTAGCCGCCCCCAGACTGTATTGTTGTGTCTTGGATGATCAAGTATTGAGGGGTGAAGTGAGGATAAACAAATAGCTTAAGTAGAATAAGGTGGAGGGGAAAATGGAGTAATAGATTGTATTTAGTTAAAGGAATTTCACAGTTTTTGTTCATAAGAGTAGAATACCTGTGAGTATTAGTAAGACTCAGTGTAACCATTCCTGTATAGTTGAGGTAAAGCAGAATAGGTCGTGTGAGCTGAGCAGATTCAAGAACTAGGAAGTTAGTTTATTCAAGGAAACAGTGGCATATATTTGGGAGTTTTCAGTATATGGACAGTTAGCAGACAAGTAGACTGTGAGCCAAGTATTGAATTCCTTGAGACAGGTAGAAGAGTAACCAGGTGGTTTGATAGATAATAGCTATCAGAATGTAGATTAAATGATAATTTTTCATAGAATGAATCTTAGAAGATTAGAGGCTGCTTAGTGATTGTGGCAGGGAGACTGGACTTGGCAGTGATGAGCAAGAGGTATTCTGACTCCCCCTCCAGAATCAGTGTCAGAGGTATGAGAGAAGGTACAATGAGTACTCTAAAGACTGGCTAGGGATGCATTGTCATCCAGGGAGCCAGAATTCTTTGAGTTTCAGATACTGAAAGGAGTATCTGAGGAAGGGGTAAGCAAATACAAAGTAATTTTGCTAGAGAACTTGGGAGATCAGTAAAGGCCATGTCCAGAAAATTGCATCTGACTTGAGCTTTGATAAAAGCTGAGTATTTCAAAATGGGTCGGACTGCCTTGGAGTCCAGTGGCTTCCTCCTTGATGTAGGTGTTCAAACAAAGGCTAAATAAGTACTTTTTTATTCAGTTAGAAGTTAAATGCAATTCCTTGAATTTCTTTCAAATTTGTATTTCTGTGATTCTATTTAAAAATATTTATGCTTCAGAGGTATCAGGGCTGTTATTCACACATTATTGTGAATTCATTCTGTCCTGTTGCTTTCTTTTTAACAGTTTCCATCTGATATAAATAATGTAATTTTGATGGATGAGTGTGTAGAGCTGAGGAGTTCTGGGATGTGGGGTACCTTAGGTATTTGGGCAATCTTGGGAAGTGTGCTAAATCACGTAGGTTCCAGCAGCATTTGATACTTGACAATGATTTGGGAGAATTCCAAAGACAGACATAATTGGTTTCAGAATTTGGCTTACAAAAAGGAAAATAAGCTATCTTCTACCTTTTCCTTGCTGTTCCACATAGAGCCATATCTAACCTATTGGTGTTTGACTCACAGTTGAAGAATGGCTTTTATATTTTAAAATAAAGTTTAATTGTATTTTTAAAATATAGAAACCATTCTTCACTTGGGATGAACAGCAACAGTGGACTTTCTTTGCCAATTCCTGTTCTATACTGCTAGTGACCCAGCCATTTTATATTTATTCAGAAGGTTAAACCCAGAGAAGTACAGTAACTTTTTCAGGGTTACCAGCTAGTTTTGCTTAACTAAAGTATGTATGACCTTCTGACCTTTTTTTTTGCCAGTTGGTGAGATAGTGTGTAATAGAATTGTTTTAATTTATGTTTAATTCAGTAATATCAAATATTTGAGTATTTATTATGCCATTTTTTGAACTATCTAACTAGTAAAACTTTTTCACATGTGTATTGGATATTTTTTGGTAGATATTTTGAGTTTTTGACTTTATTTTTTTTTTAAATTCAGTATAATGAATGTTACTGATTTTGGTTTATTGGAAAGAACTTGGGATTTGGAGTAAGAGGACCTGGATTAGAATCCTAATTGATAACTTGGCATCTATATTGCCTCTGACAGTTCATTTCATTCCTCTTTAATTTACTTATCTTTAAAATTAGACATTTTGACTAGAGGATCTTCAAGGTCCCTTCCAGATCTAACTCTTGCAAAATCAAGAAATAAATAACTTTGCTAGTCATTGTAGCAATGCAGAGATAAAAATAAGTAAGAGTTCATTCTTAATGTCAAGAAATTGGCACGTAGTAGGAGCTTGATAAATGGTTTTTGGCTGACTCACTGATAATCTGTTTGGAATCATAATTTATATAGATATCAGAAGTGAATTCACATGAAATTGACCATCACCCCATTTAGAATAGCAACATTATAGGACTAGAAAGGAAGCATATCTTTGGAAGACCTGCCTATCATTAGATGACAGGAAATAACAGAGTTGATTTGTTTATTCTTTCTCAAATTAAATCTCACTTCAGTGCATCATCTGAACTATTTAATTTTAAGAAATGAAATTCTTGGTGGTATATTCCTTGTACCCTGAGGCTGGTATAAATGCTTGAATTTATGGTGTGCCATTAACCATGATAGGTTGGTCATCAAGTTAATTTGTATGTAAGAGTATGAGGTTTGGATTAAATGAGTCAGAAAGCTTGACTGAAATGAGAATAACAGTTCACATTCAATTAAAATGTGCATAGACTGCAATAACTTTTCAGTGTACCAGGGTAAAGGGGAAATGAAATAGGTTGATAGTTAATAGATATAAATTTAAAAGTTAACGTTATTCAATCTTTTAATATTTCCTGGAAGTCTTACACAAAATGGTAAAGTTCCTGAAAATGTGGAAACATAAATCATTCTTTAATGGAGGGCATGCTATTAAAAAAATTAAATTCTAGGTAGGTGACCTTAACTGTGAACTAATTAACTTAGGGACAGTGTGATCTGTTCTCAAGTGAGTAGATATTTAAAAATAAACTGGTAATTTTTTCATGTAGCATCAGTGTTATTTGTGAGATTTCATTATCACTAAGTGAGCAGATTTCTTTACTGTTCCCAAGTAAAAATAATATCAGTACATTAAAAATTGGCAATATTGTAAGAATATTCATGCCATAATTTTATGATTTATAAAATATTTCTTTTGGAGTTAGAACAAATAATATCATCCTTAAATTATTAAGTGCTTATTTCCTTCCTGGCAGTTTATGAAAAGCCTTGAGTTCATTGGCAATTAAAGTAATTCATAGAAAGGTATAGACAGTCAAAAGCAAGACAGAGTGAAACATGTCCCACATTACAATACCATCTTATTTGGAAGTTTGCCTAAAAATAGATTTATTGTATTAAAGAAATTTATTTGTGAATTTGATTTTGGAAAAAAAAATTTCTCTTCAAAACAGATACATATATAAATGATAGTTAACTTTACAATCTGTCCTACAAAGAACTCTGTTTTACTCAAAATCTGTCTGAAATACATTATAACTTATTATATACTCTTTTAATATTAAAGATTAAAATAAAATAATACATTTGATAAAGAACATAATCTAAAAATATTTATCCTAAGGGGCAGAAAAAGAAAAGTTGACATAAAAAAATGAGTTGTTACTTATTTCTGAACATTCTTTTGGGGATGTGATGCACTTTGTGGTGGATGGTGATTATTCTTTCCTATGCCATATAAAATGACTAAAGCATAACACTTGAAAGGAAGCATATGTCACTGGAGGTTCTTCCTGCCACCAGGAGACCCAAAAAATGGTTTTAATTTCCCTTAAAAAAACATAACTTTGACTTCTGGTCAAGTTGGTGGAGTGAATGGGAACCGTGTGGCCCAATTCCCATATGTACACTTCAGAAAAGATTTAAAAATAGAGAAAGAAATTACAGTAAATATCTTATCTATCCCAGATTGGCAAAAGGGGACATCCAGAAGCCTGTAGGTCCAAAGGAGGAAACCTCTGCTAGAGTTACTGGGATAAGGACCAAGGAAACTCCAAGGTGATTAAGCACAGGAGAGTATAGTGAATAAGAGTTCCTTTGGAGAATGTAGTGATGCCTCGGGGGCGTTGCAGGTTTGTAGCTGCAGAACTCAGCGACCCCTGAAAGTCATGAAGAACTCTGCATTCTGAGCTCCAAGGACAGATGTGAGCCTGGGTTAGGCCAGCACTTTGTGTATGGTATCCAAAGATGACTGGGACACAGGATGAGAGGAAGAGTACTTTTGCAGTGATGACAGAGTACATAAACATGCGCATATATACAAACACAAAAAGATTGATGTAGAAAAAAATCATCAGGCTCAACTAGGAAATGTGGGAGCAGGGAGAAGTATAGGAGAGGATTAAAAGACCATAGAATAAGGTAGGGATTAGTTATAAACAAAACAAACTGTTATTCTGGAGGGCAGAGTATGAAAGATTAAAGGGAAAGAAAGAAAAGGGAAAAACCTGTGAGTCATGTTTGAGTGTGAAGACAGCAGAAGGGAAACAGCTCTTAATGTTGAGCATACTCTTTCTTATTGCCTTCTTTATAAAGAAAGCAGGGGGTAAGGAGAAAAAAAATAAACAAATAAGATGGAGGATGAGCTTCACCTTAAAACAAGAAGAATAGTGGAATTCATTAGAAAGCAGATTCAGCAATATATTTTTATTTATAAAAAATACACTGAAAACATAAAAATTTACAGAGTTAAAATCAGAGGCTTTGGTAAATTGGTATACTTCCTGTAAACTTTAAAAGAAAAGTAGAAATAATTGTCTTAGATAAAGCAACTGTAAAAAGTAGACATGGTTAAAAGAGATAAACAGGAAAACTAAATTATGCTTAAAGGAACCAAAGATAATAAATTAATATTGATATGTAATATATATATGCACTGAATGGAATAGTATCTAAATATGAAAGTTAATTGATTTACAAGGAGAAATAGTAAAAATATGGTCGCTGGGGACCCTAGTGTTCTTATTTTAGATTTACTTAAAAAAAAAAACAACAAAAGGTAAAAGAAGTTAAGTGCCTGAATAGAATTTTAGAAAAGTTTGTTTTGATAAATCTCTGGTGATTACTGAATGGGAAGGGAAAGAAGCACACATATTTCTCAGCTATTTGTGGCAGTTTTTATAAAACTGACCATTCATTAGGACATAAAAGCCTCATGCAGATAAGCAGAGATGTTAAGCATTTTCTTTATCGACTATGATGTAGACTATGATGCAATAAAATGTGGTCTTGATACCTAAATCAGGGAGAATCAAAACAAAGAAAGAAAATTATAGATGAATATATCCCTAATGAATATAGGCAGGAAATTTTTCTGAATAAGTAGTAGACTAGAGCAACACACTCAAAATATTATATGCTTATCAGATAATATTTATTCCAGGAATATAAGATTAATAAGTAAAACAGTCCAAGTCACATGATTGTGTTAATAGATGCAAAAAGGGGTGGCTAGGTGGTGCAGTGAATAGAGTGCCGGCTCTGGAGTCAGGAGTACCTGAGTTCAAATCTGGCCTCAGACACTTACCACAAAAAAACTTGCCATGTGACCTTGGGCAAGTCACTTTACCCCAACTGCCCTCCAAAAAGCAAAAAAAAAAAAAAAAATCAATAGATGCAAAAAACCCCCAAAATCCTTTTGACAAAATAGAACATTAATGTCTGTTAAACAAAAGAAACTAAAAAAGGATAGGAATAAAGAGATCTTTCCTTAATAGGATGAATATGCATATCAGAAATCAAGAGCCAATATTGTATGTATTAGAAATAAACTAGAGATCTTTCCCATAAAATTATAGGTAAAGCAAAGATATCCATTACCATTTAACATTGTTCGAGAAATACTAGCCATTAGCAGTAAGAGCAGAAAAAGAAATCATGCTAATATGCATAGGCAAAGTGGGAATGGAATTACCACTTTTTGTAGAGGATGTGATGGTTTATGTTGGAATTGGCTGTGGTCGGTAGGTCAAATCTGAATTTGACATATTTTAATTTGTTCAAAAAAACTGTTAATTCGCATGCTTTACAAAAACAGTTAGCAGATCATATTTGCTCTTCAGATCATAGTTTGTTGCCTATGTGGAGACCCCTACAGTTTAAAATTAATTGAAAAAATTAATAACTGCAGTAAAATGACAGAATATAGAATCAATTCCCAGAAATCATGATCTTTTCTATTACCAACAATACTTACCAGGAAGAGAGAGAAAAAGAAATGCCATTTAAAATAACTATAGGATATAAAATACACACACACACACACACACATATTGAGGAGTTTACCTGTCACAACATAAACAAGAGATATAAGAATATTATTACAAAATATAATTTTCTTACAAAGATAAAGGCAAGTTTAAATAGGTCTTCTCATTTATGTAATAAGCAAATAACAATACGGCTACTAAGACTGACATTTCTTTAGTGACATTCCAGTTATATTACCAGTAATGTAGTTCAGTAAAGTATAAAAAGTAACAGTTTATCTGGAGGAAAAAAAAAATCAATGTGCTCAAAGGAAATTTTGTTTTGGAAACTTTTGCTTGGAAAACTCAAAAGCAATCTTTTGTTTTATTTTTTTCTTGGAATTTTTTTATTCATTTATTTATTTTCTTGTTTACGTCATTCATTTCCATGAGATTTTGAGTTACAAATTTTCTCCCCATCTTCTCCCCACTCACCACCCCAAAAACAGCCATCCCACTATATAATCCCTCCCTCAATCTGCTCTCTCCTATGTCCTTCCCCTCACCTCTTTGACTTTCTGGTAGGGCAGGATGGATCTCACTACGTTAGTGCCTGTTTATCTTAATTCCCACTTAAAAGCAATTTTTTAGACATTAGGTGTAACTTAATATCTTACACCATATACCACCATAAATTCCAAGTAGTTACATGCCCTAGATATGAAAATTCATGTCATAAACAAATTTGAGGATCAAGGCAGAAGATACCTTTCATAAAGAAGGGATGGGATAGAGAGGGTAATTGTGTATTTTTGTTAAATAAAATTGAGATAGTTGTGTACAAACAAAATTACCACCATTAAAATGGAAAGGAAAATGTTAACTGGGGGAAAAATGTTTTTGCAGTAGATTTGATAAAGGTCTGATATCTACAATATATGAAGCCTTTATTTAAACTTTAATAGTTTTAAACTACATTAAGATTTTTGGGATATCCTGAATGTAAGAATCACAACCATTCCCCTATAGATAAATGATAAAGGATATGAATAGGCAGTTCTCAAAGCTATCATCAGACTTCCAAAAAAAATCTACAAATCAGAAAAACACAGAAGCAAATTAACTTACTTTAAGTTACACTTGACATCTATCAGATTGTCAAAGATGACAAAAATGGCAGTTGTTGGAGGAACTGTGGGGAGACAAGCACACTATTGGTGAAGCTGTGAAGTGAATGGTCCAGTACTTTTGGAAAGCAATTTGGAACTGTGCCCCGAAAATCCCTAAACTCTTTGAAATACATCAATACCACTATTAGGCTTATGCCTCAAAGAGATCAAAGGGAGTTGAAAAGAATCCAATGTACAAAAATATTTGTAGCATTTCTTTTTATTTTAACATAGAACTGGAAACAGAGGGTGTGTCCACAAATTGGGGTATGACTGAACAAATCATGGTAAGTGAATGTAATAGAATATTATTGCTCTATAGGAAATAACAAAAGAGACAGTTTTAGAGAAATGTGGGATGGGTTCTGTTGAATTAATGTGGACTGAAGTTGAGTAGAACAATTCATTGTAAAGACAAACAACTTCAAAAGACTTAGGAACTCTAATGTAATGAATGACTATGATGTTCAAACATTCTGCCCACCTCCTGAGAGTAGGATGATGTACTCAAGGTACTGAATGAGACATAAATTTTTGAACATGACAGATGTGTAGATTTATTTTGCTTAAATGCGCTTATTTGTTTTAAGGATTTTTTTTATGGGGAGGTATTTAAAAAATAAATTCTCAAAAATTAAAAACATTTTGAAAATTCACATAGCTTTCCTTTTCCCTATTGTAGATTTTTATCACTAGCATACATTTTTAGATTTATCAACTATTACCAGTGTTTTCTGGGTGTTACAATCATCATATCTTTCTTAGCATTTTCCCAAGTAATGTTAACCAGGTAAATGGTGTTCTCAATGGAGATGCTTTTTGGATTAACCCTTCTGTTGCTATTGCCATTGTCCCTGCCACCCACAGTGAGCATCCCTTTAAAGAACACTATCTTTTAACTCCATAAAGTTGTCTTTAAAAAGAAATAGCAATCATGAAAAGATGAGGGCTCTGTGTTTCATGTGTCCACTTGAATTATGAGCATGGCTTCTACTGTTTTTAGAATATACAGGATAGATAGATCTGTTCCTTAAACATCTGTAAGAGTGGCTTAATGTTTTTATTTCCTTTGTTTTGCCACTTTTCCAAAGGAGAGCTTTCTGCATATTTTCTCTCTATCTAGAAGAAATGGGTGCTAGTTGAGTCTTAGTCACCAGCTCCCTTTTTTTGCAAGGCCTGAATTTTGATGAGATGGTTGTGTATAAGAGGAACACAGAACAGTTTAGTTCAAAGGGGACTCAATAGAACTTCCTAGAAAATGTCATTTAAGTTTTAGAGGATGGGAACATCTTCCAGTTTTTCTTCAGCTTAGGTTTTTCTGGTTTGACATTGGTAGTATAGAGGTGTCTAAACGCCTTTAACGGCTTTGCTTTTTCCAATCCAACACACTTTCCCATTCTTAAATTATTCTAACAATATTTTACATTGTTGATCATCTCTTATCCTCCCACTCAGGAATCTTCCTGTTTACTAAATCAAATTCTTTAAGCTGGCATTTAAGGCTCTCTGTACCAGACTTAAACCTTTCTTCTTCACCGTATCACACTACATGCTTTTCCTGTAAATGTGTCTCACACTCCTCTCAAAGCAAAATTTTCCATTCTCTGTCATTGCACATAGTATTCTCCTTGCCTGTATCTTATTCCTTTCCTCCTTTGAAATTCTACTCATCTTGCAAAATCTAGGCCAAATTCTGACTCCACCATGAATCTGTCTCTGAATTAGTTCCATCATTAGGAATGATTTCCTGAGTCTCTGAGTGCTATTTTGGACAGGAAGTGGGAGACTGTATCCCTCTGTTTTGCTTAGGATTGTGAAAGTACAGGAGCCTCTAGCAAGCTTGATAGATACTGCTGCTAATCATGGGAGTTTTCATCCACTCTGTTTCCCACCTGGGCCAGTTAGCTCCTCTTTAGGCAACCTCTCTAGTGGCCCCCTTTTTCAAAGAGCTCACCATATTTATGCTAGAGTTAGTGAAGATACCTAATCAACTTAGCATACTGCAGCCCAGAACCCCTGAGCTGCTGAGATCTGTCTGCTAACAAGAATTGCAGTTATACACTAATCTAGCAGGTGTTATAGCACCTTTATTTTATATCGCTCTATTGGCCCAACTATTGCTTTGACTTTTTAAATGGCTATTATATATATATTTTCACTTTCTTTTTAGGCTATAAGATCCCTGTGGTCTGTGTTATATTCATCTTTGTATCCACATAGTATTAGCACTTTAACGTATCAAATCAGTTCATTCAACTTCCAATCTGAATATACTTTTCCCCTTTTAAATATCCTTAATTAGGGACATTTTATTGTATTTGCACAAGGATAAGATACTTAGGTCAAGGTATATTTAATAACAATTATATGTAAGTATATACACATAGATATGTATATTTTACTGCTACTTCTACTAAGTATAGCCGGACTCATGAAGGTAGCAGCTGTTTCACTGCTACTTTATCTACTACTATATGAAGTGATGAGTCACATGAGTAATTGTATTAGTTGTATAAAATACTTTCAAGACAGTTTCACTTATAAAAGTCCTGTAGGGCTTCTCATAAAGATGGAAAGTTGGAGCCATCTGTTACTTTAAAAACGTGACCCTAGTATACCACCTGGTGTTTAACTCAGCCCCAGGATTTATTCCAGATAAAGCTTCATTTAACAAACATGGGGATAGGAGTGTGTGGATACAAGGAGGACTTCTTTTTACTCAGGACTGAACAACATTATTTGGGATCATTGTTGTTTTCTATTGTGGTTTATAATTAAAAACAATTTTCTCTTAATTTTGAAAATTGGATATGTTGGATAGCATTACACAAAAACAACATTATATGATGATGGGGATAATGTTCTGTGCAGGATGATTTCATTTGGAACAGTTGATGACCGACCACCTGCTGTACTTTTGTTCTAGTAGCAATCTGGCAAGTGGCTACAGTGTTTTGGTTCTTTGATTTGTCACGTGTTTGGAACTGTCTGGGTTAGTTGTGACCATTAATTCAGCACAGAATGATAGAATATTTGACTACTGGGTGTTTGAATTAAGAAAACAAATCGCTCTTACAGTTATTCACTAATCACAAAATGCTTTTATCATGTTGATATAACATCTGAACATTTTAGTTTTATCTAGAAGTAGCTTATTCTTATCTGTTGTGCTGAAACAACATAAAAAGTGGTACAGGTATTATTTGGAATTATGGTAACTAGCCTCCATCTAACACCTGTCTGCTTCCTCACTGTGATTGTTGCCTCAATAGTTGGTTATGGGACATGACATTGTCACAATCCACTATAGCTGAGGGTTACCAGATCTCCTCCAAAACCTACAAGGGAGCTTTCTATTTAAAAAACAGACTGTTTAATGCTAAAAGACCAGTTGCTTTGTATGTAGGTAGCTTCTTGTATTTGTTTTGCAAAATTGCTGTTTGCTGGATAAATTAAGGTTTTTATCTTTAATGTTCCAAACACATAACTTTCTTCCAAATATGTTAAAATCCAGTATCCATTTATTAGACTCTGTGTGTGTATATGTGTATGTGCACCTGTATGCATTTGTGTATCACCATTACCAACTTGTCTAAGAGGAAAGACTCCTTTTTGGTTAGGACTTCTATGAAAATTAGCTTATTGCCATAGCTTATTAGACTTAGAAAAGATCACAGATTTAGAGGTATTTGGGATTTGAGAGACCATTTTGTCTAATTCTTTCGTTTTATACCTGGAGAAACTTAGACCCAGTGATTTTAAGTAACTCACTCAAAGTCATGCAAGTAATAAGTGGCAGGACCAGGAGTAGAACTCATGTATTTTGGTCACAAATCCAGAACCACAGCTTTAAAATGTTGCATACTATATAGGCGGTGAGGATTTAATAGGGATCTAAACTAAATACTGAAAGGGTTTGTATAGCCAGTTTGTGATTTATTTCAGGAACTGTATATTTATTCAAGCACCTGCTTTCTTCTCTCAATCTTTGCTTGCTATTAAATAATATAATTCCTTTATCTTCTTAGCTCTTTAAGTGCATCTTGGACAAAGGATAAGGAAATGCAGATATCTGAATAATTTATTTTATTACCTATTAGCAACTGGTTTAAAAGTTTCTGTTGTAGAGTTGAAATTATGGGATGCTCATTTCTCTTTTTTGAATATAGACACATTCATATACACAATTATATTGCTATGTGTATATACATATATATGTATATACACATATAAAAGAGTGACCTGGGTTCAAATTCTGCCTCTGAAACATGCTGTATGAGCCTACACAAATAACTTAATTTTTTAGTGAAATAGAAAAATAATTCTTTAAGAATATAAATTGTAAAAGAGTTGTAGATCGGCATTGATATACTGGGTTTCCTCAATGAACTTTGCTTCCATCAATAAAATCACAGGTCACATATATGTTTGTGTAGATGCATACTGGAGTGTGTGTGTGTGTGTGTGTGTGTGTGTGTGTGTGTGTGTGTGTGTGTGTGTGTGTCTAAAGGCTAGAAGTTCCTTACTGTCTGGGACCGTCTTATTTATTTTACATCTTATCACCTTGCACAAACTTTATGAGCAGTCAGCTCTTATTTATGATAATATTCCATTTTCCATCTTCATGCCTTTTCATAGCCCCATATTTTCAGTGCTGTCAATGTCTCCTCCTCTCCACTTCTGACTTATTTTAAAACTTGGCTCCACTTCTACTATCTCCTGTTACCTTTGTATATCTTTAAAATTTAATTCTCTGTTGTTTTTCTCTACAGAATATAATTTCCTTTAGGTCAAGGACTCTTATTTTTACCTTTGTCTTCTCAATGCCTAGCACAGGGTAGGTACTCAGTAAATGCTTGATTGTTGAGATTTGGGGGAGGGCGGAGTCAAGATGATAGTGTAGAAACACTAGAACCCCTCAATACCACCTCGAAAACCTATAAAATATGACTCTAAATAAATTTTAGAGCTCCAGACTCCATAGAAATGATGGAGTAACAAAGCCCCCACTGAAGGCAGCCCGGGAGGCAGTCATTGCAGCACACTGAAAGCAGAGCCCAGCCCTATGTGGTTTCAGCTTCAGGGCATCCAGGAGAAGCTGGGGCTGTAGCATTCAGGAGAGTAGATCATCAGGAGCTGTGGCAATTTCCAGAATCACCAACTCACAAGAGCCAAAAGACAACAGGAAAAGGTCAGTGGAACTTGGCTAAATTTGGGGGAGAGTGTCAGGCCAAACTGCCTCCAGAGCTAGCAGCCATATGAAGCAGCGGATCTGCAGCTGCCTCTATGTGGCTGCTTCAGAAGCTCCCTGCCTACAGATTTCAGGGGGGCCCAGCAATCATTCAGAGACTTAAGTGCTCTTGCCTTGAGCTGCTTGGATTGGATCGAGGTCTTGGGTGGTGGGCCTGAGGTGTGTTTTCAGTGAGCCAAAGCTGGTAGGGGCTGCAGAGATGACGGCGACCTCCTACTAGCTCTGGCAGCTGCCCCCGTGATTTGAAACAGAGCTCTCCCCTGTGAAAGCAGCGTTCTACTGAGCCAAAAGTCAAGTAATTGACTGGCAACATGAGCAGGCAAAGGAAGCAAAGCAAACCCAACAATCCAACTTTAGATTCCTTTTTGGGGGACAAAAAGGATCAAAGCATGGAATGGGAGGAAGACAACTCAGTCAGAACTCTCACACCAAAAACTTCCAAGAAAACTATGAACTGGATAGAGGCCATAGAGGAGCTTAAAAAGGAACTTGAAAACCAAATAAGAGAAGTGGAGGAAAAATTGGGGAGAGAAATGAGAAGGATGCAAGAAAATAATGAAATAGAGTCAACAACTTGACTGAAGAAAATAACACCTTAAAAAACAGACTAACTCAAATGGCAAAGGAGGCCCAAAAAGCCAATGAGAAGAATGCCTTAAAAAGTAAAATTTGCCAGATGGAAAAAGAATCTCAAACGCTCACTGAAAAGAATAATTCCTTCAGAATTAGAGTGAAGTAAATGGAAGCAAATGACTTTATGAGAAGTCAAGATAATATTACACAAATCCAAACAAATGAAAAAATAGAAGTCAGTGTGAAATTACTCCTTGAAAAAACTACTGACCTGGAAAATAGATCCGGGAGAGATACTTGAAAAATTTTTGGACTACCTGTAAGCCATGATGTAAAAAAGAACTTAGAAGTCATCCTTCAAGAAATTCTCAAGGAAAATTGCCCTGATATTTTAGAACCAGAGGGCAAAATAGAACTTGAAAGAATTCACCAATCACCTCTTCAAAAAGATCCCCAAAAGAAAACTCCTAGAAATGTTATAGCCAGGTTCTGGAGTTACCAGATCAAGGAGCAAATATTACAAGCTTCCAAGAAGAAACAATTTGAATACTGTGGAAACACAATCAGGAAAACACAGGATCTAGCAGCTTCTACATTAAGGGACTGAAGGGCCTGAAATATGATATTCCTGAGATCCAGGGAACTAGGATTAAAACCAAGAATCACCTACCCAGCAAAATTGAGTATAATGTTTCAGGGGAAAATATGGTCATTCAATGAGGTGGAAGACTTTCAAGCACTCTTGAGGAAAAAACAAGAACTGAACAGAAAATTTGACATTCAGACACAAGAAGCATGAGAAGGTATAAACGTAGAAAAGAAATCATAAGGAACTTATAAAAGTTGAACTATTTACATGCCAAGAAAACAAATAAAAAAATAAAAATAAAAACTGGAGGACTAAAAAAAATAGTTTTTTTTCTTTTCACTTTAAATAAATCTGAAACTCTTGTCATGCGCAGCAAACTCAAATGTATATAACTTCAAAAGTTAAAAAAAAATCAACCTCTAGTCAACTCTTAATTTCATACTCAGGTGGTTAACCTTTTTTGGTTCAAGGCCTTGTCCATGAAGCTGCGTGAAAGCCTGCAGACTCCTTCTCAGAATCATGTTTTTAAATAATTAAACAAAATATTAAATAAAAAAAAAGAATTTAAAGTTCTAAAATCAAATGATTAAATATACATATATATATGTATATGATTATTATTATTTACATGCACCTGGGAAATAAGATATACAGCCACTGGGATAGAGAGATACATCTTACCTTACCAGAAAAGTCACAGAGTGGTGATAGGGGACGATATAGGAGATAGCAGATTGGTGGAGGGGGTATGCAGTGGGATTGCTGTTTTGGGGTGGTGGGTAGTGGAAAGACAGGGAGAAAATTTGTAACTCAAAATCTTGTGGAAATGAATGATGTAAACCAAAAAATAAACAAAAGTTAATGAAAAAGCAAAAAAGAAAATGTTTGGCGGTTGTTTGATTTATACTCTGCATATAGTAGTCTTTATTATTTTCATTTTACAAAGGTTTTTCATAATATATGGCCCTTTCCCCACGTCTTTTTATGTGTCTCACTTTTCTGTACATACCACATATTGTAAAAAGAAGAATTCTTTCTACTTCTTAGTATCTGATGCTTATCAAGTCAGAAGTCAGATTGTGATTTGTCTTCACATTTGAGATGTTATTTCAGACCATGATGGATTTTTCTGTGAGTGAATCGCCTTTAAACTTAAAAAAAAGGATGCCTGGCCTTCATTATGTTAACTATATCTCTAAAGTAATCCATGCTATAGGAGGATTAGGAAGTGAGAATGGTCCTGCAACTTCTCTAGTGATTTGGGTTCAGTTTCGCATGACTTCTTGGGTTTAGTTTGTGATGAAGGTGGTGCCTTTGAAGCTGAAAATTTTCAAGTGTAAATTGTTGTACCATCTTTTTTAGGGAAAACAACGTTTAAATGTCTTTATGCTTTTGTGTTTTGTATTTTGCTGACTCGTATTCATTCCTCTTCTTGTGATTTGTTATTCCAAACACTATTTTTTCATTGTAGACAGAGAATTTTCCAAAGGGGCTGATGATTGTGGTCTTCCTGAGTCACTAGTCATTAGGATTCTCTCAACTATTTTACCTGAGAGGCCGTTCACCTGTCATTCATAAACAAAAGCAGGCAAGAATTAAACTTTATCATGGTTATTATCTTATTAGTAAAACTACCATACTTTCTGTTTTATTCTGATTTAAAGTTAATTTTAAAATGTCCTCTAAAATGTAGAATATGTTTATAGATGAGATTCGTGCTCATCAGTAGCATCTCAAATTTTTTTACTTACATTTTCTTTTCCTGTTGACAGGTAACATTTGATTTTTCTTGATAAAATAAAGCCAATGTTGACCAAAAATATGAAAAAATTTAACAGTACACTTTAAACAACCCACTTAGAAAGGGGAAATGTTCAAAAATAATTCATACTTTTCAGCCTAACTTGGCTCTTTTTCATTTTAATAAAATACGCAGTC
The DNA here is from genome assembly GCA_028646575.1 of Pseudocheirus occidentalis. Taxonomy (NCBI): domain Eukaryota; kingdom Metazoa; phylum Chordata; class Mammalia; order Diprotodontia; family Pseudocheiridae; genus Pseudocheirus; species Pseudocheirus occidentalis. The sequence continues at coordinate 146,334,406 of CM053594.1, read as the reverse complement.
AAAAGCTTTCTTTTTCTCTTTGAGACTCCCAGTCAAGAAATATATCATCTAAATGAATAGCATAGAGTCATCAGAGCACAGTGAAAAAAATGTCGGATTTGGAGTTTGTTTATATAGCTATGCTTTTATCTAACTATGTCTATTGACAGGTAATTTAAATGTCGAGACTTTCCTCATCCTTAGAATAAGTGCTTTAGAGTAGATGATTTCTATTCATTGATTGCAATCATTTCTCTTCTAACAATTAACATATTCTTTTCCTTTTAATATATGACTAATAGTATTGGATTTAAAGTTTATTTGAGAATGAAAGGAGGAAGAAAAATGAGTGACTTAAGATACGTAAGAACTCTGTTTTCTGACTGAACATTCTGTGGTAAAGGATTTTGATTCCTAATGGAAATTACTTTCTATATGATATATAATAGAAAAGTTTCTTAGTGACATACATAATGCCTCACTTATCTAAAGATAAGTCTTCTCATAACCTCAGGGAAGGAGAGGAAAGAAAAGAATGAAGAGAAGAAAGAAAACAAAAATGCATCAATCACAATGAATCTCTGCTTCTTATAGAAAGGAAAGCCATTGTTGCCTTGGGCCCTGCTCCCTTTAGCTCTTTTTCTCTGTATCTCAGTGTATCAGTGGCTCCCAGTTAGTTGTTTGTGGACTCTTTAGTCATTTGTGACATATGCCAAAGGGATTTGTGCTAAAAATTCTTTAGTGACACTTTAACCAATAAACAGTTGCCCAATTATTTCACAAATTTATTTTTCCTCTGTAATAACAAGCCTATATATGTTTGCAACACTTCTGAAAAACTACCCAGTGACTTCTACAATGATTCCAAACCATCACAATTTTGGTGTTTTTGCAACAATTACACCAAAAATTCTGACCACTTTTGACTAAATGCAGTGTGTTCTTGCAGTTTCTCAAGCTGCCATTAAATTGTTTCCAAACTGCTAAAGGGTTTGATATTGGAGTGCCATCACTTTCCCAGTGAATGGTCAGACTCATGGGTATTTTCATTCTGTACACTGCTCCTTCAGCTCCTTCATTTGCATTCTGTATATTGCACCAGAGTAGCATTTTCATTCTCCACTATTATCCCGTAATTGTACCTCATCAGCTGTGTAATCACATAATCAAGATGCTAGAAACATTTGTGTTCTTGTAGCACAAATGTCAGACTGTCTGAAAACCATGATTGTTGGACATGCATATTACAAGCTATCTGGAAACTATCATGGACCATCACGAGTGTTTGGCAGAAATAAACCTTATATTTCTTCTCATTGTAATATTAAAGCTGTTTTCCTGTTTAAATTTATCCTCCACTTAGGTTATTATTCTTCTATCTGGTGGAATTTCAGATGAATTGATTTGCAAAATTGGTTAGTCATTCATTAGAGTTTCTGTGAGAGTGTAGCAGATGTACTAGTAGAAGAGAAAAAAGTCACCTCTGAAGGGATTCTTTCCTTACAAAGGTTAGTTTATATCTAAGCAGTGTTAAAATTGAAACAATATATTCAGTTGCACCTTAAGTATCTTTATCATTGAAGGTAGTACTTACAGTTGGTCAATAGAAATGTAAGTATTTTGTCATAACTAGCTATTTTTATTGATTGGTCAGGTGTCTAAAAATAAAAATTCTCTTCATTCAGAAAAGTAGGTTCTAAAATTCTCTTACTGTTGTCTGCTGTATATTTGTGTGAATGAGCGTTTTCATTTTATTCTTGTTTTAAATCAAAATAAACAAAGAAACTCTACTAATTGAACCAATCATATTATATTGTACTTGTTTGGTGGTGAGATAAATATTGTAAATGTTTGTTAAGATACAAAAATCTAACGTTGACATCAAGTTTAAATGGAATTACTGTGATGTTAAACATTTTCCACATTGTTACTTATTTCATTAAAAGTATTCTTTAGAATTTGTAAAAAAAAGATTTAATATGAAGTATTGCAGATAATAGTAAGCATTTGAGGTCGATTTCTACTTTTAATTCTTGTAGAATGTCCTACATAAAATTTCCATAATTATTTTTATAATGAATACTTTATAACTTCACATTTTATAATTTTTCAAATTTTTCATATTTATAGGTAGAATGAAATTTTACATTCTGTAATTATTATATAATGTAAATTTCATTTTTGAGCAAAATTATCATTGTAATTATTATGAGTACTTAAATTGCCCTGGGACTTTGCTATTCATTTTTAAAGGAACTAGTGGAACAGAAAATGTCACAAGCCATTGCCATATATAATTTTTCATTCCTTTTCTCTCATTTCAGTTAGTTTTATATATTATAGCCATATTCTGTAAAGTTTCCCATTAAGTCCCCATGGAGAAACTAATCTCCCTTCTCATATTTCTTATAGCACTTTTCCTGAATTTGTCCTTTGCATTTATCTCATTATTTTTAAGTTTTGTTTATATGTTTCTCCATTTTAAGTTTTGAGCACGCTGTGTTCCATATATTAGATACTTAATAAATGTTTTTTAATTACATTTTTTTGTTGTTGAATTTTACTTACACTGATCTCATTGCCTAGCAATAGCTGTAATAATATGCATTCAGTTCAAGAGGAGATAGAAGGGACAAGAAAGAGGAGAGGGATACACCTAAGAATTATGACAGCTCATCTTGTCTTCTGTAGGAGGCCTTTCCTAGTCTTACAATTACAAATGCCTTGCTATTTCATTTTACCTTAACCAACTCTGTCAGTATCTTATATGAACCTAAGATATCGACATGTCATCTCCTTCATTAGAATTTAAGTATCTTCTGAACAGAGCACCGGCCCAGGAGTCAGGAGGACCAGAGTTCAAATCTGGCCTCAGACACTCAACACAAAAGCTGGCCGTGTGACCGTGGGCAAGTCATTTAATGCCAATTGCCCTACTTTCCTTCCACCAAAAAAAAAAAAAAAGAAAAAGAAAAAAGAAAAGAACATAAGTACCTTGAGGGCAAGAACTTTTTTGTTGTTGTTGTTAATATCTTCAATGCTAGGCATGGTGCCTGGCACATCATAAGTGCTTAAAAAGGAGTAGGCTTGTTAATTGTATTAATCTATTAATCAATGCAAAACTTTTCGTACAAGTTTTAAGTAATTTTTTTATTACTTATAGTAATTTCTCTTTTTGGTGCAGATGTACTTTAAATATATTTATAAGCACATTTCATAATTTCACTTTGAAAACAAATTTTCTGGTACTCTCCAGTGATCCTTCTTAAGACTCTTATGGTATTCTTAAATTCCAGTCCTTTTATTGTTAAATCCTTATATCTAGTCCCACCTCCTCATAGAATCAATAAAGAAACTGAGACTTAGCAATTAAGTAGGGTCACAGAAGCAGTAAGTGGCAGAGCAAGGATTTGAACACAGGTTCTATGACTCAAAATCAATGCCATCATGGCATCTTAAGCAATAGCTTACTTTTATTTTATTTTTCTTTTGGGGGGGAAGAAGAAAAAGGACTTTATGCATTGTTCCTCAGGTTCCTAAGGACTAAGCATAGCAGAGAGGGTCTCTCTTAACAATCAACATTTTTGAACCATGGCAGAGCCTGCATGGATAAGTTTTCAGTTGTGACATAGGACATAGAGCTCTTGGGAGCTATCCATGGTACTGCCTGTTGTTAAAACTTTTTCTGACCTATTGCTACATAACCCACAGTTTCTATTCCTGACCTACTATTTGTCTTAAACTTTATTCTCTAATCTTGTAATACTACCACATACATTTAACTCTGCATTATCTGCTTTCATTGCCAGATCTGTCATGATCATGCATCCTGCTTGTTCTAGCCAGATTATAATGGCAGATTATAATTCTTCTTACTTTTTTTTCTCTCATCTCTTCTTTACTGGAAAGATGAAGATTATCAGGTGTGATCTTACTCACACTCCTTATTTTTTCTTTTAATGTTATTCATTTTTAGTTTTTAACATTCATTTCCACAAGATTTTGAGTTACAAATTTTCTCCCCATCTTTCTCCTACCCCTCCCAATATAGCGAGCTTACTGAATATCCCTTTGCCCAATATGTTCTCTCTTATGTTCTCCCCCATTGCCCCCTGCCACCAAATTTCTTGTAGGGCAAGATGGACTACTGTACCTCAGTGCCTGTATATCTTATTTCCCAGTTGCTTGTAAAAAAAAACAACAATTATTTTTTAACATTTATTTTTATGACTTTGATTTCCAGATTCTTTCCCTTCTTCCCTCCTCACCCACCCCCACTGGGAAGACAAATAATTCAATATAGGTTCCCTTCATATTCAACTCATCTTGTGCCCTCTGTTTATGTATACATGTACACACACACGCAGACACTCACATATATATTTATATACACATTCACCCTCCTATACATATGTAATATGTATATGTATTTATACATAGCATGTGTACACATATATACATAGAATGTGTGTGTGTGTGTGTGTGTGTGTGTGTGTATTCCCTTCAATTATCCTCATACTGAGAAAAAGTCTCATGACTTACAATGATCATTTTTCCATGTAGGAATATAAATAGTGGAATTTTAATAAGTTCCTTATGACCTCTTTTTTCCTGTTTACTTTCTCATACTTCTCTTGCTTCCTGTATTTCAAAGTCAGATTTTCTATTTAGCTGTTTTTTAAATCAAGAATGCTTAAAAATCCTCTATTTCATTGAATGACTATATTTTCCCCTGAAGCATTATATTCATTTTTGCTACATAGGTGATTCTTGGTTTTAGTCCTAGCTCCTTTGACCTCTGGAATATCAAATTCTAAGCCCTTTGATCCCTTAATGTAGAAGCTGCTAGATCTTGTGTTATCCCAATTTTATTTCCACAGTAGTCAAATTGTTTCTTCCAGAGTGCTTGTAATATTTTCTCCTTGACTTGGGAACTCTGGAATTTGGCTATAATATTCCTAGGAGTTTCTTTTTGGGATCTTTTTTGAGAGATGATTGGTGACTTCTTTCAGTTTCTATTTTTCCCTGTGGTTCTAGAATATCAGCACAATTTTCCTTGAGAATTTCTTGAAGGATGATTTCTAGGCTCTTTTTTTGATCATGGCTTTCAGGTAGTCCAGTAATTTTTGAATTATCTCTCCTGAATATATTTTCCGGGTTAGTGGTTTTTCCACTGAGATATTTCACATTGCTTTCTATTTTTTCATTTGTTTGGATCTGTTTTATAGTGTCTTCATTTCTGATAAAGTTCCCCAATGACCTTTTACTTTCTCTTCGGTGTTTATGGATGGAGAAGTATGGGAACCACCATTATTGCTGCTTATTCACTTTCCTGAAGTTTGGTCTGGCTGGGCAGTGCTGCTGGTTAGGGCCGCTCCAGGTCTGAGCCCAAGTGGCTCAAACGGGACTGTGCTTGGTTCCCAGTCTGGTGTGATAGACCTTTACTGTCAGCCTGCCAGGCTGTTTTCAGCAGGAGATTTGTTTCTCTCTATCACTTTGTGGGTTCTATAGCTTTAAAATTTGTTTAGAGTCCATTTTTTTTAATCGGTATTGGAGATGGTTGGAGCTGGAGCTAAAGAAAGTACCCCTTTCTTCTTCTTTGACAAACAAACTGTCATTCCTTTCTAATGATACACCTTATACATGTGCCTTTTATTCTGATCTCTTCTGACATCCTCTAAGGCTTCACTTTCTCAGTTTATCAGATTCCTTTTTCATATTTTTAACCTCTCCTAGTCCAATGACATTTCTCTCTTAGGCTACTATTTCTCTTAGTGTATAGGTAGCCCTTATTTTGGGGGAGTAAGAAAGGAGAGCCTCAGAACAACCCGCTGTGTATTTTCATAGATCCTACCTGATATTGTCCTGCCCTGTGATAGTCAATATTCCCAATTGAGTTATTACTTCTTCACTTCTCCATTTCTTCATCATTGGCTCTCTTATTTTCTTCTTTAGTTGCACTGTCATCATTTCTAATTCTATTGGAACTTCTGTTTCATTTTTAAAAAAATGTTGCTATGCTCTGTGTGTGTGTTTCCTCATATTTTTATTCACTATTTCCTTCTCTTATCCTTCTCTTTCCTTCTCCCACCTAAATATAATTTCTTTGTTTCTTTCTTTGTTTCTTTGTTTCTTTGTTTCTTTCTTTCTTTCTTTGTAAGGTATGACAAAATTAATTGTTCTTAGAGAAGACAAATTTCAGACCCATTCCTCTAATGTTTATAAACACTTACATAAGAGAAAAATAAAAAAAGTATAATTTGTTGTCAGCAAGTTTTATGAAGAATAAATGAACAAAACAAGTGTTTTGACTCCAAATGTTTACATTATTTTGTCTTTTTATTTCAACAAAGTGAGGACAGTCATTTGCTTAGGTCTACCCATAAGTCTTCAGAATGGGTTCCTTTTTGTCATTCCTTGAGTCTACATTTGGTAGATTTTCCTTTGGCTAGTTATTTTCCATTATTTACCAATTTAACTTCTCTTCCAGCTTTAAAAAAGTACTCTTAATTCACCTGTGCTCTCCTAGTTTTGTATTTGGAGTAAGAAAGTTTGTGGAGTCAATTAGATTTAAGCACACTCAATAAAACAAACTTTGTAAGTTTTTCTTTGTAATTTAAGTCTGTTTAGTGTGATCTCTATACTGTGTAAGTATATAGAGTATAAAGTATATTTAACTTTAATTAGGAGACATTTTATTAACATTCTCTTTACCTACAATGGTGCCCTTAAGTATCTGGAAGCAATTGAAATTCCCTGTTGTTTACAGTGACCACTACAAATTAGAAGTAAGGTGCTTCTTCTGAAGTTTGATGATCTTTTCTTAGAACATATCAAAATGGAGTTAATGATTTTAGGGGTTGAATGGACCTTTGAGATCATCTTTATTAACCTGTTCAACTTGAAGGCTCTGGAGGACAGAAATCCTCTCTCTCTTTCTCTCTCTCTCTCTCTCTCTTTTTTTTTAAAATAAGTATCCATGTTGCCTGGCAGGTGTGTAGGATCTAGCAGATACTTAAAAAAGAACTTGTTTAAATGATTCATTATTCTAAACCTCTAATTGTGTGCATAGTTCTGACAAGTTATGTGGTATAGTGTAAGGAACACTGTTTCTGGAGCACCTTGTTCAGTTCCTACTTCTGATGTTTACTGCTTGGAAGATCTTTTTGGTTCTCAGATTCTTCATTTGTAAAATTAGAGATGTCCTCTGAAGTCCCTTCCAACTTTAGGTCAGTGATACAGTGATTCAAGATTATGCAGCGAAAAGCATAACTAGGGCACTTCAGTGTCTAATCAGATGCTTTTTTACTGTTCCCCTCTATCTCAAAGGTTTCAAATAATATTTTCACGGAAGTGAAGGATGTAGGTATAAATGAGGAGTATTAGAGATGATAGGTGACAACACAGGGGTATAGTGGATGGAGCTCTGGGCCTGGAGTCAGGAACACCTGAATTCGAATCTGGCTTCAGGCACTTACTAGCTGTGTAACCCTAGGCAAGTTACTCTGCCCTGTTTGCCTCAGTTTCCTTATGTGTAAAATGAGATAGAGAAGGAAACAGCAAATCATTCCATCATCTTTGCTAAGAAAACCCCAAATGGGGTAACAAAGAGTTGGATGTGTGTAAAATGACTGAATAGCAACAGCAAAAAGAGATGATAGGTGTGTGATGTATAAATGCTTCTAAAGTTTTTAGTCTCTTTCTTATAGTAAACAATATTACTAGAAGATATTAAAAGACAAAATTTATATGTATTTCTTTGTTGATTCATGTTTTAACATGCAGAATTATTTAGTTTCTTTATGGTCACCTCCAGAGATTTGTATTTGGTTTTTCTTTTTTCAAGGTTACTTTCAGATCCAAATTCAACCACATTTATATATTCATAACTAGTTCTATTTCCACTTAACTGTAACATCCTGTTTATATCTTATGGCCTGAAACCGTTCTCATGTGGCTTCTAAGATATATAGAACAATTCAAAAGATACCAAAAGATGGGCAGCAAAGACTGTTTTCTTTCTCTTCCCCTTTTTTCTTTGGAGGGCAGGAGCAGAATCTTTAACTATTTCAAGAGTTTTTCAAAGCAGGTCTTAATTGTGTAGGCAAAATAGGATGAATTTTATCTAAATAAAATAAAAGTTTCACTCATCAGGATAATCTAGATAACCATAAGTCCTTAGAAGTTTTTCCTCATACAACTGGGCAGACATGAAGAAAGGATATCTTTTTTTAAAAGTCTGTCTCACTCTTTTGGCTTTTTCATTCATTAAAAATATTGAATAGGCTCTGCACCTATTAAAATGTCATTCACTTCAGTGAATCTTCACGTAAAGCTCTTCTTTTCCAGAGAGTTCTAGAGCCTCCAAAAATTTAGTCATTTGGCCATATTGTAGGCATTAGTACCTTAGAATATGAGGCACAACTGGGTACCAACTGAAACTGCAATTAACAACCGACCTGTACGTAGTACTAACTGGCTTCTTTTGTCTGATTTGGCATAGCAGTGGTGTACTGGAAAAAACGTTAGATTTGGGGTTAAAATATCTGGATCTGGAATCAAGCTGTGTTGAAGCTGTAAGATGTTGAGGAACTTAACCTCCTTGTATCTCAATCGCTTCATCTGTAAAATGACAATAATAATAATTGTGAGTGTCTGACAATAATAATCATTGTGAATGTCTATGAGGATAAAATGAGAAAACATTTGCAAACTATATAGCTTTTGGATGAGGAATTACTCAAAGTTCAAATTCTCTAGTGAAAGAATGAGTGATTTGATTTGGCCTTGTAAATCTCATAAGGAAGTCAAAACAGTTTTTGTGTCTTCTAATGTGATATATGTCCATAAAGAAATATTCTTCAATGCCATTGTCAGGTTGGGGAATAAAGAGAGAAGAAAGATAAAGTTAGATGAATAAGCAAGGAAGGAATGGGAGAAAGAGAAAAAGAAGGAAAAAAAGTATTATGGGGAAGTCCCATGGGACCTTATTTATCCCAGACTAGTTATCAGTAGTTAAGGAAAGCACATGGAAGTGAGCAGAAAAGAACATTGGACAATGAAAAATGAGGGTCCATATTCCCTACAGGAAAGATAATGCTTTTAATTATTAGGGCATCTGCTCAGTTTCTCACTCATATGTATTCAGTCAGTCAGCAAAATTTAATTGCCTATTATGTGCCAGGCATTGTGCTAGGTGATGGGGATCTGAGTACAAAAAAATGAAACAATCCCTGCTTTTATACATACATACATACATACATACATACGTACACACATGCATACATACATACATGCATGCATACACATACATGCATACATGCATGTATAGCTTTCTCCTGTTGCTTCTCTTTATTATTATACTTACAGTTGAATGATAAAACAGAATACTCTGGCAAAGCAGATTCCCCCATTGGTTATTTCCAAAAATGTCCATGTCATTCTGCATCATAATTTTATCACTTCTCTGGCTAGATTAAACTTTAGTCCTCTAGACCCATGGTTTATCATTGCATTGATAAAAATTCTAAAGTCTTTCAAAGATGTTTTCCTATATTGTGTTGTTATATATATATAATTTTCTTAGTTCTGTGAGTTTTCATCATAATTAGGAAGACAAGTACATATGAAAGTATATATATATGTTAAATACAAAGTGAATGAGTAGAAATATATCTAAATATATTGTACTTTAGGGAATCAGCAATTATGGGGCTTCAGGAAAAGCTTTCTTCAAAAGCTGGTGCCTGAGCTGCGTCTTTAAGGAAGAGGGGAACTCTATGAAGTATAGGTAAGGAGGGATTGCATCCTTGGCATGGATAATAGTTAGTACAAAATTAGGGAGATGGGAGATACAATATAGCGAAGTAGCGAAAAGTTGGTTTGGGAGACCTGAGGAAGGAAAAGGTTTGCAATACTTTCTGAGGGGAGTGAGATAGGGAATCAAGAAGAGAGGAACTGAAGGGGTGCTAGGGTGCCTTTGTAATATCTGTAATGCTTTTGTCTGTAACCTCCGTTTGTAACATCATATTTTTGTGTATGGGTTTCTCTGTAACATCAGTTTATAATAAGCCTATGAAAATCACACTTCCCCCAGCCATAAAGGCATTAACTCTGTCTCTCCCCTACCCCCAGCCTAAAAGTCTTCCCTGAGCCAGCAGTCTGCCTAGCTATAGTAGCCATGAATACATCACCCACGTATTTCGTAAGCAAACCTTTAATTTAGAGAAATGTATACCTCTTTTGTTCTAAGTGACCAGCTGCACCCAAAAACCTTGGATAACTCCCTCCCAATATGGTACCTCTTGAAGTCCTAATCAGTCTAGCTTCCAAACTTGAACAATCAAACCTATCCTCCCAACAGCTATATTGTCAAAGATGAGTAACAGACTGGACCTATCTCATTCATCCTTGACCAAAAGTAACCTAGTGACATTTCAAAGCAAAAAACACACCCTTTTGTTCTCCCCTTCTTCACCCCAGGGGGATGTCCCAGTGAATTATGGGCAGTAAGCTTGCACATTTTTGCGTAGTTGCTACAAAAAGTGCATGTCCCTTTAAGCACTGACCACTCCTAAACTTCTCCCAAACTCCTCCCTAACTCCACCCTTACCCAACTAGTTAGCATAATTAACCTTTGATTGATAGCTTTATGGCTTTATAATGAATGCCTTAGACTCCTGTAAGCTCCCAGGCTATCCTTAACCTTTTCCTGCCTGCTGCAAAGCATAATAATAAACTTTATAACTCTCACTTAGATCCCTGTAAGCTTGCAGGTCCCCTTACTCTTCTCTCCTGCCCGCTGCTAAGTCAGCGTAACAATAAACTTTTGTAACTCTGCCAAAATATAGCTTGAGTCTGTGAAATTCTTTCCAGACAAGAACTCTCACGGGATTCATTTGAGATCCCTCAAACACCCAGCTCTTCCCCACCTCTTCAGAATGAAAGGACTACCTTGCTCAAGTGAGGACCCTGTGAAGTGGATAATCATTCATTTTTATATAATTCTAATCATATTAGTGATAAAGTTTCTAAGGTCATTCTAAGGTTGCTACCTTATAGTATAGGACTAATGGGCCAGGCCTTTAGCAGAGCATTTTCACTTATCTTCCTGCATGAAACGTGTTCTTTTTTGGAAGTATTTCACAAAGATTTCCTTATTCTTTGACTAGCTAAAATGTCATTGTGTATTTGTTTTTACCACAAAAATGTCACGTGAATTTTGCTGCTAATTTCTTCACATTAAATGGTATTAAGAAATCAGACAGTTTGTATGTAAAATACTGTAGATTTTCTAGGGCTGTAGTGAGAACAATTAATATCTCTATAGAATTAATAGCTATGAAACAGTTCCTTCATTTAAGAATTTTTAATGGATTTAATTTCCAAGGAGACCCAAGCTAATTTGTGCCTCCTGGCTAAAATGACTAATCAGGGAGTACATTCAGGTAGCTATTATTTCTACATAGTAGAAAAGATAAAAGTAACTTACTGTTTCAAAGATCTTTCCTTAAAAGCGTTGTGATTTATTTAAAAGTGATTACAGTAATGTATAGGCCACAAATTATTTGATGCAAAGGAAAGGACAGAAAGGTTCTCTTTTCCATTACTGTAATAATTCTTTTTGTGTTCCACATCAGACGTAATTCTATATCCTTTGTACTTCCTGTGTGTGTGTGTGTGTGTATGATATCTGGAACTATTACAAGGTGGATTTATTTCCTTTATCACTCACCTACAACTCTTAAATTACTGGGTAGGATAAAATAGGATGGAGAAGGATAGGACAGGACAGGATATAATGTAATACAATATGATAAAATGAGTTCAAATCTAGAGCTGGAAACAACCTTTGTGATCATCCAAACCAATTTTCTCATTTAACATATGAAGAAAATAAGTCCCAGTGGTTTATAGGATCAGATTTAAAGTTGGAAAAGACGTTACAGATTATCTATTATAACCTTCTAATTAAGTCACTTTCCCAGGGTCACATCAGTAAGTTGCAAAGCAAGTATTCATTTGCAGGACTTATAATGCCATATTCAGTGTAGCTTCTATTTTCTCTGATAAACAAGTTAGTACTCTTTCTACCACCTCATTTGTCTTTCCTAAAGATGGAACAAAGTAATCTCCATGAACATTTCCTGACGATTTCCTTAAAACTGCTATTTGTGAAGAAATCTAGTCAATTTTTCTTGTTCCGTTGTCTTAACTATTAATTTCTCTTAATAAAAAAAAGTCAAACCACAGAATTGCTCTATATTATAAGTACTTGATCAACATCAAAACTTTTCAAATTCATGCATATCTAATATATTCTACAGTTTTTTGATATGATTTATTTCAATTGTTAATAAATTCCTGTTACATCTTTCTTTTTGAAGACTATTAATATTACTCTGTTTTTAGGAACTTACTGATATTTTTCTACACAAGCAAATTTGTTTTAGTTAATTTCAAAATACCCTAGGGCACATATTCATTTAATGGCATTGGAAACAGCAGACAAAAATATAATAACTTAAGGAATGGCATACCAGGTTAAATCAATAGTTTATCCAGCTCACTTGTCTCTTTTGACAATGGATATAAGTAGAATTTTGTGACCATTGTAGTTGCCCTATTGCACAGTAACATGAGAGGTTTATAAAGGTATCCTTAAGCAGCTTAACCTTCCTAAGGATGTAAATAATTTACCAAATATTTGAGTAAAAACTATGTGCTTAACATTGCATAACACAAGATAGAACACTCTACATTAGGAACTTATAATTCACAAATATAAAACAATACAAAACCAAAAAAACAATGGGAAAAGTGATAAATGGTATGGATGTCTTACACTGATGAGTGTAGGTCCCCCAGGACATGGTTCACAGCACGTTATTTTGTTGTTTGGGGCTGTTCTTGCATTCATATATGGAACTCTTTGTGAGGAGACTTCTCTTAGCAATACATAGCTGCCACTTAGAGTTGCTTGGGGGCTTTGAGAAGTTTAATGCCTTGCCCACAGTGATATGATCAGTGTGTATTAGAGGTAGGACTTGATCATAGGCCTTCATAGCTCAATATTGTATGAAATAAGAACTTCTTTCATAAGCTTCAGTGAAAAATCCTCTTCATTTATATCAGATAGTGTGTGTATAACATCAAGGCATCAGCACTTCAGTTGATTGCTTTTTTTTTTTTGAAGGTGATGGTTGAAGAGGTAGCTGTGACTACCTCTGTCCAATTATGAGAAATATTGAATTGCTTTACCTTCTTCCTCATTTATTTTCTTGTGCATTATTTTTTCCCTCCTTTTTCTTTCCTCTGTTAAAACCATTGCAGTAGAACAGTAAGTTGTCTCTTTGAAACTATGGTGCAGTTCTGAAGAACCACCTCTGTCTAGTACCCCATTAGAATACAAGTAGTTCATTTTCATTAAGTCCCTTTCAATTATTCAAATATATTTACTCTTTCTGTTCTTTGTTGATCTTGTGTTTTGCTTGAATAATTTTGCTCTGTTTGTTCTTTGCATCAGAACTATTTCCAATTATTCTTTCTTCAACTAGTCTTTTAGTTAATTCTTTAGGAGTCCCAAAGTTCACCATTATATCATCTACAAAGAGTGATAGTTTTGTTTCCTTATTGCCTGTTCCAATTCCTTCAGTGTCTTTTTCTTCTCTTATTTCTATAGCTAGCATTTCTAGTACAATATTGAATAAAATCGGTGGTAATAGACATCCTTGCTTCTGACCCTGATCTTATTGGGAAGACTCTCGTTTATTCCTATTTTTTTTCTTGTTCATTTCTGTTACAGATAATGCTTGCTGATGTTTATAGATAGCTACTACTTGTCATTTTAAGGAAAGTTCCAATTATTTCTGTTATTTCTAGTGTTTTTAATAAGAATGAGTATTATATTTTGTCAAAAACTTTTTCTGCATCTGCTGAGATAGTTGTATGATTTTTGTCCTTCTTGTTATTGTTATAGTTAGTTATGCTACTAGTTTTCCTAATATTGAACTAGTCCTGCATTCCTGGTATAAATTCTACATGGTCATAATGTATGATCTTTGTGATATTTGCTGTATTCTTGCTAGTATTTTATTTAAATTTTTTGCATCAATATTAATTAGGAAAATTGCTCTTTAATTTTCTTTCTCTGTTTTTGCTCCTCTTGGTTTAGATATCGGCACTATATTTCTGTTCTAAAAGGAATTTGGTAGGATTTCTTTGCCTATTTTTTCAAATAGTTTATTTAGTACTGGAATTGATTGTTCTTTAAATATTTGGTAAAATTCACTTGTGAATTCATCTGGTCCTGAGGATTTTTTCTTAGTGAACTCATTGATGGCTTGTTATCTAAGCATTTTTATTTCCTTTTCTCTTAATCTGAGAGATTGAGATATTTTAAAATATCCATTTTGCTTAGATTGTTAGATTTATTAGCATATGATTGGGCAAAATAGTTTGTAATAATTGCTTTAATTTTCTTTTCATTGGTGTTGAATTTACCCTCTTCATTTTTGATCCTGGCAATTTGATTTTCCTCTTTTTAAAAAATCATATTAGTCGATGGTTTATTTTATTCTCCCTCACTTCCATAAAGCCAGCTTGTAGTTTTATTTATTAGTTTTATGGTTTTCTTAAGTTCAGTTTTGTCAGTCTCTCCTTAGGTTTTCAGGATTTCTAATCTGGTGTTTAATTGGAGGTTTTTAATTTTTTTTTAAGTTCCATGCTCAATTCATTGACCTTTTTCTCTTATAAGCATTTAGAGATATAAAATTGCCTCTGAGTGCTGGTTTGGCTGCATCTCATGAGTTTTGTTATGTTGTCTCATTGTTGTCATTCTCTTTAATGAAATTATTGTTTCTCTTATTTATTCTTTGACCTACTCGTTTTTAGGATTAGATTGACTTTCTAATTGATTTCTAATCTGTTTCCAAGGCCCTTTATTGAATGTAATTTTTGTTACATTATATCTGAAAGGTGTGTATTTAATATTTCTGCTTTTCTCCATTTGGTTGTGAGGTTTTTATGTCATAATACATGGTCAACTTTTGTATAGTTGCAATGTACCACTGAGAAAAAGGTATATTTTTTCCTAATCCCATTCAGTTTTCTCTAGAGATCTATTATATCTAATTCTTATAAAATTCTCATCTCCTTGATTTCTTTCTTGTTTGTTTTGGTTAGATTTAGACAGTTCTGAGAGGTGAAAGCTGAGATCCCCCACTAGTATAGGTTTACCATCTTTTCCGTCATGTAATTGATTTAAATTTTCCTTTAAGAATTAGGATGCTTTTCGGGGATGGCTAGTGGCTCAGTGAATAGAGCACTAGTCCTGGAGTCAGGAGGACCTGAGTTCAAATGCAGCCTCAGACACTTACCCAGAAAACTAGCCATGTGACCTTGGGCAAGTCACTTAACCCCAATTACCCTATCTTCATCCCTCCAAAAAAAAAAAAAAAGCAAAAAACAAACAAGCAAACAAAAAAAGAATTTGGATGCTTTGCTATTTGGTACTATAAGTTGAGTATATATTACTTCATTGTCCGTGGTACCTTTAGCAAAACGTAGTTTCTCTTCTTATCTCTTTCATTTAGATATATTTTCATATTTTTGCTTTTGCCTTGTCTGAGAGTATGATTGCTAACCCTGATTTTTTTTTCCAGTTTCTCCCCCCCCATTTCTCTCTCTCTCTGTCTCTCTCTGTCTCTCTCTCTCTGTCTCTCTCTCTCTCTCTCTTTCATTTTATCCGGTCCCTTCTCAAAAGTCTGTTTTCCTCCTCACTACTGCCTACCCCAATCTACCATACCTTTTTGCCTCTCCCTCTTCTCTTACTTCCTCCTACTTCCCTATAGGGCAAGATGGATTTCTCTACCCCCCTGAGTGTCTGTATTATTCTCTCTTCGAGCCAGTTCTGATGAGAGTAAGGTTCAAGTATCCTTCCCCTGCTGCCAAAGCTCTTCCTTTACCATGTGAGATAATTTACCCCATTCTGCCTTTCTCTTTTTCTTTCTCTCAATGCATTCTTCATTCTCACCTCTAACTTTAAAAAAAAAATCATCCCACCGTAGTTAACTCATGCCTGTGCCCTCTGTCTTTGTATACTCCTTCTAACTATTCTATTGATGATTAAGTCCTTAATAGTTACAAGTATCATCTCTCCAAATAGGCATGTAAATAGTTTAACCTTATTCAATCTCTTATGATTTCTCTTTCCTATGTGCCTTTTTATGTTTCTCTTGAATCTTGTATTCAAAAGTCAGATTTTCTATTCAGCTTTGGTCTTTTCATCAGGAATGCTTGAAAGTCATTTATTTCATTGAGTATCCATTCTTTTTCCATGAAGAATTATACTCACTTTTTTCTGAGTAGGTGATTCTTGGTTCTAATCCTAGCTCCTTTGCCCCGTGGAACATCTCATTCCAAGTCCTTTTTTCCTTTAATATGCAAGCTGCTAAATCTTGTGTTCCCCTAACTGAGGCTCCATGATATGAATTGTTTCTTCTGGATACATCTCTTTTTTACATGCCCTTCTCTTTACTTAGATAGCCATTAGTATAATGCAAGTCCTCGTTACCCCATTCTTGCTCTGTTGCAATAACCTTTTGGTTCTTCTTCCTGACTCATGTTTCTCCCCACTTCAGTCCATTCTCCTCTCAGTTGCCAAAGTGAAGTATATTCTTTTATTGCTATGCTTTGGTAAATTTTTAGTTTTTTTTTTTTCCTGCTACCTATCTTTTTATAAGTTTGTCACATAAAGTACTAACTTAGTGGAAGCTACCTGCATATCTTCCTGGAAAGGCGGTCAGAATACTTTTTTCCTCCCAACTGCCACTTTCTGACTCTATTTACCCTTCCCTACCCCTTCTTTATTCAGTAATCTTTTCTCTTTTGAAATCTATTCAATTAAAATTTCCATCCCTTGTGAATTATGGTAGTTATAGTCCTCTGATTTCCATGTTATTCTCCTTCCTTTTTCAAGTTCAGTCATCTTTCACTTTTCCCCACCTCCTGCCCTTACACTAGGTATCTTTAATATGTGCTTTTATTTTCCCTCATGCTTCCTAAACTCCCAATTCCTCAGCTTCCATAAATTTTATGAACTATTCCTTCACTTCATCTCAGCTATGCATAGTGATGTTGTATAATATATCTTATCATCATCCACAAATATTTTACTCCCTTAATGAGAAATTCTGAAAATTCCCTATCTTACCATGAACTCCTATCATTTTACCTCTCCCTCTGATCAGTGCACTCTCTCCTAAACTTACTTTTTGTCATCATGGAGAAATCTGATTCCACCACCCCTCAGTACTTGGTCACATCATTACCGTTGCTCTGACTTCATTTTATTCCCTCTCCAACCTCAACTTGATAGTTAGCCAGTTTAACTCTATACTGCCTTCTACTCTTGGTTCTTTTGACCTCTTACATCATTCTCTTCTTTTGTCAAATCTTATCCAAGTCCCCTGAAGGGCCTTTGAATGCTAAATTCAACTGCATGAAATCTCAGAAATGTGATGACTGGGTATACCACAAATTCATGTTAGCTATTCCCAATTGGACGCTTACAGCAACAAGGATGTCTTTTTATTTCTTCCCAAGTGATTCCCTGTCCTACTCCCTGTAGAGGCTGTTCCATACCTTATTTTGCCTTCTCAGGACTCACATATCTTCTCTTCCACTCCTTCAACCGAGGGCCTTACCTGTTATTTGAGTGAGACTATTGAGACCATTGGATGTGAACTTCGATACACTTCCTCTTATCTTCTTTATTTCAAAACCCCCTGATACTATTTCACACTCTACTCTTTTCCCTCAGTCCATGACAAATAAATGGATCTTCTTGATAAGAATACGGTACTTGGTTTCATTCCCTTCCATCTTCCTCAGCAGGTTGTAACTGTGATCACACCTCTTCTCTCTGGAATCTTTAACTTTTCACTATCAACTGGTTCCTTTCCAACTATCTTTAAATATGCGCCTCCATCCTTAAAAAATCATTAGTAGATATCACTGTCTTCTGAAACTATTGTCCTTTATCTTTAATCTTTTTCTCAGTCAAATTACTTGAAACAACTGTCTACATATGTTATTTCCACTTATTTTCCTTTTATTTATGCCCTCAGCCCTTTGCAGTCTGACTTTCACCCTCATAAGTCAACTGAAACTGGAACCAGTGATCTTTTAATTGATGAATCTAATGGTCTTTTATCACTCTTTATCCTTCTTGACCCGTCTCCTGCATTTGACATTGTTGACCATTCTTTCTTTCCTATACACTCTTCTCTCTAAGTTCTCATGATACTACATTCTCCTGTTTACTGCCTATCTGTCTTCACTGTTCTTTCTCAGTCACTTTTGCTAATTTTTCATCCATATTATCTCTAACTGTAGAAGTTCCCCAAAAATCTGTTCTAGGTCCTCTTCTCTCCTCTATACACACTCTCTCAGTAAAATTATAGCTCCTATGAACTTAACTATCATATCTTTGCATATTATACCCAGATCTATATAACCAGTCCAATTTCTTCCCTGCGCTTCAGTTCCATATCATATATCTATTCACATGTCATGTCTTGCCATTTCTACCTCTACATCTTCTCTCACACAACCTTTCTTCTCTCTGGACCTCACCTCTGGTTCACATTATTGTAGCAATCTCCTAATTGTTTTTCCAGTTTATCTTCTACACTACTGCCAAAGTGATTTTCCTTAGAGAGCTGAACATACAACTCCACCTTCAACCTGAGGCTTCCTATATCCTCTAAGATAAAATATAGACTCTTCTATAGTTTTTAAACCCCTACACAGTCTTACCTCAGCTTATCTCTGCAGCCTCCCTGAAAACTCCACTCTCCCTCTTATACTCTGCTATGCAGTTAGTTTATCCTTCTCTCTGTTTCTCACATACTAAATTTCATCTCCCATCTTCTCTTTGCACTGGCTTTCTACCATTCTCCCTCAATGACTCCACTTCAGAATTGTTCCTCCTTTAGGGTGCTACTCCAGCACTGTAATCTCCACGAAAATTTTCCTAATCCCCTCTTACTGCTAGTACCCTCACTCTAAAGCCCTCTTGCATTTCCCTTTGTATATGTTTGTATTTATTCACTTTATATTTATGCTGTGTACATTTTTATATGTACTTACTTGCTCTGTCATCATAATGTTAATCTCCTTATGAATAGATATTCCATTATTTGTACTTGCATCTGTAATGCCCAACACAGTGTCAGGAACATAGGGGGTGCCAATACATTCTTGTTTTTTTCATTGATTGACTGATCGTGTCTTCTCCAGCAATTCTAATATAAGGCCAATTTGTAGTCATTGACTTCAAGGAAGACTTGAGCCTTGAAGGGAAAGAGAAGCTTTTTGAGATGAAAAATGAGGGGTAAATACAGTCTAGGCATGGACATCGTGACTTTCTTGAATTCAGTGAGGCAAGAGGCATTTTATTCCACTTTGACTGAAATATAGAGTGAATAAAGGGAGAAATTTTAAACAAGACTGGAATGTTGAGTTGTAGCTAACTTCTGTAGGTTCAGGATGTGGAGTTTATATTTTATTTTAGAAACAACTGGGAGTTCACTTATCATTCAACATTAGATTTTTTTTAAAGTTAATTTATTTTTACTTTTTAACATTCACTTCCATAAGTTTTAAATTTACTCAACCCCCTCCCCAAGACGGCATGCAATCTGATATATACTCTACATATACATATATATTCCTTTTACACATTTTCATATTAGTCATGTTGTAAAAAAGAACTATAATGAATGGGAGGAATCATGAGAAAGGAAAAAAAAACTAAACTAAAAAAGAAAATAATCTGCTTTGCTCTGTATTCAGACTCCATAGTTCTCTCTCTAGATGTGGATGGCATTTTCCATCATGAGTTCTTTGGAATTGTTTTAGGTCCTTGCATTGCTGAGAAGGTCTAAGTCTATCAAAGTCAGTCCTCACACACTGTGGCTGTTACCGTGTATAGTGTTCTCTTGGTTCTATCCATTTCACTCAGTATCAGTTCATATAAGTCTTTCCAGTTTTTTTTTTCTGAAGTCTGCCTGCTCATCATTTCTTATAGCATAATAGTATTCCATTACATTCATCACAGCTTGTTCAGCTATTCCCCAATTGATGAGCATCCCTTCAATTTCCAGTTCTTGACCACCACAAAAAGAGATGCTATAAACATTTTTGTACATGTAGGTCCTTTTCCCATTTTTATGTTCTCTGTGATATAGCCCCAGAAGTAGTAATGCTGGGTCAAAAATTATGCACATTTTTATAGCCCTTTGGGCATAGTTCCAAATTGCTGTCCAGAATGATTGGATTAGTTCACAACTCCACCAACAATGAATCAGTGTTCCAATTTTCTCACATCTTCTCCAACATTTATCATTTTCCTGTTTTGTCATATTAGTCATTCTGATAGGTGTGATGTGGTACCTCAGAGTTGTTTTAATTTGCATTTTCCTAATTAGTGATTTAGAGCATTTTTTCCGTATGAGTTATAGATAGCTTTAATTTTTTCTTAAAACTGCCTGTTCATATCCTTTGACCATTTATGAATTGGGGAATGACTTGAATTCTTATAAACTTGACTCTGTTCTTGATACATTTTAGGAGTGAGGCCTCTATCAGAGACACTGGTTGTAAAAATTCCCAGTTTTCTGCTTCTCTCCTAATCTTGGTTGCATTGACTTTTTTTTTTGTACAAAACCTTTTCAGTTTTATGTAATCAAAACTATTCATTTTGCATTTCATAATATTTTCTATATCTTGCTTGGTAATACATTCTTCCATTCTCAATAAATTTGACAGATAAACTATTCCTTGCTCCTCTAATTTGCTTATAGTATCAGCCTTTATATCCAAATCATGTAGTCATTTGGACTTTATTTTGGTATACAGTGTTAGACGTTGGCCTGTGTCCAGTTTCTGCCATACTATTTTCCAGTTTTCCCAGCAGTTTTTGTCAACTAGTGAGTTCTTATCCTAGAAGCTGAGGTCTTTGGGTTTATCAAACAGTAGATTACTATAGTCATTAACTACTTTCAGCACTAGAATTAAAGAAAAATCATGTACAAGTAGAGAGTGCAGGTAACCTGGTTGAGATTTGTTTTTGTGGGAAATGCCTAGACATTTTATTTGGACTGCAAGCCCAGTAAATCAACAATGTGACATAGTTGCAAAAGAATTGGATGATTTTAGGCAGATTTAATAGAAGCATTGTGACTATAAAGCTGGTAATGATAGTCCTACCATGCTTTTTCATGGTTATACTATATCTACACTTATATTTAGTTTTGCCTTTTATATATATATATATATATAAGGAAAGATAAACTGGAGATGTAAAATTGTAAAGCTTATTTTGTTATCCCCATTGCTAGTGCTTTCTCCTTTCACAGTTTACCTTCTATTGTTTGACAATTGTATTTTTCTTTTCTTTGTCATGTCTAATCACAAACAGGTAGGCTCTGCCACTAGTTCAGAATGATTAAGAGTGGCTCCTGGATACTGGGCCTTACCCTGCTTTATACCTGGGTATAAACCAGCAGAGCTGGTGCCCTTTATCAGTTTACTTTAAGTATCTCCAAATATACAAACTATGAATAAGCTAGATAAAAATGCATGCAGGAGTTGGTACAGTTCCTTTGTGACATCAGGGTTATATCTCAGACAGCTGTTCCTGTCAATATACCCCTTCCTTCCTTCTACTCTGACCTAAGTGCTTTGCAGTTCTCATATTTTGTTGTTCTTATCACCAAGACATAGTAAACATTTTTGCTGAAGATTTTTGTAAATAATATCTGATCTAGCATTTCTTTTAGTCTGATATTTTCTGTATCCTTTGATAATTCTCTAGACAGTCAGTTTTGAATCCTGTTTTCCTTAGCCAGTTTTGATAATTCCCAGTAGTTTACTCTGTAATTCTAACCCTTTTGATTCAATAATTGCACTTTATTTTCATTAATTTTAGTCATATATTTATATTCTCTTATATCAGTGTCAGACATAAATCTACTTTGTTGTAGTTTTACTTCCCAATTTTATGTATTCTATGTAATCCTATTTCTAGCATCCCCAGTTCTATGTATTCCCATCAAAGACATTTTTAATATATGATTTATGTTTTTGTGTGTGAAGCTCATATCCCCTTATTTTCAAATTGAATAGGCTGAGTTCTGTGTGACACACTACATAGAGATCATCCAGAAGAATCAATGGCTTTAGAGAGGCATTGAGCTTTTCCTCCACTCTATCCACTCTCCAATTCAGCCTGCCTGCTGTTTAGCACATGACCCTCCAAGCCTTCGTTCTTAGTTTCCCTCATATCTGGAGTGTGGTCATCCTCCTCACCTTCATCTCTTAACTTCCCTGGCTTCTTTCAGGACTCAACTCAAATCTCACCTTCTTTTGGAGACATTTCCTTGTCTCTCTACCCCATCTCCACCCTACTAGTGACTTCCCCCATTGATTACCTTCTGTCTGCTCTGTATTTTTAATGTATGTATATAATTTTTATGTTATATCTCCCACTGTTGCACGTATAATCCTTGTTGACGGGCACTGTGTTTTTTGCCTTTGTGTTTCCAGGGTTAAGCACAATGCCTGTCAAATAGTAAATGCTTAGTAAATGTATATTGACTGACTGATGGCCATAGTGCAACTCCTTTTCTTTTTTTTTTTTTAAATTGTCCTTATTACTTTGTTTACATTTCATTTACAAGATTCAGTTCCACAATCTCTTGAGTTTCAAATTCCACCCCCCCCCCCCAGCTCCCCTTCCCCCATGGTGGCATGCAGTCATATATAGGATCTGCAGATACTTTCACATTAGATATTAGTCAGGGTATAAAGATTGTAACAGATGGAATGAACAATGGGAAAGGGGAAATAAAACCAAACAAGAAAAAAGAATGAGAGCAGGTAGTTTGCTTCAATCTGCATTCAACCTCTGTTCTTTCTAATTCTTTCTCTGAATGTAGACATCTCTCTCCATCATGAGTTTTTTGGAGTACAACCCCTTTTCTTGACTGTCTCAGCATAGTACTTTATTGATAATTCTGAATCACTGAGAAGAGGCATTATTTAGTTTTATATATTTGGTTTATGAAGTTTGCTAAGTATAGTACATTTTAGAAGAAAAGTTAGCTTCCTGGCATTCAGAGGATTAAATCACAGTTCATTGGGAAAACTTGGCTATTCAAAAGGTGCTTCTAAGTAAGTTATATTTTCAACTAACAAGAAGGCAGTAAATGAGTTAACTGTTTAGTCTAGATTGTTATGTTATTTAGTTGGAGAAATACAACATGCAAACTTTATCTTTTGTGATCAGATAGAAGAAATCATTTCATACTTTACGCAAATTCATAGCTATTATCACCGATTTAGAAGGCCCACATGTGAGGTAGTGAATTATAATAATTTGCTTTTAATTCTTTTAGAAAAGCTCAAGAGGAAGACAAGAAAGTGGTTTTAGCTGGATGTGTTCCTCAAGCACAACCTCGTCAAGACTACCTTAAAGGCCTGAGTATCATAGGGGTAAGCCATTTTGACAAAGGAAAATAATAATTTTTATATATAATTCATATGTGGTAAAATGTCTTTAATTTTGTTTCTCATTTTATACTTCCATGTAACTTTGTGCTGATGGTGAAATTGAAGGTATACTGACTGTCCTTATAATACCATTCCTGCTCTCTAGAAGCTGTATTGTGTAGAATGAAACCTTTTTCAAGTAATCTGTAATCTGTATTTGTACTTAGGTACATAGATACTTATGGCACATCAGCATAACTTCTCCCCCCTTCCCTTATATACCCATTGTATACCTGATGCCTTTCCAGGCATGTAGTTCTTACTTTCAGCTATGCATAAAATAATTACTTTTGGTTTATGACTTAGGCAACCTAAAAGAATAATGATTTGTTTGTTCTCTTTTTCTGATTCCCTAATTCTTTCTTACTTTACTAATTTTGGCAGAAACATATACTTGTTGTAAACAAATAAAATCCTCTACATTTTGGAGCATTAGTTTGCTGTTATCACTTGTGTACATTTTCATTTTTCTTGGTTTGAACTGAATTCACATGTTGTAAAAACATAGTTTTAAAAATGTTAGGTATTTAAAAACTTTGAACTCTTTATTTTTAAATTTGGTATAAGGCAAGACTAAATTAATTATTTTTTCCTTTAAGTTGTTTAATTTAGTAACTTAAATTTTAAAAATAAAACATACAACTCTTGAACTAATCTCACTCATAAAGTGAGCTAATACATACCTCTTTAGTGGTAGTAGCATCGCCAGCTCTTCATAGTATTGAAGGCAGTAAATTTCCATTTGCAGTGTCCAGGCAGAGCAACATAATTCCAAGCTGTTGGAGGAAGTACATAGTAGTAGAAAGGCTATGCTAACACTGGAAGTTATAAAGACCTGGGTTCCAATTTGCTGCTATGTTACTCTATAAGGAGGGATGGATCACTAACCCTTTGTATTCTTCATTTAACTCATTTGTAAAGTGAATAGGTTGTTAGTGTTCCCAACGCTCCATCCTCCTCCATTATGTTCAGTTGGATAAAAAGTTTTCAGAGTTTAAGACGTTTCATTAGTAGTACTTAATCTTAATCAGCCTTTTTGATTTATGGCATAAATCTGCTTGGTATAAGATTGTTCACCTTACTTAACCATCCTTTTTATCATCCTCTCACATTCTTTGTTCCTTCTGGTGACCAGTTTTTAAATGGAACTTCTCTTGCATTCTTAGATATGTTTTATGGACTTTTATTAGCATTCTAAAATCCAAAGATCCTTTAGTTTCCATCCAACAAATAATTCTAACATACTGGTTAAAAAAAAATCCCAACCAGCTCTTTTCCTTGTGGACTTAAAATGATTGTTTCTGTTAAAGCTAAATAAAATTAACACCGAAACAGAATTGGCATTTGAATGTATGAGAATTATAGAGAGACCCTTGATGTCAGTGGAGGTTATGTACCAGTAAGCCCCACTGAAATTTACAAAAAGCCTCTCAGAAGAAAATGAAAACATTACTATTAAATTGTGGAAAATAAACCAGAGAGATTATGAAAAAGAACTTGGTTTAGTGGATTGAATGCTGGTCTTAGAATCAGGAAAACTTGGGTCCAAGTGTGGCCAAATGAATGTGTTCTTAAATATTAAAGTCCTGTGGCATTAATTTTTAAAGGATTTTGCTTTATGGAGAATTCTTCCTTCAATTTGTAATTATTCAGCATTTGTCATATAATTCATTCACTGTGTTTGGAGATATTGGAAGTTTCAAGTGGTTTTACAAAAAGTAATTCTTCATCCATGTTAGTGATCATTTGACCAAATAACCCACAATCTATTACTCAAGTGTTTAGTCTTAAATTTCTAAGTGTCAGGCACTGTACTACGTACATTCTGGAGATATCCCTCTTAAGCTACTCCCCAAAAGACAAATTTTAAAATTTAAAATTCATTTCTAGTATTCTTCACTTACAAAAAGTGGACTGGGAAAGAATATATGGTTTTGTTTTCTCCAGGTAGGAGATATATCTGTTGTACTAGCAGCGCTTCTTAAACTGTGGATTATGACTCCATATGGGGTTGCAACCCACAGTTTAAGAAGAGCTGAAGGGATCTTGAATGGAAAAAGTTTTAAGAAGGCCTGTGAGTATCAGCAGCATGTGACAGTTATCTCCAAGGATAAGGAATGAGATCTTTTCCATATGTGGACATATCTTAAGTGTACACGTATTGTACAAGTGATTGTATACCTAAATGAATACACATATTCTAGTTTGTGTGATAATCGTAATCTACATTTTAAAAGCAAATTTAACATAATTAAAAGTAGCAAAATTCTACTAAATATTTAACATTAGAATGTTTAATTGTTTTCACTGATAGCAGCCAAAAAGATGAAGACTGTATAATCAGAAGAGTGCAGTTAATCTGTGATAGCTTAACTCTTGAGTATTTTGATAAATGTTAATGGGTAAAAAAAATGGGTAGTGAAAAAGAGCATCAGTCTTGGAGTCACTGGACTTCTATTCAAGGCCTGGCTCTCATACTTAATAATACATGTGTGACTATGGCTAAATCATGTGAGCTTCTTTGGGCCTCATCTGGAGAACTTTATGGGTGGTATGAACTGGAAGGTTTTCTTTGATTTTTGATATATATAGACATATGAACTCAATATTGCTGGCTACCTTAGGTCATCTTATTATTATCATCAAGTCTGAATATTGTGTTAATTCCTTTGATGATAAGCTCCTGAGTTTTGGAATAACCGTTATTTTAAAAATGGTGATGCTTATATTTATAACTTTATAATAATACCTTTTTTCTTAGGTCCTCAGTATATTTATTTCATACTGATATTTGTTTTTATTCAGCTAGAGTTCATGTTAGGTATATTATTTTGGTAGACAAATTGTAAAAATGGCATTTTAGACACATGGTTTATAACATTTTAAAATATGTAATTTAACACAGAATATATAGTTTATTATTGAAAAATTTCAAATTATAAAACATCTGTTGTACCAGTTGTAAACCCAACATATAGGTGCATTTTCTTTTTAGTGAAGTAGAGAACAATGATTTTAAGCAGGTGTTCACTAATCTCAGGAAATATTCCTGTGTTGATTTGCTTTAGTGAAAAAATCTTTTCAGGTAGGGATGCGCTAATCTTGAAAAGTCAAACAGCATGAAAACAGTGTTTTAAATGAAAGCCTTTCACCTAGAAAATGTGAAAATAAAAGCGTTTGAAAGATGTCATGTTTGTGAGTGTTATTGTAATATTTTGTATACCAGAAGTTAAATATAAGCATTCATGGGAATAATTTCATTGCAAAAACAGCCTTTACACTAAAAAAATTTTTTTTCAAATTACATGTAGAAAATTTTTTTAACACTCATTAAAAAAACTTGAGTTCTAAATTCTCTGTCCACCTCTTTTCATCCCTACCCTTTCATTGAGAAAGCAAGCACTTTGATGTAGATTATACATGTGCATTCATGCAATACATATTTCCATTTTTAGTCATGTTGTAAAAGAAAACATGGACCAAAAGAAAAAAAAACAAGAAAAATGAAGTTAAAAAAAATGTGCCTCAATCTGTATTCAGACTCCCTCAGTTATTTCTCTGGAGGCATATAGGATTTTTCATTGTAGGTCTTTTGGGATTGTCTTAGATCATTGTATTGCTGAAAATAACTAAGCAATTTTTTGGTATAGGAAATAACAAAGCTCGATATATTTTTATTTGAATTTTTATCTTTTAATAGACTTTTAAGTTACAGATTAGGAAGTTAAGAGTTTAGAGAACTTGTAGTCAGTGTGTATTAGATGCAAAATTGTCATCTGGATTTCTTCTGACTCTATGTCATGTACCATTTTATACTTGTAAAAAATCAAATATTTTAAAGCTAAGGCTTACTGTTTCGCTGCCATAAATAAGGAGTAGTAGGGATCTATTTTATTTTAAATGATATCAGGGATCTTTTAGTAAAAAAAAACAAACAAACCAAAAACCAGGACGTGTGAATTAAGAAATAAAGGACCTGTATTCATTTTTGCAATTGATTATTTTTTGAGGAGGATTAAATATCAAATGTGTTAACTCAAATGAAATTATATATGTAATGTTTTGGAAATTATAATTTTTGGGACGATTAAATATTGAATGTCCTAGAGACAACACTGTGTTGGGGTCAGTGTATAGTATGTTTGACTGTGGCTGATCAGATCAATATAAGATTGGAAGGTTCTAATATGGGATGGGCACAAATTGTCCATTTGACCATTTGATAGAAAGATATCTCTAAATTTGCTTGTCTCATGTTTCTTTTGAACCAGTTCTGCTTTGTTCATAGAAAATATTGCTCTCTTTGATACAGGCATATCATGCTGGGAATCTCACAACTGATTTCAAATTTCTTTGGAGATAGAATTTTTTGAGAATTTTCTTGTATTGCATCTTCTGATCTCTGTGTGAGCACTTGCCTTTTGTGAGTTCTCGGTAAAATTGTCTTTTAAGCAAAAGTTTGTTTGGCATTCAAACAGTGTGGCCAACCCTTTAGAGTTAAGCTCTCTGCGCTAGGGTTTGAATGTTTGACAGTTTGGTTTCAGAAAGGCCCTCAGGGTCTGGTACTCTATCTAACCAGTTGATCTTCAGAATCTTCTTAAGACAATTCAAATGGAAGTGCTTTTGTTTCCTGCCATGGCATTGGTAGACTGTACAGATTTCATGGGCATACAGCAGTGAGGTCAGCACAATGGCTCTGTAGACCTTCAGTTTGGTAGACAGTTCAATACCTCTTCTCTCCTACACTTTCCTTTGGAGCCTCCCAAACATTGAGCTAGCTCAGGCAGTGTGTCAAACTCATCATATATGTGGATATCCCTGAAAAGTATACTGCCAAGGTAAGTGAGTTTATCTGTAGTATTCAAAGCCTCTCTGCTTGCTATAACTGATGGTTCCAAGTAAGAATGATGCAGTACTCACTTGGTGGAGAACTTCTATTTTCTTGGTGTTAATTGTTAGGCCAAAATTAGCACAAGTGGCAGAGAATTGATTCATGCTCTTGCATCTCAGCCTCAGAGCTTGCACTGAGTGCATAACTATCTGCAAACAAGA
The DNA here is from genome assembly GCA_028646575.1 of Pseudocheirus occidentalis. NCBI lineage: Eukaryota > Metazoa > Chordata > Mammalia > Diprotodontia > Pseudocheiridae > Pseudocheirus > Pseudocheirus occidentalis. The sequence continues at coordinate 146,305,759 of CM053594.1, read as the reverse complement.
TATTGAACACCAACTCTCCATTTTAGTCTTGGCTTGTAACCTTTTCAAGTTAAATAATTTGCCATCATTGCAATAGCTGACCTTTGAACCATTTTCATCCTTATTGAAGGTGTTCAACAACATCATTGAAAACATTATGAGGAAAAGCATGGGAGCAAGTACACCAGCCCTGCTGCAAAGATGCTGTCATAAAACTGACATACAACAAGGATGACCGTCTCTATGCAACCAAATTTTGCCATGATCTTTCACAGGTCCAGGCCTTGGTCATTTTGTACAGACCTCTCTTCTGCTCCTGGCATTTTTCTTAGAGTTATGAGGCAACAAATACTGTGTCAATTATTTTTCTGCCCTTTCTGAAGCCATTCTGGTTCTTGGATAGGTGATGATCTTCTGGGTGAAGAATCAGCTGATTCAGGAGGACTCTTGCAAGAATATTACTGGCAATAACTAAGAGAGGGATACCCCTTGTGGTGGTCACAGGATAATCTCTTTCACTTTTCTTTATAGAGATTAACAGTAGAGTTGTCCTTGAACTCCATAACCACCTCTTGCCATGCAACCCAGGTTTAAGTCAGCTTTTATTTAAACAACGAACCCTCTGCCTTGTAAATCTCAGTTGGAATAGAATCAACACCAGGTGCTTTGCCACACAGCAGGAGCCCAATGGCATTCAAAACCTCTTCTTCAGGGGGCAGAGCTAAGATGACCATGTAGAAATAGCAAAGTTCTGCAGCTCCTACACACCCACCCTAAATACCCATAAAATACGACTCTAAACAAACTCTAGGGCTCCCAGACATACAATAATACAGAAAATACATCTCTCACTGAAGGCAGCTTGGCAGGAGGGGCTCATCGTGACAGGCCGGGAGCCATGGCCAGTCCAGCCTGAAACCAAAACCAGAGCCAGGCCCCAGGTGGTCGGGAAGAGCCAAGCCTCCCAAGCCTCAGTGTGAGTCTACCCTGGGGAGCAGATCTACCTGCAGTGGTCTCCACATCTATCAAGTCAGGAACAATAAGGATTAGAGAAAGGTCAGTGAAAGTGAAGCTTTCAAGCTAATTTTGGGGGAGGAAAAGCAGTTTGGCCAATCTGCCCCCAGGGCAAGGAAGCAGTGGGGGAAAGGCAGGATCTGCTACAACCAGCAACTGCTTCACTGGGCTGCTTCAGAGCTCCTGGCCTGCAGACCCCACAGGGGGACTGAGACAATTGATCAGGGCCAAGGGCTCTTGCGTTGAACGGCCTGGATCTGGACTGTGGTCTTGGGCGGTGGTCCTGGGGAGCACTTTCAGCAAGCCAAAGCTGGTGGGGGCTGCACCACCCCCATAATAGCTCCAGCAGCTGTGAAAACCCCAGCAATTTGGGACAGAGCTTTCCCCCCTGGAAGCAGAGTTCTACAAAGCTAAAAAACCCAACCAATTAATTAACTGGCTAACATGAGGAAAAGGAAGCAAAATAAGAACAGCAATAAAACTCTAGAATCCTTTTTTTGTGGACAAAAAGGATCAAAGCATGGAACGGGAGGAAGACAACACAGTCAGAATTCCC
>CM053594.1:146275379-146303710 GCA_028646575.1 Pseudocheirus occidentalis | reverse complement strand
GATGTTTTAGAATCAGAGGGCAAAATAGAACTTGAAAGAATTCACCAATCACCTCTTCAAAAAGATCCCCCAAAGAAAACTCTTCTTCAGTTAGTAGTTTAGCTGGAGAAGGATTGACTTCAACCTGATGTATATCATTGATGGCTTCAGCATTGGTTGATGATAGTCTGTTGAGAACATTATGGAAGTGTTCAGCCCATTTTTCCCAGATTATGCCCTTATCACTAATCAGTGTGGCACCATCAGCACTGAGAAGTTAATAGGCAGGAATGGTTTTTGGTCCATAAATAGCTTTTAGGATATCATAAAAGTGCTTTGGATTATTACTATCAGGGTAAAACTGAATTTCAGCTGCCTTTTTTCTGAGCCAAGAACCCTGAATATCTCTAAGCTCAACTTGCGCTTTACTTTTATTTTTTATTTTTATTTTTTGCTTTTTTTGGAGGGCAATTGGGGTTAAATGACTTGCCCAAGGTCACACGGCTAGTGTGTCAAGTGTCTGAGGCTGGATTTGAACTCAGGTCCTCCTGACTCCAGGTCTGGTGCTCTACTCACTGCGCCACCTAGCTGCCCCGTGCACTTTACTTTTGATGGAGTTAAAGGCTGCCTTCTTAGAGAGAGATGAACTATCTTGCTGGTAAACTCTGTGGAACTCTTGTTTTTCATTTAGTTACTTCTGAATTTCCTTCATCATTTTCAGCAAACCAATCCTGATGTTTGCAAGTATGTGCTGTACACCAGATCTCTGAAAGTTCTCCTCTCCCTTTTTTGTTTCACTGTTGCCTACCATGTATTGGCTCAGCTTTCCCTATAAATTAGCAACAAACTGTTGGTGCTCAGAGAAGTGCTCCTATCTCTTGACAGAAAGTCATCTGATAATTGCCTTGCCTTAGGGCTGCTGCTTTTGTTGAATGTAAATGTTTTGCTTGATGAAAATGTCTGTGGTCCCTGCAGCACTCTCACATGCTATCTCTTCCTTATATAACTTAGCCCATTAAATGCTGATATTTGCTATGAGGGCACATCTACTGGTAAACAGAGACAGTGTTGGTTGAAAGTCATGAGACTCACAAGTCTTCATTATTAAGTGACCATTGCTGTTTTTAACTTCATTTCTCTCAAAGACTCCTTGCCAAGTCTGATAGTCTGTGCTTACTCCGGTGTTAGAAGTTGCCCAGAATTACAAGCTTGTCCTCTTTTGTTATATTAATAATGAAGGTCTCCAGGTCTTCATAAAAGTTTTCTTTGAACTCATCAACATTTTTCACAGTGGGAGCATACACACTGATGATGGTGGCATGACACTTCTGCAGTGGTAGTCACATTGACATGAGCCTGTCATTCACTTCTTTGGGGACGCTTATCAGCTTACTGACTAGATTAGATCTGATTGCAAAACCTGTGGCACTCCATAGCACTGTGGCCACTCTCCAGGAAAATGTGTATCTAGCTCCAACTTTGGTAAGCTGACCCTAATTTTCCAGCCTCGTTTCATTCAGGGCTACTATTTGTATGTGATAATCTGCTCCAAGTTCACTTGTAATGAGACCTTGTCATCTTTGAGGTTTGCTGGAGTTCATGTTGTCCATAAGCACATTCTACGTACTAATGTTGTGTGGAATCTTGTCAGCAAAAGTTTTTATACTTTTTTTATGTTTTGACCTTGCACTAGGCATTCCAGGGTTAGGTTAGATTAATTAGACACTTTCTAGCGCATCTTTTGTAGCCTGTTTCTCACACTAGGAGATGAGCAAGTGTGGTCCTTTAAAAGTCTGCTCAAACACCAAATCCCACTACTGCTTCAGTACAGTGAGAAGATCACTCAGTGGCCTGGGCTTCCTATGTGCAGGGCTGTGACTACAGGTCCCAGTGTATCCACACTTGCTGCTTGGTGAAAATGGTAAAATGATAAATTGGAATCCAGAGGATGTTCTGTCTTCATTTAAAGACAGTTAACAAAAGTATTTATACAAAGTGGCACTTTTGGCTGTTGTGCAAATTCAGTGTCATAAAGTTATGTTTTGAAGAACTGAGGCTTTATTCGTGCTTTTGAACTATAACAACCTTCTTAATCTGTTAAAATATTAATAACTTTTTAAATTTGGTCTGAGTTTTTTGGCAGATTTTTTTAGGCATCATAGTGCAAGACCTGTGATCTTAATGATAGCTCAGGCCATATAACTAGCTTCCATTAAAGTTATTCCACAACACGAACAGTGGGAAGACCCAGCACCATCAGAGGCTTATTTCCCCTCTTAGCTTCTTCTCTTGGCCTGTAAACCCATCTTAAACCCATCAAGGATGGTTGTATGGAAGGAAGACCTACCACTAGGATAGGCATCCTCCTGTTTGCCTTCCTTTTTGACCCTTCTCACACTCAAGACACCCGGACCCCATCTGTACTGCTTGACTGCTCACATGGCTTCTATGAAATAAGAGTCACCCATTCTGTTCCTTCTGGCAAGATGAAGGGCCACCAGACCTTCCCTTGACACTGCCTCTTGTGGTTTTATAGAACCTGACATCTGCCCTGCTTTTTCACCTTCCAAACACTCTCTTGCTTTTTTCTCCCAGCATTGCCATCTAAACTATTGATGTAACCTAAGGACCACTGGACCTTGCCATATATTCTGCTGCTGTACTCTTAGAACTGTGCCTTTCCATCCTTGCAGAGTTGAACTAGCTTTTATGTGTTGTGTCTACCAATTAGATTATGAACTCCTTAAAGGCAAGGTTTGTCTCACTTTTTATATTCCTAGTGCTTAGCACAGTACATGGCACACAGAAAGTATTTGACAGTTGCTTATTCATTCATTCATGACGATGACAATGACAGTATCCTGATCCCAAAAGATCTTAACAGATTGGATCATTGAACTGAATCTAATTAAATAAAATTTGTTAAAGATAAATGTCACATTGATACTTAGCTTTTTGCTTTTTTCCTCCCTAAAAACAACTACATAAGCACTGTATTGAAGAAATGCAACTTAACAATTCATTTTTAAAATAACTACAACAACTCAACATACTTTTTGATAAACTACAGAGTCAGTTTTAGTCCACAATCTGATAATGCCAGCCAGAAATGCTAATATAATATAATCTTAGGCAACATTTAGAAATCAAAGTAGTTTTTTCACTTTACTCTGTGGTGATCAGATTGTATCTACGATGTTTATATTAGTACTGGATGCTGCGTTTTAAGAGAGACATTGGAAAATGAAGGACTCTGGAGAAAGTTGAACAGAGTGTTGTGGAGGAACATCTGAAGAAACTGAGAATTTTTATCCTGGAGAAAATAAAATGTACTAGTGATGGGATAGCCATAATTTATTACATGAAGGTTATAAGAATAATTAGGCTTTTTTGTGAGTATAGATTCAGAATTTGAACATTAGTTCAAGTAGAAGTTACAGGGAAGCAGATTTTGGCTCCTCCTAAAGAGAACGATATCTAATAGTACTATCCAGAAGTTATTTGGACTTACATGAGACAATGAATGGAGCATTCTCAATGTTCAAGTTGAGTCTGGATTTCATGTGTCCTAGAGGCTGTATTGGAAATCTCTAATTTTCCCTTCTAAATTTAAGAGTCAGTAATTCTGTGAGTAATTAAGGTGGGCAAGATATGGCCACTAACCTGATAAAGATCCATGGAAATCACTCTAGGGCAGAAGTGAATCTGAAATGTCCTAGAATTTCTAATTGAGCATATTTGTGAACTGTTGGGAGGCTTATTGACAGCCTTTTTCCATTTATGATAGTCATAGACAAGTTGACTGTGAAATTAAGACAGGAGAATCATAAACAGTATTGTTGTCTGTACATAGCTCTAACCTCCTGTAGTTTTTAGTTCTGTACTGGTGTGGTAATATGTAACTGTACAGCAAAAAGTGCATGCGACCTTAAATGTGTTTAGATTTATGTAATTCTTTGCTGCATAATTAGATATGAATACTCAGTATAGAATACATTTATGGTAACATTTTTCTTTTTTTTAAACACATCTCAATCAGCTATAACAATTGAAATGACTGTCTTCTTAAAATATGAAATGTAATAGAGAATGAGTGTGATTATATTTGCTGAAGTGTGCTTATCTCATACCCAGCAAATTAGTGAAGGTGACATAATATGAGAAGAGTCATTGTGGGAGGAGTGACATAATATTGTGTGATTTGGAATTATTCTGATAAAGTGACTACATACAAAGTCTATACTCTTTGACCAGAGATTTTACTAAGTAGGCATGGATCCCATGGAGTTCATTGATAAAAAGAAAAGTGCTCATATATAACATAATATTTATAGCACCATTTTTTGTGGTTCAAAAGAATTGGAAAAAAAATGAAATACTATCATTTGGGCAATGGCTAAATAACCATTAGCTACCTCAAGGCCACATGTGATCTTCTAGATCAGTGGTTCTCAACCTGTGGGTCGTGACCCTTTTGGGGGTTGAAGGACCCTTTCATAGGAGTTGCCTAAGACCATTGGAAAACACATATTTCCAATGGTCTTAGGAACCAAAACGCCACTCCTCTATCCATCTCCAGTTGGGCCTGCCCACATGTAGATACACCTTCATATGAGTATTAAAGGGTTGTGGCATTAGGAAGGTTGAGAACCACTGTTGTAGATCCTTGCATGTGACTTTTTGACTGAGTCCAAGTTTTATAGAAGAAATCCTTTTATTAAGAATATTTGTTCTGTGAAGTTTGGATTCAAAGGGCTGCACTTGAGGACTTAGAGGGCCACAGGTGGCCTCAAGGCCACAAGTTCCCCACCCCTGAGCTAGCACTGGAATATAATGAAATATTATACTATAAGAATCAATGAATTTTATTTAAACAGGGTAGCAAAGAAATATTTACATGAATGATGCTGAGTGAAGTAAGCAGAGCCAAAAAAACATAGATGATGAATACAACTATGTAAATGAAAAGAACCACCCCAAAACAATCAAAAGTGAATAGTGGCAAAATTAAAAGAAATTTAGGTGATATGAGAGCAAAAGGTAACAATAAAATTTTATTTAAAAAATTAAAAAGAAATTTTGAAATGTGTTGGCAACTCTCACCATAATTTTACACAATTGTTTTTACCAGTACCTATTTTAGAAACTGTTAAAAATATTTGTACATAAAATAAAATGTGATTTTACATCAAAATAGAATTTGTAATGTATTGCTGCACTGTACTATTGCATAGTATGTATACATTTTTTTACTGAACTATTAAATGTCTCAAAGTAGGATCTTTGTGTGGTATCTTTCTATATATTATAGCAATACTATTTTGTTGTGTGTCCAAATACAAATTTGGTGTTCTTACTACAAAATTAAATTAACTTTGCTTTTAAGAAATTCTACTGCACAATGAGTCATTGATGTTATTTATGAATTGTTTATTCTGTAGCTCCTTTTCTTTGTTGTAGACAGCATATGGAGTTAGTAATTGAACATACTGCATGTCTTTTTTTAATATATCTGTTTATTAGTACAAAGCGTTAAGGATGAAAGATATTGTTTTATTTATTTTGTTTGAATTATATACCAACTGTGAGCTCTTGAGTATTCAATGCTACAATTTATAGTATTAAGGACATCTTTCCTCTTATTCCCACAATGAATTAGATACAGTATTTTATTTTACTCTGTGAATCTTGAACCTTTCTTTTGAGTTCTTGTGATTTCTTTCCCTCTCTTCCTTGTTCTCTCCTCTCTTTCTTCCCTTTTTCCTATGTCTCTCTTCTGTTGTGTTAAATGCTGCTTTCTTTGGAATGGAAGTAGATTTTGTTTTTCCTCATAGACCCTTATTATTAAAATGTAAATTTGCAATAATTAGAAAAATATTTTGGATAAATATGATGGTATTTTGACAAGCATGTATGTAAGATATGACCACAATAGGACCTGATAAAAATCTATATCCATTTCTCTTATGTCAGTTGATAATATCTTCGGCTTACAGTATGAAATTTCAGATTGCAAAATATAGAATTTGTTAGGATCCCTTACATTGATTCAAAGAGAAAGAAGGATCATTAGAGTCTAATTTTCAGTAACTATATAAATCATTAAAAATTTTTTTTCTTTGTGTTTTTTAGGTTCAGCAAATAGATCGTGTTGTAGAAGTTGTGGAGGAAACCATTAAAGGTAATCAAAGATATAAATGAACAGATATTCTAGGTCTCTATAAGATGAGTGCCTGTGTGCCACTGTCTGATTGTCTGTAAGAGTTCTCTGTGCTTGATATCAGAGGCAGCAGTCCAGTATGATCGCAAGAAGTAAAGAGACAGGAGATGCTCTGTATTGCTTGTTCAAATTACTGATATAAATAATAAGTTCTGTAGAAAGTCAAAGGTGAATTCCCTTGCCCTGGTTTGGGGAAATCACTGAATGCAATCACAGAAAAGGGAGTGCTGAAGTCTAGACTTTGTTCATTGAATAGAATTTAAATTTCCATTTGGGAAGCAGAGGAGAGCAGTGAGTTAGAATTATGTCCAAGGTGTTCAGTTTGATGAAGATTGGAATGCTTGGGTCATATACAGACTTAGAGAGTGTAATATTTCTCAGGAAATATATGTGGGGAATTTTGTTTGAGTATTAATTTCAAGGGTTTGCTGTCAATTTCTATTAATAGGTAAATTTAAATAAAAGTGGGGCAGTTATAGCAGTTTGCTGTTTTATTACCTTGCTATGGTTTTGGAATCTTGATTTATTTTCTTCATCAATGAAAATTTGAAACTTCTTGACAGCTTTCTCACATCCTATGAAATTTTTATCTGATTTCCCACAAATACTTTTAAAACTTCCACCTAAGACTCTTGAGAGCCTTCTTTTGTTTTCTCATGGGTTCTGTTCTTGCTACATATCTTTTCTACATCCTTTTTATGAACTTTGCCATTTTTGTACTTGAGTTGCCTCTTTGTGTCCACCATACATTTTCCCACTTCCCGTTTGTTTAGTTGGCATTTCAGTTCAGAGTTTTCTGTCAGTCATTCAGCAAACATTTTGTTGTTGTTCAGTCATGTCCAACTCTTTCTGACTAAATTTGGATTTTCTTGGCAAAAATACTGGAATGGTTTGCCATTTCCTTCCTCTGGCTCATTTTATAGATGAGGAAACTGAGACAGACAATTAGGTGACTTGCCCAAGGTCACACAAATAGTAAGTGTCTGAGAACAGATTTGAACTCAGGTTTTTCTGATTTCAGACCTGGTGTCCTGTCCTGTCCACTGCACTATCTAGCATTTATTAAGTGCTTATTATGTGCCAGAGACTATGCCAAGCGATAGAGATACAGAGGCTAAAGTGAAAATCCTGCCACACATGAGTTTATTGTTTTAGAGAGTTTAAGGGAATTGTCAAAGAGGAAGCTACAAAAAGGAGTGGAGCTGAAACTCAAACCAGGTCTTTTGACTTCCACACCAGTGTCCTTTTCATAGTGTCATATATTAGTTTTACTATTAATAAGTACTGGAATAGGTGACATTATATTACATAGTTTTAATATAGTAACCAATTAATCTTCTTGAATTCACTAGTTCAATGTGTGTATGTGTGTGTGTGTACACATTTATTTATTTAAATTGATAGTACGTTTGAGAAGGAATATTCAAGTCCTAGTCTTCCTGAATTTGAAGATTGCTTCTTATGATAAAGCAACGTGAATCAGATTTTTATTTATCATGTGTATATATGTGTATTAAGAAGTTTTGCCTGATTGTTTTGGAATGGATTCTCACAATTTTTTAATGTGGGCCTTAAATCTATGCTTTCTAGTAAATATATAAAGTCTTAGGATTTATAATTTTTATGTTGTAGCATTTAAGTTTAGGTAATTGTAATTTATTATTATTTCTTGTATAAATTGTTGAACTTAATAACCTCGTTTTTGCCAAGCCATTTCTCCATTTTCACAGCAGTATTAAAAAAAAAAAGGAATCAGTTTCCCCTTTAATTTATGTTCTGACTTAATTCAACACTGGGCTATTGATTTCAGTTGCTTCTTCTTGCTTACCTCTGTTCCACTGATCTGTTTGGGTGCGTGAGTGAGTGAGTGTGTGTTTAAGAATTAGTGATCAAATTAAGCATTTATTAACCTACTTGGTACTAGCTTTTGTGCTACATGTTGGTGATTTAAAGAAAGGCAAAAGATGTTCATAGTTCTCAAGGAACATACAGACCAATGCATGAGAAAATTTAAAAATAAATGTAAAAAAAAATTTCTAGCAGCAGAGCATTTATTACGTACCTACTACATGCCAGACACTGTCCTAAGCAAAAGAACGGTCCCTGTCCTCAGAGAGCTCACATTCTGATGGGTGAAACAACAAGGAAAGATAAATGCACAAAAAAGATGTGCAGCAAAAGTGAAGATAAACAAAATAGGGAAGTCACTAGCATTGAGAGGGATAAGGAAAGGCTTTTTGTGGAATGTGGGATTTCAGCTGGGACTTAAAGGAAGTGCAGGAAGCAGGAGGCAGAGATGAGAGAGAATTCCAGCCACAAGGGACAGGACATCAATCTGGAGTTAAGAGGATTGTCCTGGGGAGGGAACATGAAGTAGGCCAGTGATGCTAGATTGGGGCATATGTGAAAGGGAATAAATAATTGCGGATAGGAGAGGGCCAGATGACTGCTGAACTGAGGATCTTATAGTTGATTCTCTGGATTATGAGAATCACTGGTGTTTATTCATAGTGGGTAAGACCTTCACTTTGCAAAGATCAGTTTGACAACTGAGTGGAGAGTGGACTGGAATGGAGAGAGGTTTGAGGCAGAGAAAATCTAGAATTTAAAGTTCTGAAATCAGATGTTTTATATATATATATATATATATATATAATTATTGTTATTATTATTTACATGCAACTAGGAAATAAGATATACAGGCACTGGGGTAGGGAGATCCATCCTGCCCTGCTGGAAAGTCAGAGGGGTGATGGGAGAGGGCATAGGAGAGAGCAGATTGGGGGAGGGGGTACACAATGGGATCACTGTTTTGGGATGGTGGCTAGGGGAAAGACAGGGGGAAAATTTGTAACTCAAAATCTTGTGGAAATGAATGATGTAAACTAAAAATAAACAAAAGTTAATCTGCAAAAAAAAAAAAGTCAAATTTTCCATTTAGCTCTGATCTTTTCATCAAGAATTCTTGAAAGTCCTCTATTTCATTGAATGACCGTATTTTCCCCTGAAATATTATACTCAGTTTTGCTGGGGAGGTGATTCTTGGTTTTAATGCTAGCTCCTTTGGTCTCCAGAATATCAAAGCCCTTTCATCCCTTAATGTCGAAGCTGCTAGATCTTGTGTTATTCCGATTGTGTTTCCACAGTATTCAAATTGTTTCTTCCTGAGAGCTTGTAATATTTTCTCCTTGACCTGGGAACTCTGGAATTTGGCTATGATGGTCCTAGGAGTTTTCTTTTGGGGATCATTTTCAGTAAGTTAACGGTGAATTCTTTTAGTTTCTGTCTTGCCTTCTAGTTCTAGAATTTTCCTTGAGAATGTCTTGAAGGATGATGTCTAGGCTCTTTTTTTGATAGTGGCTTTCAAGTAGTCCAATAATTTTAAAATGATCTCTCCTGTATCTCTTTTCCATTTCAGTGGTTTTTCCAATGAGATATTTCACATTGCCTTCTATTTTTTCATTCAATTCAATCTGTTTTATAGTATCTTGATTTCTAATAAATTATTAGCTTCCATTTGTTTCAGTCTAATTTTGAAGGAATTATTCTCTTCAGTGTGTTTTTAAAATTCCTTTTCAGTATGATAAATTGTGCTTTTCCAGGCATTCTTCTCCTCATTAGCTTTTTAAGCCTCTTTTGCCATTTGAATTATTCTATTTTTTAAGGTGTTATTTTCTTCAGTCAGGCTGTTGACTCATTTTTCATGATTTTCTTGCTTCTTTCTCATTTCTCTTCCTAATTTTTCCTCTACTTCTCTTACTTGATTTTCAAAATCCTTCTTGAGGTCTGCTATGGCCTGTGACCAGTTTAAATTTTTCTTGGAGTCTTTTGATGTAGGAGTTTTGACTTTGTTGTCTCTTCTGGTTGTGTTTAGATTCTCTTTCTCCTCAGAAAAGGATTCTATAGTCTGATTGTGCTTCCTCTGTTTTTTTATCTTGCCAACCAATTACTTGACGTTTGAGATCCTTGCCACAGTAAAACTCTGCTTCCAAAGTGGAGAGTACTGTGTCCCAAATTTCTGGGGTTTTGCACAACTGTTATCAGAGTTTTTTCAGGCACCTGCCTCAGAACTGTGAGGAGGAATTTCTCTCCACAGCCTCAACAAAGCTCTCCCTCATCAGTGCTCCTTACCCCAGGACCACTACCCAAGATTATGACCCAAATCCAAGTAGAGCAAAGCAAGAGAATCCTGCCTCTTTTCCAGCATAGAGATTCCTGCAAATGCCCTCTGGACAATCACTTGGACCCCCTATGATCTGTAGGCCTGGCTTTCAGCCTCTGTTACCTCCACTGCCCTGGGGGCAGGTTCCAGACCACCCATTTTTCTCACCCAGGATCAACAGGGTTCCCCACTGACCTTTTACTTTCTCTTTGTCAGTTATGGGTTGAGAAGTGTGGAAACCACCATGGCTGTCAGTGATTTACTGTCCTGAAGTCTGCTCTGGGTGGTTTATGCCTTGGGTCTGGCCTGTCCCAGGTCTGGGCCAGAGCAGCTCACCCGGGACTGCTCTCTTTTCCCAGCTGGGTATTATAGATTTTTCCTGTCAGCCTGCCAGGCTGCCTTCAGAAAGAGATTTGTTTCTCTCTGTCACTTTGTGGGTTCTGTAGCTCTAAAATTTGTTTAGAGTTATATTTTATAGGTATTGGAGGTGGTTAGAGTGTGAGCTCAAGCAAATTCCTGCATTGTGTTGATGGGGTTTAGGCCAGTGTTGATGGGGTTTAGGCTCTGGGAATGCCCTTGAATCTTCCCACTTAATGAGCCATTTGCTTGAGGCCATAAGCCTTTCATTATGGCTAGGACCTAATCTCTGTTTCTCTCTCTCTCTCTCTCTCTCTCTCTCTCTCTCTCTCTCTCTCTCTCTCTCTCTCTCTCTCTCTTTTATTTTATTTTATTTTTTTTGCTTTTTGGAGGGCAATTGGTGTCTCTGTTACTCTTAACCTAGCCTTGCCCTCCATTGTCTGTCATCTCTAGGTAGCCTTCAGCTATTTCCCACCCCTAATCCCATTCCTGGAGTCTGACCTCAGTTCCTCAAGATCCTCCTTAGATTCCTCTTCAAGATCCTGCCCAAACCTCTCTTCCAGACCACCTCCTAGATCCCTTCCACAATCTTTCTGTGTATAAGATCCAAGTTGCCTCAGTTAAGGTGCTGAGATTCCATTTAGCACAGACTCATTCTGTCAGATTGTTTTGGCTAGCTTGTCCAAACAAATGTCACAGATACTTAGGCTCCTTCAGTCTGCTTGTCATGGCGAATCTTTAATAGACTTTCTTTTACTTTGTCTGAGAGAAGGCGTGAGTTGAATTTATTTGGTGTGTTGGTATTTTTGGGTCTCAAGCTCCTCTTTATCCCTAAATCTCAACAGTATGACTGCATCACAGTGTGGAGAAGAGAGGTAATGAGTTTTTTACCCTATCCTGCCTGCTTGTATGCTTCTTATCTCCTTCCTCTGAGTCTTGGATTCTGGTTCTAGTATTCTAGACAAGTTGTAAAGCCAATCACCAGCAGCTCTCCTGAAGACTGCAGCTGTGAATAACTTTAAGGTTCTGATCACATAGTATAGTGAATTCTCTATTCACTATAATATAATTTAGCAATAAACTGAAGCAGAACATTCCAGAAATTGAAGTGCAATATTCAGAACAATATGACATAACCACTTTTTGCTGAAGTGACCACATTGTCTTAAAACTTATCATTCTGTAAGTTTCCTCAATCAGTTTAGAGTACCCTAATAAAACCTTCTTTCATCTTGACTGGATGCTGGCCTCCAATCATCCTTAAGCTAATCATCCTTAAGGGATAGTAGGAAGTATAAAGGCCACACACTCCTAGGTCACAATTAAGTTACAATATCATCAGTCACTTCTAAATACCCTCTTTAGTAATGGAAAGTACAGATGTCACCTACCCCAGGTCAAAAGTAAGTCCCAAATCTCATTAGTCAGCACTGAGTACCCAAATAAAGGTCCTTTCATCTTAACTTGAGGCTGACTTCTGAATTGTGCTGCTCCTCTTCCACTGACTGGGTGCTCCCAGATCTTGCCTCATTTCATTGGTAGGCTCGTGGAACCGATCCACCCCAAGCTCTTAACAGTTTCTGTTTTTAGGATAACAAAGCTCAACAGGGCTACAACAATGTTTACATACATTGCTGTCATCTCAATTCACTTTCTGTCTGAGAAATCAACACAAATCAACAGAGTGCTTCTATCTGACAAAGTAGCACAATCAACCCAGAACAAGAGACAGAATGTGGACATTACAAATATCCTCTCTCAGTTCTCCTTGGTCCCAGCTCCTGCTTGAGCTTTTATCTGCTCTCCTCTTTCCTGTTGCATCCTTCCTGTTCAGCTCTTTTGGCAAGTTCACCTCTCCAAGGACTCCATGTGATGATTTTGGCCTATTAAAGGTCTCCAAACTCCCTTAGGTCTATTTAGGTCAGCACAAGTATAATGTTTCCAATAAAGACTTGACATAATCAGAGGCAAGGCTCAAAGGCACTTGAATAACTGAAACAAGGAGCAAAGTACCATTTTGCTTGCCATTACAGTGTTTCATATTGTCTTTCTCAAGAACCAGTCCATTCCCACAACATGCCTTGTCTACTTCATCTGATGTTCATATCTCATTTATATGCAGTTTTCTTCCATTAACTTGTCTAGTCTTTGCTGTAAGAAGCTGTTTTGCTTGTTTACAGTAGTCTACAGCATTTAGCACATAACAGGCCCTTAATGAATGCTTTTAAATTAATTAATTTGTGTATGGCTTCTAGAGGCACTAGGGTCCCAGAAGAGTTAGTTAAATGAGTGTTATGTTCAGGAAAATCACTTTGACGGCAGTGTAGAGTATGGACTAAAGTAGGGGAGAGACTCATGGCAGGAAGACCAATTAGGGGAGTGCTTAGATTAAGAGAAATCTTGGAATAGGTCATAAATACCTGAATAAAGGTGGTCGCTATATGAGTTGGGAGAAGGAGGTGGATACAAGAAATGATTTGGAGATACAAATGAGATGATTTGGTAACTGATCAGGTACGTGGGGTGAAGGAGAGTGAGCAGTTGAGGATAACACCAAGGTTATAAACCTGGGAAACTGGTCATGCCTTCTACTGAGAGAAAGAGGTACAGGTTTGAGAAGAAAAGATCATGAATTAATTTTGATTTATGTAGAGTTTTCGAGGTTTCTTGGACATTGAACTATCTGGTAGACAATTTGTGACAGTGTTGAAGCACAGGGGAGAGACTGTGGTTGTATATATAAATATGTTAGTCATTTGGTTTAGGATTATAATTAAATCCATGGGAGTTGATAAGATCAACAAGTAAACAGTTAGGAATAGAAGAATATGGTGCTTAGGACAGACTCTTGGGGAACACCAATACTTAGAGCACATAACCAACTTAAAGACAGTTTATTGATATCTTCATAGAACATTGTTATGTATGAGGAAAGCCATGCCTAGTGTCAAGAATATCCAGAGCATATTTAGGAGGAATTGAAGAGGTTACCCAAAGAGGGTTAGGGCCGCCTGAGACTCCAAAATACCAACATGCCGGGTCTTGCTGAAAGAATTCCACTCAGGTCTTCTCAGCCAAAGAAAAAGTAAAGTTTATTGGAAGTTCAAGTTCGCCATAAGGGATAGACTCTTTTTTTAAAAATATATTTATTTCATTTGCTCTCATATGTACACATGTTCGTCTCATAGCATCTGTTTTGTTTTGTTTTGGAGGGCAGTTGGGGTTAAGTGACTTACCCAAGGTCACATGGCTAAATTTTTGTGTTAAGTGTCTGAGGCCAGATTTGAACTCAGGTCCTCCTGACTCCAGGGCCAGTGCTCTATTCACTGCACCACCTAGCCACCCCAAGGGATAGACTCTTAAGGAGCCAGTCTATGCTAAGCTATTCTATGGCGCTGTCACAGAGCAAGTCTCTGCTAGGGCATTCTGTGGTGCTCTCACTAAGATGGAGGGAAGAAGGAATCTTATATACAGAGGAATCTAGGGGTGGTTCAGAGGAGGAGCCTGGGGAGGGTCTTCAGGAGGAGCCAATGAGGTCAGACTCCAGTAATGAGTTTTGGGAGGCACTTCAGGTGGAGTTGATGAGGTCAGTGCAAGAGTGGATTGATATTTTGATAGGCTCCAGGGTGGGAAGCAGATGGACAATGGAGGGCTAGGCTAGTAACAGAGGTTTGGGCCCAACCACAGTGAAATACTTATGGCCTCTGCAAATGCCTCCTGAAGATTCAATTGGACTTCAACAGGTTTCCCAGAGTATGTACCTCAAAGATTCAAGGAGAGCTCAAAAGAGGGACGGGGCAGTCACAGAGCCTACACCTCATCAGCATGGGTGGTCAGCAATGTCAACTAAAGCAGACAGATTGAGAAAGAAGAGAACTGAAAAAAGACTGTCAAATTTGGCAATTAGGAGGTCATCAGTAACTTTGGAAAGAGCCATTTTAATCAAGTGATAATGTCAGAATCTAGATTACAAAGAATTGAAGAGGAGAGAGAAAGTAGAAATGGCAAATATAGATTGGGTTTTCCTGGAGTTTGCCTGAAAAAGAGAGGAGAGAGAGAGCATGATTGCTTGACGGAATGATAGGGAATACTGAAGGTTTTTTTTTTTTTTTAAGGATGGGGAAACTTAACCATGTTTGCCAGCAATTGAGAAGGAACCCATAGATGAGGAGAAGTTGATGAATCAAGGGAAGTTATGATTAAGGATGCAGTCTGTTAAGAAGATAGGAAGGGTTAGGTCAAGGGGATATATAGTGATTGATTTGGTAAGGAGAAGGGATAGTTGATTTTCAGAGACTAGCAGAAAAGAACAGAAATGATTCAAGGGCTTTTGAGATGAAGTGCAAAGGAAAAACTACAGAGTACATCAAATGGCCTCCCTTTTCTCTGTAAGGTTAAAAAAAAGTTCTGAATTTTGAGAGACAGGAGGTAGCATGGGAGGCTTATGGAGAGATGAACAGGTCTGGAAAAGTCTTTAGAATGACACCAGGAATCAATAATAAAAGTATTGCCTGCTGAAATGAGGGTCTAGTTGGAGTTGAGTATTATGAATTTTTAATGAAGTTAGTCAGCAGTTACTTGACTTTCTTCAGCTCTACTCAGCACTGCTCATAAGGCAAATTATGGGAATAATCCAGCTTTTAACTTTTCTGAAGGATGAGTGTTGGTGGGACAAAAGGAATGAGAGATTTGAGAATGAAGGACAATCCAGAGGTAAATTGGTTAACTATTGGGTCAGGAAAGGAGAGAGGGAAATGAAGTCAGAGTAGGGGTAATGGCCTGAAAAAGTAGAGGTCCCAATGAGGAAGAAGAATGGATTTTGGAGGGACAAGGCATAGTGAGAGATGGAAAGATAGGATATTATGGTTAGAATGTCAGAATTTTTAATCTTGGAAGTGAAATGCTTGTGGATTATGATAAGATCTATGTGTGGCTATCTCTGTGTCTCCCTAAAGTGGAATGAGGGTGGAGGTTGTGTCATTTTAGGTGAGTGAGGAAGGAAGTGGGAGATAAGGGATCATCAACAGGGTTGTTGAAGACCTCTAATATAATGTAAGGGCAGTATTTGGGGAGGAGAGGAAATTTCCAACTACAGATCACAGTCCATTGATACCTATTCCTTCTTTGCCACTCTTGTCCATATCTTCCCAAATTCATCACAGGAGTCAGCCTACCATAGAGCCATTATTTCCTTTCTCCCACCATTGCATAGTTGCAAAGGGAACCCTCTAACACCTCTCACTAAATGATTGGCCAGTTTTCTCTTTCCTTCATGCAGATATCTGATGATATGCCCTTCACTTCTCTTCTTTAGAGTTCCTTCTTGGTTATATGTTGTAACTTGTTCACACCTACCGTATGCCTTCAAACAGTAGATAATTGTTATAAAGATTTTGTATTGATGGGAAAAGGAGTATGCAAGTCAATAGTTGATGTTTTATTGGTCACCTCATGTTGGAGTTAATAAATCCCACTCTTTTGGTGTCTACTCCTTTAGACCCTCAATGCCCTTCTCTTGTATCCTCTTCAGCACAGATTTCCTCTACACATATTTAATCCTACATCTTGCTTTCTTTAGTGCATTTCTCCTTCCTGTAGGTTCTCTAGAGTTGTTTAGTTAGAGTTTATATGCAGTATTTCTACTCTCCTTGAGGCGTAAGGCATTTCTTTGGTGATCATTTTTGTAAATCCTTTCCCCTTTTTTTCAGTGTGTAGGACTCTTTTTGTATTATCTGTGAATGACCTTTATGACTTTGTTTAGGCGTCTATCTTGCCTAGCTTTCCTGAAATGGATTTTTCCTGTCTGCTGCTTCTTTCTGCTCTACCAATCAATACTCATAATCATTTGTCATCCCTTATAAGATTTTATAGATGTGTTTATATTCTGTTCTGGTGTTGCATTTTTTTCCACTTTGCAAGTAAGTCTCATAGTTGCTCAGTATGATGCTTTCTGGGCTCTTTTAATTCCTTATTATTGTAATTAATTTTTAATGGTTTAACTTCTAGGTGAAATTATTATAATCTATGTTGATATCATTTCTGTTGTCCATTTATCATTTAAAAAATTTTCAATAGATTGCTTAAGTGATTCAGACTGAGGTCTTAATTGCATCCTATATCTTTTTCTTGCTGTTAGTTTTTCTCGTTTATTATAAATTCTGATCTTAGCTCTGAGAGGTTAGTGTTCTTATTGTACAAGCACTGATAAAATTGAATAACTCTCATGTCTGTGAATGACTTTGCATGTCTGTTTAAGTGTTTCATTCTTTGTAATGTTTAGTGCTCTCCATCTTCAGGGCCTTACCATTCTTTTTTTGAACACAGTGCTAATGATAAAAGGGCAGGAGGTTTCTTCTGTATGCCCGTGTCCTCTTTCTTTTCCTTCTCCTGAACCATCCTTTTCTATGTTTCTCCTTATCCTCATGTTTTAGCATCTTGCATTTAAGTCACTAAGTGTCAATGTTTATGTTCATTTGATTTGAAGTATCTTGTCGAGAACTTTATAGAATTTCTTTACCACTTGGTTCTCTGCAATGGACAGCGATGCATTAGCTGAATTTATTTTAATGGTGTTTTTTTCCCCAAATACTTATCATTAGCACTACAATATGTGATGACCAAATATTCCAAGAAATAATATTCCATTCAGCGTTCAGGTAAATGATAAAATCTATTATGCTAAATTCTTTCTTTGTCTTACCACGTAGTATTTGTTAGTTATCCATCTATTTACTGGCAACTTTCATCTCTCTTTGGGTTTCTCCTATAGCAAGAATGTTAAGACTGATATGATTATTCTCTAGCAGCATACCCTCCTCATTGGTCATTGAACAAGGATCTTATAGGTATAGTACTATTCTTCAAATTAAATTTTGTCAGTCTAACAACTATAAAATTATTAGCACCTATTGTTCCCTTTCCTGTTACTACCTCCAGCGCCGAAAAAGTTGATGAATTCCATGCAGATTTGAGTTTTATATTTTGTATTTTGTTTTTCCTTGTAACATAGGTTTAGTCACCTTAAAAAACTACCACTGAACAAATCACTGATATAGCACTTATAATTTTGTGAATCTATGATTTCATTAGATCGAGTTATTTCTATTTCATTAATTTTAGATTTATTCAGTCAGTCAAATCCTGTTAACAAGTTTCAGCAATTCAAATTGTAATCCCACTGTACTTTAATTCATTGTGATTGTTTTCCTTATTTCTACGATCTCTTTTTGTTTAAGAAAATATGTAAAAGTACCCATTAATTACTCCCTACACATGAGCAGCCTCCCTCCTTTTCTGGTCAAATAAATCCTGGATAGTTTCTTTTATTCTACTTCTCAAGTCTAGGTTTTCATTGATAAATTGCATCCTTCTTGACCCCTCCCACCCATGTGTTTTTCCATTGTTTTAGGTTATTCCAAATTTTAATTCTTGTGAGATTGAGATATTCCATGATTTGGTACTTCTTGATGTCTTCTTGGTTATTTTTTTATTTTATCTTTTAAATAAAAGTAATTTTAGTCTTTTCCATTTTTTTTTTTAAGAATCCTCACTTCTTTGTGAACTGTGTCTGTATCACCTGCAGCATGGGTATCTTGTATATATATTTGGCCAGTTCCAAGCTGTCTTGTCTGTTACCACTTGATAGAGTCCAAATATAAGCATTTTATTATCTTTGCTAATTTTTTTTGTTTTTGGAGATCTGAACTATGATTTCTTTGGTGAAGAAAATTGCAGACACACACACACACACACACACACACTCTTGCAGACGGTCTTCAAAGAAATTCCTAGAAAGTTAAATTGATTGCTTTTTAGGGTCACAAAACCAGCGTGGATTAGGAATAAGACTTGAAGCCACCTATTCACTCTGAGTGTCTGCCTTTGCCATTTTTAATGATCATTGTAAAAAATAAAAGAGCTATTTCATTTCTCATTTGTTTTCTTTCTTTCGAGGATGTTCTCTGCTATATCTACACCAAGCTTGATGGATCTATTTTATCCTCAGCCTCTTTTCATTTACTGTGAGGTGATATTATTTGTTTGAACCCCATTTTCTTGAATCTAACCTGATTTTGCTCTTGGCTGCCATGTCTTTCCTGTTTGGGAACAAAATTAAGTACTACTTGAGATAGATTTCTCTGCTCTTTCCCAGTCCTTCTAAATGATAGCTTCTTCCTTCTCTTGTTATCTCCATTATATCCTGTATTTCTTTCTTTCTTCCTTTCTTTCTTTCTTCCTTCCTTTCTTTCTTCCTTCCTTTCTTTCTTCCTTTCTTTCTTTCTTCCTTCCTTTCTTTCTTCCTTCCTTTCTTTCTTTCTTTCTTTCTTTCTTTCTTTCTTTCTTTCTTTCTTTCTTTCTTTCTTTTTTTCTTTCTTTATTTCTTTCTTTCTCTCTCTCTCTTTCTCTCTTTCTTTCTTTCTTTCTTTCTTCCTTCCTTCCTTCCTTCCTTCCTTCCTTTCTTTCTCTCTTTCTTTCTTCCTCTGTCTTCCTCTTTCTTTTGTTTTCTTTCTTTCTCTCTCTTTGTTTCTTTCTTCCTCTTCCTCTTTCTTTTGTTTTCTTTCTCTCTGTCTCTCTGTCTCTTTCTTTCCAATTTTATTTTTTATTTTTGCATTTTCTTTCTATATAGTATTTTCATTTCTTCTACCCATTAGATTGTGAACTCCTTGAAAGCAGGGACTGTTTTGCCTTTCCTTGTTTCTTCAGCACTTTGAACTGTGCCTGGCATGTAACAGGAACATAAATGCTTGTTGATTTGACCCTTTTATTCTCTTTAGTGTGGCTAGTTTTGCCTCAGTTAAACTTTTTTTTTTAAGTGATAGCATAAATCATTGTCCATTTCCCATTTTTTGGAGTAGCTCATTATAAAATCATGTCAATTTGAAGCTGATGTAATTGCTCTCAGTCTTTTTTCAGCTTTCTGATTTTATGTTTAATTTGACTAATTTGACTTTTGCCAGAGCTATCTGACTGTACACAACTGATTCTGAAGTGATTTCTGTCTTCCTAGGTGTTACTTAATTGTTTAAAATACACTGTTTAATTTTCTTAATGTTCTGTTCCTGTGGAATCCAGCACCTACTCTCTTCCATAAGAAAGTATTCAAGATATAGTCATGGAGCTTCAGCATGAGCTTTTTGGGCCTTTCCTGTTTATTGACCCTTTATCTCGCCCTGCCACCCCCACCCTCCCAACTACATTTTCCAACTTATTTTTTTGCCATTTTCTTTTATATTTTCATTTAAGTTGCTGAATATCAAAGTATGTGGGAATTTATCATTCAGAGATTGTCTCTGCTTTTTTATCCTGTATAAAAGATGTCAGTATGTAATCTAGTTAGTACTGTGCACATTGTAATTCCTTAAAGTGTAGGAATTATTTTGTCCATGTTTTGAGCCTTTCTGTCCAGTGACTTAAGTTGTAATTTTCTTTTAAATTGAATTGATTTAAATAAAACTATGATTGTGGAGACTTGATATGTTTGATGATTTTATTTCATCTTTTAGCCAACTTCCCCTTCCTTTTTCTTATGTAATTGGCTTGATTTCAAGCACCCAGTTCTATGCCTTGCAGACAGAAGTTGCTTAATCTGTTCCTTTTGAATTCAGCTTGTTGAAAACTGTATTTTGTTTTTGAAAAGGACCTATGTTATACTTACTTGTTGATTGCCTCCAGTATGTAGCATTTCACAAAGGGTACTTGAAAGATCCTATACTGTAAAATCTACTTTCTATTAACGCCTTAAATGTTTATCATTACTCGCCTGTGAATTAAATATAAATATAATCTTTCTCATGGGGCATTATTTGAATGGAATATCTTTCTCCAGAGGTATCTATCTGTCTGTCTGTCTGTCTGTCTGTCTCCTGTGTACTTTAATATGGAATGAATTTAAGCAATACTTTACAAAGTTCCTGGAAGATAGAAAGGATATGCTAAACGGGGTAAGTGTGGAAAGGCATTAATACAAATCTCTGTTTCCCACCCATCTCCACCATGCTCCTCAACAGGAGATTCATCATTATGCAACATTAGGTCAGCCTTGGTACTCAGACAGAATCCGATTGGAAAGTGGACTGAAGAATTCCTCCTGAAACCTCCATTTCAAGGACAGTGCCTAAGTCGTCCATCTCTTAATTTCCCAGCTGGTTGCACTGCTTTAAACTTTATCCTGCCCCTGCTCTGGGTTACTTTCTATGAACACTCTTTTCAGCCTCCTTTTTTTGAATTGTCTTCTCCCGTTAGATTGTAAGCTTTTTCAGAGCAGGAGTTTCCTTCCTGTCCTCTCCTGTCCTCTCCTGTTCTCTCCTGTCCTCTCCTGTCCTCTCCTGTTCTCTCCTGTTCTCTCCTGTCTTCTCCTGTCCTCCCCTGTTCTCCCCTGTTCTCCCCTCCCCTTAGTTCCATTTGACACATAGTAGACACATTAAATTTTTGTATTCTGACTATCTGACTTTTTTTTCTATTTTTTTCTTCCTCTGATTTGTGAAGAATATATGCCAAGTTTATATCCAGATAAGTGAGGTGGCACAGAGGAAGGAATATTGGAGTCAGAAAGATCTGAATAAGTCATTGACTAACTGTGTGACCCTGAGGAAGTCACTTAACTGCTCTGAAATGGGGCTAGCCATAGCTGCTACATCACACAGATTTTCAAAGGATTTAGTGAGATAACCTCTGCAAATTACTTTGCTCACCTTAAAGCCTTGTGTGATCATAATAGTCTTCATCATCATCATCATCATTACTATTCAATGAGAATACACATTTTATAGGGAAAAAATGTTAACTTGAACTTTCCTTTCCACTGATTCAAATTGCAATTGAAATTTTTCTTTCAAATTGATTGAAGTCTAACCATGACTGTAGAAACTTGATAGGTTTGGTGATTGTTGTTTACTTTCTTGTCAGCTTCCCCTTACTTACTTTCTCTTCTCTTGTGAATAGGCTGATTATCTCAATAGGGGCTTTGCTAGTGAGCCAACTCCTAACCAAGGATTCAAGCAGATTTTAGAGATAATGTTTATTGTCTGGGACTGAAATGGTGGGAAAGTGACTCAATGAGAAACAGAATCTAAAAGATCAAGGAGATTTGGCACCAGGTATCCTTAGTAGTGAGGAGTGTCATTGTAGAGCTACCTTAGAGAAACAATGAGTGACCTTTAAGAATAGGTGGGTCAAGTAGCATATGAGAGGTAAAGGAATGGGGTTCTTTTTATAGGGTCTTTTACAGAAAATACAGTAGGAGTCAGTATTGCCAGATTTCTGGTTTTCCTGTATTGTGGTGTGACATTCTAAAACTAATTTGTAGGTTTTGTTTTAAAGTATCCCACTTTCTTGTTGTCAAGGGCCAAGAAGAAAGACTGATTCTTGCATAATGAAGAATAACATTTATGTGATAATGTGTGGTTCATAGGTGATCATCTTTGATAGCCATTGAACTTTCTGTTCAATGGATAGCTATAAATAATTATTGTATTGGTTTTTGTGGGACCTTGCTTCAATAAATTATGTATTCATATTGTTGTTAGGTAAGTTAGATTTATCTCAACTGTTGCTATATACTTTATCTACAAAATTAAGATGAAGAAAAAATTTTCATTTGTTTACTCTTGGTCTCTTTTTTTCCCTTCCTTGCCCTTTTTTTATGCCTCTCTTTTGACATAATTGATCATCTTCCCATAATTGTTATGTATTTCCCATAATTGATCACTCTTTTGACACTTATTTATTGTTATTTAACAGGTCTTCCACCTCACCTACGCTATGATAGAAGTCTTTTTTTCAGTGGTTGGGGTTATTATTAATAGTTGGACTGGTGGGAAGAAAGGAGAGATGATAGGAAATAGACATCTCTAAGTTATAACACATGTTCTCAAGAAGCATATGACTTCATTCATTCCTTTCTCTTAGGCAAAAGCTTTTTGACTTAGGTCTACAGTCAGATGTACATTTTTGACATAATTTCCATAGGCTATTACCAGATGAAAAAGATACACTGAAGAAATAGCCTTACAGTATTCATATTTAAAATGCAGATATGACCAGTCTACCAAACTTGCCATTTGAATTGCTGTCATTTTTTCCACTAACTGAATACTACTTTTTACTAATTCAAGTTTTTTTTTTAATCTCTTTGGTTTTTCCTGTGAAAGAAATTTTCCTGTGCTATTTAATTCTCTATGCTTTTTCTTCCTCTTAAACAGTATGCCAGCTTTTAGAATACCTTTGTGACTTCTCATACTTGTTTTGTTTATATTGTGTTCTCTCATGATTTATTGGGTTGAAGATGGTGATAATAAAGAAATGGACCCCATGTGAGTACTATCAGAATAACTTTTCATTATAGTAATTTTAAATATTTTACCAATTAAATTTAGACATAGAATAAAATTTCATTTAGAGTAAAATTAGTTATAGAAGCTCACATATTTAAAACAACAGTTTCAGACTGGTAGACCATTTTATGTCTTTTTCTGTCTGAATTTGTTTTCATCTTTAGTTAAGTATAGAGAGATGTTCTTTTATTATTTCTCTTTTTTATCTGTACTATCCTATCATTTTTAGTTTCTTTTTTTTAAGTTAGGTATTTGGCTTTTTTAATGAACCACTGGATTGGAAAATAATTCATTATATCATCAGGCAGAGATATGTCCCTTTTTTTGCATGTAGATGGGGAAGATGAATAATTTATCAAATGTTATTAGTGCAGGCTGCATATTACTGAAATCACAGCAGGAAGTAATGAAATTTATATCATGCTGGTGTGAAAAAGTATGCCTTTGCTTAGTCATTATTGAACTTTTGACATCTCTCAGATTACTATTATGTTATCATGCCAATCTTGGTTACCCATTCATTAACTGGACTTTTGATTGAAAAGTTTAACTTGATTTGGAAATCTTAGGTCTGATATGCCAAGTGCTGTGCTTGACTCTGAGCTTTGTTGTTATCTTGGAGTAGGAATTTTCATATTGAATGCACATTATTTTAAAAATTACTTAATGTAAATGTAATTATTAAAGTCATTTTAGAAAAGTTGATTGTTGGTTTTATTAGTTATTTCACAATGAATTTTAGTTTTATTAGTTCCCTCACTATTTGCTGAATAATTGAAGTAAATAAACTTTCTCTGAATTTAAGTATTTCAACATTAAGTTAGTATATTTACATCTTTCCTGAGGATATTGTGACCTTTGGAGGGTAGAAAGATTGGATTAATTAGACACTATAGCTCCAGGTGCAGACACTGCTGTCCTGGGGACTTTGCTAGGATCCTGATAAATGCAAATTCTCTAACCCATCCTAGTTCACAGAGGGCTCTTCTAATGAAGGGCAGGTCTGAAGAAAGCAGGGGCTTCTTCTCCTTCCCATCCTTCAAGTATTTCCCTGTCAAGGTTTTTCTCCTTTTTTTTTTTTAATTAAAAACTTCTATTCATTTATAGTTAGGGAAAGGACAATTTCAATGTCAGCTTGTCACCTAATCATAAAATTTTAAACTACTTACAGGAATCACTCCCCTAAATACATTGCACCTAATTGCCTTTGACAACACAAATCCAAATCATTTCCCTCCTGTTTCCTATGGTTCCAAATGAACAAACAAGGAAACAATTCCTGGTGAAATCTAGTTCCATTATTCTGCTTATAAGGAAGGCCAATTTAGCAATAGCAACATGGGGACAAACAAAAGCTAAGAGAAAACAAAGCAAACTTGACAGCCCTTAGGAGAATGAGAAGGAAGACTTGCTCCAGAGGACAGAAGAAATAAAGATAGTGGGGACAAAACCAGCAGACCTCAGATTAAGGTTTAACTTGATTGCATAAAATTACAAATAAACTCCAGGGATTGTACAGAAGAAATAAGCCCTGTCATATGTCACTCCCTTCAGATAGTCAAGGCTCTCTCCTTTATATTTCTAGAAACTAGAAATCCCTGAGTTACACCTTGGCTTTCTGTTTTAAAGAAAACCCTCTGGGTATAACCAGAACCAACACAATTCCTGGGATGTGTCAAGCCATTTAATTCTGTTTTGCCAGTTATTTCTGCTCTAGAGGCCATAAATCCTGCCCTCTCAAGTCTTATTGTTCTTTTAAACCACTCAGGAACAGTGCATTGTGGTTCCTTGTTCTCTTCCAAATCCACAAGGTCTCCTCAGTCTCATAGGGTGTTAAATCCTTTTTCATTGTTTTATAGTGTTTATTCATAGATGACTGATCTTATTTACTAGATATGAAGGCCATATTTTCTTTTGCTGTTAATGTTTTCCATGTTAGTCTGTTTATGCTCAAGATCTTTGAATTTTCTTCCCCCTAAAATCTTTTATTATTTCAGTCTTTTCCCCTTTATTTCCCTCTATTACTCAGTTTCTGACTCCCTCTCTTCTAATGGTATTTTCCCTGGGGATTGGATTTCAGAATATCTCAGTCTCTTGCCTCATTGGGCAATTGATGAGTTCACCACACTGGGTCTCTACCCTAAGTGAATTTTGGGGGCAAGAACTGACTCCAGCTGGATGATGAGCTTTTTCCGCAGGCTTGGGGAGTACCTCTGCCCTCTGAGGCCATTTCCATTGTTCCTTGGTTCACTGGTCCAGCAGTACACAGTGGTCACTGTTGCTGTTGCAGGTGAGGTGATTTCTTTGGAGGTTGAATCTCTGACATACTCATAGGAGGTGGTAGCAGATGTTACTATATGGAATTGAGACACCTGTCCTACCCCTTTTCTCTGTTTCCTATTCTTCTTAGAGATTTTCTGTTGCACAGAATACTACTGAAGTGCTGCTAGCCATTGGATTTGCATTTTATTGCAAGCCTGTGGTTTGAATTCCTAGAGTAGCTTTGCTGTAGCATGGTTGGTGGTGGGACACAGGGTGCTGGGTTAACTCTAGTTAGGTATTAGCTCATGGAGTTTTTACCTTCTTTTGTATTCTTAGTATCTGAGACCATGGATACAGCTGAAATTGCTTTATCTTTGGTGTATAATGTCTCTTAGAGATATTTGAGAGGTCTTGAGCATCAGACAAAATGTTTAATCCTCCATTTTGTTGGTCATATCCACTTTATTTCATTCAACAGAGCCCTGGGCCTCTCCTTATATATGGTATTAGCTCCTCCCCTGCCCCACCTCTGCCTGCTACATCAGCAAGTTCTTCCCACTGTGGGATTTACAAGTCTTGGGTCTTAACACATAATTATGAATTTAACACAATTATGAACTTGAAACTAAGTGCTAAGTACCTGTTAGCTTGTCAATACAAGGGGCATGAAATATCTTCCAGTCCCATTACCATTGTAATTCTGGACTGGCAAGACCAACAAAAGGATGGGGTAAAATAATTTTATAGCCCAAGACAACATAACAGGTTGCCAGGAAAGGTCTATTGTGCTGGGGTGAGAGTGGAATGCAGACACTGGTGGTGATTGAAGTATCAGCATTAGCTTTTTCTGGAATTCTCAGTCCACAGATGGTAAGGGGATCAGACACCTGGTCAGAAGGAGATTGCAGGAATCCCTTTGCTGGCGCTGGGTGCAGGACTTTGTCACATTGCCCATACTAGGATCTGGTCACAGTTTCAGGGGCAGGAAGAGCACTAGTGCACCAGAGCTTGTGTCTACAGTGGAGTGAGGGCCCTGCCAGCAAAGAAAAGAGTACCTGTGGTCACTTACAGATCAAAGTACAGGCCAGGAGAACAGTGACCACACCTCTCCTTAGATCATGCTACCTTGGAAGAACCAAAAATCTAAAAAGAATCCCAAAGCTTAGTCTAAAAACATCATCATGAAAAGCCTGAAGCTTGGAACTGTGCCCTCTACTCGGGGAGCAGAACCCAACTTTAAAAAAAGTTAAAAGAATGAAAAAAATAAAAGAAAATTTTAAATTTTAAATACTCCTTTAGAAAAACAATCAGGAAAATAGATCTAGGAGAGATCATTTAAGAATTTTTGGGTTGTTCATGGAAACCCATGATCAAAAAAATAGTCTAGACATCATATTTCAAAGAAATTATCAAGGAAAACTGCCCTGATATCCTAAAACCAGAGGGTAAAATAGAAATGGAAAGAACCCACTGATGACATCCTAAAATAGATCACAAAATGGAAACTCCCACGATTATTATAGCCAAATGCTGGAGCTCCCATGTCAAGGAGAAAATATTGCAAGCATCCAGAAAGAAATATGGAGCCATAGTCAGAATATCATGGAGCCACAGTTGAAATAACATAAAATATAGCAGCTTCATCATTAGAGGATCGTGGGGCTTGGAGGGCAAAGAGCCAGGATTATAACCAAGAATTCTCTAACCAGAAAAATTGAGCATAATTCTTCAGGGGAAAAAAATAGACATTCATTGAAATAAAAAAATAGAAGACTTTTAAACATTCTTGATAAAAAGCAGAGCTGAATTGATAATTTGTCTTTCAAATACGAGACTGAAAAGAACCATAGGAAAGTAAACAGGAAAGAGGAATCATAAAGGGACTCAGGGTTAAACTATTTACATTCTTATGTGGGAAGATGACACTTGTAACTCCTAAGAATTTTCTCATTATTATGGCAGTTAGAAGGAGTATACATAAACAGACAGCATGAGTGTGAATTAAATGTTATAGGATGTTATTTATAAAAAACAAAACATAAGAGATGAAAAAGAAGAATGCAGTAGGAGAAGGGGAAAGGGAGAGGTAAAATGAGGATAAATTATCTGACATAAAAGAGGCACAAAAGAGTCTTTTTTAAAAATATTAATTGATAAGTATATATTTAGTTTATTGGATATTGCCAGGTACGTATAACATTTCGTTTTTGTATAAGGAAAAAGAATCTAAACATGATTTGAAAAATTGTGGTATTGATGATTTTTACAAGTGAGAAGTCTAGTGGGTGTTTTACAAGGGAGAAGTCTGGTGGCTTATTAATCCCATTCAAATGAAATTTACAAACTAGGAAGCATTCATATATTTACAAGATTCAAAGAATAAACATTTAATAACAAATCAAAATCTACTTCCAAGTGAAAAACAGAAATCCTGTCAATTCCCATAATAAATTCATGCTTGTGATGTTCCAGGTTAGATCAGAATTTCCTAAACTGGGGTCCATGGATAGATTTCAGGAGATCTATGAACTTGGATGGGGGGGGGAACAATTTTATTTTTATGGAGATATATTTGGTTCCCTTTATAATGCAACATATTTTATTTTATGCACCTTTTGAAGTATCATCTCTTCCTAATTAATTGATCCTGAACCCTCTATGTACACATATATACCCATGCTCAGATATGTATTCCTACACAAATATACCCTCCTATATAGACATATGAGTAGGTATACATATTTATACATTTTTATTCCCTTCACCTATCCTTTATACTAAGAAAAGAATCATAAGTCACTATTATTGTTTTTTCATGTTGGCATGTAAATAGTTCAACTTTGATAAGTTCCTTGTGATTTCTTTCCAGTGTTTACCTTTTTATGCTTCTTGTGTTTGAATGGCAAATTTTCTGTTCCGTTCTGGTTTTTTCATCAAGAATGCTTGAAAGTCCTCTACCTCACTGAATGACCATATTTTCCCCTGGAACATTATACTTAGTTTTGCTGGGTAGGTGACT
>CM053594.1:146258335-146274879 GCA_028646575.1 Pseudocheirus occidentalis | reverse complement strand
AGGAGAGACAGATGATCACTGTCACAATATGTCCACTATGAAGATGTCCTGTATAATCACACATCCACAGCCTGTATTGAATTCCTTGTCCTTCCAGTGGGGGTGGGTGACAAGGGAGGAATTGATAGAATCGAGAATTTAAAGCTCTGCAACATCTGCAACTAGGAATTAAGATATACAGGGGCTGTGGTAGGGAGCCCCTCCCTGCCCTACCAGAAAGTAAAAGAGCAGATCAGGGGAGGGCCTTTAAAGTGGGATCACTGTTTTGGGGTTGGGGTAGGGGAAAGCTGGAGAGAAAATTTGTAATTCAAAAATCTCATTAAAATGAATGATGTAAACATGAAAACAAATTTTAAAAATTAATTTAAAAATAAATAAATAAATAAATGAAGCAGTATCTCTCCTGATTCCAAGTAGAAAATTCCTTCCACTAAGCCAAGCTAGATTGCAATGACAGTTTATGGACGGATGGATGGATGGAAGGAAGGAAGGAAGGAAGGAAGAAAGGAAGGAAGGAAGGAAGGAACTGAAAATTATGAGGTTCTTATACTGAACTGTTTCAAAACATTATTTGTTACTCTGGAGGAACTATAAATAACAGATATCAAGTAAGCTTTCCCCCTTTTTCTAATTCTGAAAATCAACTGAAAACTACAAAAACAAATTCTGAGTAAATACAAATGACAGTTTTGTGCAACATAGTAAATGTATTCATACATAATTGAAGGAATGCAGTTGAAAACTTTTATTTTCTGTAAACATATAAACAGTTTAGTTGTAAATATATTAGTCAGAAATATCAAACTATAGTTTAGCATCTTCCCTCTTGAAAATAATTAGAAGTTTAAAGGAAAGACACTGTACACAATGAGTATGACTCGCATGCTTCTCACATCAAATCAAAAAATCACTAGTGATTTATTTCTTGAAGCAAAAGACACTGAGTCTGGCATTAGTCTATAAAGTAAGAAATACCACATGCTAGTCAGACACTTGAATGTAATTTAAAAATAAAACCTGGATAAGCATGTGATGAGTGATGATTTCTAAACTTGACCTTTGCTGAAACACACAATTCTTTTTTTAAACTTTAAGAAAAATACCAAAATGCTTATAAAATGTCAAGTTTCAAGAGTGAGGAAGAAAAAAAAAAGGCAATGAAAATCTGAGATAAAGAAATTTTATAAAAAATAGGAAAGCTGAAGTGTTTTATAATTTTGAAAGCATTACCATATTAATTTTTTAAAAAGAAGTAACAGTTTTATCTTAAAGAATTTCTGGGTTGGGGGGGGCATCTCACAGGCTATCAAGTTAAACTATATAAGAACAAAAACCTCCTACACAAAAATACTCAATGAATAGTTATCCAACTTATACTTGACTCCTCCAATGAGATGGAATGAATGACTTCCACAGTAAACCATTCAACTTCCAGAGAGCTCCACTGTTTTAAAGCTTTGCCTTATATCAAGCCTACATGGCCCTGGCTGACTCTTTACCCACTGCTCCTGAAACAGTCCTTCTGTAGGCAAGGAGGGCAAGGTAAAACCCTCTTCAACATGGCAGCCACTTATATATCTAAGAACTAGCATGTCCTCATAAGTTGTTTCTGCGCCAGACTAAATATGCCCAATTATCTTGAACTGACTTCACATGTCATAACTCATGTATTTCATCATCTTGCTTCAATTCAATTCAACTTAACAAGCATTTATGAGGTACCTATGATATGGAAGGCAAGATGATAGGCAATGGGGATATGTAGACAAAACAAACCAAAATTTAAAAACAAAAACTGCTCCTGCTATTAAGGATCTTATATTCTACTGAATAAGGATGGGGAAAACAACACTAATTACAAATT
This sequence comes from Pseudocheirus occidentalis, assembly GCA_028646575.1. Classification (NCBI taxonomy): domain Eukaryota; kingdom Metazoa; phylum Chordata; class Mammalia; order Diprotodontia; family Pseudocheiridae; genus Pseudocheirus; species Pseudocheirus occidentalis. Next base: position 146,273,015 of record CM053594.1, on the reverse strand, counting down.
TGGAAAGATACACACTAACTTCTTCAGCACGCTACATTTGAAAAAGTGGCACCCAAAGCAAAGGTAATTCGCTAGATATGGTCTGAATAGAACAGAGGACAATTACCAACTACCTAAGCCTGGACACTCTGCTTCTCTTAAAGCAGTTCAAGAATCCATTAGCTTCTATTCCATTAAAAACAACCAGATAATTTTCAGATGACCTATACAATCACAATATAATTAATAGTTCAAAGTCTACCTTGATATGCTGTGCCAATAATACAGACTACCCTTTCATGAAGAACTTCAGCCAGATTTTTTTTATTGAATTTCTGGGTCAGTAGGTATAACCAGCACTGATGTACAAAAATCTTATCCTATAAATAATTTTCTAATGTGAAAGAGCAAAAAGACTAATGATACATTTATTGCTGCCATTCCTGAATGGGTTTTCATCCAGGTTTTGAATCTGGGAGATAAAACTACCACCAACAATAGGGCAAGAATCACACTCAGAGTTGGTAAATCTCCACTTTAATTTTTCTATATATCCCCAAGTCATCTTCCATTTATAAAGGAAGGAAAGAAAGGAAATGAAAGCTTCCATTAAAAATATTAATGGAAAAAAGTTCCTGATAAATTCATCCTGAAAAAAACACCTAATGAATAAAAATCAACTATGGTATATGAACCAGACCAAACCAAACCAAAATCTAGGGGAAAAAAAATTCACCAAAACAGCTGAAAATGTGCACAATACCTGGGAGTTAACCTACAAAGACAAACTTAGAATTTATGTTCATTATTATACAGAAACATAATTTGGGGAGATTCACTTTATATCATGTTACTTACTGAAGTCATTCTTTTGATTAAGTTTGTCATTGTATCTCTTACTGAAACCATCACATCATTAGCTAGAGAGGTAATTTTGCCTCCTCTTTGCCTATGTTTATTCTCTGAATTTCTTTTTCCTTTTCTTATTACTACAGCTCATACTTCTAGAACTATATCAAATAATAATAATGTATCACTAGGTATCTTTCCCTTGCTCTTGACATTATTTGATGAGCTTGTAGTGTTTCTTCCTCCATTTTGAATTACTGTAATTTTTACTTTTAGAAATACATATTCCTGACTCAAATCTTTATGAATACAAGTCGTTCCCCAATTAATAAATGGGCAAAGGATATGAGCAGGTAGTTCTCAGAGGTAGAAATTAAAGATATCTATAAGCATATGAAAAAATGCTCTAAATCATTATTGATTAGAGAAATGCAAATCAAAACAACTTTTGAGGTACCACATCTCGCCAATCAGATTGGCTAAGATGACACAACAGGAAAATGACAAATGCTGGAGAAGATGTGGAAAAATTGGAACATTAATACATTGTTGGTGGAGTTGTGAACTGATTCAACCATTCTGGAGAGCAATCTGGAAAGATGCCCAAAGAGCTATAAATAATTGCATACCCTTTGAACCAGTAATACCACTTCTGGGGTTGTATCCCAAAAAGATGACAGAAGTGGGAGGAAGACACATATGTACAAAAATATTTACTGCAGCTCTCTTTGTGGTTGCAAAAATCTGGAAATTAAGAGGATGCTCATCAGTTGGGGAATGGCTAAACAAGTTGTGGTATATGAATGTAATGGAATACTATTTTGATATAAGAAATGAGGAGGAGATGGACTTCATATTTACCTGGAGAGGCTTATACAAACTGATGGTAAGTGAGAAGAGAAGCAGAAAAAAATTGTACACAATCACAGACATATACGTGTGACAACTAACAAATAAACTAGACTCTTCTCAGCAATGCACAGTTATAAGACAACTCTAAAAGTCTCAGGATGGAAAGAGATGTCTACATTCAGAGAAATATCTAGAAAGAACGGAGTTTAAATGGAGACTGAAGCAATCTACATGCTACTGTTCTTTTCCATGTTTGTTTTCATTTCTTCTTTCCCTCTGTTCGCTTCATTGGTTACAACCTTCCTATGCAACCAGACTCTTTTTTGGTGACTCTTTGCTAAAATTGTATAAGATATAGCTTCCAATTTTATTGATTATATTGAGCTATGGTTTTTTTTTCCTCTACCTTATCTTTCCCTTGTTTTAAAATCACAACCACATTTCTCTCATATCAGCAGTTTCATGAGGTACCTTCTATTTCTATTTTTACAAATAACATATGTAATATAGAGGTTGTTCTTAAAATTTATGACAGAATTCGTTTTTAAGATAATCCCTGTCACAAGGAGCTTACATTTTAGTGGGTGAAGACAAATAAAAAAGAACTAAAAGGGGAGTAAGGAAAAGAAGTACTAGCCAGGGGCATGATGGACAAAGAAGTATAGAGATTCAGGAGTGAAGCCCATAAAGGAATGAAGGAGTGAATATGGCTGACCTGAACACTTTACTTTAAATGGTGACTGGGAAGGAACTGACCAATAAGAGAAAAAGTGGCAAGGGAGGAAGAATCTTACAGGGTGAAAAGACTGTGCAGAGTAATGCTCTTTCAGGGCTTAAAGAAAGACTATAAATTTGGACAGTGGGTGTAAAGAGGGAGGCATCTTAGAAGTGATCTAGTACAACCCTCTCACTCTATAGATGACTGAAGGCAAGAGAGATTAAGTGACCTATCAAAAAGGTAATAATTCACTGAACTAACAATACAATTACACTGGTTATAAATCTAAAAGACTTTCTGGATTCAATGGTATCTTTTCAGAAGGCTCTATGACATTTCGTACCATTTTTATACACCTTCAAATAGGACAAAAATTAAATAAATGAAACAACCTCATCAACCTAAGCTATTTCAGCTATATACCGACCTAACAATCCTAAACATAAGAAAATCTACAAACTGATAGTTTCCTAGACATGAAAGTTAGCCATCACTTTCAGATTTTTTTTTTCTTGAGAAAACAATTGCCAGTTCAGGAGTTTAACTTCCAGTCATGAAAAGGTATGAAGCAAGGTCTAGATATTCAGGAGTCAAACATATTGATGAAAGAACTTTTAAAAAATGATCACATAAACATTCACAAGGCTATAGTTTGTTTAGAAGAGTCAGCTACAAACAACTCCTTAAAATACTGGAAATGTTCAAAAGAAAAGTGAGTAAAATCATCTTGAAGGAAACTAAAGTAACATTAATCTGTAACCATTATTTTTACAATACACTTAATGTAGTCTATCAACATTAATAGTCTGCTGTCTTGGCAGTATATTTTGATGAGAAGTCAACAAGCAGACTACAAAAGTATATTTATCAAGGAAAATACCACAAGAAATCTAACAGCTTATGCAGATGATTCAATCCAGGAAAGGAATGAACTGGTTTAAACCAGGGGTGGGGAAGCTGTGGTCTCAAGATCACATTTGGTTCTCTAGGTCCTCAAGTGAGGTCCTTTGACTGAATCCAAATTTCACAGAAGAAAGCTCCTTAATTTAAAAGGATTTGTTCTGTAAAACTTGGACTGTCAAAAAGCTGGACCCAAGGTCTTAGAAGGCCACATGTGGCCTCAATGCCACAAACCCCACCCCTGAATTAAACCAAACCAAAAAAACTTTTTAAAAAAAGCCCTTCAAAAGTATAACCATGAGAAAATGTCTCTTTACAACCAAGTTGAGTGAGCAAATGGAGACACACCACTAACTGCACTTAGGCCAAACAATATAACCCACAAGTAAAACAAACAAAAAACCCCACCCACAATGAATCAACCACATACTTGCAATTTGCCCCCAAAACAGTAAACAAGGTGCCACTTAAAAAAAAAAAACCAGCCTACTACTTTAAAAATATTATAAAAACCCAAACTATTTATAATTAATCTGTCCCAGAGATTATCAGAGGCAGTTGGCTGGTGCAGGGGATATAGCTGGGCCTAGAATCTGGAAGAACAAAAGTTAAATCCAACATTTAAAAGTTGCTTCTGTGTGATCCTGGGCAAATCATTTAACTTCTGTGTCTCAGTTTCTCCACCTGGGTATAATAGCGATACACACCCACTTACTCCTTCTCCCAGGGTTATTATGAGGATGAAATTGGATATTCATAAATGCTTTCCCTGACACTGAAATGCTATATAAATATTAGTTGTTGTTATTAGTATTATTATTTTTTTCACCATTGGGTAAGGTAGGAGGGAGGGAAGGAGGGAAAGTGATGACATTTTCTCATTATAGCTTCATATAAAGAACTCAATCATTTGAACTCCACCTGTTGCCTGATGTGCTATTAAAAAGACACTAAAACTTTCCAGGTTAAGAATTTTCACTGGCTAGGTATTCCTGGAATTCTCTCCCTCTTCATCCCCTCCCCCCACACGTACCCCACCCCCTATCCTACTTCTCTGGTTTCCTTCAAGTTTCAACTAAACATCACCATCTACATGAAACCTTTCTTGATCCCTCTTTGCTAGTGTCTTCCTTCTGTTGATTATCTCCAATTTTTACTGTATATATCTTGTTTCCAAATAGGTTTTTGAATAATGTTTACATGAACTTTTATTTTGTTTTGTTTTAGGGGCTTACCAGGACCCTTCTTTGTATCTCCTGTTCAGCAGAATGTCAAGTATCCACCCAGTAAATGTTTAACAATGCAGGCTTGTTGACTTGACTTGTTGACACATCCCAAAATAAAAGAACAGGTCAAGTCCTTATGACTGCTACTGGAATAGAATGTTTCTATTAAATGATACAAAGAACGTATGTTTTTGTTTGGGGAAAGTAAGAATACTTCTGATCTACAGAAGCCTTCTTGTAGTAGCTTATGTGAAAAAGAACACATGGCAAAGGAAAGAACACTGGCCCAGGGAACCCAGGTCTCCTCCCAGCTCTGCAGTTAATTAGCTCTAATTCTGAAAAACAGGGTTAACCTCTCGACTCACTCTACAAAATTTCACAGTTGACTCTTCAGTGTCCTTTACAGCTTTGATGGGGAAGTAAAAAGAATAAGCATTTATTAAGCCCCTATTACATGCCGGGTACTGTGCCAAGCACTTAACTAATATTAACTCATTTCATCTTCACAACAACCCTGTTAGGTAGGGTATTATCATCCCTATCTTACAAATAATGGCAAGGAGGTTAAGTGACTTATCCAGGGTCACACAGTTAGTAAATGTCTGAGGCTAAATTTGAACTCAGATCTTCCTGACTCCAGGCCCAGCTATTATGTATTTTTTAAGAGTATAATTCTGTCCACTCTGCTTGCAGTGAAGAATCTAACATCAAAGTATTCTGTAAATAAAAACTGTATATATATCATCATGGATTTACGTTTGAAGACTACATTAGTTGCCGAGGCAGAGTCATACTCCTTGACTTGCTTCCTTGATTCTTAGGTAGGTGTTCTCAAAGGATCATCATCTTCTCTTCTTTCTCAAAATTCTCTCCTTTGCATCTTTTTCCAAGAGAGTTTCTCAGGAGTCAAATGACTCCAAAAATCTTTTTTCTCCATTCCTAATATCTGACTTCCAAGCTCCAGATCCACATCTCCAAAGGCTCTCAAGTCTAGACCGAGATGACCCACTAACCTTTCAACCTTAACTCATCTAAATCCAAGCTGATTGTTTCTTTAAGTTGCCTGTGACAAGTCAAATCAGCCATCTTTTAAGCAGACAACTATCTTCAAGACTAGGTAGGTACTGGAAGGGCAGAGCTTTAAATGACTCCCACCCTGGAACTGCTCTGCAGCACACCTTCTTCTGAAAGGAAGATGTGGGAAAAGCCTGAGTTCTAGTGCCATAGGGCCTACATTTGAGTCTCACCTCTAATGTTTTCAACCTACAAGCTGATGACCAAAGAAAGAATCAGGCACACCTGAGCTCAAATCTACCTCAGACTTACACTAAGACCCTGGGCAAGTCATTTCATCTCTATTTATCCCCGTTTCCTCATCTTTAAAAAAGAAACAAAAATAACACATCTGATGTGAGGATCAAAAGAAAGAATCATTATAAAGCACTTAGCCCAATGCTTGGCACACAATAAGTTACTACATAAATGAGAGCTAATTTTTGTTAGCCATTATTTAACCTCCCTAGATTTGGTTTCCTCATTCACAAAATAAAAGATCTGGAGTAGGACTATAAAGTCCCTTCTAAATTTTATGACCTACAAATACAAGGTAGGGTAACACAATGCCAGAGAAGATATTTAAACAAAGTACTCTAAGTAAATTAACTGAAACCACTCTGCTAATATTTTACTCAATACTTTTGCAGTGGTTAGAGTACTGTGTCCAGAGTAAGGAATAAGGAAGACTTGAGTTCAAATCAGACTTCAGACACTTTCAAGCTATAGAACCCTTGGCAAGATATGTAGTCTCTGTCCTGGTTTCTTCAATTTATAATGGAGATAATACTAGCACCAACTTCCTTGGGTTGTTCTGAGGCTAATTTAATGAGAGCAATTCAAAGAATAATAGCCAAAGGGTTCAATAGTATCAATAAATCTAGATGGTTGGTAGGAATACTCAAATAGTTTAAAGCCTTAGTCAAATCTGAGGATGGGGTGGGAGTGGAAGGTAAAAGAGAAGGTAGAGGAGCATCAAAGATAGGTAATAGTGAGAAGGGAAGAGAACTATTCATTAGCACATGAATTTCTCTTTTCAAGATTTCACTCTCTTTTACAGCAGCAGGTCATTGGCCAACATCCCTCTTCAATCAGTTCTGTCACTGCTACTATAAAATTTCAGAAGGCAGATACATGTGTCTGTGGGGGGTGGGGGGGGGCGGTATATTCCTGACATACAGTAAGTAAAAGGTAAAAAACAAAAAGACAGGTGAGAAAGCACAGGGCATTGTGAGGTGCAGAGTTGGATAGGCAAATTAAAAAACAAACAAACAAACAGGTGAATTCAAGCTTCTGAATTGGTCCAATCCTTCTGAAAAGTAATTTGGAATTACACACAAAAAAATTCACTAAGCTGTGCACATATATCTTGTGGCCTAGCAATACCACTACTACACCTACACTAGGATCAAAGAAAGAGGATCAAAGAAAAAGGAAAAAGAAAAATATATACATAAATATTAATAGTAGCTTATTTGGAACCTAAGGGAGTGGCCGCCAAGTAAGGAGTGCCTTCACAAATTATGGCATATGAAAGTAATGGAACCTTATTATGCCATATGATTTTTAAAAGGGATGGGTTCAGAGAAACTTGGAATGTTTGCATGAATTATTTTAGACTGAAGTGAGCACAGGTAGAAGAACCATTTTCATAACAAAATTATAAAAATAGTTTTGAAAATCTAAATAAACTCTTATCTACCCAATGATCAACAGTAGATCCAGCAAACTGATAAATATGAATCATTCTATCCATGTCCTGATAGAAGTAATGGACACAGCCAATGTGGGAACTGGGGCAGGTAAATGGCATAGTGGATATAGCAATCGACTTTGAATTAGGAAGATACATCTTCAAGAATTCAGATCTGGCTATACAATTACTAGCTATGTGATCCTGGGTAAGTCACTTAACCTCTATTTGCCTCACTTTACATTTCTATAAGATGAGCTGGAGAAAGAAATGGCAAACCACTTCACTTAAGAAAACCCCAAATGGAGGTCACAAAGAGTCAAACACAACTGAAAAACAACTGGACAAAAAATGGGGGAATGTTTGCTTGATTTGTTAAAAGGGTTTGAGAGGGTTTTTTGGTTTTGTTTTATTGTTTTTTCCCACAATGGAGGAACACAGATGGGCAGAATTTTCAAAAAACGCTTGTGAATTTTTTTAAGCAAAATAAAATAAGAGTTACATTTTTTTAAATGTTTAAATATAGAGAAGCAGGATGTTGATATATCTATATAAAGTAAAATGGGGTAGTACCAAACCTTGGAAGATCTTGGATACCCAGAAAGAGTTTGGATTTTATTTGAAGGCAATAGAAAGCCACTGGAGGTTTTCAAATAATAATAAAATCATGTAGAAAGATGATTAGCCAGGAAAAAGTATGAAATATTAACAGGGGTAGAACTGGGTTAGGGAGACAGGTTAATGAGAGCCTAGTTTAAGATCAAATCAGATAAGTCAAATATAAGAGATGTTGTGGAGGTACAACAGTAAGATTTGTTAAGTTGTAAGCCATGACAGAATTCTTAAATCTAATTCATACTCCTAAATAAATGGTAGCAGAACAAAAAATACGACAATGAGAGGGAAGATTTTACAAAGGGCAGATGAAGAGTAAATCTAACTAAATCTTTGAAAAGGTAGATCCATTAGAAAACATTTCTGTATGCAACAGAGTAGGAATCCCCACTATAAACTTCTAATGGAAATATGCTTCAACTTTTTCAGATTCACAAAATCTTGTATGTATCATTATTTTGGTAATATATGTTAGCCAAAAGGTGTGCTGATTTTTAAATCTTTCTAAACTTGGATTAGGTTCAAAGATAAAAATCTAAAAATTATAACAAATGCACACAAAAAAATCTCTGCACTTTAAAATACTTGAAATCAAAGTCTGCCCCCAGGTAACAAATTCATAATTTTAAATATATACTCTATTATAGAAGGAATGCTTAAATTAGGGATTACTGTGTCGTCAGAGCTCCAGCTGAATACTCTTAATTAGGAAATACCAACCTTAGATGTGTGTTACAGTAAGTTGTTTTGGAAAGAGTCCTCAGGCAAAAAGATCACAGATTCTGTTATGTTTTCCACTGTAAACAATTTTTTTTTTTGCTTTTCCTCTGATAAAAAATACTGCAGTTTTTACAAGCTATGGAGCACCACTGTTTCACGCAGATTTACAGATCCTAAAATCACTGATGAAGTATTATCTACGAGTATTATCTATGTTTTAAAAAATTTAAGAAAATATACAAACACACACCACATACATATACACAAACCACTTTTAAAAAATCAATCTCTATACAGACTGAGAATTACAGCTAATGATGCCTATGACAAAATGAATGTGGAAGCAAAGGGGAAAAACCAGCTATAGAGCTTCATCCTGATATTCACCACTCATCTCTGTTACCTCACTACACCATCAAGAGAAAAAATAAATTTAGTATTTGAGGAGTTTCCTTTGTACACTACAACCTTAAGATTATGGCCTCTTATCTTAATTTTTCCCTAGTTTTTTTCATCCACAGCACATTAATCAATGAAATAATAAACAAGTATTTACAAATAATAAATATTTAGTATATGTCAAGCAGTTACCAGACACTGGGAGTACAGGAACAAAGAATAGAACAATCCTTCCTTATAAGGGTTTTACATTTTAGTGGGAAGACAAATAAACAGATATATACATATACATCACAATCTAGCTGTGCTAAATGCTTTACAAATATTACTTCATTTGCTCTTCACAACAATCCTGAGAGGTACTAAGAGGTAGATAAGTGCTTATATCCTCGTTTCCCACTTAAGAAAACGGAGAGCTAAGTGACTTACCTAAGGACACACAGCTAGCAACATCTGAACTCAGGTCTTCCTGATTCCCTGCCCAGTGCCTTATGTTCTACACTACCTTGCTGCCTCACTCTATGGCAGTTTGTTCATCTGTCTGTACATGTATATGTGTATAATATATATATGTAATATATACAGCATAAAGTAAATAAATATAAATGTACACAAATTAATGAAACAGAAAGAAATTTGAGAGCCCTTCTATAATAGGTTCATAACAGTCTTCCACATGCATAAGCACAAATAAACACACATGGGTACACACACATAAACACACATGTACACATGCACTCATACGCATGCATGCAATTTGGGCTAAGCTTACTTAAAAGAGGACAAATGCTTAGAATACAAATAATTTTAGTTATATATTATGAAAAATAAAATATCAGGTACTCAGTGTCATCAGTGGTTTAAGTATCCTCATTAAGACTTTTCAAGATGCTTTTAAATTCTAATTCTGGACACCATTATCTCATCTCAGACAGGGTCCCTTAATTTCACAATCAGACTAAAGAAAAGATTGTGATCTGCAAGTGGTCATCTAACCTTCACTTGAAGGTCTCCAATGAAGGGGAGCCCCCTAACCCGTGGGACCAATCCAGATCTTTTTGTTGTTGTTCAGTCATTGCAGTCACGTCTGACTCTTTGTGACCCCTATTGGGGGTTTTCTTGGCAAAGATACTGGAGTGGTTTGACATTTCCTCCAGCAACACATTTTACTGAGGAGAAAACAGGCAGAGTTAAGGGACTTGCCCTGGGTCACATGACAGTTAAGTGCCTGAGACCAGATCTGAACTGATGAAGATGAGTCTTCCTGACTCCAGGGCCAGTCCTCTATTCTATAGGCTCAGGGCTCTAGCCATTGCCCAACCTAGCTGTCCATGTCCAGTTTTAGATAACTCTAATTATTAGGAAGTTTTTCCTTACAACTACCCTGAAGTTTCTTCTTTTGCAGCTTTTCACTCACTGTAGCTGGTTCTTCCCTCTAGTAACAAATAAAAGAAAATGAAGCTTTCTTTCCCATGACAACTGTTTACCTAAAGAGAGTGATCAAATGAACTTTGTGAATGTTCTCTTTTTCTAAGTTAAACATCACTACTTCCAGCAAACAATATTCTTTGGGGGTTGGGGGGAATGGGGGGAGTGCAACTGGGGTTAAATGACTTGCCCAAGGTCACACTGCTAGTAAGTGTTAGGTATCTGAGGCCAAATTTGAACTCAGGTACTCCTGACTCCAGGGCCAGTCCTCTATTCACTGTACCACCTAGCTGCCCTATGGCATGAAATTGAGGCCTTTAAACCTCCTATCTACCATCCTCCGCATGATATTTATCTTATAAATGCTCTTCTCTAAAAACAGGACTCTAAACTGAGCATTACATCACACGTATGGTGAGACTGGGGCAGTGCAGAGTGAAATTATCACATCTTCCTAGTCTTAGACACTATTCCTTATTCAATGAAATTCAAAATCACATTAGCATTTTGGGCTGTCATAACATAAAGGAGGGGGCAATTAGATGGCCCATTAAATAGAACACCAGGAATGGAGTCAGGAAGACTCATCTTTCCTGAGTGCAAATCTGGCTTCAGACACTTATTAGCTGTGTGATCCCGGGCAAGTCACTTAGCCCTGTTTGTCTCAGTTTCTTCATCTGTAAGCTGAGCTGGAGAAGGAAATGACAAACCACTCCAGTATCTCTGCCAAAAATACCCCAAATGGGGTGACAAAAAAAGACTAATTTTAAAATATTTAAAGACCGCCATCATATCTTCCGCAAGTCTCTTCTTGAGGCTAAAAATCCCCATTCCTTTAAGTGATCACCATCAAGCATACTCCCTAGTCCTCTCACCATCTTAACCACCACGATTAGAAAGCAAGTTCCACCTTTTGTAAACGCTCCCATCCCCAGGTTATTTGGCCACAGTGTTAAGTACACAGAAAGACTGAATAAATTCCTGGTAATTGAAAGGCAATAGTAACTCACATTTCTAAGGTATTTTATGGTGTTCAAAGTATCTCACCCAAGCCCACTCTGATGACAATCACAATGCTGTGAGAAATGCAGGGCAACTATTATCCCCACTTTACATGTGTCACTATACTCCTGGCTCTCATGCCAGCACCACCCAAGATAATTATAGAACACATAACAAAGAACTATACATTCAAACATAAGGAAAATGGCAATATTGTAACTGGGATGACCTATATGAACTGAAATATGGTAAAGTCAGCAGGACTAGGAGAAAAATTTACATTTTGAATGGAAAGAACTTTTAAAATAACAGAACTGCTCTACTTTTTTTAAACTCTGAAACACTTAAAACATTTGGTCAATACATGTAAGGATAAATGAATAAATAATGCTCCTCACCTCCAGAGAAGAAAGAAACATATCAAGATGAAGGAGTCATGCATTTTTGGATGTTGTAAATATCTGGATTTATTATGCTGTTTCACTTTCTTGTATTTATTATGAAGATTGTGATTTAGCTTTTTTATTGGGAATAGATTTATCATGGAAAAGGATTTTTTAAAAAGCACAAAGGAAATAAAAGACAACTATGGAAATAGTGGTACAGGCTGCAGGAACTCAGTACATAACATTTAAATGCACATGGGCAAAGAAGTCTATAATGGCTGTCAAAAAGTAAATTCTAGTTTTGACTCATCTTCACAACTGACTCTATAACAAAATAAAAATCATGCCAAATATATAACACGTGCAATACCATAACATACATCATATGAAACAATATACTAATAACCAGTAGTTGGTTAGGATATTAATATATACTCCTAGATAGAAGCCTATCACAGAATCACTTGCTTTTCCTAAAATGAATTCCTTCTCCTAAAGTAAGTAGGTTGGAGATGGAAAGATATATTTATAAACATCCATTTGGTAGCTGTGTGGAAAACATATTACAGAAGGGAAAACTAGAGGCAAAGCAAATCAGAAGACTACAGTTATCCCTTCCACACTACAACTTTCCCCATCACAGTTTTGATATACCATGGGTCAGCATAAGAAATTAAATGGAAATATGGGAAAGTTTTGCAGAAGCTGTAGACAACACAAAAATGCCAGCAGATGACACAGAAAATGTTTAGAAACTCAGAAATGCATCAAATTTATGCTTAGTGTTGTATAATATTAACATATTTCATATTTTAATATTGTAATAATTCAGACTTCTCTGGTAAGAAGAGAGGATCAAAAAATGTTACATGGATTTTTCAGAGCCCAGGGGCACCATACCACTAATCCCTGTGATATGGAAAGGATAATGGTGTTTCAATTGTTTATCAATGCACATTTATTACTGAACATAGGTGTCAGTCCTGTGAAACTTGGGGAGAGATGTGAGGAAAGTAGTGATGGTATAATCAACAAGACTTGGCAATTTATTGAATATAGAGAATGACAGGGAATATCAATAAAGAAAATCACAGAAAGAAACCAAAGAAGAAAAAAGAACCATAATTTAGACTGAAAAAGTAATAAAGCAATAGATTCTAAATACCGTCCAATGTCTATCACAATAACTTTTGTTTTATCTCACTTAATCAGACTTAATTGGTTTTCTTTATTCTTTAGTCCCATGTCAAAAGAACACTAAATAACTGCTCAACTGATCACATGGAAAAGCCTATGGTAGAAGACACATTTTGATAATGGGAAACAAACTATTCCTACATTAAAAAAAAAAACACAGGAAGGAATGGTAATCTAGTATATTGCCTGCAAATGTCATGAGAGAGAAAATGAATAGCCACTTTAAATGATTCTATATACTAATACAAATGATATAAAAAATGTCTACATTTCCAAAAAAACAAGGCTTAATTGAGGATCAATAAGGCAATACTCTGTGCTGACAATATGAGGAATTCAAAAAATTACTGTGAAAAATTTCTAGGAACTTATGGCCCATAATTTTTAATATGTTGGTCACCAAAGAAATAAAATCATCAGTACTGAGAAATTATGCTAGAAAATGGAATCATCTTAAAAACAAAGTATAAAGTTAGCAGTTCTTATGTGGGAAGTTAAAAAATGGAAAAGATGTGAAGATTTTAAAGATAAACATGCTACTTCTAGAAAGAAAAAGTAAGAGAAAGAAAAGTAGAAGAAATCTGAGTACAAATGTGGTTTGGACTGTAATAGTGAAACTTAGGGAATATTTGTGGAAAGAAAAGAAGAGATACAAGAAAAAAGGTGGGGTGGGAGAAATATTTTTTTTTTAATGGAATGAGAGACAGGAAAGATGAAGCAGAAAAGAAACTACAAGGAGCAAGTTTGAAGGCAGAAAAAACTCAGTAGTTTCGTCAGGCAAGGAATAGGACATAAAGGCTAGCAGACTTGGAAATAAGAGGTCATTGATTAAAGTCCAAACAGAAATAAATACAAGAAACTGGGGAGTAATTAAGTAATGAGGAAATACAGTTCTCTTCTATTTTCAAGAAGTCTGATAATGAAAAGGAGATGAGGCTGTCATTTAAGGGAATGTGAAGAGTTAAGCTATATTTCTAGATACCTTTTTTTTGGGGGGGGGGTCTAACTAATCTTGGAAATTCTTCTGGAAATATTACATTGCAAACTACATAGTGTTCTCAATGACCCTAAGCTGTTCACTATATGCCTTTTTCAAAAGATATTAATATTCTCCCAGATATGCTATCTTTCTGCAAATCATTAGCCACCCAATCTCAAAGGAATAACTGCTTCAAGTAATCCAAAGATCAGCCAGTGGTAGGTATAAGCAGACTTTCAAGATATTATCAAGACATCAACAGAGAAATACATGTCTGGAAAAGGGGGGAGGCTTATTACATAATAAGAATGAGAGCCAATAGCTGGTATCAATATAATACTGAAAGAACCATAAGAAAGCCTACCAAACACTGAGTAGATTATCTATGGAATGCTTACAGAAAGACATGAAGAGCAATTGAAAGGGCACGGTTAATAGACAGGGGGCTGTCCCAGGAGAAACCCCTCCCTCTGCCCACCCAGGCCCCTTTATTCAACTCCTCTCCCCAGCCCAGCTCCTTGCCATGGTGTTCAGCCCATTGGGAATAGGCTGGGCCTGGCAAGGAGAGGCAGTGTTGCTGTTTATACCTTGTTCCATTGTAGCTGCTCTGTTGGGTTTGATTTCAGTCTTCCTGATTCTTCCCTTCTGTAAAGTGTACATTACCAAGTTCCTTGTTATATATAT
>CM053594.1:146218893-146257835 GCA_028646575.1 Pseudocheirus occidentalis | reverse complement strand
CTCAAGACCATGATCCAGATCCAGGCCACTCAACGCAAGAGCCCTTGGCCCTGATGGATCACGTCAGCCCCCCTGCTATCTGCAGGCTGAGGGCTCTGAAGCAGCCCAGTGGGGGCCGCTGAGGCTCTCAGACGTTCCTGCTGTTACAGCCGCCTCCCACTGCTTCCTTGCCCTGGGAGCAGTTTGGCCGGACCTACTCTTTTCCTCCCAGATTAGCAAAATCCACTGACCTTTCTCTTAGCCTTTGTTTTTCCTTCTGGCCTGATAGATGTGGTAATTGTGCCTCCAGTGCAGCTGATCAGCTCTCCTATAGACGGCTCCCCGCCTGATGGGGCTTGACCCGACCGGGGTTTTGGCCGCTTGTCCCAGACTGCTGTTAAGAGCCCCGCCTGCAGCACTGAGCTGCCTGCAGCAACAGATGTGCTTTCTGTCTTTTGGAGAGTTTTGGAGCTTGAAAATCTTTTTAGCGTCCCATTTTATGAGTTTTTTAGCATGCTTGTGTGGGAGCTGTGGTGCTTTGCTGCTTCTATGCCGCCATCTTGGCTCCGCCCCCCCCCCCTCATTCCTTTTAAATTTAATTCCTACCATAGAATCTTAGTTCATGGTATCCTACCTATCCTTTCTAGTTACGACTATCTAGTTACTCTTTCTCTTGAAATCAGCTGTCCCCAAAATCTAGCATAAATGTCAAGTAGACCATTTCTGACTTTCCTTTTCTCTGTCATGAATTCTAGAATTGACTGACCACTTCCTCCTAAGTTCCCATCATTTCTACTTCATTGACCAGAATCGTGTTAAGAATAAGATCCAGAGTAGATTTTCCCCTTGTTCTGTTTGAAGGATAATCAAACAATGAAAGTGTTAGCTCTTCTGCTTTTGGTCTCTCATGCCTCTGGTAGGTTTGTGATCCGTACCTTGAACTCCAACACACTTCTTACTGATACCATTTTTTTTAATAAGGTATATTCTTCAGAACTATATTTCAGTCATATGTCTTATCCCATCAAAGATTTTTCAGTTAGTTTCTCTCCCATAACTTAATCAAGAAGAGTGGAATAGGTAGGTTGCCAACAACTTAGCTAAATAAATATATACTCAGTGTAAACCGCTTAAGAGCTAGATTCGGCTGTGTAACAACTCTTTTCATGTATTTGATTGAGGGCTGGGTCTACCTTTTCTCTCTTTTTGTATCCCTGGGCTTAGCACGCTGCCTGGCACTACAGAGGCTTACTGCATGTAGGTGGATTGATTCAGTGAGAATAGTTCGCTGGTTTTTAACAGTATAAAGTATCATATCCTGGAGAGTTAGGGCCCCTATGTGCCTCATACTACCGACAGCTAAAATAAAATAAGTACTAGAGAGAATAACAAGTCCCAGGAATTGGTACCATGTTTACTTGGAGTTCATCATTTTATTGATCAAATTCTTAAGAAGTGACTAAAACTATTACAAAGTCCTCAGTGTCTTGCTGTAAAATGACAGGGTTGGATTAGTTGACCTTTAAAATTTCTCCATCGAGCTCTAAATCTGATCCTAAAAGCAGCGGCTGGTACAGTGTAAAATGAGAACTTTGCCTACTTGAGAAGAGTACTCCCGGAGATAATAAAGCAAGAGGAAAGAAGAAAGCATTCAGGGGAAGAGCTTAAGTTGATACAGTGGGAAATCAGTTTATTCCCAGTTAGACAACCAACAGTTCAGAAAATGCCATCTTGAAAGGTAATGCTGACAAGAAGAAAAGTGTGAAGAATGTAGTTTTGGGTACTCACCTCTGTTCAGGACCCTCTGGTTGCAATGTTGGAGCAAAGAACTGTTAAACCCTCTACCTAAAGAAAGCTGACTTTTCCTTTTCCTTTAGCTGTATGGGCTCTACCATATCCCACCCCTACACTCCCTCTCATGCCTGGTACCTTTTCCTCCTCCTCAACTTTTTCAACTTTATTTTGTGTATTGTCTTCCTCTGTTAAATTGTAAGCTCCTAGAAGACAGGGGTGACTTTCTCTTTCTTATTTGTATCCCTAGTGCTTAACACTTTACAGCAGTTCTCAACCTGTGGGTTGTGTTCAGTTTGTAACAATGAAAATACGTCCTGCATATCAGATTAATAATAGTAGCAAAATTACAATTATGAAGTAACAAAAATAATTTTATGGTTGGGGGAGGGTCACCACATGAGGAACTGTATTAAAGGGTCACGGCATTAGGAAGGTTGAGAACCACTGACTTAGTAGGTCTATAATAAATGTTTGACTATTGACTAGAATGTTCTTCTCCTAAAGCAGAAAAGTTAATATGCCATGAACCACCAATATTTACTGCCGCCTCTCTTCCCCCCAAAAAACAAAACTCTAATATCTTTGCTTCATTCATTCTTACATCAAACAAGACAAGTTGATTATATATTATACGGGTTGATGTAGTGACAAGTAATAAATGAAGATGAAGTAGAAAATGGAAAACCTATCAACAAGCATTTTTAAGCACCTCTGATTTGTCAGGCCAAGGAGATTCAAAGACATCCCCAAAAAGCAATGCCTACCCTTGAGCTTACTTCTCTAAGAATGATGTAATCTCCTCTGAACCTGTCATTATAGGTAAAGATCCATTCATTGAATTTAGGTGTTTGTGTAGACAGGTTCACAAGTTACCTCCTATTATTCAGAGTGCCTAAGGTTTAAAAATGTCAGATGGTCCTGTTTCCATGAAGAAGCACTCTGGAAAATCTTGGCAGTTGATTCCAGCGCTCACCTTTCCCACATCTATAGCTCTGCTTAAGAATTGTTCATTCTAGGGGGCAGGGGAGACCTAGGTTCTTCCATTTGCTATAAACAGGTACCAGCTGTTCAATGGTAGAGCACATCCACCAACAAGAGCATCTCAAGTCCTCACATGCTCTGTTTTAATGAACGATTAAAATGTTTCTACTAGGAAACACTGTCAGTGTTGAACACACCACGTTGTAATGAAGTGAATCCAGCCTCTGTTGACATCATTGAGGAGATAAACACCAGATGCAAAACTGGCATCTAGCTGTTGTGGAACGCTGCCAGATCAACATTCACAAGGAGTTTATTCAGTATATTGTCTGCCCCAAACTTAAGACGGCTTCCTTGGAGGTGTTGTTCCAGGTCCTCGAGAAAATGGGGGGGAAAAGTGAGAAAAGGGATTAAAATTGATGATCAGTACCTTGTACATTTGCTTTTCACAGATAAGTTTACCTGGAACTCACAAGGGAAGTGATGATAGCTGCTACAAAGAATATCTGATAAACTCAGCGTCTGAAAGGTGAATGGTGATCAAAATGAATATGAAATAAACATTGCCTGTAAAAACACAGTGTACATAGTTAGAATAAGTGTACTTCAGTCACCATCTTCAGCAGGACAGCAATATGCATGGAAAATGAATTCAAAACCAAGCCTACATAGTGTGGATAAAGAGCTGGCCTTAAATTCAAGATCTGAATTCAAGTCCTGCCTTTGATAGATCCCCATGAACTCTGTGCCCCTGCAGGCAGCCTACAGGTTCTGATGTGCATTCTTAGAGTTTCCTCACCTAGAGTTCCTTATATGATAAATGAAATCACACCTTCCATCCAAAAAATAATACAGTACCAGAAACAAGAAAAGAGTGTCTCTTGCTGTACTTGATCTTTTACCGATCTCTATTGTAATCAGTACATCAGATTTTTTAAGTCATGCTCCTTTTCTTAACTTTTAACTGCAGGAATGAATGCCTTTGATCTCCCCAACAAATGAAGGACTCTTTTGGAGGGAGGGATGGGGGAAGGAAAAAATAAGTGTTTAAAATCAGGTTTGCCAAAGATGTCAGCTTGAATTGTGACATGTTCACTACCCTTTTTCTATGGTAGCCACTTAT
Source organism: Pseudocheirus occidentalis (assembly GCA_028646575.1). Classification (NCBI taxonomy): domain Eukaryota; kingdom Metazoa; phylum Chordata; class Mammalia; order Diprotodontia; family Pseudocheiridae; genus Pseudocheirus; species Pseudocheirus occidentalis. The sequence goes on along the minus strand of CM053594.1, from coordinate 146,253,958 downwards.
TGTCTGTGCTGGCCTTGTTTTTTAAACTGTACGTCTTCCTGCTTGTGTGATTGGGAATAGATGGTGAGAGGGGGGAGAAGGAATTCACAGCTACAAATGACCAGCCAACTTCTTCTTTCCATTTCTCCCCAATGTTGCTCATTTTTCTTCATGGAGGCACTCCCTTCCTTCCCTAACCCATAGCTATTTCTAGAACTCTGAGAAATCTTTGCCTACCTAATTAATGCAAATATATTCACATGGGAGATTATCAGCTAGACAAGGAAAATTAGTTGTTTTGTTTTTTTAATACCTACTAGGAGTGAAATTTCAAGGGTTTGGGGTTTGTTTTTTTCAGAGGGTGGGGTAGGAGAACTGGAGTTGAGAGACAGTTTCTGTGGTAGTAGAGTCCTGAGTCTAAAGTAGCTGGACATGATACCAAAAGAAACAGGAGTGTCTAAATGAGACAAGAACCCAGGACAAAATATTTCAGTTAAAAAACAAATTTTCAACCTGTGTTCCCTTCTTGGCAACTTTAATGATGCCCCTCTAACAGGCATAATGATCACTTCTCCTTTTAATTCCTGTAGATGTTAACCATTGCTGGGAAACAGATTTCCCAGCAACAGTGTTGGCAACATTGTAGATGACCCATTCAGACCCCTTGGTCCAATCAATCTAATGCCATTAATTACCTCTCAAGATTTCTCATAAGGATGCCAAACAAAATCGCTTATACTATAGATTGCCTATCTCTGGTTTTGAATATAACATATTAAGAAACCTTTGTTGTTTCTGTCTAGTTCATAGATACCCTGTGGAGACTAAGGAACAAGGTCTGATGGTTTTTAAGTTCAATTTTGCTTTAAATTGTGAAATTTAATGGTTAAAACTTTCAAAAGGGCCAAAACCAGTTATCAGCCTTAGTATACCTGTGATCTGCTTTGTTATGTATGTAAAAAAGTAACAGTATTTAGCATCTAATTTATATCAATATAAGATATTAATTTTTCATGGTACTTAATTTACAATAAATTTGTAGGGGAATGGTAAAAAGGTAATGGTGAAAATCAGGCAGATTTGAAAATAATGATACCATAGCCCACAGCTTTTTGTATTTATAAAAAAAAGTATATTGCCTTATACTATTGATTCTTGACCCTAACCTTATCGATCCAGCTTTTTAGTTAAAGAACTTATACAGAAATAATCTCTCTTCCCTTAGTACAGGGGTGGAGAACCTGCAGCTTTCAGGCCACATATGACCTTTTAGGTCCTTGAGTTCAGCCTTTTGACTGAGTCCAAATTTTGTAGAACAACTCTTTTTATTAAGGTCATTTGTTCTGTGAAATTTGGATTCAGTCAAAGGGCCATACTTGCGGACCTAAAGAACCACTTGTGGCCTCGAGGACACAGGTTTCCCACCCCTGCTCTTAGTGGGATACATAGCTTTGTTGCTTTCACTACTTAGCCAAAAATATTGTGCTACAAAATTGGGCTCAGATACTTTGGGGGAAGGCTTCATCCCTAGTGACCCTTTAGCTCAGAAAAGGAAAGAACTAAACATATGTTTTTCTAAGGTTCCTTGAGCACAAAAGTGACCAGAATTAACTGTGGTGGTTGGTGTATACTTAATCTTTATCACATCTCCTGCCTTATGATTTTGTAATGGAGTTTGTTGCTAAGAAGGAAATAGAAAAGAAAAAGGAAAACATCATTCTTCATGATCAAAAGCCTTCAAGGCATTTGTGAAAGATTATAGGGTGCTCCTGAAAAAACACATGAGTAACAGATGTCAACTTTACAACCAGGGTACAAACCATTACAAAAATAATTTGTATTTTTAAAATTAACATTTCAGTAATTAAGAGGAAGCTCTTCAAATAGCTCCCAGGTTCATAAAAAAAATCTTCAAAAAGCACTCTTCTGGATTTCATTAGTAGAGCTCCTTCACAATGGGGTGTTTGTGGAACTATGTCCACTAGGGCCAACTATGCTGCCTGCTGCCCCTTGTCACTAGACTGATGAGAATTTAAAGTGCCAGCACCACAAACCATCCCAAGGCCTAGGTTTTACTGACATGGATAGAAACACTTCTTCACGGAACCAAAGGAATTAGACCCAGAGAGGGTGCCCTGAGACTTGCCAAAATCAGGCTTACTTGCTAAAGAAGGATCAGAAGATGTTTTCTGAAAGGGGAAAAAAATGGTGGTTGTTTAGCAGGTATCAGCAGAAGCCTTTTGCGACTGGATAAAATGCACATCCAATTTTAATAAAAGGAATAGGAACATGCTATTTTCAAACCCCTAATAAAAAATTCTTGGATATCATCAGTTAAGAAGGTCTTTTTTCTTGGATTGACTCTAAAATCAGTATGTATGGTGAAAATTTGTTCTTAGGATTTGGTTACTTTTTTTCAAGATATTTCTGTATAAGGAAAAGACAGACTATGAGATAGATTAACTTGACATTAAGGTTGGTGTCTAATTTTTGTTTTTATTTTTTATATTTGTTTATATTCTTTAAATTAAGGCATCTATTGGATTAATCCATTACAATCTTGCCCCAGAAACTAACATCTTTTATAACTTAAGGATGTGATTCCATATGAAAGATAGTGGTTTGAAATCATTTGAACTGGTGATTTCATTAGTGTAGGATATTCTCAAATGATAAGGTAAAGTTCGCGCCAATTAACTAAACTACAATACAAAAATCTAACATAAAATATTAAAAGATTAAAAAAGCAAGTAGAACTTAAACTACACAATTCTCTTGCATTAAAGGACACAGACATAGCAGTAATAAGAGCAAATGTAAGAAATAGAAGTGGAATTTTAACTTTTAATAACTCTTAGTTAACTACATTTGTCTTTGCCTGGTATGATTTAAAGCATAGAATATAGGCTCCCTGAGGGCAGGGGGATTGTTTTACTTTTGTCTTTGTTACTGACTATATACTCTTTAAAAAAAAAAAAAGGTTTTAGGACATTAAAATCAAAGACCACAAAGTGATAATACTATGAAATTTTTTGCTTTGGGGCCCAGGTCATAAATGGACGGCGTCAAAGCTTGCATGCCAGTCATCAAGGTAGGGATACTAGGAGCCTTTACATTTGGGGCCCCAGCAACACAGATTAAAGAGTTCAAATGCAAGAGTGTACCAAAGGAACTCTTATTGGGAAGGAAAAGAAAGAGAACTCTTTGGTAGGATCCACAAAGATAAATGATTCCTTTTCCTCAAGGGGAGAGGTCACAATCAAACTCACTAGGGCATATAATGTTCATTTTTCTTAATACTTGCCCTTTGTTAATCAAGAATTTTATTCAGCAGCTTAGCATACCTGTTTCATTCTATTCTTTGATAAGTTTGATTTCTCACAAAACTTCTCAACTTGATATGTTTCTCTCCCAGACATAAGTGGCTACCAGGACATTGAGAAATGTTCCTATTTTTTTCATTATGAGAGATGAATGAAGGTGTTCTAAGTATAATGTCACTTTGTTTTTGTTTTTAATAAAGACACAGAAGAGAAAATTGACAATGAAACATTTTAGAAATAAACAGAAGGAAGTTCAAAATGAGTAAAACAGGGCAGTGCTGGAACTACCATTTTAAAATTTTAACTATATATATGTATATACACACACATACTTTTAAACAAGCTTTACAGGTAGGAGGAAGAAAACACTATATTACAAATGTTCAATTTCGCATGTAATATATTTTAAATTGCTGCTATTTTATACAGAGAAGTTTGGTTCCTATCAAGACAGAAGAAATTATTTTGTATAAAGAAAAGGAATTAAACCAAGTGATAAAGTATGTAAGGTGTTGCTTCTTTCATAAATGAAGAATTTGAAGTGTGGAAGGGGCGTGAAAAGAACTTTAGTTTATTAAAAACTGAGCAAACTGTTTTCAGATAGGCTGTTAGCAGTTTGGTTACAAAAAGGACATAAAATGAACTTTGGCATACTCTTGTAAGGCTTATATTCTCCACTTGATAAATAGATAGAGGATATGAAGAGGCTGTTTAAAACAAAAAGAGAAAGAAAGGAAGAAAGAAATCCGTGGTAACAGTCCTATGAAAAAAATACTCCAAATTACTAGTAATCAAGGGAAATATTGGAAACTACTGGGGTGTCTATCCATTGGCAAATGGCTTAACAAATTACAGTATATTAATGTAATAGAATATTATTGTACTGCTATATAGAGTAAAACTAAGAACAATTAAATGATAACAATATTGTAAGGACAAATAATTTTGAAAGACTTAACTCCAAATAACAAAATAACCAACTGCAGTTCCAAAGGCTGGATGGTGAAACATGCTGCTCCCAACCATACAGAAAGTCTTGGATTTAGAATGCAGGATAAGTCACACTTTGGGATGTGGAGAATGCAGGATTTGTTTTGTTTGACTCTCCATATTTGTTGCAAGGGTTTTTTCTTTTCCACAGGGAAGCGTATGGAGGTGGGAAGGAGAGAAAATAAAAGTTTGTTAGTTGAGAAAAGTTTAGAAAAACAAATACACAAAAGTTTAATCACTTTGTAAGTTATGTAGGATGGTGCTTCCTTTATATGTGAACAGTGTGATAGTTTGAAGGGGCAGAGAAAGAACATATTAAAAATGATAAAATTCAAGTAAGAAAAAAGTTTTCAGGGCCATATTTTAGTCATTTTTTTTCAGTTGTGTTTGACTCTTAGGCTCATTTTATAGATTAGGAACTGAGACAGATGGGGAATATGACTTGCCCAGGGTCACACAGCTACTCTGAGACTGAATTTGAATTTTTAGTCTTCTTGACTCCAAGCCCAGTGCTCTATTCCACTGCCCCACCTACCCTTCCCTCTAGTGTAGGTTAGAGTGAGCTGGTCAGTCAACCCAAAGAACGAATAGATTTCCACATAACCAGAATAAAAGAGGTGAGGAGTTACAGTTTGGGTGTTTAGCTCTCCTACTCCATTTTTACTTGTATATAATCTTCCCCTTTTGCTTTTCTTTTTATGTTGAAATGTACATTTTGGACATCTGTAATCAAGCTCACAATTTTAAAAAGAAATAGAAATATTCCCCATTCATTTTGCATTATTGCTTCTTCCCCACCACCACCACCACCACCAACCCGAATGTGTAATTTTCTCTACTCCAGCTTTGTCTCTGTCTACTCACCCACGCACCTGGAAGATGCCTCCTTGCCTGTCATGGCTGGCACCTGTTAAACTCGGTTTTGGTTTTCCCCTTTCTCTCATACCTGCTCTATTCCCCAGTTCTCTTCAAGGCTTGTCTATTCAGGTGTTAAGTTGATGGTCCCTTCTTAGATCCATAAGGAAATGCACAACTCTCTGAGGCTGAAATACCGTCTTTGACTCCCAACATGCAAATTTCAGCTGAACTCTGATTCTAGGATGTTAATAGAATATCATAGATCAGGAACCTAACTTTGGTCTTGGCTACTGCTGACTGTATATTTGATTTATGCATTTTCCCCCTATTTTAGCTGTTTCTAAAATATAGTTAAGGTTAACATGACAAGAGTTTAGTTAAAAGCACCATTGAATTTATGTGGGTTTTTTTTGTTTTTAAACCTAAAAATGTTAAGACTTTTTAAAAAAACCTGAGCAAGTCAATTCTCTGGGTCCAGTTTTTTTCTGTGTAAAATGAAAGGTTGGAATACTAGACGGTCTCTAAGGTCACTTAATTCTATTTTTCTTAATCCATTTCTACAAGACATTATGGGACTACTTAACCTAATGTTATATTTTAAATACCAGCTTAGAACTATGGTATATTATAAAAATTAACAATAATTACAATAACTAGCATTTAAATAATGCTTTAAGATTTGTTTTTTTTCAAAGAAACCACCAAATATTGTCAGAAGACCTGAATCTGATCCCTGACAGTTATCAACTCATTGAACCTATATCAGTTTCCTTGTTTGGAGAATGGGGCTAATAATGTATGGTTACTTTAAGAATCAAATGAGAAAATGTAAGTCAAACTCTTTGTAAACATAAATTACTCTGTAAGTGAGAATCGTTATTGGAACATAGTATTAAAAGTTCTATTATGTCATTATGCCAAGTCAAAAATAAGAACATATTTATAGTGTGTGTGTATACGTGTGTACACACAGAGAAACTAGAGGTTCCCAAATTTAAACGTTTTATGTTTCATCCAACAATGCATAGTACCTGAGGAAGTTTAAAAATTTGTAGCTTTAGTAAGGGAAAAGAAAATGGAAAAAAGCTTTCCTTTCCCTGCATTTCCCTGAGTCTTTTCCCTGCTTCCTCCTTACTTTGGGGGGGAGGTTGGTAGGAGGAGATAAAAGGAAGAGTGACCTATAATAAAGACGAAGGCCTCTATAGTATATTCTTTCTGCCCAGTCCTACATCTAGTCATGCAAAGGATGTGTTAATTTTACAGAAGGTATAGAAGCATAAGTATTTCATTCATTAAAGGTGTTTAATCCCTTTTAAGAAATTTTCTGCTACCCTGCCTTTTTTATTCCAAAACTTTACTATGTGTAACTTGCAAAAAAAAAAAAAACTGTGCTTTGGATGCTAACTTGTGCTGGAATGGGAAAGAAGGCTTGCTTCATTGCAAAGGAACCCTTCAGTTCTTTACTATCTAATAAACAATTGTTATTAGGCTGTAAATATAATAAAATATAAAATATTGTAAACAATCACAGTTGTATGTAAATATTTCACAAATGCTTTTGTATATAGATGAACAGAAGAGTTTTGTTTCCAAAAAACAAGCATCACTGAGAAAACGTCCCCATACAACTACTTGCACTTGTCTGTCTATAAAGATATATGTCAGACTCTTTGTAAACATGAATAAGTCTTTTCTGTTGATGGAATTGACAGATGTTCATATTCAGAACATGCCAGCATTGTCAGTGGAAAAAGATATTCAGGAAACAAGGTTCCTGTCCTTGAAAACTTACTAACAATGGGTTTGTGGTGATAGAGATGCTTAGGTGATTGAGGGAAGAGTTGAGGTGTTTTATTCTCTTTCCAAACAGACTACTACAATTCTGCCTTGTTTTCTTATATTTGAAATAGCGATGATGAAAGTAAGAAATGGTGCTGATCTTGGTTACAGGAAAAACACCCTGCAACTTTGTTGTAGATTTCAATTAATGAAACCTGATTCTGTTCAAGCCCAGTAAAAAAAAAAATGCTGCTGTTGTCTTTTTCTCTTTAAATCTCTCAAATCTGTTGAACCATAGTTATTTTTATACCTGACGTATCTTTTCACTAGATTGTGAACTTAAGACAAAAACTGCCTTTAAAAAACAAAAAGCAATATGTATGTCCCTCATACAGCACATTATACTTGTATCATAGGTGCTTATTGTTTGTGGAATTAAATTTAAAAAATTTTGAAGTCCATACTTTATGGGCTATGGTAAAGTCTTAGTTAAGATTTGAAGCTAAAATGAGATATTTCTACTCTTAATTGATGCTCTGTGTGTCCTCAATGCAGATCCAATATTAGATATTGGACACTGTCTTACATAAGACAATGGTGGTTCTCAGAAGTCTAAGAACTCAACTGAATATTAGTGATGGATGTCTTTTTGTCATTATCTAATTGAGCATGTTTTACACAGGCAAGTCACTGTGAATTTGTCAGTGTTATAATTAAATTATGTCACTGCCAACATCCAACACAGCACTGGACATATAATTGTCACTCCAGAAATAATTATTAAATTGAATAAGAATTTATTGTTAGGGTTCTAGTTTGATGGTGGGAAGTGAGTATTATTCAATGTTTCTTCAGCTGTAACCTAAGTTTGAGTCGCTGTAATTTCTCTTAATTCTAATGATTGACACTGCCCCTGAACCTCCTGCCAGCCCCACACTTCCACTTTTGTGGAACTGGGAGTTTTGTCATTCATTACTTCAATTTCTTTTAGATGTAATCAGTGATGGATATGGTTGTACTTTCTTATAGGCAAAACGAAGGCTGGAACTAGGAGAAAGTGGTCATCAGTTTCTCTCAGATGGTCTAAAAACCCCCAAAGGCAAAGGAAGAGCCGCAGTAAGAAGTCCAGATAGTCCAAAAAGTAAGGAAATATTTATTATTCTTTTTTGTGTAGGACTCCCAATTTCCACAGCATGTGCCTGAGAGTGCAAAATTTGAAATAATTTTGGCACATATTTCATTCTTTTTAATCTTTCTATTTCTGTCCTCTTCCCTCCCCAACCCCCACCCCCAAAGTGCCCGCAATTTTCCAAATGAAACCTGCTGAGTATGTCTGTGCATGGATGCTATGTCATTGCGAGGTCTTCACTGCAGTTACATTTTCAACCTAAATTATAAAATATGTTTGGCACTGTTCTGCAATCGGATTTAATTTTACATAATTGGTGTTGAGACTAACCAGATCAAGATGAGCAGCTCCCCACACATTGATTCAGTAGCTAGGTAGCATTAAAATTGACTGAGAACAGTAAAGTTACAGTAGTTATTACTAACCTGTGTGACTGTGGGCCAAGTGGCTTCAGTTGTCTGGGGCTCAGTTTCCTCTTTTGTAAGCTGATGTTGGACTAAGTTCCCTTCTGATTCTAAATTTCATCCCACAGTCGCCCATTAAAATGAGACAAAGAAAAATTGTGTAGACTAGGGAGGGGACTCAAGGAAGTCATTTGACAGTAGAAGTCAGCTTGATCTGTCTGATTGAATAGAAAGAGCATTGTCTCTCTCGAATAAGCACTTGAGTTCAGATCCTACTTCTGAGGCTTATTTACCTGTGTAACCTTGAGTAAGTCACTTAGACTCCCTCCAACTTCAGTTTTCTTAAATATAAGACAAAAAGATTGGATTATATCACTCCTAAGATTCCTTAAGATCTTATCTTCATGAGGGCTTACTGAGTCAACTACCCAAGTAATATTTCATATAAGATGGAATCCTTGACCTTAACATATTAACAAAGTCTTGGAGACTTGGTAGATAAATTATTCTCATATAGTACTTTGCATGTAGATGATTAATGTTTTCTAATTTATGGTACAGTAGAAGTTACACTGGATTTGGAGTCAGAATCTTGAGTTCAGATTCCATCTCTGATCCCTACTCCCTGTGTGACCTTGAGCAGGTCACTTAACAGTTCTAGACCTCAGTTTCCCTTCTATAAAATGAGGGTTCTAGACTAGATAGCCTCTGATGTCCCTTAGATGACCCTTGGAAGTCTTGTTCAAAAACTTCGCAAATGTGAAAAAATGCAATAAAACCTGATTATAATATCACTCACCATAGTGTAGATTTAAATATAATTTGAGTGGTTATTGGGTCCTATTGGAAGTGAATTATTTACTAAAAATCACAGAATTACTTGGAATAGTTTTACATATTGCCATGCTACTTAGGGTATCAACTCTACAACAATATTATAGTGAGGGATCAGAAGATGCACATGTGCGCGCGCACACACACACCCTCTGAATATAAGATGCTTTAATCCCTTTTAGAAATTTTCTGCTACCCTGTCTTTTTTATTCCAAAACTTTACTGTGTGTAACTTGCAAAAAAAAAAAAAAACAAGAAACACTGTGCTTTGGATGCTAACTTGTGCTGGAATGGGAAAGAAGGCTTGCTTCATTGCAAAGGAACCCTTCAGTTCTTTACCTTCACCCCCATCCCCTACCCGTTCGGTTTTTGTTTTTCTTCAAGCTCCAAAATCTCCCTCAGAAAAAACACGCTATGATACGTCACTTGGTCTGCTCACCAAGAAGTTCATTCAGCTATTGAGCCAATCCCCAGATGGGGTCTTGGATTTGAACAAGGCAGCCGAGGTGCTTAAGGTGCAAAAGAGGAGGATTTATGATATCACCAATGTTCTGGAAGGCATCCACCTCATTAAGAAGAAATCTAAAAACAACGTACAGTGGATGTGAGTATCAGTCCCTGTCACTGTGGGGAATAGTTTTTAAATGGCAGTAGCTTTTCTTTCAGACTTGACTTCTCCATTCATATCATATTTCATTTCTTTCCCTCTACTCCTGTACCTGTCATTCCCCTGATTCATCATCTGCCTTCATCTACTTAGTTTCTTAGCCCAAATAATCTTAAAGGCTAAAAAAAAGGGGGCTGTTTATTTGAATAATATCAAAGATAGAAGAACTTTTATTTGGTTAGCCTGGATTAAGGAAATCTTTAAAATAAACAGTGCTGTCTCAAATACCAACCAGAATTTATTCTTGAATAACAAGTGACTGTGTGTGTGTGTGTGTATGTGTGTGTGTGTGTGTCTGTGCGTGCGCGCGCGCTTGCATACGTTATCCATGAGGTGGATACACGTATTTGTCCTTTTGATTTTCTGAAAATAACAGTAGGAAATAAATTGTGGCTTGTGTCAACTACATACACATCATATTAACCAAGCCTGTGTCATTATTCCATGACTCTGTGCCTTGGTTAGGTCTTTGCCTTTCTTAATTGTCTGTGTGATTTTGGCCAGAATTCTCAATTCTTATTCCTTAGTTTTATTATCTGTAAAATGCGAGGCATGACAGCACTTAACATTATGTGCCCGTTTGACAGAGCCTCATCATGACTGAAAAGATGATAGTAATCTTTGTGAATTATTGGTAGAATACCTGAACAGAAAGGAGAAAAGCATTAAATTATTTTAAGCACAAGAAGGTAGGAATTAATTTATTACCTGGCTTTATAAGATAATGCTTTGAAGGTGAAGTGCTGGACCTGTTTCTGGTGCTTCAAAGAAGCTAGAGCAACGGAACATTTTTGTCCATTTGGCTGGAAGGGGGAGACAGAGACACAGAAAGAGAGAAGACACCTATTGAGTGTTAGACCTTCTCCATATATCAGTTACTGGTGACTTCACTAATTCTCTTGGTAGACCACTCTTTGTAGAGTACAACTTAAAGTTGGATTTATCCAGTTTTTTGATTGGGGTGTTTTGATCTACTTCTTGCTCAAATAATCTCTTGCTTTCTGTTTCTGTTATGAGTGCTTAAGTCAAATGGTTTTGTCCTGTTTTCCATATAATTCAGGCCTTCTTCTGAAGGAAAAAAATTCTAAAAAATAATAATGACAATCATGCTTCTATTGTGATTTTCCTGTGAAAACTATAGGGCTGCATTTAGGTAGAAATTTGTATAGATGTTCTTTTCAAAACTTGGCTTACAAAGTGTAAGCTTTCTTTATACTGTACTTGTCAAGGATGCTTATAAAATGGACCATTATCACTTCTGTTCCACTCCCAAGGGTTCTCCCCCTTCCCCCAACTCCCCCCAGTCTCCTGAAGTTTTATGAATAGTTGTACAAAATAATCTCTTTTAATTCCTAGGGGCTGCAGTCTCTCTGATGATGGGGGCATGCTGGCTCAGTGTCAAGGTTTGTCAAAGGAGGTGACAGAGCTCAGTCAGGAAGAGAAGAAGCTAGATGAGCTGATTCAAAGCTGCACCCTGGACCTTAAGCTGTTAACAGAAGACTCAGAAAATCAAAAATATCCTTTATTAAAGCTCAGTGGGTTGGCTTATACCTGTTCTAGAGTTCCAGTAAGACAGAGTCCAGAGTTAAAGGATTCTGGATTATGCTAAAGGTTTCTTCTAGTTTAATGCAGAAATAACTGTGTATTTCTTGCAGAAGGAGAGAGAGAGAGAGAGAGAGAGAGAAAGAGAGAGAGAGAGAGAGAGAGAGAATGAGTGAGAGAAACAGAGGGAGAAGGAGATAGAGAGAAAGGAGGGAGAGAGACAGAGAGAATGTGTGTGTGGTTCAGTAGCTAACTTGATTTGGAAAATAAGGAAAATTTTTAAAAATGTTTTCTTGATCCCAGTAAGAGAGAGTTTAGACATAGTGTCTGTGTTTTTTTAAGAGGAATTCTTATTAGAAACAAGCCATATACATGCAAGTAGTTGGGATGTACTACCTCACTAACTTTCTATGGTATAGAGTTGTGTTATTATTAAGTACTTAATGCACAGTATTAACTTTGATGACAGCTTTGCATTAGATTTAACTTGAATGTATTTTCACAAATTTTTAGTGAGTCCCTGACACTGTTGAGTTTCTAGATTCCTCTTTGCTAAATGTTGTAGCCATTAGGACATTATAATCCTAAATGTGACTGGGGAATAAAAGGGCTGAAAAAACACAGGAAAAAGATACTCTCATGCCATTAAAGATGGAAGGCATTGATCCAAGGGTTGCCTTTTAAAAGGTAACAGTGTCATAGAAATCCCAGCTCATGTCTCATGAAAACTTGTTTCTCATGTTTCTGCATCTTAATGAAAGTGCAAATTATTGCTTCCAGACATAGCCAAGCATTTTTTTTGTTTTGTTTTGTTTTTGCATGTGACTCATTAGGGGAAAAGGTTTTAATGCTTGATTAACAGAAAGCAAAATTGATGGGACTTTAGTTGTCCCAAGATTTATTTCAACCTAAACTTTCTGATTATTTGACACTTAACTTTTGTCAGTGGGGAAATAAAACATTATGATCTACTACATGTTATAGTTGCATTGAACTGTCATGTTTATGGGCCTAAAAAAGGAAATCTATCTTAGTTGCTTTTTACTGAAACTAGGGAAGCATCTATTTTTTCAATATAGAATAATTTTGGACAGGATTTTGATAGTGGTTTTTGTGTCAATTGTTCATCACGATTTCAATTAAACATTTATTGTGTCCTCACCATACAGGGTAGTCTGCTGAGAAGAAAGAGTGATTATTAGTGAGATAGAGAGTAGCTGAGCTGGATCTGTTGGCAGTAATGACCAGGATGGAGTAGCCCCTGCAAGGATTGTTCCAGTTCCTCTATTTTTTTGTGCCAAATCCCAGAGGAGCTGCCTAGTACCTGATGAACAGCCTTTCAGGACATGTGATAGCTGCAGTTGCATTGTCATCTACATTAGCCTTCTCAGCATTTTATTGTAAATGTAAAAGGCTTACTGCAGGTTGCTGACCTTAATGGAGCAAATTCAGGAACAGGCTAGAGGGAAAGACCTTTCAAGTTCATGTGTTTTGAGTGTGTTTGCAGAATTCACTTCAATTTTCTATTCTGTTGTCAATTTTGTACAACTTATGGACAAATATGTTGAAATTTCCTTTCCTATAGCAGACAGAATAATTGTGGATGAAGTTTATTCTATTTATTATATAAACTTTTATCAGATTTGGCAGTTAAAAAATGTGCCTGCCATGGCACTCCTTGATTTTCAGTGCTGATCAGAATTGGCCAGTGAAAAAAGAGCTCATGACAGAAGCGGTACAGCACTCACAGCTGAACCCCAAACCATCCTTCCTGAGGTTTCCCTTCCTCTCTTAATGCCATCCCTGGAAACTGCTGAGGCAGAGATACCTCTTTCTCTCCTGCCATCTTTTCTTCACTGGATTTATGTGGCTTCCACAGTACTCCCAGGTTGCCCTTGTATTACTGTTATAACTGTGGATAACATGTTTTTTCCCTTCTTAGTTTTCTTGAGACAGATTGTATTCCTCCTCATCACTCCTTTCCTCCCCTCCCCCTCCCAAAAAAAGCAAACAAGACAGTAAAGCAAACTAGAGAGGACAGAATTGAGTTCGTAGATTGAAGTTGTCTCATCATAACATATTAGCAATCAAGCCAACCCTGGAAACGTTCAAAATGATTCCTAGTGATGCCTTTTAATCCCACCCCTCAGTAGCCTCTTATCAGTTCAGCTCAACAACAAAAAAATATTTTAAGGGTCCACTGTGTGCAGGGCATTGTGTTAGATAGAACACATAAGATGTGGTCCCTGTCACCACAGAATCCACCATCTCCAGTAGTATGGAATATAACATGCACAGCAAGTGACCTATAATAATAATAATTGATACATCATTAAAGAGATTTCAAGCAAAATGTTATGTGGGGCCCATAGTGGTAGAAGATCATTTTCTACATGGGGAAATCAGGTGGAAGAGGTGGTATTTAAGATGACTTTTGGAGGGGAACAATTTAAACAAGTGGCAGTGTGAAGAGGAGAGGGGAGGCTGTGGATGTAGGGAACAGCTCAAGGGAAAACCAGGCTGGCATTTTCTTTAGATGAAATTCTACTCCATCACCATTTGTTGTGATACAACTAGGCCTGAAGCCACTCTCTTTCTTTCTTGACTTCAAAGCTTGGCACCCCCAAGTATCACCTCCCACCAGGGGTTCCCACTTTGGTTGCATTTCTCTTAGCCTGCTTGTAAAGCCTAGAGATAGTGATACCCACTAGGGTCCAATTAGCTGTTCACACTTGTCCCAGCCTAGCTGCCAGTTTTGCCTAGCTATTAAGGTGGTTTAGGGATTTTTTCCCCCTTCCTAGGAAAAATAGCTAATTTTTGCTACCTTGAAATCTTTATAATCTCACCAATATTCTCTACCTCCAGTAGTTCCCACTAACAGTAAGTGAAAGATGATTTGATCACAGCAAGACTTTGATAATATCTTCCTTGGAAAAATAACAGGTGGCTCATAACACGGTCCTGAATGGAAAAAAAAAAAATCACACGGGAACCAATCATGATGAGATTCATCAATATAATTGAAGTAAAACATTTTGGTTTTTGCAGTGATACTGTTAGATTTATTATCTTTCATTGGGTTCCTTTTGCCAGTTATTTAGTAAGATTTCTTTAACACTTATCACATTAGCTTATGTTACATACCAAGATATCCGAAAAATTAGTGGCCTTAAAGACCAAACTGTTATAGTTGTGAAAGCTCCTCCAGAAACAAGACTTGAAGTGCCTGATCCCTTAGAGGTAAGGACGAGACTAAAAATTCCTGTTGTTGCAAAGCTTTCAGCTATAAATATTTTCTTAAACTCACGAAATGGAAAAATCAGTACATCATTTTCTCCTGAATACTTGCTATTTCTCCTGGCTTGCGGTAGGAGGTGTGAATTTGTCTTGAGGGTTTTGTGAGTTAACCAATAATAATCTGTCTTCTATATTTTTGGGGACATAGTTAATGCAGCAGTTTGTTTTGCTCAACACTGCATATTTATTACAAGGGTTTGGGGTTTTTTTTCTGGGGGGGTGGTACAAGTGGAAAGTAGAAGAAATAAAAAATTATCTTCCATAAAGTACATTTAGTTAAATATTTGAAGAAATATAAGGATATTTAAAGGGTTTTTGTTTGTCTTTTTGTTTTGTTTTGTTTTGCTTTTTGGAGGGCAGTTGGTGTTAAGTCACATGACTAGTAAGTGTGTCAAGTGTCTGAGACCAGATTTGAACTCAGGACCCCCTGACTCTAGGGCCTGTGCTCTATTCACTGCACCACCTAGCCACCCCTATAGAAGTATTTTCTCTCTTCATATATATTAACTAAATCTACCCCTTGAACTAAGAGCCCTTAAATTAAGGAAGATATGTTATTATTTTTTTCTATTTCTTGGGATAAATTTTATTTTTTAAAAAACTTAAATGACAAATAAAAGTGTACACTGCATTCTCTTTGGAGAATGCTACTTGGAAATGCTGTCCCTTGCTCCTTCATTACCGTTGGTCTCTATTTTAAAGTGTATACTATTAAGAATGTTTTTATTTTAACACTAATGAGATGGACCTATTAATATATAATAGATAAGTTCCTAAAACTTCACTAGTGGCACTCTTTTCAAAAGCCTAGGAAAGCATATAGTTTATTTCTTTCTGAAATCTTGATAAAACCCTGAAGGAGGTGTAGTATCTCTCAATTATGTAATTACCTCAGACACATGCGTGTTGCCAGATATTCTGCTTCTGTGAAGAAACCATAATGAAGTTTAGTAGGAAAAATTGCCAAAGTTTCACCTCCTACTGTAGACATTTTTTTTTATATATTTGTAGAGCCTACAAATACATTTATCAAGTAACCAAGGACCCATTGAGGTTTACCTGTGTCCAGAAGAGAATGAAACACACAGTCCAGTAAAATCCTACAACCAAGACCACAATGGGAATATTCCCAAATCCAGTTCCAAAGGTAACAATCTTTGTTTTGCATCATTTAGAAACTTGATGTGAAGATTAATGCATTGAGAATCCTATTTGGATTCTATAAGTCTAGGCTTAGGAAACAGAAACATTGAAAGCAAACTAAATACCTTTTTTAAAATTTGTTTTTATATTATCGTTCTAATTGCTTCAATTCAGTCTTCCTTATTTGGGGATAGAACTCCATATTCTATTCCCAAATTCTGCTACTGACCAACTTTGAAGTAGGTAGTAAAACTTCTTCCTATTTGAAAAAAGAGCAACTTATCTGCTGTATTTGACCTTGTCCCTATTTGTTATAGTGCTAGAGAGCAGAAGTCCAAGAGAAATAAAGTGGAAAAGTTGTGCAGGAAGAGCTTTATTTTTGGGAACTGAATTTTTTTTTCCAGTGGAGATGAGAAGGGTGTAAAAGGTTAAAATGTTAAATGTTCATAAAAATAAATATTTTTCCTAAATTATTCTTTTTTCTTCTGAACCTTATTAACCTTTTCATTACCCTCTTCCTTTTTTCTTTTTCATATATATTAAAAATGTACCTACATCATCTTTAAGACAAACACATCCTGTACTTTTTTTTCCCATAAAATTGGTGCATCTAACCATAAGTTGTGCTGGGTTAAAGTTTGATCCCATCTACTCAGCTCCTTATCCTTTCCCATACATTTCTTACACATCTTCATTATGTCCCTGGGCCAATAGTAACAATAGCACCTCCTTGTTTGTGACATAAAACCTTGGTGGGACTGGCAGAGGCACAGCATGTGAATTCACTGTCAAGGTTCATACAGGCTTTGGTTATTGATTTCTTGCCAGCCTTAGTCACAGCCTCATCCCATTCAAACCATCTCTGAAGAGGTTCAAGTACAGTATAATAATTCTCCAGCAGGTGATGAGAAATTCCTTTCCTTTCCCCACTCCTCACCCGTGCAACTAAAATTAGGATTGCTCTTGTCAACGAGCATTTACTAAATTCTAGTTCAGTGTTAGACACTATGCTACTACATTCTAGGGATGCAAACCCAAAAAGAAGTAGTCCCTGCCCTCAAGAAGCTTATATTCTTTTAAGGGACACAACACTTAAATATAATACACAAAATTAATAAGACAGTTCTTACTTTACATAGAATTTATACAAATTCAACTCCACAACATGTCAGACCCCTGGCTCTGGTTCTAGCTCTGCCTTCAAACAGGCTGGTGGGTGACAGGGGTGAGGGGTATGTGGAGAGTGGGGACCAGCGGTTGCTACTGCAGTGCAGCCCCCACACCAGGAGTCCTCTGCTCCAGCTGTGGGGGCCCCAGGCACTGAATCTGCTCTGACTGTGGTCCACAGAGCTGGAAGTGGTGGAACCATGAGGAGAGAAGGGGGTCTGCAGAACAGTCCACTTAAGTGAGAACTGGTTCATTTGTATCTGGCTTGTAAAGTACATGAATGAAAGTAATGTACAAAAATGAAAGATAGGTTGGGACTCGGTTATAAAATGCATTCAGTGCCAAACAGAGGAGTTTGTATTTAATCCTAGAAGTAATAGGGAGCTACTGAAATTTATTGGGGGATGGAGGGGATGCAGAATAACATGATCTGATCTGTAACTTTAGAAATATTACATTGGCATCTGTAAAAGTTGGATTCAAGATGAGGGAAACTTCAGTCAAAGAAGATAATTAATAAACTTGTAGTTCAGGTGAGGGATGCTTTGGGCCTGAAATCAAGTGCTGATTGCTTGAGTAGAGAAGAGACATAGAAAAAATATTGTGGAGGTAAAATCGAAAGGATTTAGCAAATGATTAGATATGTGGATTTAGGGAGAAAGGAGTTAGGGGTGATTCAGATGTGAATCTCTCAGCTAATGACGCCCTCAACAGAAATAAGAGAAGTCTGAAAAAGAAGCAGCTTTGGGACAAAATGTAATGAGTTCTGTGCTATACATGTTGAGTCCCTGAAGAACTGGGATAGCCAGCTTGGAATGTCTTCTAGGCTGTCAGTGGTATGAAGAGGGAAGGAAGGAGGGAGATAGATAGATAGATCTGGAAATCATCTACATAGAGGTGATCATTAAATGCATAGGAATGTATGAGGTTATTGAAAGAGTACATAGGGAAAGAAGGAGACCCAGGACAGAACCTTGAGGTATCACAACCTCAAGGGTATGCTAGTAAATGTGTAATAATTAGCTTTCTGAAAACTTAACATTTTTTTAAAGTTTAATCTTCATTATTAATATTTTCTGCATTACTTTCTTAACTTTAGATAATTGACAAAATAATAAATCAAGCCTGATTTGTAGCATTTGGTGATTTTTAAATTTTTTTTCTCATGCTGACAATTTAATCGTCTACTCTTACAAGACAGTATGATCTGGCCACAGCCTACTATACCTGGTATACTCACTGTTAAAGGGGGCCACCTGGTATGGAGAAAGCTCTAGCAAAGGAGACTCTGAAGGGGTGGACTTGGAGGGAGAAAGAGAACAGCATCACAAAAGCCTGGAGAGGAGAAGGTATCCAGGAGGAGAGGGTGATCAGCAGTGTCAAAGGCTGTAGAGAGGTCAGAGAGGAAGACAGGAAGTAGCCATCAGCTTGGCAATTAAAGAAACCAATGGTGACTTTAGTGAGAATAGTTTCTATTTCCTGAGGTCAGAAGCCATATTCAAAAGTTCTGAAAAGTGAATGAGAGGAAAGGAGGGTATAGATATTGAGAGAAAATAGCATTTTTTGTAAGTCTGGCTACCAAGGGGAAGGAAGAGTGAATAAAATTAGCATGAGGGGATACTAGCACCAAGTTAAGATATTTTTTTGAGATTGGGGAAGGGAGGAACCTGAGTATGTTTGTAGGCAGTAGGAAAACAGCCAGTAGTAAAGAAGATGAGAGAAGGGTCTCCAGTTAATATAGGGGTTGGCCTTCCTGAGATTGGATCAAAGAGAGGAATGGAGGATAATGTCAAAGGATTGAGATATAGAAATGGGGAGGTCATGGCAAAAGGTCCCAGTCTTACTAGACATGGAATCAGGGATATCTAGATTGAATCCAAAATTATTTACTATTTGTGTGACCCTGAACAAATTACTTAATCTGTCAGCCTCGGTTTTTTTGTTTCTTTAAAATGGGGGTGATTATAATATCTTAGGAAAATCAAGAGACTTTTTGTGAAGCTCAAATGAGATATTGCATGAAGAGCACTTTGCAAATGTTCACCATTATTATATTAAACAATTCTAATTTACTTTGGACCATAAAAACAGTTCCTCAGTTCTTAAATAATACTTAAGTATTTATTTTTTCCTAACATAGCAAAGGTATATGATTTGGGACAGTGTTGGAACCAGCCTTAATGTTGTTTGGGCAGGGGGTCATTTGGCTTTTTTTTTTTAATTGTTCAGTCATGTCTGACTTCATGACCCCATTTGGGTTTTTCTTGGCAAAAATACTGGAGGGGTCTACCATTTTCTTCTCCAGCTGATTTTACAGACCAGAAAATTGAGGCAAACACAGTTGAATAGCTAGTGTCTGAGGCTGAATTCAAAATCATGGAGACAAACCTTCCTGACATCAGGCCCGGTATTCTTTCCACTACACCATTTGGCTTGCCCCACATTGATTTTTTAAAATTACTAATTGTCAGCAGAAACAGACTTAGTTTCTAATCTTTAAAGTTGTTTGCCTTCAGTTCTGATAGGGCATTTTGTTTCATTTAAAATAGATGAGGAAACAGAAGTCTTTCTTTTATTGTGAAGTATTTGCGAAGCACAGTTCTTTACACTAAGCAGTTTCTTTCTGCAGCATTGAATGACTTAGGAAGCAACACAACCCTTCTTTCAAAGATCAAACTTCATTTTTCCTTGGTTTATTTCTTCATTTCTTTTCTATCTTACTTCATAGACTTGGCCTCAACCAACTCAGGACATGCCGATTGCTCCATTTCTATGGCAAGCCTTTCTCCCTTGGCTTCTCCAACTAATCTGCTCCAGCAGACTGAGGACCAAATTCCTTCAAACCTAGAAGGACCATTTGTGAACTTATTGCCTCCCTTGATCCAAGAAGACTACCTACTCAGCCTTGGGGAAGAAGAAGGCATCAGTGATCTCTTTGATGCTTATGATTTAGAAAAACTTCCATTGGTGGAGGACTTTATGTGCAGTTGATTGTTTTGTGTGAATTCTCTCTATATATAAACCAATATTTTTTTATCATGGAACTAGAACATCTGTCCTTCAGTGTTGTCCCTTGCCACCTTCTTCCTTCAAGAATATTATCATGAAGTAAAGTACAACTTCACAACAAAGCTGACATTTTACTAAGTTTTTTTCTAAATATTGAATAAGCGCACAGTGGCAGGCTCCTTTGGGAAAGCCTTGCTTTGCCCTAGGCTCCAAAATCTCGTGGATGAAACAGCAGGTGGGAACGTGTGCAATCAAGTAGCTGTACCTTTGCCCTCTCTCCTGCCTGCTCACCCTCCCTTCCCAGGTGGCCACTGTGCCTGATGAATGGGCTGGTGGAGAAGGGCCAGAACCACGTGGTCCGCTTGCAAACAGCAATCTTCCTTAATAGCATTTCAAGCCGTGCCTTCTTTGTAGAATGCATGTCTTTGGGGTCTGCTAATATGGAATGGAACTGCAGGAAGCATAAACTTGAAGTCATACAAAAGTATGAAAATGGATTTCTTCAACTCTTCCTAGGAATATTTAAATTGTGGTCCTAGCTTGGTTTAAGCTATGTACTATTTGTTTGGTATGAGGTAAGAAATACTAATGCCCTATTATGCCTTTGGTTTGAAGTGTTCCATATATGTTGCAAATATAGATGAGGTGTATTCAATTTCTGCCACTCCAAGCAATTGTGGATTTTCAGGTGCTCCCATAAAATCCCCATTTTAGTTGTATTTTTAAAGTTTCTTTGTAGCACATGGCCACTTAGGAATTCTTGGTTGTTGTTGTTTTTTTGTTTTTTTTTTTTTAAGCCTTCCTGTGGGCACCCATCACCATTTCAATTTAATTGTTTACTTTGAAGCAGTTTCTACTAATTCCTTCCAGCTTGGGGCAAAGCTGGTAAGAACTGCTGCTGCTGAGCAAAGTTTCTAAACCTGTGTGATCCCAGTGCTGTGTAGGCCTTGTTTCACATTGGTCCTTTCTCTGTGGAATGGAGGACTGGGGGTGAATCAGTATTGGATACTAATTCCTTGGGCCACCTGCAGAAATGGAGTGCCAGATTCATGGATACAGCAGTTCTAAGTAGAGGCTGAGAAGAACTGCTTCATTTAGGGGTCTTTTGTCTGCCAGTGACCACAGGAAAGGGCTCTCTTGCATCACACTCAGGGACACCACTCCTAGGGATGGGGTCAGAAGGAGACCTCTATAGGAAGAATGACGTTCCCATCCCAGGAGGCCGAACAATATTTACTTTAGCTAGTAAGTAATCACAAAAGGTATTTGGTCCAGCAGTAGCTCTGGCCCAAATCCTATTCCCTCTTATTTATGAGGGAGTATCATGGATTGAAGGGAGTCAAGGCAAATAAGGCAGTATTAGTTAAGGTGTGGTAAAGTTCTCCCTATTTATTCTCAGGGAATGGTGTCCAAGTTTGGGGGGTGGGGGGTTGTGTTAGCTTCATTTGGGTGAATATCCAAGTATGCTTTCCCATCTCCAGATGGAAACCTGTATTCTTCACAGCCAGACTTGTAGTTTGGAGTTTGTCTGTCTTGGTTCCATTGTACCTCAGACTCCATTCCCTGAGTGCTGAGAATTTTCCCATCATCTATTTTAGACGGAGTATGGGGGGAGAATTATAATAATTAGGAAGAACCTCAGAATGAACAGTGAAATTGATATTTTATATGCCTGACATAGTGCTTAGGCACATGGGCACTTGATAAACACTTTAACAAAAAGAAATTCCCTTGGTAAATTTTGAAAAGAACCTTACCTTGGAGTTGACTGTAGACAGAATTCCATAATATGCAAAGTGGTGGGGGAGTCATAAAAGTGACCAACACCTTAAAATAACTTGTGTACGTATGTGTGGGTGTATATTTGAAAAGGGAAAAACAATGTAGAACAAAGATGCACAGTGTGTGTTCTTGCCCCCACACACCTTGGACCTGGTACAGAATGATTGGTGGTGGTACTACATAGAGAGGAGGGGAGGGAAGGGAGGGAGGGGTGGGAGATGGGGAGGGAAGCTTTGTGTTAAGTGCCTACTGGAAATGCACTGTGGGGTTTTTTTTCCTGTAAAGGAAACAATTTATGCCAAGCTTTTTTCCATATACCATATTTATCTCATCTGGTTAGATGCCTCTGCTTCCAGCCTTGTGTGATTCTCTTTGCCAGCAGCGCAAAGCTGACTTTTCCCAAAGTTTTAAACAGTGAGTATCACCTGACTGGATTGTTTATTTTTTTTAATCCTTTTGGTAATATAATACCATATTTATTGTTTTGAAAGTGAGAGGAATCCTAATACGTCTTAAAAGTTCCTTTATGTGTAAGATTTTTTTTCCAATTCATGGGCTCATTTGATGTACGTGGATCAAGTGTCCCATGTTGTATTTTTGTTTGCGAGTTGTTTTAACTTTATCATCCTTTCTGGCACACACAGTGGGTTAGTACTACAGTATTTTTTATTATTTACTTTTGAGTACTCTGTATTGCAGGTTTTCTGGTACCCTTGAGTTGCTGCTATAAAAACAAAAGCTCACATCTGAAATGGCTAAAAGTTAAGTTACTTGTGTGCAAATTCTTACTGAGTGAGCCTTAGAATATAAAATTGTATAAAGGGCAACACATTATGAGCTGTCAAACAGTGTTAAGTGTGTGTTTATATGTACAAATATGTGCATAGTGAAGGTTTTATTTAAGTTGTTAATGTAGTCTATTCACATTTAGTCATCTAGCCATTTTGTATAATAATAGAAATTAATTTGTAAACACTGCCAGAATATTTTCTAGCTGGTTTGTAATTTTTTAAGAGTGTTTGGTTTAGTTAGTTTGTTGTTGTTGGGTTTGTTTTTTTTAAGATGTAGATCTGTAAATAAAATTGCAGTATTTAAAGCTTTAGCTCTGTGGAAAAAGAAAACTTGAGTTCCAAATGAACATGTGAATGAGGAAGGAGAAATACATAGGGAGATTAATGGAGAGTAAAAAAGAATAGCCATGGTCAAGTTGTGGACCTTTTTTTTTTTGCAGAGGATATACCATTTTGTACAAAGTAAACCCTTCTCTCAAAGAAGGAATAGGCAAAAATAATACTAATCAGTTGAGCTTTGTGTTGTATGTTAGTTTAAAAAAGGTAACATGTAAAATAATGTAAAAAAAAGTTAAAAAAAAAAGCTTTTATGATGGGTTTTGTAAATAGATTTGTTACAGGATGACCTGTTCTCTAGCTGTGATCTTACCACTTCAAATGGATGTAATTTGAATAAATTTTGTATGGTAAAGAATCAATAAAACAATTTTTTAAGAGTTTAAATTTGTGAATGGATTTGTCCTTTTAAACTTTTGTCTTAAGGACAATTAAGATTCATCGTTTAAAGCATCATTGTGTGTTTTATTTATTTAATGGCCTTCTGGGTATATTCTAAGATCTGTTGGTTTTAGCAGCATGCCAAAGATCCTGCTTCTGTCCTCCTGAATTGATTCAACATCACCAAAGTCCCATCACTACACACCCTGACCCAATATACAAACACATCGTTATACTAGACAAGACCTGGTCTGTGTCTCTAATCCCACCTGCAGTACCTTCTCAAGTATGTCTGTTCCTTCTGAGACAGCTGCCAAAATGCATAGCCTCAGCTAGGACCAGGTAGCCAAAACTAAGGTCATCCACCCAGTGCCCAAGGGTAGACCTAGCTCTTTTTGCAGACCCAGTCTGGACCATCAGTCCCAGAAATAAGGCCACCCACTTGCATAGCCCTGAGCTAATAGAAAGTGATAAATCGATATGGGGAATAGTTATTACAGGCCTAAGTAGGGCATGTAAAACAGTCACATGACCAAAGATAACAAACGGCATTTTCTCCAAACCGAATTGTCAGACCCTCCTCCCAAAAAAAGGAAATGCAATTATGTACAACAGATAAAGTAATTAACAATTGTCTCTATGAACCTAGAAACTAAGAAACCTAACAAGGAACAGCCTTAAAAATTAACTGTAGAGATCACTAATCTCTAACCTGCTCACCCAGTCCAGCCCCTCCTTCCCAACCAGCCTCCATGATTCAGCAGGGGATGCCAGGTTGTGCTGTGAGACCCGCTGAGGAATTTCCCTAATGCATTCTGCCACTGCTCTTACCCCACCAGTTTGGCAACAAGCAGCAAACCTCAATTCTGCCCAGCTACTTGCAAAAAAAAGACAAGCATAGGAGTTTGGAGTGCTGCTACCTCAGTAGCATTCAGCCAGAAAAACGAAAAAGTAGAGGGAACTGAGGCAGGGAACCACTGTTGGGGATAGGGGAAGCAGGGAAGAGGGACTTTAACAAGCGTGAAGGAAAAGGGACTGGCATCTAGCTGAGATTATTGCACTCTGAGAACTCACTTGGGAAAGAAACTGAGGCCAGCGAAAAATGGATTCCTTAGTTTAATACCTTTGAAGACCATCCCCCAGAGGAAACACCGCAAAAAAGGAAAGAGTCAGAAAGTAATAGAGGAATAGAAGGGGAAAAGACGAATTACTAATTCAGCAAGAAGAAAACTCAATCAAAAACCTTCAGCACAAGCAGATGAATCAACAGAGAGATATTAATAGTAGAAGAGAATACGGGCCCCAGATCATCTAAACCAGTCCCTAAACAAATATTGCAAGATGAAGGAAAATAAATCAACCTCTGATAGGCAGAGGACCCTATGGATTCCTAAGAAAACATGGAAGCATAGCAAAGAGCTCCCGAAAGGTACAAGAGAGAATAATGAGAGCCGAATGTATGGCCTGCACAGCAAAAATAATTGGCAGAATAGAAAACCTTGAATTCGTAGTAGCAGATCTCATCAAAGAAACAGAATGAATGATTGGAAATACAAGTAAAGAGTGAAGGACAGTCTGGGAGAAAAGCAATAACATTAAAATATGATCTCTAAGCATAACATTGTTCTCAAAGACATATAGAAACAATTTAAGGATTATAGGTGTCACAGAAAAGCACAAGTCAAAAACACCAAATACTGTAATAGAAAAAAGTAATACTAGTCCCATAACTTCTAAAGAGAAGAAAATAAAGTTCCAGTTGAAAGAATCCAAAGATTATCAAACTGTTTGCCTTCTCAATGAGTGGGGGAAGGTGATAATTTGGAACTAAAAACAATGAACACTTAAAATTTTAGAAAGAATCCAGATTGTCTCCAGAAAAAAAAAGACAAATCTATTCTGCAAACTCCCAAGACCCAACACAGTGGTTATGTTTAACAACTCCAATGACAACACATTCTGCAAAAGACCAGAATATTCAAATATAAAGAAAAGGAAATTCAAATAAAAGATTTATACACCAACAAAAAACTACAGAAGAGAATGGAGTGTCTGGAAAAAGCTAAGGAGCTCAACATGACAGAGCTGAGCCTATTAGCATCAGGGGGGAAAAGATAAAGGTATTTGAAACATTCCAACAAGGAAAAAAAAGCAGATGGAAGCCTATTATTTGCTTTGCAAATACTCCCAATAAGAGATATCTAAGAAACGTAAACAAATACAACAGCCAAGTAAGGTGT
The DNA here is from genome assembly GCA_028646575.1 of Pseudocheirus occidentalis. Lineage (NCBI taxonomy): Eukaryota > Metazoa > Chordata > Mammalia > Diprotodontia > Pseudocheiridae > Pseudocheirus > Pseudocheirus occidentalis. The sequence goes on along the minus strand of CM053594.1, from coordinate 146,228,307 downwards.
GAGGTAATAAATTACTCCAAGGAGGAAATCTAGGGAAGACATCTATTGGCTGAAAAAACAAAACAGGAATAGAAACCATTAAGACAAGTGTGAAAGCAGAACTTAAATGGAAAGGCTGAAGGTGAAGGAGCAGACCTGAAACACTATGAGCTAAACTTAACAAAAATCCACACAGAAGGGAATCTGATTTTTATGAGACTGAACTGTAGAATGGGAAGATGCAAATGAAATGTGTGATGTACCCTAATCCAGTCAATGGTAAAAGATGATTTAGAATAAATAACTCCTGTATACTCTTAGAAGAGGATTTTCAGGACAAAGGTTGATATGGCAAAAGCTGGGATGGAAATGGGGAAGAGTAAATCTCGATTTAAGGTTGAGGAGGAAATCATAGTAAAGAATGTTCTCATGGTGGAGAGATTGATGCTATAATGGGAGATGGAGACTTAAAATGGGTATAATATTAAGAGATTTAGTGCCTTCACTACTCATCCTGCCTGAGAAGAAAGGGAATCAGTGTTTGTACAAACTGCTGGCATGCAGGAGGATGGGAGGGCATGAAGCAGAGAAGAGATGTCATGACAAACAGAAGGAGGCGTGGAATGATCATGGGAAGAGTAGATGGTAATGAACTGCATAATCAAAGATGCACAAATAGTTCTACCATGAAGCAATACTTATATCCTTTATCTCTTCCAGAAATGGGTATCTCTTAAAAGAGGAACTCAAATATATGTATATGTACACACATAATTTTTTTTAAAAGAAGGGGGAAGGAAGTAATATCTACAAAGCAATACCATAGAAGAGATAAATCAAAATGTTTACCTTTGAAAGTGAATAAGGAATAAAGGACCATGCATGAAAGAATAAAAATAGTCTAGAAAGAGCAGAGAGATGAAAGAAAATATTCTTTTTTTGAAAAATAGTGCAGAAAAACAATTTAAGCTAACAAAACAAGTGGGGCGGAGACTACTTGACTACAAAATTCGAAGGAAAAGGGGTAGAAGTTATAAGTTAACTTCAATACTAGAAAAAAGGCCGACAAATGGGAGGGGATTTAAGAATGAGGGGAAAAGAATCTGTGTGAACAGGATTATTTTAAAGTAGAGTAAGTAAAAATAACTGAATAACAAGTACTTTTCACACAAGAAAAGGAAGAGCAATAACAAAAAATTCCAGTGCAGAAAATGAGAAAAATATTCAAAACAAATGGAAGAAAATGTAAGCCTACTTCAACTTTAAATGTGAATAGATTTTTTAAAAATCCAATAAAACAAAATATAGTAACAGATTGGATAAGAAAACAAAACCCCGTAATCTGTTGCCTAGAAGAAATACACCTAAAAAGCAAAGTCATTTACAGAATAAAAGTGAGAGCCTGGAACAAAATTTATTATGCGTCAGGTGCATCTTAAAAAGTATAAGTTGCAATATGCTACCAGACAAAACAAAAATAAACATTTACAACAAAAAAAGGTAAAAACTACATTATGCTGAAAGGAATCATAGACAAGAAGGCAAAATTAATATTAGACTTCAAATGCCCTAGCACCTAAATTCATAAAGGAAAATTAACTGAATTACAAGAAAATATAAGTCATTAATCACAGAAAATTTTGCTCTCAGTTTTGGAAAAATACAAAATTTTAAAAATATAGAATTAAATTGATGAAGAAACTAGAGCAAAACACATGGCATCTTCTAAATGGTTCTGCTAAAGAGTATACACATTTCTTAGCCCCATATGGAACTTTTATAAAAAATTGACCAGAGATTTTGCAAATAAATGTTAAAAAGTAGAAATAGTAAATAACATCCTTTAGAAATTGTTTTACTGATTTTTTTCCTCTTCTTCCTATTTTCTTTAAAAATTATTTTTCCTGATTTATTAAATTATTATTAGTTTGCAACATTCACTTCCATAAGTTTTAAATTTTCTCTCCCTCCTTCCCCAAGACAGCTTGCAATCTGACATGGGCTCTACACATATATTCCTATTAAACACATTTTCACATTAGTCATGTTGCATAGAAGAAATAATGAATAGGAAAAACCATGAGAAAATAAAAAAAAAATAGTCTGCTTCATTCTGCATTCCAACTCCATAGTTCTTTTTCTGGAGGTGGCTGGCATTTTCCATCATGTGTCCTTTGGGATTGTTTTAGGTCCTCGCACTGTTGAGAAGGGCTAAGGCTATCAAAATTAGTCTGTGCACACTGTAAAGAATAGTTTATATAGGATGACTCTCTGGGAAGGTAGGAAAGGAATATAGGGAAGTTCAGATGATATAAAAATAAAGATGTTAATAAAAATTTTTTTAAATACCAAGAAGAAACAAAGCAATGAAATCAAAGCTTTTGTTTTAACTTAGATTAAATTATATTGGTTATTTGTTTTTTAAATGAACACACAAGTTTCATGTGACTTGAGGGGCATAGAAAAAAGAATCAGAAGGGAAAAGAATCCAACATGTCAAATGTCAGAGAAGAGAAAAAGGAAGAAATGAATTAAAAGTTACATTCACTTTTTTATTAAATATACTTTTTTTTTTTCTTTTTGGAGGGCAAGTGAGGTTGTGACTTACCCAAAGTCATACAGGTAGTAATGTGTCAAGTGTCTGAGGCTGGATTTTAATGCAGGTTCTCCTGACTCCAAGACCAGTACTCTATTCACTGTGCCACCTAGCCACCCCACTAAATATTCTTTTTTTTTTTTTTTTTTTTTTTGCTTTTTGGAGGGCAGTTGGGGTTAAGTAACTTGCCCAAGGTCACACGGCTAGTTTTTTGTGTTAAGTGTCTGAGGCTGGATTTGAACTCAGGTACTCCTGACTCCAGGGCCGGTGCTCTATTCACTGCGCCACCTAGCCGCCCCACCTCACTAAATATTCTTAAAGGAAGAACACTACAAGAAAATCCCTTAATTGGGGACCACAGAAGTCAAAGACAAGGGAAAGTAAGAAACATTGCTATATGACCTGAGCTTGAGAATACAGGGAGACAACATGTATTTTGTTCTTGAACAATCTTGAGGATGGGAGTAGGGAAAGAATTTTAGGTTTTGGGGCGTTGAGTAGGGGAGTAGGACACAGTAAGAGTAGGAAATAAAAGTTGGGTTCTATTCAAGGAAGGGGAATGTTCAGGTGAAAGTGTTGTTATATCCCTTGAAAATGAGGAAGTGTTGAAGGGATCCCATTAAGAAACTGTTCCAGGGAGAGCAACACTTCAGAAAATCTATGAACAGAGGTTACAATACTCTTAACTGCTTGTCAATGCAGGGGAGGATCTATCTGGTTCCCTGTCATATCTGGCTCATAGAGATGGAGAACAAGAGGATATCAGAGGAAGAGAAAGGAAGGAGAAGGAAGCATGGTCCCAAAATGGAAGGAAAGGGAAGAAAAGGACCCAGTACATATTGTGAAGTATCCTGTCCAATACTCCACTGCCTTTTATAGAAAGTAATATTGTTGAAAATAAAGGTCTTTCAAAGAAGATCTAATAGAGATGAGAAAGAAGGGTGTTGAATAAAAGATTGTTCTCATAAGTAATAAGGTAAGCTAGTAGAGATAGAAAATCTTAAGTACAACAGAAGCCACAATATATCAGGGTCATAAAATTCCTAGTCTCCTCAAGGCTTAGATAAAGTTTCACTTCCTTAAAAATTGTTTCCTTAAAAAAAATATTTTAAATATACAAAATTTTTTTTCCATTTTTAATATTTTAAAAAAACCCTATTCAAATTTGGGTCATATTCTGAATGAACATTCACATCATTACTAAGTAAAGAGATCTAATTACTGGGGCAGCTAGGTGGCACAGTGATAGACCAGCCCTGGAGTCAGAAGAACCTGAATTCAAATCCAGCCTCAGACATTTAATGCTTACTAGCTGTGTGACCTTGGGCAAGTCACTTAACCCCCAATTGCCCTGGCTTCTCCCTCCAAAAAGAAAAAGAGAAAGAAAACTAATTACTTATATTTTGTATTTAATTTCTTTTTCCCTACCCCCAGTAGAATGTAAGCTATTTGAAGAAGTATTTGCATTTTTTCTTTGTATTTCCACCTCCTTCCATAGATGATTTGCAAATGTTTGTTAGACTGAACTGAACTGAAATTGAACATAGAATTGAAAAATAGCATAGAACTAATAAATTTTTAAAAGAACTGGTCTTTCAGAGAAACTAGGAAAGCAGAAAACCACTTGAACCTAACTCTCATTGGAATTGGCTCAAAGAGGGAATAACATAGACAACCAGTTGGATATAGAAACCTATCTTATCCCACAGAAAAGTAAGAGAGGAAGGGAATAAAAGAAGGGGGTGGGACAGATAGAAGGGTGGGCAGATTGGGGAGATGGTAGTCAGAAGCAAAACACTTTTGAGGAGGGACAGGATGAAAGTAGAGAGAAAATAGAATGGCAGGGTGGGCAGGGAATAGGATTGAGGGACATTCAGCTAGCAATCATAACTGAAAAAAATTTTGAAGCAAGTTTCTCTTATAAGGGCCTCATTTCTCAAATATATAGAAAACTTAGTCAAATTTATAAAAATAAGAGCCATTCCCCAATGGATAAATGGTCAAAGGATATGAACAGTCAGTTTTCAGATGAAGAATCAAAGGTTATCTATAGCTCTAAGAAAAAATGCTCTAAATTACTATTTATTGGAGAAATGCAAATTAAAGCAATTCTGAGGTACTACCTTACACATGTTAATTTGGTTAATAGTACAGAAAAGAAAAGCAACAAATGATAAATGGGATAGGGGACAATTGAGATAATAATGCATTGTTACTGGAGTTGTGAACTGATTCAATCATTCTGGAAAACAATTTAGAATTATGCTAAAAGTGCAACCAAATTGTCTATACTATTTGACCTGGCAATACCACTACTAGGTTCCCTATCCTGAAAGAAAAATTACAAGAAGGAAAAACAGCTTATATGTACAAAAATATTTCTAGTACTTCTTTTCTGATGGCAAAGAATTACATATCAAAATGGCTGAACAAGTTGTGGTATATGATTTTGATGGAATACTGTTGCACTATAAGAAATGATGAGCAAGATGGAAAGTGAAATTAGTAGAACATTATACACAGTAACAGCGATATTGTAAGATGATCACCAGTGAATGACTTAGCTACTCTCAGCAATACAATGATCTAGGACAATTCTGAAGGACTTATGATAAAAAAAAATGTTAGCCATCCCAGAACTGATGGAAACTGACTACAGACTGAAGCATAATTTTTTTTAATTTCTTCATTTTTCTTGCTCTCTGATTTCTCTTACAACATGACTAATGTGGAAATACATTTTGCAAGACTGGTTTATTTTCTCAATGGTGGGGTGGGGGAGAGAAGGAGAGAATTTGGAACTCAAAATTTAAAACCAAATGTTAAAAATAGTTTTTATGCCATTCCCAGGTCTACCAACACAGGACTGGGATCTGTTGGAGCTGGGTAAGAGACAAATGCAGGGCCCATGGCAGTGGCAGTAGCTACTCATGGGGCTATCAACCCACAGCCTGGAAATTTAAAAAGCATCTACCTGAGTCCCATCCAGGGACCAGAATGTCAGAGTGAACCCTGGCCACTCCAGTTCCCCCCTCTGACCCTGAAAACACAGAAATTATTGCCCAAGAGTAAAATTTTAAAACAGTGAAGGCTTGGGAGTGTTAGAGGAAGGGTGTGGCTAAGGCCCTGCCTTAAATTGGGTAAAAGACAGATTGCAAAGAGAAAGACAAAGACTCTAGAATCCTATTATTGCTAGCAGGAGGAACCAAATTCAGAAGGAGACAGCATTGACTCCACACCCACAGCTGAAACCTCAACAGGGAATATGAATTGGTCTCAAGTCAAAAAAAGCATTCTTAGAAGAGCTCATGGACTTTAAAAACCAAATTAGAGAGACAGAAGATAAATTGACCAATTTTTTGTTTGTTTGTTTTTTGGAGGACAATTAGGGTTAAGTGACTTGCCCAAAGTCACATGGCTAGTAAGTGTGTCAAGTGTTTGAGGCTGTATTTGAACTCAGGTCCTCCTGATTCCAGGGCTGGTGCTTTATTCACTGTACTGCCCCAACTAATTCTTTTAAAACCAAAATTGCGAAAATAGAAAAACATTTCAATGAAGTAAGCAGCTCCTTAAAAAGAAAAATGTGTGAAATGGAAAAAGAGGCTCAAAATCTAACTAGAGAAAATAAATCCCTAAAAATGAAATCTAAACATATGGAAAAGGAGCTTCAAAAACTAACTGAGAAAAACAATTTGCTAAAAGTTAGAATCAATCAAATTGAAGCTAACGACTCTATGAGGCACCAAGAATCAGTCAAACAAAACATCAACAATGAAAAATTAGAAAAAAAGGTAAAATATCTCAACAGAAATATAACTGACCTGGAAAACAGATCCAGGAGAGATAATCTAAGAATTATTGGTCTACCAGAAAATCATGATTAAAAAAAAGAGCCTGGACAACATCTTCCAAGAGCTCATCAAGGAAAATTGCCCTAAGATCCTAGAACCAGAAAGTAAAATAGGCACCAAAAGAATCCACCGTACACCTCCTGAAAGAGATCCCAAATTTAAAACTCTGCAAAATTTTGTAGCCAAATTCCAGAGTTATCAGGGAAAGGAGAAAATACTACAAGCAGCCAGAAAGAAACAATTCAAATATTGCAGAACTACAGTGAAGATTCCATAGGATCTGGCAGCTTCTACATTGAAAGATCAGAGGGACTGGAATATATTTCAAAAAGCAAAAGAGCTCAGGTTACAACCAAGGATCAGCAATCCAGAGAAACAGAGCATAATCTTTCAGGCAAGGAGATAGTTATTCAATGATATCAGGGACTTCCAGATCTTCCTGATGAAAAGGCCAGAGCTCAATGGAAAATTCACTCTCCAATTACAAGACTCAAGAGAGACATAGAAAGGTAAGTAGAGATAAAACACACACACACACACACACACACACACACACACTCACACCATGTTATTGAATAAGAGCAAACTGTTTACATCCCAATATGGGAAGCTGATACCTGTTAATATTGAGAATTGTATACTTATCATGACATTTAAAAGGGATATCCATAAATAGAGGGTGTGGTTATATATTAAACAAAATGATAAAAATAAACCTTATTAAGGATTGAAAAGGGACTGCAGTGCAGGAAGAGGAAAGAAGGAAGCAGAAAAGGGAAAATTATGCCACACAAAGAGGCATTAAAAACATATTATAGTAGAGGGAAAGAAGGGAGGGAGATGAACATTATATGAGCTTCACCCTCATTGGTTCTGGTTTAAGGAGGGAATAACCTAATCAGTTAAGTAGGACTCTTGAGAAGAGACATAAAATATTTCATAACAGAGAGAACGAGGAGAGGGAGAGGAGCATTGCGTGAGATCTATTCTCAAGGAAGAAATAGCATACTACGTTAAGTATAAAAATCAATCGTAACCTACAGGCAGTAGTAGGAGAGGAAGGGCTAAGAAAAGGGGATGCGGGTTAGAAGGGAAGAAGTAGTAAGGGGGAAGTGTAGGAAAAGGGAGGGGGGCTGATAAGGAGGGAATACTGAGAGAGGGAGCAGTCTAAAGGAAAACTTTTAAGAAGGGTAAAGGAGAAAGGGAAAGATAAAAGCATAAATAGGGGAGGGAATAGGGTGGAGGGAAAGATGCAGATAGTAATCATAACTATGAATGTGAATGGGATGAACTCTCCCATAAAACAGAGGCAGATAGCAGAATGGATTAAAAACCATACTCCTACAATATGCTGTGTACAAGAAACACATTTGAAACAGGGGGATACACACAGGGTAAAGGTAAAAGGCTGGAATAAAATATATTATGCCTTAGCTAAAGTAAAAAAAAAAACGGGTAGCAATCCTTATCTCAGACATAGCAAAAGCAAAAATAGATCTAATTAAAAGAGATAAGGAACAAAAGTATATCCTACCTAAAAGGCGCCATCAAAAATGAAGCAATATCATTACTAAACATTTATACTCCATGTGGTACAGCATCCAGATTCATAAAGGAGAAGTTAAGGGAGTTAGGGGAAGAAATAAATAGAAAAACCATACTAGTGGGGGACCTCAATCTCCCCCTCTCTGAACTTGATAAATTTAACCTCAAAATAAACAAGGAAGAAGTTGAGGTAAATAGAATCTTAGAGAAGATAGATATGGTAGACCTCTGGAGACAATTGAATGGAGATAAAAAGGAATATACCTTCTTCTTAGCAGTACATGGCACATACACAAAAATTGACCATGTACTAGGGCATAAAAACCTCACAGTTCAGTACAGAAAGGCAGAAATACAAATGCATCCTCCTCAGATCATGATGCAATAAAAATTATATGTAATAAAGGGCCACAGAAGGATAAACTAAAACTAATTTGAAGCTAAATAACTTAATCCTAAAGAATGAGTGGGTAAAACAAGAAATTTTAGAAACAATCTGTAACTTCATTCAAAAGAATGACAATAATGACACAACATACCAAAATTTGTGGGATGCAGCAAAAGCAGCTCTTAAGGGAAGTTTTATATCCCTCTATGTATACATAAATAAAATAGAGAAAATGGAGGTCAATAAATTGGACATGCAACTGAAAAAGCTAGAAAAAGAACAAATTGAAAATCCCCAATTAAGTACTAAATTAGAAATAAAAATAGTTTTTACATGTAATTGTCAAAAACAAAGTACTAAATAAATAATTTTTTAAAAGTAAAAACAAAATCAGTTGGGAATAAGAAGAAAATCTGACTAAAACAAACTTATTTGCATCAACTATCTAACAAAAATCTACTGACCAAGAAACATCCAAAGCAGTGGTATAGTAAATAAAGAGATGGTCTTAGAGTCAAGAAGACAAGGCTCCCATTTTACTGCTTCTCTTCTTAAACTTGATGCATTAAATTTGTTTTTTCAGAAGCTTTTCAGTTTCATGTAATGTTATCTACTTTTATATTTTTTGTTTCTATTCTGTACTTGGCTAAAGACACATTTCCTACTCTTTTTTTTATTTGTAATAAATTTTATGTGTTTTCTTGTTTACATCATTCATTTTCATGAGATTTTTGAATTACAAATTTTCTCCCTGTCTTTCCCCTACCACAACCCCAAAACAGCAATTCCACTGTAGAGCCCCTCCCCTGGTCTGCTCTCTAGCTTTCTGGTAGGGCAGGGAGGATCTCTCTACCCCAGCCCCTGTATATCTTGATTCCTAGTTGCAGGTATTGCAGAGCTTTAAATTCTAGATTCTTTTGGTTCCTCCCTTGTCACCCACCCCCACTGGAAGGACAACCAATTCAATACAGGCTGTGCAGGTGTGATTATACAGGACATCTTCATAGTGGACATATTGTGACAGTGATCATATGTCCTTCCTTCCTATCCCTCCC
>CM053594.1:146176040-146218393 GCA_028646575.1 Pseudocheirus occidentalis | reverse complement strand
GGACCCGCTCTTCTCCTCCCCAGTTAGCAAAATCCACTGACCTTTCTCTTAGCCTTTTTTTCTTCTGGCCTGATAAATGTGGTAACTGTGCCTCCAGTGCAGCCGATCTGCTCTCCTGTAGCCGCGGTTCCCCGCCCGATGCCCCAGGGCCTGAGCCCGCCGAGGTTTCTGCTGGGGTCGCAGACTGCTGCGAAGAGCCCCGCCTGCTGCGCTGCCTGTAGTGCTTTCTGTCTTGTGGAGAGTTTTGGAGCTTGAAAATCTGTTTAGCGTCCCATTTTATGAGTTTTTTAGCGTGTTTGTGTGGGAGCTGCGGTGCTTTGCTGCTTCTACGCTGCCATCTTGGCTCCGCCCCCCCATATAGTAGATTCTTAATAAATATTTAATGACTAATTTATTAACTTGAAGTGATCTTGGAGAATGATAAATTTCTGATGAAGTCCATGAGTACAAAAAGATGGGAAACGATCATGAATTACCTGGAGTCGGACTCACCCTCTCAAAACCTCTTTGAAAACATTTGCACAACCTTATTTTTAGAAAAGAACTATAAACTGTAAAGCACCATATAAACATTAGTTATTTATTGTTGTTATTAATGTTTCCTAGGATTTTATATAGTAATTTTCCTTTAGCATAAAATCCTAAAAAGAACCCAGCAATATAGAGTGAAAGAGAAAGAGGGAGAGTGTATTTATTAACTCATTACTAGGTGCCAATCATTGTGCTAAGCACTGGGAATAGAAACAATAAACTTAAAAATAGAAGACAAGCTGAAGATGTTACGCAGGTAGTAATGGAATGAACTAGTAAGTAAGAATACTGGCATAGGTGCTTCCTCAAATGGAGAGTCAAAGAAGGAACTCACCAATCTGAGGAGGTAATAAGGGTAGAAGCATCACCTACAAGACAGAGGGGAAGAAAGTCATTGGAACAGGGCGAGAGAAGTCATCCAGGAAGGCATGGACTAAACCATTACCAAACATATATCCCAAAGAGATTACAAAAAAAAAATTGGTAAAGGACTCATATATACAAAATGTTCAAATCAGCACTTTTTGTTGTAAAGAACTAGAAATAAAGGAGGGTGTCCACCAACTGGGAAATGACTGAACAAATTGTGAGATATGAATGTAATTGAATAATATCACACTATAAGAAATGACAAAAAGGAATGGATTCAGAAAAATTTGGGAAGACTTATATGAAAAGATACAGAGTGAAGTGAGCAAAACTAGAAGAATTACTTATGAAATGATCACATCATAAAGGAAAACATTTTTGAAAGACTTAAGGACTGATCAATGCAACAGCCAACTCTGGAAGACTGATGAAACACTCATCTCTTGATGGAAAGGTGACAGACTAAATGTGTAGGAGATATTTTCAGACATAACTATTACAACAAATACTTGCTTTGCTTGCAACTAGTTTTTGCTACAAAGGATGGCTTTTATGGATGAGGTATTAAAGAGGAAAGAATGATACAGTAAAATGTTGAAAAAAGATGAAAGAAGTATCAGTGAAACATTTTAATTTTTATATGCATTTATATGTTTTTAAATACACAGAAGGAAATTCGTAATATTGATTTTTCAAAGCAAGCTGTACATGATAGATTCAGTTTCACGTTCAATTCCCAATTTTTGACCTTCTTTGTATATAGAAATATTCATGTTTCATGATTTTCTTGTTCATATTGAAAAACAAATGTTTTTTTAATGCTAAAAACTTTAAACAGGTATATTTAAGTTGACAATTTCGCCAGAAAGCAAGTTTTTATGGTGGTAATAATTTATTATATCCATATGCAGAAGAAATTTTCCTTTAGGCCTAAGCAACAATAGCATTTAAGAAACAAAATTCTACTTTAACCCAAAAATTTAGCAAGTGTTATTAATTAAACCAAGTAATCTATAATTTAGACCTATAAAAATGTCTATAATTTATATCTACATAGTATAGCTATAGTATATAACATGTTTGTGTATCTATAATACACAGATATAATATTTACATATTTTATAATTATATAGTACATATGGGTATTTTTCTCAAGTATGGTAGTTTGTGTCTATATATTATCTCTATATAATTTATATCTGTAAATTTATCGTTAATGACCTCTTACAGGTAAATGGTTTTCGTGACAAAAGCAAAAGTCAGCAGCTAGGAAACTGAGCCAGAGAAAACAAAGATTTGACATAATCCACATTCAGATGCCTGAAGGAATCACTAGTAAGAACAGTAAACTACCAAGGAAACTAACAAACAAGACAGTAATTTCATTATTGTTTATTTTATTTGCTCTAATATGAAATCTATACTTACTGGACCCATTTGTGCATGTGTGAGTATGTGTCTGTGTGTAAAGATTCAATACAGCCAAAAGCTAGATTCTCATAGTTCTAACTGAAATATTATTAATCATACTGTTTAAAATTCTTAGTTTCTTGTTTTGTACTGCTTTTCAAATATTTTAACTGTAGGGCAGCCATGGCAGAGGAGCAAGAGAGCTAGACTCCAAGCCAGGATGACATGACTTCAAGTTGTCTGTGACACATACAGTCTATGTGACTCTAGGCAAGTCATAAGACTTCCCAGTGTTCTAGGCAACTCCCTAAGATTATAAATTGCAGAAAATGTAAAGTCTAACCTGAACTGGTAAAAGAAGTTTTTTCATTTCCCAATTACCCATATGAAATCACAAGTCAAGTCTCTATCCCTATTTTAACTGGAGAAATATTCAAATAAATTTAGTTCCTTCTGTTTATAAAAGCAAATTCTGTTCAAAAACTGAACTGCCGTGATTCCATACCTAATGTTAAGAATAAGGGTTCAAGTTAACAAATTTGTACCCTTAGATCTGGACCTCAGGTCCTACAAGTTGGCCTTGAGTTTCTCCCCACCCTAATCCATCCTCTGGTCAGCTGTGAAAATGATTTTCCTACCACACAAGTTCAACCATGTCACCCTCTTATTCAATAAACACTAGTAGTTCCCTATTGCTTCTGGGATCTAATGACAGTGTCCTTCAGTACCTCACCCTCTCCTACCTTTCTAGCTGTCTTATACATAACTCCTAACTATATACTCTTCAATCCACTGACACTGGCCTATGGCTTCTGGCAAACAGAAAATCTCATACAGTACTCTTGATACAGTTATCCTTCCACATCACAAGGATTAGGGGTGCAGCACTCTCACAATCTGGAAAATCTGTGTAAAATTCTTGGTCCCCCCCTCCATACCATATTAGGACTCTGAATTTTTCCTTTTCCTTTTAGGTGGTGTTTACAGTACCTTACTGTAAAATTTGGGTTAAGTATTTGGCCATAGGCTCTGTGTCATCTGCTAATCTTCACGTGTCATCTGTGGCTTCCGCAAAACTCCCCAATAATTCCAATTTAATTTCTTATGCTGACCCACAATATAGCGAAACCACAATGGGGAAAGTTGGAATGTGGAAGACATATATTATCAGAGAACCAAAATTTTGTTGAAGTATGCTGAGAAAGCTTTGGAAGGGAAAAAAAATATAATGGGCCTACCCAGCTTCCTACAAATAAAAGATACAGATTATGGAGTCCATTTTCAAAGAAGTAGTGGGTGATTAGTGCAAGAGACAGCAGATGAAACATCAACCAAACAAATTTCTGAAAACCAATATAACTAAAGCTGATTTTCTAACATAAAGAATCAAGTTCTTCATTGTTCTGAACCATAGATAAAGACTAATTGCTAAATGCTAATGGTCATTAGCTGCCTACTACACCTTTTAACTTTCAATAGCATTTCTTTTTACGAAAAACCTGAAGCTATTCTTATACTTAATTCTATGATATTCTCATCTATAGTGTAAAAAGAAATTAATAAGTCCTTGTAGGTTTTTTTAAATAAGTTAATAAGAGCAATGACCCAACTCTCTCTGACTAATTAAAAGCTCACAGTACTTAGAGTGCTATTTTCAATGAATGTTCAGACATGGTAGTCTTATTAAAATTGTCTATTTTACTGTAATTTCCTCCATTATTAACACATGTTTAAAGAAACTGATTCTGTGATTCATTTCTCTTGCTCTTTTCCAGTTCCTGACGTAGGACAGAGACTTGCAAGGTTTAAGTAGGATCACCAACTAAGAAGGTGATTGAAATTAAAATGGCATGGAACTTATTACATCTCAGACAGGTTATGGCACAATGTGAGGTCACCAACATAAATTGTTATTATAAAGCATATATTATAAAGCCAAGAAAAAGAAGAAACAAATTATTATAAGCATCTTTTCATGGTAGTAATTAACAAATAGATATTTATTAGATATTAATAATATCGCATTGCTTAAATGAAAAATATAGTTATAACAAATGTTTTAGTTACTCGATCCATACTTTGAGAAGAACCTCAGTCACATAGAGACTAGAAGAAAAAAAGACTGCTAAATTAATTTTTAAGAAGCCTTCCTGACTTTCTCTATTTAATGTGAAGAATGTAAGCCAAAAAAAAAAATGCAATTCTGAGACTTATTCATTTGCTTTTTCATTTTCCACCTAATCCATAAGATTTTAACTAATTTTGAAAACCCCATTATTTCACTGGACACATAATAGAGCTAATAACTCTACCTACAGATAGATGTATTCTTTTTAACTAAAAAAGAAGTTAGTGGTCTATACTGCCCATTTTAGGAATTAAAACTGAATTCCCAATATTTCCAAAGAGACTATTCCCTAATCTTAAAGCTTTAAGTGATTAAAAAAAATAAAATTTTACATTTGGCTTTCTTAAAATATGTCAAAATAGCTGAAGAAAAGTTCCTTTCCATAAAATAGCTTTTAGATGTTTTAATTAGTGATAAGTAAACTAGACTTCTTTCACATGCATACAGTTCAGAATGGCTATTTATTACCATCATGAACAAAAACTCAGAAGAAACTCAACTGTTTGAATATAAGCAGATATTATATACTCAATACAAGAAAAGTACTTTCTCAACATCAAGAATATTTTTCTTACTCCAACAAAATTAGATGCATTTAAGAATACTAAAACAATTCACAGACTTTTTTTTTTTAACTTTCTATAGCAGTAGTTCTCAACCTTCCTAATGCCACAATCCTTTAATACTCCTAATGTGGGCGTATCTGCATGTGGGCAGACCTGCCTAGAGACAGATGGGGGGGGGGGGGGGAAGTCTCCGTTCCTAAGACCTTCGGAAATGTGTTTTCCAATGGTCTTAGGCGACCCCTGTAACCCCAGTGAAAGGGTCGTTCGACCCCCCACAACCCACAGGTGGAGAACCGCTGTTCTATACAAAAGTCACAAAAACAATGTCTTCACATTTGCAGAAGTGTCTCTAAAAAGTTGAATTTTTTTAAATAATGAAAGTAGCAGTAGCTGAATTGTATGAATCCTCTTGGCTAGAAATGTCTACAATAATCAACAAGTCAAACAGTCTCAAGAAAAATCCCTAAAAATTGACTTAGCTTTCCCAGTCTCACCACAGCAAAATAGAATGGTAAAGCTTTTGATAAAAATAACATAGAACTCCTTGGAACTTTCTACTTCTGATACATTAGCAGGAAGCAGTAGTTCACACTATTTATGATGAAAAACAATTATATAATCAATCTGATTGGACAGAGAAAACCCTAACAGTATGGCATTGCTGGAATGGAACAGTGGATAGAGTTTAAGGCTTGGAATCAGAAAGACTCATCTTCCTGGGTTCAAATCTAGCCTCAAGATACTTATGAGCCATGTGACCCTGGGCAAGTCACTTAACCCTGTTTGCCTCATTTTCCTCAGCTGAAAAATGTGCTGGAGAAGGAAATGGCAAACCACTCTAGTATTTTTGCCAAGAAAACCCCAAATGGGGCCACAAAGAATTGGACAGGATTACACCAAGGAACTATGCTTGCACATGATCTATTCCACACATAGCCAGTTAATTTTCTCATAACAGTAGAGGAAGTATTATTTTAACATCTTCAAATAGAAATGATTTTTATAAGCTATAAGTAAGTTTCACATTATCTATTTTTCAGCATTTTTAACTAGAAAAACTATATACAAACCCTAGATATTAAAGCTATATTACTTTTATTTTGCCTCTGCCAACGAATAAAATTTCAGCAATGAATGTATTTAAATTTGCAGGTGTGCTTTTATATCTGGAAATAATAGTCCCATTATGATAAACCTTGCATGTGACATCAAAGTCATATAAATTCTTCACTTATGACTATTATACGTTATCCACAGGAGTGGTTTTAGTAGCCTGAAAACCAACATTTTGAGCTACATAAAAGCAGTTATATTATCCTGAAACATAACCTAATAAACTTCATACAAGGTTTTCTTTTATTAATAATTATATGGGAATCATTCATATATTGTCTTTGAAATTCTGATTATCTGATGTTGAATGAATTCCTGAGTCATCTCAAATAGAAAACAAATACAGTGACATTGACTACCTACATCATACCTAGTCTTACTAACAAAACAGAAAATTTAATGTCATTTTTTAAAAATGCAATTTAGTAAAAATAACATATTTGAACAAGGAAAAGAGAACACCGCATTCTAAGACCAGACTAAATTGGGCACTAAATGTTGGTAAACATTGCCACCTTTTGGTCATTTTAGGAACTGATAATTTTCATCAAAATAAAAATGTTTACTTAAATCTACATATGAAAGATATGGAACAGAAAATCCAAAGCTGCCTTTAACCAATTACTAGACACCTTTGCTGACTTATAATAGAGGCCTTCCTTTTCCTATCTATAGGGTCTAAAATATCAGGGCACCTATATTTTCCATTAACGGTTTTATACATGTGTAAATAACCTTTGATATATAGTAATATAATCTAAATATATCTATATATACACGTATACATATATTCATGAAATACATAACTCTGTTTTTAAATAATTTCTTATGTTATACCCATTTAGAAGTTTTACAATTAAACTATAAAAACAAGATTTTAGGAGATTTCACTGAACATATTTACAACTGAAATTTTACCCAAATGAGAAAAAACAATGTACTATAAAATACAACAAAGAGAATGTGTCTATACACATACACACAAATACACACACACACACACACACCCCCAAAGGATTTGTATTTGTCATATATAATATTTATGTTTATATTATGTAACTAAAAAAGGTCATGAATAAAACATTCTAAATTTGCGTATCCTTGTATCATTGTAGAAAAGAAACTGCAAATCTTTATTACCTATATTTTTAGGAAGTGTCTATATGTTTTTTTAAATCTTGGACTTGAGCTTTATCTAAATAAAAGTTACTATAAAATACTGTTCCTAAAAACTTCTCTAGCTTCATTTCATTGCCCACACCGAGGGACTGCATAGCCATTATTTTAGTGAAATTTCACTATACCATGTAATAGTCTCTTTTAAATATTTAGGAAATGAATGAAAGCCTTCATAAACCTCTTAAATCACAAAGGAACTTAACCCACTAATGCATCACATTAAAAGCTAGCTAGTAATTGAATTGAAGAGGTTAGTAAAAGCCTATAATAAAACATGAAGAAAGGAGGAGAGGGAAAAGAAAGTCAGAAAGACAAGTCATAAATATTGCATGACTATAGTATTGCAGATGCAATGAAAAACCCACCAATTTAAGTCAATAATCATTAGGCATTAATTAGGCATTAAGTTAGAAGCTTGTTCAATCTGTAAAACAGTCATTTCCTCATTTTTTCTTGTTGTCTACTTTTTTAGTGTTTGTTAAACACATTCAACAAAAAGCACAAAGTTTAAAAATGTGTGAAAATATTGAATTTGAGATATAGAAATGTGTATTAGCAGCTCTGATTTAGTAAATGAGATTGAAACCAGAGGCAGTTTGCTTTTTAAGGATTCTATTGTCTCCAATGTTCCTTTTTTCCCTTTATCAGAGACTGTTCTCCAGTAAGAGAGAAGAGCATTTTGGATTCTCTTTGGAAAACTTTAATTTCTTTGCACTATTTCAAAGCTGCTAAAAACCAATTCTAAAATCACCAGTTTTGTTTTTCCACTTTTAACTCTCGAGGAAATGGGAGAAGGGGAGATCAAAAGGGAACCATTCTTATTCCTTTTTCCTCCCAGCTCAGTTGTTCCTGCACAGAGAGGATTATCACTTGTAAGGAATATTATTATAAAGGAGAATCCTGCACTGCTAGAGCATCTTATTATGTGAGATACTTCAATTCATGCACTGCTTATTACTATAAATAATTAAGAGCTGAGTGTCATAAAAAATATTGCCCAGGATTTAGACACAGATGAAGGCTCATATTAACGATCTAAAAATGACTACATTTATTCAATGTCATTAAAATGGAATTGATGCAACAGTAGATAAAGTGGGAAATTGTTTAAATAAATGTGTAAATCTTTGCAAACAGGACTAAGTGAGGGACAGAGCTCAGAAAGATGTTTTACTGATTTCAAAGCAAGAACACTTGAGAAAGTGAATATGTTCTATTATTGTAAACATACTTAAATACAATGTAATATCTTCTCTAAAATTTGACAAGTTTCCTAAAGTTGTATTAGTGATATTAGGGGATATTTATTGTATACATTGGTGGTTTGTCGATGAGAACTACTTCCTATTTAATACTGCAGATTGTGTAACAAATTACCATTTCTAGTCTAAACTAAGCAGCTGCCACAGTTGTCGAGAAAGCAATTCTCAATGCTTCAAGCAGCTGGCTGTCTTACAACAAATCTTCCCACAGCCATGCAGTACACTTCTGCCTCTACTCTATACCCAAGCACCAGCAACCAGGAAGCAAGCTCTATGTAATAACAAACAGAATAAATCATACCTCCTCCCAAAGATCACATTTTGAACTTTAAGAATACTTGGCATTATGTATGCTTTCAAATGTAAGGATTATATATACCTTGGGGAAAAAAAAGTCTTTTTACCCAAACACACTGCTAAATGGACAGGGACTAGTGAAAGCATCTGTTATATAAAATTTCTCTTTCAACAGAGTATATAATATATACACATCAGCAAAATGTTATTAGTATGGGCTCTCAGCCAAGACACGGAAATAGCTTCATTACATAAAACAGGATCTAATGAGATTGATTAAAATGAGATTCTACAGCTATAAAGCAGTGTCATTGTCAGTTTATCTTGACATCTCTGATACAGAGAGGTTAATATCCCATTTTACAGGTAGAAATACTGCAGTCCCAAGACAACTTGACACACTGAAAAATAACATAGTACAATGGAAAGGCACTGGATTTAGAGTCAAATGACTTTGGTTCAAAGTCCTCTGTCACTTACTAAGCTGTGACTGCTTTGTACTTGCTTTGTATAACTGTAGGCAAGTCCCTTCCACTGTTTGGCTCTGTTTCCTCACCTATAAAATGAGGGAGTTAGACTAGGTGCCTCTAAGCTCCCTGCCAACTAGCACTAACTCTACAATCCAGTACCATATGATACTCAGTGACAGAACAGGAACATAGTGTCACCAATCTAACAGTGTAACATCCGCATAGCCATACAGTTATACCCAACACCCTTCTATCACCATGTCATGGCATGAACAACAGTAATGTCGGTGCTTTTTATTAAAGCATTCCTAACCTTCACCCTAACCCAACTATGCCTCTAGTGACTGGAACAGGAAGAATAACCTGACCTGCCCTCTCAAATACATTCTGAGGGGATGACATGTACACTAAACCATGCTACCTCTAAAATGGTTCAATTTGCTCAATTCTCCCTTCAATAATTCTTAAAAAACTAGAAAGCCAATATATCAGAATAAAATTCAGCATGACCTACTTTAATGACTATTTTAGTAAATGTTATTGGAAGTATATTTGTAATGTGAAATTAACTCTTGTGATACAATGTTATAATTTCACTAGATCATGTAATGTAATGCTGCCATCTGTTGATCCAAAAAGATGTAGCACATTCTCTCATGTAGCTAGGATTGTCAAAGAAAAAAAACTCTCAGGCTATTTTACTGTTTCAGTAAAGTTATTTAAGAAAAAAAATTCAAGGAAGTCCACCTTAAAAGCTAATTAAGCTTTGAAATTCACTTCCAGTCAATAAATAAGCACTTATGTGTAGAACACCAGAAATAGAGGTCCTTACCACTAAGATCTTACCTTCTATAATGTAACACATATACACAAAAAGCAAGAACAAATAAAAAGTAATTACAGAGAACACTAACTGGGGGAACAGGGAAAATTTAGAAAGAAGCAGAGCTCTGGAGCTAGGAGATACAACATGTACCAAGTACAGCTCATGAACCAGTTAGACTAAACAATACCTCTGAAGGGGAAAAGAAAAGATAGGAAAATTAGATGGGTGCTGCTTGATGAAGGGCTTTAAATGAAGGAGAATTTTGTAATTTTTCTGGAGACAATATAGAACCTTTGAAGACTGCTGAGTAGGGGAGTGACATGGTCAGATCTGTGTTTTTGGAATCTCAATTTGGCAGCTGTGTGAAGGATGGATTAGAGAAACGAGTGAATAAAAACAAGATGAATTAGGAGTCAACAGCCCTAGGGGAAAAAGTGCCTCAAAAATCAGTGTTTTCAAATAGCTCAGTAGCACAATTTCATAATGCCAGAGTAAAAGACACTACAAAACAACGTGCATTAACAAAACAATGTGCATTAATCAAAAATGGCAATGCTCCTGAACTTTGTTAATATTATTTCAATGTTAAAAGAAACTCAGACTTAACATTAAGGAAGTTTTTGTGATTTCAAAAAGGCAAGTCAATAAATAACATGCAAACTTGTTATTGTTAAATCATCTTGACACTCAAATCACAGTAATGGAAGTTAAAGATTTATCAAAGGTTTTTAAGTATATATAAAGAGTGGCTATGGAAAAAAATGAACTTCCTGTTCTACATCTCCATTAGGGAAACAGAAGAAAAAATGTGATTCAAGTACATCAGAAGAGATGATGTATGAAAATTTAATGACCGTGAGAACTAATACTGGGATTATCAATTTACTGAATAATCACTATATCCTGAATACTATGGTAGGTGCTGAGTGCTGAAGGGTTGTCATTAAGTCTTCTATAAGATTTTAAAACCAAGATGATTTAGTACTTAGGATTATTATTTCTTAATCCCTTTAGAAATTTATGATACTAATCTCTATATGCAGATTAGTTTCAAGTAATAATGGCCACATCTGCTTGGTGTATTTTTTAAATTTTACTGTTTATTTGTACATTTTACAATTAGATATGCAACATACAGTTCAGTGCAAAATAAAGAACAATGTCCCACTGCAATTTGTTGCTTTAAACATGTAGTTTCATGCTGCACAGAATGATCAAAACAAAAAAAATTCTAAGGTCAATAAAATGAAAAAAATTATATATTTTAATGTTCCACTCAAAAAAAAAAAAAGGAAAATGGAGTCTAGCATTAGATACATAATCTCAGTTTAGTTAAGGAGAGAGATCACAGTGCATCATATTTTTATTACACTGATGAAATGTCTAAAAGTCTTCAGAAGTATAACATAAATCAGAATTAATTCACAAGTACTTCCTAAGAATAAAAGCAATATACAAAGAATTCAAAATGTATTACATAAGTATTTGTAAATTTCAATACAAAATCAGAGTGAGATTGAATTTTGCAAAAGAGACTGTTAGGGATTACTTCCATCTTCTCTAGCTGCTAACCCAATGTCCTAGACTTAGTAAAGTACTTTATGGATGCTTAATTAATTTCAGACCTCCATGATCCTCCTTACAAAATTTTCTACAATAGCTTTTAAGAAAAAACTTAATTACAGAATTGACTTATAACCCTCATCCATAGCAGATAATGATTATTACTACTTAAGTTACTTTTTAAAAACAAAATTTGTCATAATTCCTTAATTTTGGTTGGCATAAGTAGTAAATTTAACAATGTAAGTATGCACAGATATACCTATAATTCACAACAAGGTCTTTTATAAGACCATCAATATCAGAAGGTGATTTTTAGGCAAGCTATGTGCACAGAACATCTAGGAATACAACGTTCAAAATGTGAAAGCATAGTTTTAGAACTTCTATGACAGTCAATTATAACATCTATTTTTCCACCACCTTCCTTGCTATAGAGCCATTTGTGCATTTGGACAATGAACCGCTAATTACATTCTTATAATGAATTTAACTGCAACCTTTTCCTTATATTTGAGAAACCAAAGGTTTATTTTTACGCAATCTCCATTCTTAAAGCACATTTAATGCCTATAATTGTTGTTCATCATCCATACCTTATAAGCAACCTGCATTTTACTTTACTTTCCACCATTCCCAATCTACTTTCCTCAACAACAGCGAAAGATGATATGTAGAGCAGATCTTCTTTACTCAATTCCTCTAAGAGACCACAAAGGGAGTTTTCCTTGCTCAGGCTAGCCATTCCAGTATTCCAAGTGTACGATTCCCATCTCATTCATCTGTAACACAAGGTCTGGTGAAAAAGACCGTCTAGCGAATGTATTATTGTATCCACCCCAATCCCATACTATATATTTGAATGGCAAATATAGTCTTTGGCAGCATACAATAATCTGAAATTCCAACATATGCTCAAAATTCTCATCTTAAACCCCTCATTCATTTATATTCTCTCATATGTGTGTATGTATATATGTGTATATACATATAATCTATATGTACACATATATACATGTATGTATGTGTGCACACACACACACACACACATATATATATATGAAAATCCTAGCAACAAAATTCTTACTGTGAAATATATATTCTCTGCCGACAGAAATAGCTGAGGTATATTATAGAGTTTCTTTTTATGGGGGGAAGGGCTGAGGGGCCAACATCTATAAAATTAGAAAGATGAATTTGGACTCTACTTCTTTTAAAACATTCCACATGAAATAAGTCAAAAAGTTGGTGGAAAACTCTCATATTTCACCTATATATTCCTAGATGAAGTGTTATAATACTTCATTTATATATCCCACAGGCAAAATAGATGAAAACTGTTTCATCCACAAACCTTTAGGTAGAAGGAGATGGGTAAGAAGAGTTATCAGGAAGATAAGGAAATTTTTAATGTTCTATCTTTTCTATCAGGTTTCCAGTAGATAGGATACGCAAAGTGTAACTATAATTATAATTTAAAAAACTATGTCTCTTTCTTTCTAGTCATCTCATTTGTATTTATGTTAAATGTCCACAGGTAAAGGCATAATTCAAATCATTAGAAAGTTACTACCTCTAATGTATGAAAGAATTTATTTGTATTTATATGGCTCTAATTTTAGGCTTGGAATCAAATGAAATAAATTAATGAAAAATGCTTTGTAAACCCTAAAGCAATAAATTTTAAAAGATAGTATTAATCATTGTAACTGTAATAAGACCAGGTTGGACCTTAAGATATTTTTTTACTACATGGTCAGTATTTGATTATATCTTCAGACAAATGTTCAGGCCTCAAAACTCAGATCAGTATTTAACTTTACTATAATGTAACAGAACTTAGTGGAGCAAAAACAGTGCTGATTTAGAGTCAGAAGGACCTGGGTTTGATTCCTGCCTATAACACTTACTAGGTATGTGGGGGAAGTAACTGAACCTCTGGTGAGCTTCAGTTTTCTCATTTTTATATGGGGATAAAAGTACCTAGAGTATATCTAATTCACAGTTAGAGTGAGGCTCATGAGACAATATAAGTAAAGAACTATATACATGAACTATTATAAAATAACAAATGGCTCCTTCAGCTATAGAATAAGCTGCAAAAGGCAAACAAATCTTGAGATGGGAAAATGTACCACTCAAAACCCTTAAAGTAACATTTTATTCCGTATAGCTATTTGATAAATATGTACACATATAGCCACAGTAAAACAACAAATCTAGCACATGAAAGAGACAGAGACAGAGAGAAAAACACTTGTTAATTAAAACATTCAGCCTACTTATACCTATGAACAACTTTGGGCCTCATATAACAAGGTGGGTTAAAAAAAAAAAAAAGGAAAGTTTATGGTATGAACTAGATTAACAAACCTGCAAATTTTGTTCCTCCCTTCCTTGTCTCCACTAAAACCCCAGAGGGAATAACAGACTAAGAAGGTTATATATCACTACACCTTTCTATATTTGATTTTGAAAATGTGAGATGAGTAATTCCAGAAAATACTGCATGCATGATATGCAAATGTCTACCCTACCACTAAAGACAGAAAACACAAAGAAGCAATAAGCTACAAAAAATAGATTTGATTATGACATGATCAATTAGAATATCTCAAAAAAAAAAAACTTAATGAATGCCCATATGGTGAAAGAATATGAAATTAATATCCTAAAGGTGCCCATTAATTTCATTTAGCATGACTATCTGACTCTTATGTTACCCTTACTATCTTACAAAGACGTATTTACACAAAAATGAAATTTTGGTCATCATTCTTTAAATAAAATCAAGAAGAAACAAATAGATTGCTATTTTGAGAAATCACATAAGAAATTAAACAAAGATTTATACACATACATATTATAGCTGTGTGCAACTAAAACACTTCTCTCAATCTAACTCTAAACACTTAATCATAATTGTCTTTCATTATTCATCAGGCAAATCACAAGTTTTTTGAGCTCTTCAGCTCTATATAGTACTAATACAAGCATTCAAAGCTATAAGGCATGTGTGTGTACAGAAATAATGAATTTATATCAAACTAGGTTTCCCATTGGAAATTACTACAAAATTACACAAATAAATATAATCTTAAACACAACGTGATAAGGATGATGGAAAGACCTCTGTGAGCTCTAGAAAAAATAGAGGCAAGTGAAAACACTTTCTGTGGGGACAAAATTAGGGAAGGCTTCATGGAAGACAGACCCTAGTTGAAGAAATAGGTGTTTTAACAGAGTTGCATAAAGAGTACATTGGGAACAGAAAGGTCAGTCTAACCCAATGCAGAGTCAGTAAAGTCTCCTCCAACACTAAACTTCTGTGATAAAGGATGGATTTAATGGGGTAAAGACTTAGGACTAGAAGAATATTACATTTTTTGTTATAAGGAATATCTCCTTCTGAAAACGTGGGAAAAAGATACAGTAAAAAACGTATGTGAAAAAAATGTACTTTTTTTAAGTGGGGGGGAAAAAAGAAAACTTTCAATAGTCTATGTCACAGATGATGAGGGTCTAAACTACAGTTGTGGCAGTGCGAATGAAAAAGTTGGAGATGATATGGAAACAAAATTGACAAGACATGACATATGATGAATGGGGATGGAAGGAGACAGGAGGAATAGTCAAAGATGATTCTAAGGTTTCTGAGCCAGAGCTGTAGGAGGATGATAATGTATTCAACAGGAATAAAAAAACTGGAAAGAGGGACAGGTCTATTTAGGGGGAATGGTGGAGGAGTTTGAAATGCTAGTGGGATATAAAGGTAGAGATGTTTAGCAGGCATTTGGAGACACAAAATAAATTCAGGAATAGAGAGAGGAACTTAAAGGTATAAATGCAGAAGTCACCTGCAAAGACAACACAAGACTCTAAAAGGAATAAATGAAATGACCAAGGGAGAGAGAGAAGAGAGAAGGAGTCATAGGGCAGTCTGAGAGAAAGATAACGAACCATTAAAACACTCAAAGAACAAGAGCGTTATGACCTCAAATTAGAGTTTCTTTAATGGTATACATACATAGCAAATGCATACACTCTCTTTAACTATCTAATTTATGTAGATTTTACCACAAATGCATCATTCCATAAACATCCAATGTTTATGTATTTTAAGAACTAGAATCTTAGATGGCCAGCTGGTGAAACCTAAAGGATTTCCCCCAACCAAAAAGGTGATACTATAGTTATGTTTACGATGTGTAACTGTAAAATAAGACCTTAAACAAATATAGCAGGAAGACTACATCCAAATAAGTGCTCCTTTAGTTACTTTAAAAGACAACATATTCATTCCAGTGACACTGCCACTGGTGAAAACATTTGTACAACTTCCCTTTGGAACTATGTTCGGAGCCAGATTACAAGCCAAAGAAGAAAAGTAGTCTCATTGCTTTACAGTCACACCTCATCTCTGACTAAAAATCAATTACCAGGGCAGCTAGGTGGCACAGTGAATATAGCACCAGCCATGGATTCAGGAGGACATGAGTTTAAATTCAGTCTCTGACACTTAACACAAAAACCTAGATGTGTTACCTTAAGCAAGTCACTTAACCCCAACTACCCTGCCTTCCCCTGTCCAAAAAAGCAATAAATAAATAAACGAATGAATGAATGAAAAGAAATTACCTTGCTTGACAATAAAATAAGCTTGGCTTCATATGAATTTCAGCTATTTTCTAAAATTAACTGTACTCCCAAAGGACAAATATTTAGTACTACGGCTACCATTCTAAAAGAAGTTTCGAATGTATTTTAAGGAAAGAAGAAACATTATCACAACTACCATTCTAAAAGAAGTTTTGAATGTATTTTAAGGGAAGAAGAAGCATTACAATGAGCATAAATAAAGCTTTTTGACATGACTACTTTGAAGGAGACATTGGGAGATATAAAGTCGGTGCTTGATTTTCTTTTATCTGTCTATAATAGACATTCATCACCTCCCCAGTTTTAGAAAGTATATATCCCCTGGAAAACTGCATGGAGTGAAAACTCAATCTAGTTCAATGAATGCAGCTAAATATATCCTGTTTCCTGAAAGTAAACTAATAGGATTTAAAGAGCCACTACCAGCATTAACTAATCTCTTGAAATTCTTAGAAGATCTGCTAAGGGGATAACTATCTAACTACTTAGATCTGAAAGTTTAACCTGTTTGTAGAAAAATGTAATACTTTATACACCTAATCCTTCCCAGTTTACCACCACCCTTGCCTAAAAGTAGTAAAAATTTCTCTAACGATACTAAATACAATAGCTTCAGTGTTATGTGGTTTTCAAGATAATATAGCTATGTATCATTATATGATAAAAATTAAGTATGTTTTATTTGCATTTTTGACTTGTCTATCACAAGTACTTTTAAATGGGACAGCTATTATTAAAATGTTATAGTAAAATACATGCATTACAAAGTAAAGTCAAGCTCCAATTATCCATGCTAATAAAGGGAATCAGTGGCATGGATAAGCCAAATCCTTCAATATTTAAAGAAAATATTATGATTTCCATGCAACTAATTTAACTTCCTAATTATGTTTACTTAACCTAACATTAGTCTTAGTCTGCAATTTTTGTATCCATACCAGCTGGGGAGCTAAGAAAAATGACCCAGGAAAAGGATGAATGAAAGGAGAAGTTAGCCTGAGATTAAAAAGTGACCACAGATAATCTATAATATAGACAATCAAATGCAAACACCAGTATTTTTTTCTTTTCACTTTTCTCAAAAGAATGCAAATTACACAATCAAGAACTGAGCTTAGTTGTATATCACTGGTACTTAATATATAAAGTATAATAAACATATGAGGATGGATATTTTATATCAAACAACAAATTAGGAGCATAAAATACATCATGCTGATTATTAGATTATAGATGAAAATAAATAAAATATTGTTTTAAGATTAGTGTTACATTTCTAAACTCATAAGGAAAAAAATTCAAAATGCCTTCTCTTAAAGATGAAATTATATCATTCAAGTTGAACTGCATATGAATATTTATAAAAACAAGTCCAGATAATTAAAGTCTACACTTGCTGAATCAAACTGGAAACTAATACTTCGCATAAATAAGCACACCACAAATTTAGCTAAGGCCAACGCTGAGAGCTTTTGTTTTTTTAAACTTATTGGTTAAAAACTTTTAAAAGAGTTTTTGCTAAGGAATATTTTTAACTAAGGGATATGTTAGCACAAATCCTGATACTAAACTAGATATGAGCAAACTTTTAGTCAGGGAAAAGCCAACTGGCTACTTCAAAAATATGTTGATTTTTTTTTTACCCCAATTCAGCAGATGTCTAAATTTGACCAAGACATTCCAGAACAAGGAAGAAAAGTAATTGTGTTCTTTCTACAGCAATTAAAAAACACTAAACTATAACATCTTTTGTCCCTCCAACTAGAACACAGCTAATAATGATAAGCAATCAAAAAATATAATAGTATTGACTGCATTACCTGTAATTTTATATCCATAAGCCGCTAGTTGACCAGCCATATATTCTCCATCTGAATTATTGTGAGAACAACCCCATGTCCGTATCCAAATTTTCTGAATACCAGGAATAGTACTATGGAGTAATTAGAATGTAAAATAAGTCACTTAACATAACTTCAAACCAAAATCTAATAGTCACTCCCCATGAACCAAAATTGCATCTGCCCACTTATATGTATTTCACTACACATGCTATCTACCAATTCAAATCACATACTTCAACTACAGGCATAAGTACTAACTCTTGCTTGAAGTCTTCCACAAATAAAGATGAATATACCTCTAAAAAAACTCATTTGTAATGTCTTCTGCTTTTTCCCTTATAGTTTAAAAATATATATCTTATTAACATTATCAAAGTATTACAACTAATTCCAGATCCTCAAAGGACACATACAAATACTGGTAGAGGAGAAATTATTTTCTAAATTTTTCTTGAATTTTCTAAAATTATATTGAAAAACTCTGAAATGCATCACTTACTTGACATTGTCATTAAAAAGTAACCTTCATTTTCCCATTCCCATAGAGCTTAAATTCAAAACAAAAATGTCACTCTATTAATATATATTATCTAAATTTATCATTTTTCATAAAGAACCAAGTAATTTTTAGAACAATACTAACCTATCATTTGGTGGATGATCTTCCTCTTCCAAATATTTTTGGGTATTACGTATTCGCACCTTTGGAACAATGCTTTTTCTTGAAAAATATCTATCATGAGGCTTTGAATCTTCTCTTGATACAATATCTTCTATGTCTTCAAGTGGTGAATCACAAGATGCAGCAGGCATCTTCCACATAAGATAAAAATGTAACATGAAATATAATTCAGATGAAGCAGATGTCTTCCCCATAACAAAAGACCATATAATCATAATCTACAGGTATATTAAATTTCTTTTCATTATACTGCAAACTACCTGTATAATCCCAGACAAAACACATAATCTCTTTGTGCTCTAGACCAGAGATATCAAACATGTAGGCCATAACACTCCTGAGTATGATCTGAACCACATGAAAACGGAGTCAGGAAAATTTAACCAAATAAATAAAAATATAATAACACATATGCAATATTACAATTTAAGACTAAGGTATTACATGGCCCACAAGGATCATTAAGAACAATTCAGTGGCCCTAGTTTCTATTTGGCAAGATTCTAAGCTCTGTATTATTAAATGGCATTTCCTCAATGGTGAGCTCCCTATAGAACCATGAAATCACAGATTTAGTTCCTATTCCTAGCATAACATAATTTGATTATAAATCAGTCAGTCAAAAAACACTGAACATCTACTGTGTGCCATATTACTGTGTACAGTAATAAAAGTTGGAGATGCAAAAAATGACAAACAGTTCTTGCTCTCGAGCTCACCATCTAACAGGGGAAACAACAGGCAAACAACTGTGTACAAATAAGATATATACAAAATAAATGGAGATAAATGACAGAGGGAAGGGATAAGCATTAACAGGGATTTCGAAAGGCTTCCTGTATGTGGAATTTTAGCTGAGACTTGAAGGAAGCCAGGGTAACTAGGAAGTTGAAATGAGGAGGGAAAACATTTGTAGTGAAGAGACAACCACAGAAAATGCCCAGAGCTAAGAGATGGAGTATCTTGTTCAAGGAACAATTGTTAGGTGGTAAACTCTTTGAGGGCAGGGCCTATCTTTTGCCTCTTTCTGTATCCCCAGGGCTCAGCATGGTGCCCAACACATAGTAGGCATTTCACAAATGTTTACCAATTGATGGAGGAACAATAAGTGTTGTGCAGAGAATAAGAGCAAGCTGAGACCCGGGTTCAAGGTAAAATTTAGGTGTAGATTTACTGATTAAGCACATGACTATCAGAATGTTCACTCAAATCGGTAGTAATCAATTGGGGGTACAGATTTTGGTTATAAAGGCTAAAACCACAAAAACCACAATCAGGGAGGGGAGCTAGCAGAAGCCATGACATAGAGAAGCCAAGAACAGCCACTGGTTAGATCTATAGCTCAGGGCTAATTTGGGAATATGACACAAGGGTACAAGAGTGCAACCTTCCTGTGACATGGGGGTCCCTCCTAGAACAGGGGGAGGATCGTAGTATAGTCAGTGCTTTCCAGAACAGGGTAGAGGGTCATGGTGTAAGAGGGACTAGAATTCCCCAGAACTGGTGAAGGGTGTGGGTATACTGCTTGGTCAGCGGAATAGGACAGGGTGGTCTCTACATTTCACCATAACTCTGAGTTGAACCTCGTACACTTATGTTGGTTCAAGGAGAATATACAGAACGCTAATTTGAGGAAGGAGGGGGTGAGGGAAGTAAGCCTGGGCTATTGCCCAGGCATGCCTTTTAAGCTGTTTCAAGCTATAATAGAGCATAGGATACGGACAGAGACAAAAATATAAAGGGGCTTAATGGTGGGCCACAAATCAGGTGGTGTGTAGTGACCTGGGATTTGGGTTTGGGTACAACATAAGGTCAGTTTCACTGTGGATTTCCAAATATATGTAAGTCTGTAAAGTATAAGCCTGGAAAAGTAGGGGAAATCAGGTTTAAAAGGGTTTTGAATATCAAAGAAGGTTTTATATTTGATCCTGGAAGTGTTAGATTGTCACTGGAGTTTATTGAATGGGAGGAAGGGGGATACTAGACTTGTGCTTTAGGAACAATCACTTTTAAGGATCTACCTGAAATTGCTACATATTGCAAAAGTAAAACTGACAGATCTTTGCAACTGATTAGACAGGGATGGGAGAGGGGGCAGCAAGAGAGTGAGGGGTCAAGAACAATACCCCAGCTTGCAAGCCTGGGTAATTAGGACAATTAGGATGATACTCAATAGTAATAAAGAAGTTTGGAAGAAGGAATTGAGGGAATGATAAAGAACTTGGTTTTTGATATGTTGAGCTTAAGATGTCTATGGGACATCCATGCTGAGATGTATAATAGGTAGTTGGAGATGCAATTCTGGAGACCAATACAAAGCTCTGACCTAAATAAATCAGCAAAGATAATTTACTCCATGGGAGCTGATGAGATTACCAAGTGATAGGACAAAGTGAAGAGGGCCTAAGACAGAGTCCTGTGGGACACCCATGGTTAGGAGGCATGACCTAGATGAATAACCAACAAAGGACACTGAGGAGTTGTCAGATGAGTAGGAAAACCAGGAAAGAATGGTGTCATGAAAACCTAGAGAAAAAAAGTATCAAGGAGAAGAGGATGGTTGATAGTGCCAAAAGCTACAGAGGTACACAAAGGATAAGGACTAAGAAAAGGCCATTTGTTTTTGCAATTAAGAGATCATTAGTATGAGTTTCTTAAATAGGTCTCTGATATAGAGAGACCTACAAACTAAAATTACATTTGATAACAGTCTCCATCTGGCAATTCTTTGGCCCTGACTTTAGAAATATTTTGCTCTCTCTTATTTATACTCACACAGATTTGTCGATTTTTTCTAATACTCAGTTTCTGGATATCTCTCTCTTCTAAGTGACTCCCACCTCCATCCTAGGCTTATTATTAGTATGTTCTTTACTCTAATTCTTCTACATTTGCTTCCCATTTGGATTTAATGTTTATAATTATTGTCTATGACTACTGATTTATACTACCCAAGAATTTTATCTTTCTGTTCTAGTACCATCTAAAAGTAAACATGCCCAAAATACACTTTGCCCTTCAAATTCTCTTTCCCTCTAAATTTACATTGAATCCAGGGAAGAGTTGAATACTAACAGAGCATGATGTTAACTGACATTCACATGACCCTGTTAAGCCTATCCCACAACCTCCTTTTTAACCACCTTCAATCATTTTCATTATCAAAGTGACTTCTTCTATTACAATGCACTGGTCCCTACTGATCTGATCACCACCTCTCTTTCTTTAATGGCTCCTCATTTTAGCTGAAACAGACCTCACAAATCATGGGATCCAAGTTAGAACTGGAAAAATTTGTTCAGATTAAAATATAATTGGGAAATGTTTAACAAAATACAATACAATGCAAAAAATATTAATTTGTAGTTTTCAAAGTCAACATGTAGGCTGTAAATCTTTTCTATTTGAGTTTGACAGGGATATTTTACAGATGACAAACCAAAACTGCAAAAATGTACACACAAGTTTCTAACTGAAGGTAAGCATAAAGACTTCACCTCTGGTCACAGCTTATGACAATACTGAAGTCTGTTACATTTTCTGACCATTCTATCCAAGTGACTTGCTCAAGCCCAGACAGGCAATAAGTGGCAGAGCAAGGACCTGAAACAACATTCTCATTCTAGTAGAATGAGAAAAGGATGGATAGGCAGGGTATTGTCAGGGTTCAGAGGGCCCTAAATGTCAGACAAAATAAAATGAACCTCATTCCATACACAATATGGAGACACTAAGAGATCTAAGCAGAGAATAACACAGACCAGTACATATGAAAGATTAGTGGCAATGTGAAGGATGGGTGAGTAGACGGTGGGAGGGACAAGACAGCAAAGAATAGACAGAGACTACACAGAGTATAGTGGAAGGAATTTATCAATTTACAAACATCTAACAATGTGTTAAAGGTCTGGCTCAAGGTACTGTCAAGAGAATGGAATGGACATAACACATCAAGGCTTTGTGACTGAATATAGAGACTAGAAAATGAAAGGTAATCAAACAAAATACTTAAGAAATGAGAGGTGGTCAGTTTGGAGAGAAAATTCAGATTAGAATATATTGAATTTTAGATAAAGACAGAAAATCCAAGCACAGATTTCCAATTGGCAGTTGAAGATCTAGAACTATATGTAGTTCTAGTACAGTGGATAGAACACCAGGCTGGGAGTAATGGAGAGATGAGTTCAAATCTGGCTCAGACACTATCTGTGTGACCCTGGACAAGTCACTTAACCATTGTCTATCTTAGTATCTTCATCTGTAAAATGGGGATTACTGCATCTACCTCCCAGGGCTGTTGTGAGGAGCAAATAATAATTGTAAAGAACTGAACATAGTGCTTGGCACATAGTAAGCACTTTGTAACTGTTAGCAATTACCATTATAACTAGACTTTGGAAATTAAGCCAGAATTTGGAAGTTAGAATGAAATCAAATGAAGATTTGAAGATTAACTGCATAGTATTGACAATGTATATCATGAGAACATATAATGTCTCAAAGGAGAAGCATGGATTCATTCTTTGAACTTCAGGTTTTATTAGATTAAAAAGGCCTCTGTTCTTCAACCATAAACTGCATGACTACGCTCCATTATTTCCACAAATCCCAGTGTTGGTGAAAGACATTCCAAGTCCCATAGGATGGCAACAGTTTCAGAGACAGACAACACAGGAGAGGGTGGCTACAAGCACAGACACCAACTAACACAGTCTCTCACGGGGGACTTCAAAAATTCTCACCCACTTCAGTTATTTACACACCCATCTATCTACAAACAGGGTCAGATATAGAACTACAAAATAAGTAGGGCTCAAACTGTGGAAGGTTGGGCAAGTTATCTAACCTTTATGGGCCTCAATTCTTTCATTTATGAAGTATGGAAGGAGCAGAAAAGTACCTCCAAAGTTCCTTTCATCTGTAAATCTACGACTCTACAACCTTCTGTCTCTCAAACAACCCTTTACCAATAATCTTCACTTGCAAGCTGGAGGGTTTTTAAGAGTCACAGGAAAAAGAAATTAGGAAAATAAAAAGAATGATGGGTATGTACTAGGCAAAGAAGGCAGAGTCAAATCACACAATCCATGGAGGATAATTTTCTCTTAGGCAGCATAATGCAGTGGGAAGAGCAATGGATTTGAAGGGTTATGGTATTCAAATCCTGAGTCTGTCGCTTACCACATTTTCTACCTTGGACAAGTCATCCATCTCTTTGGGCCTCAGCTTTGCCATCTATAAAATGAAAGGGATGGGCTCTCTATCACCTCCAAGATGAAATATAAAATGCCCTGGCATTTAAAGTCCGTCATACCCAATTTGACCCTTTCTACCTCTACGGTATTCTTATATCTTATTTCCCTCCCAACATTCTGCAATCCTATGACACTGGCCTCCTTGCCATTTCTTGCACGTGACATCCAAGAACTTTCTTCGCCTGTACCCCATGCCCTGGTGTGCTCTCCCTCTTCAACTCTGCCTCCAGGGTTCCCTGCTTCCTTCAAATGTCAGCTAAAACCTCCATTTTTGCAAGACGTCCTTCCCAGTCTTCAGTTTTAATGCATGTACACTATCCATAATTGTGTGTGCATGTGTGTGTATGTGTGTGTTTAGCACAGTTTACACACATGTAGCAGTGTCTGGCTGGCACTTAATAAATGCCAGTTGAATGACTTTATATGGCCTTTTCTCATAGTAATTTTCACTAGTAATCAATCTACAAGCATTTAATAAGCGCCTAGAAGAAGGTGACACTCTATCAAGGAAGATTACATACTGAATGAGTTAACAAAGGTAAAGAACACCACAAACCTTAAAGCACTATAAAAAAATGCTAGCTATTGTTACAAAACAAGAGGAAGGAGATTAATGCCAAGTCTAGATGCAAGTCTTCTGACTGCAACCCCTGAACTTTTTTATTAAACCATAATGCTGCTTGTTCCCCTTGGAAAACAAAACTTTAAAGTTTCTATATAATGCTAGTTATCATTACCTATTATTACAAAATATAAAGGAGATTAATACCATGACTGGATGCAAGTCTTCTCATTATAAGCCCTAAATATGGTTCTTGAACCAGAATGCTCCTTGCTCCCCTTGGAAGAGAGGGGCGGGAGTGGGTGAGGTCTTGTTAAGATGATTAAACCACTATTAAACCACATATGGAACCACTAACAACAAACAAACAAAAAAAATTACCTTGAATTTCTGCAATTTGTATCACCTCCTCTTGATGGCTATATTGAAAAAGGCAAATCAGAAAAAGTGAAATCACTTAACTGTGAAATTGACAATATTAAAAGACAAACTTAAAATAGCTACCAGAAAAATGGCTGTGTTCTTCAGAGGCAACAAATAGGGTTCCCTACCTTTGGGACTGCCAACCCTCTGTATTTCTGTCACAGATAGCAGTTTCTTCTTAGTTATGTCTTTTTTTGTTTGTTTGTTTCCTACTTATCCCCAAAACTGCTAGGCTTTTGCCCTATCGTCCATGACTGCACATACGCATTAATACTGTACTCCCATCTGCAACTAGCAACTACAGATTTTTTTTAAAAGTGTGACCCCCCCCCCAGGCGCGCGCGCGCACACACACGCGCGCACACTCTCTCTCTCTCTCTCTCTCTCTCTCTCTCTCTCTCTCTCTCTCTCTCTCTCGCTGTCTCTCTCTCTCTCTCTTTTAACCAGATCTTGCAGACGCGCACACAATCCTCCAGCCTGCAGCCCTCGGCTCCCGACGTTTTTCCCACGGCCTCAGCTTGACCCCAGGCCCTGCCTCGAGCCGGGAAGCAGCGGCCCAAGAAAGAAGGAAACGCGCGCTGCACTGGACCTGGGAAGGCCCGACCTCTGTGTCAGAGACAAGGCGGCTTCGGCTTCTCGGAAGTTCAGTTCCTTTCTTCCTTCGCCCCAGTCCTCCCCTCCCCTGGTGCTAGCTAGACTACTTACAACGTGAACGGGGGGCAAGGAAGATAGATACCCAAAGTACACGATCCGGCAACAGCTGGAGACTTCAGATGGGGCTCGCCATGACATTTACGTCCCCGCCGCGTTTTTCTACACACACCCCCCAGGACGGTGGCTCGTAGGAGTCAACTTCCGTCACATGAGAAAACGCAAACCCCGTCAGTGATTGGTCTGCGTTTAAAGTAAGGCGAAGCGTGGAAAACAGAAGCTCTTTTCTTGGCGGTTCCTTCAGCTGCGCACGCGCGGACTTGAGCACGTAGCCTGGTGTTTGACTGCTTGGAGACATTTCGCTTCCACGAGGAAGCACCAGAATTCTTGGCAGAATAGATTGGGCTTGATAGTGGGCGAGTTTTGTTTGAAGGTCTATGCATGACTCAGGCGGTGGAACCCAGATTCATTCCGTGCGTGGGCAGATCATTTGTCTTACTTTGCTCTTCACTTTAAATCCTGAAATAATAGTAGTAATAACATTTATATAATGCTTTAAGGCTTGCAACATTCATTAGGTAAACGCATCCCTACCTTCTATTATTCTCCAACTATACTCTCAAAATGGTTGTGAGGATCAAATCAAATGAAGTACTTCACCTGCCTGACCCCCGCCCCCACCCCCACCCCCACTCCAAATGTCTGTTAGTACTGTCCAAATCCTCCCCCACGCAGCCGTCTATCCGCAGGTCGGATCGCCGGGGCCAGCACAGGCCGGCTCCGCAGCATCAAACCCGGCAAGTCCCGTTCTCCGGTTTTACCAACAAAGAAGCCGACTTAGAGCAGGCAAGTGAGCTTCCCCAGGACGTGTGGGTGACGCAGCTGAGATCTGAATTCACATGCTCCGACTCAAATCCAGCCTTCTTTCTGCTTGCCTCTATCGTTCATTTGGCAATTAAATGAGCTTGGGGTAGTGGTCGCAGTGGGATGGCGGAGACAAGTTCAGTCGTGTCTGACTCTTCCAGAGACGCCATTTGGGGTTTTCTGGGCAAAGATGCTGGAGTGGTTTGCCATTTCCCTCTCCAGCTCATTTTACAGATGAGGAAACTGAGGCAAACAAGGTTTAGTGACTCTACCAGAGTCACACAACTAGTACATGTCTGAGGCTTAATCCGAAATCAGGTATTCCAGGGCTGGTACCCTACACACTGCACTACCCAGCTGCAGAATGGAAATGAGTATAATGTTATGTAAAAGCTAGTTGTTTAAGTGAGAGACAAAGAGATATTTGTATACCATATAAATTAATACTTATACTTCATATATATTATATGACATTCATATATTGTATATTTGGGGGGGGTATTTTTTCTCCACTGCATAGTCACAAATTGTTCTTTTCTTACCTTCTCCATGGTCACAACCACAGTTTATGGCTTTACCAACCTCCCTGACTTCCTTTAAGTCCTACCTAAAATCACACCTCCTACAGGAAGCCTTCCATAACCCCTCTTAATTCCAGCACATTCCCTCTTTTAATTATTTCCTATTTATCCTATATGAATGGTAGGTGGTACAATGGATAGAGCAGGAGGCCTGGCTGGAGTCAGGAAGACATGAGTTCAAATGTGACCTCAGACACTTACTAGAGGTGTGACCCTGGGCAAGTTACATAACCCTGTTGGCCCAATTTCCTCATATATAAAATGGGATGGAGAAGGAAATGTCAAACCACTCCAGTATCTTTGCCAAGAACTCCCCAATGGGGTCATGAAGAGTCAAACACAACTGAAAAATGATCAAATAACAAATTTATCCAGTTATACAGTGTACTTTGTGTATATTTGTAGGCATGTTTTCTCTCCTATTAAATTGTAAGCGCTTTGAGGGCAGAAACTGTCTTCTGCTTCTTTTTGTATCCTCTGTGCTTAGCACAATACCTGGTATAAAGTAGGAATTTAATATATGCTGATTAGCACCTAAAGCCTACATTATGAAACAATATGATATAGTGGAAAGAGCATCGGGACTGGGAGTCAGGAGGCCAGGATTATAGTTTTAGCTCTGCCATTATCCTAAGCAAATGTGTTTAGATTCTCTGGGTTTCAGTTTCCTTATCCACGAATAAATGGTTGGACTAGATGGCCTCTGAGTTCTGTCTATCCATCAAAGAAGACATCATCAGGTAAAATGAGATGTTTTCAGATTAAGCCTAGGAATTCAGCAAAATTAGATATTAATAAAGAGCTTAAATGGATACAGTGCTTTATAATATACAAAATTCCTTTTTATCATAACAACCTAGTAAACTAGGTAGTTCAGAAACTTCCCATTTTACAAATGTTTCCACTAAAGACCCAGTACTTCATTGTGTCTGGGAAATTACTCTGGGCTCTTGAAAGCTATGAAATCTGAATACAAGCTCTGACAAGTCCTACTGTGCTATAAAGATTTTGATTGCAGGCCCAGACACTGTTTCTATTGTCTGAGAGCCTACCCAACTATATTCAGAAGGGATCATCACCAGAAAGCTGACCGTTGGATGATTAGTTGTTTTTGGCTGGAGCAACTTTTAAGTTGTCCACTAAGGCTGATCTTTTGAAATCACAGATCTTTGATCTATCAAAGCATTTTACAGAGGAGGAAACAAGTTTAGCAAGGTTGGTTAAGGGGTATAACCATAGGTTTCTTAATGCCAAATTCAGTATGATTTCTACTATACACACTGTTTTTTGAGATAATGTGCTGCCATGTTTAAATTATTCACGAACTGCTATACTTGTAAACAATATACAGCTAGTTTCCGGTGGAGAAAAGATGAATCAACTTTGGAAAAATGAAAAAAAAGTGTACTTGGAAATTTCCACTTGGCACATTAGGAAAAAAATTAGTTAAGTGATAAGGGATAAAAAGTAGGTCAATGCTTAAGACATAAAAAAATAGAATGAACAAAGAATATTTTTTATTTTTAAAGTTCAGTCATCTGAAGTCATTCAGTTTGGGTTAGATTTCTATTGTCATTACTCAAAAATTAAAAGTAAATTGTTCAAAATGTAGAGTAATGACAAATCCTAATGGATCCTGTTACAAACAATTTCTAATGGTGATCTACCATAACATTCAATATTAGGTTTAGTTGTATTTAAAATATTCATCAGTTGTTTGAGAGAAAAACAGTACATGAATGAAAAATCCAGCTGATGCTAATGTGGAAGGTTTATCACGACAAGTAATGAAACATAAATAATGCAAAGGGAGAATAAAAATGGGAATTGGACTTTTTTAAAAGGAATACAAATAGAAAAATTTTAATATGCTTTTTTTTCTGTAGAAATAACGAGTATGTATATGCAATAGAGAAGAGAAGCCCAAAGAGTAATACAGGTTAATGCAACTTGACAAACGGGTAAATTATGAGGCCAAAAGGAAATAAACAAACAAATGAAGAAATCAAAATAGTTTAAGTAGCATCTCTAACATGAGTCCCTATCCCTGTACTTGGGAATATAGGAGAAAAAGAAGAAAAAGCATAAAAAAGTATTTTTTAAAATATCCTCAAATATGGTTAGGGAAGTATCACCTATGAAAAAATTCTCTCTAACAGGATAGCATTAGGATAAAGCCTTCATTTTATATCGATCTATCTATCAGTCTGTCTGTCTGTGTGTATACACAGTAAGGGTAATGGTAATTCAGACAACTTAAAATCAGAGTCATTAGAAAAGCCTCAGCAGAGAGGACATTTTTCCTTTTCCTTAAAAATAGCAATTATTTGTATAAGTAGAAAAGAACAGGGAAAGTTTGGGAGTGAAAGAATAGTATGAAGAAAGGTAAACAGGTGACATAACAGGCATGAAAACAGGAATATTAACCTGATGTAACTTTAAAAATCCACTACAGGGAATGGAATCATGGAGACTCAGGGTTGTTACAGGCCTGCTTGTCTGGCAGCACCTGTCTGAAGCATCAGTCTCCTCTCTAACATCCCTGATAAGTGGTTATTCATTCTCCAGTCAAACATGACTTTAGTTTTGAGCCTAGAAGAATGCTGGTTTCATTCAATGAAACAGGTAAATCAGGAAGAGGAATCTATTTCTGGAGGAAAAAATAATAATTACATCTGTCTTTTTACATGTTAAATTTAAGGGAACAGAATGAAAGAATGTCAAGAAGATACTTGAAGATGCAGGGCTGAAGCTTGGAGAGATGGTATCACAGTTTGGGAGACATCCCAATAGCAGTCATATGGCTAGAGTTATGGAAGTGGATGAAATCTCTAAGAGACAGAAGAACAAGAGAGGCACCTAGGAGCAATGACAGAAGTGTTATCCAAGGAAAAAAGAGAGACCTGGTTTAAATGCCACCTTCAAAAAATTGTGTCTCAAATTCTGTGTGTTTCATGACCTCTCTGGGCCTTAGTTCTCTCATCTGAAATAACAAGAGTAATAATGACAGTAATAACTAGATAGCAATCTAAGGTTGTCAGTGTGCTTTTACATATATAATCTTATTTCTTAGTGATCATAATAGAAATAGGGATGTCAGTCAATACGTGTGGCACTTAGATCATAAGGTTGTTGTGAAGATCAGATGAGATAATATACTTAAAAGCCCTTTGTGAACCTTACAGAATTATAAAGTAGGAATTATTATCATCATCTTCATTATTATTTTTTTTTTGCTTTTTGGAGGGCAGTTGGGGTTAAGTGACTTGCCCAAGGTCACACGGCTAGTTTTTTGTGTTAAGTGTCTGAGGCCGGATTTGAACTCAGGTACTCCTGACTTCAGGGCCGGTGCTCTATTCACTGCGCCACCTAGCCACCCCCATCTTCATTATTATTATTGTCATTCTTATTACTTAGGACAAAAGTCTGAAAGAATAGCTAAGGACCAAACTGGAAGAAACAACCATATTTATGGGGACATAAGAATTAAAGCTAGAGAAAAAGAGTTGTCAGTGAGGTAGCATAGTACCAACATGATATTCACAGCATCTACAGTGATTATGAATATGCCAGTGTAATTCTGAATAGCAAAATATAACAGACTCTCCACATGGAAGACAGAACCAAAATATTTATTCAAACACCAGAAAACTGAATCCCAACAACAAAAAGCCAAATCCACCATAGCAACAAAGAATACTAAACACAATAACCATGCTGGAGGTACCGCCATCCCCAAGCCTTCTCCATGTTAGGGCCTTCCCACAGACGAATATTTACATATCTGACTGCCTGCTTCCTCTCTCTTTCTCAACTCTAACTGCTCTGACCAACTTCCTCTAGGCTCTCTTCCACCCTTCCTGCTCCATCCATTCAGCAAGCTCCTCCTACCACAGGTTTCATGTAACTCAAACTCATATGACTTAAGCTTCCATGTAACTTAGGCAGGTCACATGATGGGCCTATCAGTGGATGAGAAAGATCTCTGAATTTACATTGCCATTACAGGTAGGAGAACAAGAAATACATGACTCAGAAACAAAGGCCAGGATCTCTATGTACAACATTTTAGGCAGGACATTGAAAATTTGAAGTGTATCCAAAAGGGGGACAACCAAGATAGTGAGCACCTTAAGACCAAATGGATCAGTGGAAGGGACTGGCACTGTGTAGTCTAGATAAGAGATAATTTAGGAGACTATACTAGCTGTCTTCAAGTATTTAAAGGCCTTAGGTTAAAAAGCTCAAGGTCTCCTACTGCATCCTGGGCCATCTCCAATCATCCTGATCTCCATCTGACCACTGGACCCAGATGGCTCCAGAGGGGAAAGTGAGGTTGGTGACTTTGCTCAGATCTCTAGGAATCCAATTCATTTGCAAGTCATGGCATCATCTTCTTGATGTCATGGTCCTCTTGGAGAAGGAAGCACAAACCACAAAGGGTTGCCACACGGAAAGGGAATGAGATGATTCACTTAGCTGTAGACAGTACAATTAGGAGGAAGAGGTAATAGCTATAGAGAAAACATACAACGTTTAATATAATTATGGACATAAACCCAAATCCTGCGACTATTTTGTATATACCTATAAAAGTAAATATTGTTTCCTCTAGTAGACTATAAGATCTGTAAAGGAAGGAACTGCCTCATTTATCTTTCTCTATCCCTTGTACCTACATTCCTTGCATGGTAGATGGTATTTATTGATTGATTGATCCATCTTTATTTTCCTAAGCTCATTGTTTATCCTACCTGTTCTTAACTCTTTACAAATTGGTCTTCTATGACCAATAACTAATAGGAACTAATTCCTTGAAACATGACTAAGGACCTAAACCCTCTGGGTTTTCATTTTGCTCTTCCCTAACTTTCCTGACAGCTTAACTCCTAAATCTTTTTATTCTCTAAGCTTATTCCCAGGGGTCATCAACTTGCTTCATTCATTTCTTAATTACCTCTCTTCCCCCTATTATTCTTCCATGGCCATAATAAGTGTATGCCTGATTCTGGCATCTATTCCCTCTTCCATTTCTACCATGCACTGCCATATGCCCAGACCCCAGAGTAAGTAGTCTAGGATTTATTTTCAAGTGAAAATACTGTTCAAGTTCAGAAATCTTCTCTAGCTCTTCTGTAGTCCCAGAAGAGGATGGTACCTTCCAGCCCAAAATATACCCTTGCTAATTTTGGATTTGATCACCTGAGTGCTTTGAAACAGGTTAATTTAACACTCTACAATCCCAGGCTCGGGCTCAGGCAGTTAGGAGGTTTGCACATCAATTTGTGGATGTGTGGATGTGTGTGTGTGTGTGTGTGTGTGTGCATGTGCTCACATTCCTATGTGATCATTTCGTATCTAAATTTCTCTCTTCTTCCTCCCCTCTCAGCCTAACCCTCTACCTTCTCTCTGGACCAAAGGAAAGACAAGAGATAGTGCACCCACACAAATAGCATGCTCATCTCTCCAAAATACAATAAGCCACTACTGTGAAAGTGCAGAGTGCTGAGTCACCGTATCACACAATATCCTAGAGAAGAATCTGATCTGTTAAATCATAGATATGATAAATTCTTGGGTAATATAGAGGAAGTATGAAAGCATTGTTTTAGGAAAAACCACATGTCCTTGCTTTACAGGATTGATTGTAAAAAAAAAAAAAGAGGAGGGGTCCATCACCTTGGGTCTGGAAACTTTTTTAAATTAATACCTATTTTAGTGTAACTGGTTTGTTTCCTTTATAATCCTGCGGATTTTATTTTATGCATTTTAAAACATTATTCTGAGAGTGGTCCATAGGTTTCATCAGACTGCCAAAGGTTTCCCTGGCACAAAAATGATTAAGAACCCTTGAAATATAGGGAGATAGGCAAGCTAAAAAGATATTCTGGTGATTTAGGCATGATGTAGTAAGTAACTACCCCAGGATGAGAACTATAGTGATGGAAGTCAAGACATTAATTCAAGAGACATTTTGATGCCTTAATTTACAAGACTTGGTAAATGCTTGGATGTGGGGGGTGGGAAAGAAGGAAGAGTCAGAGATGGCTTAATGTGTTCAATCCTGGAGAACTGGTAGAGTGATATTACCATTTAAAAACTGGGGAAATTGGAAAGGAGA
Source organism: Pseudocheirus occidentalis (assembly GCA_028646575.1). Taxonomy (NCBI): domain Eukaryota; kingdom Metazoa; phylum Chordata; class Mammalia; order Diprotodontia; family Pseudocheiridae; genus Pseudocheirus; species Pseudocheirus occidentalis. Next base: position 146,185,037 of record CM053594.1, on the reverse strand, counting down.
GCAAGTTTTCCAGGGAAGAAAAAGGGAGCAATAATTTAGGGAAAGTAATATATCTGTGATTAAATACATATACATACATTTACATGTATATATATGTATATATCTACATATACACACACAAATATATGTATATGTATGCAGAGAGAGAGAAATAGAATATTTAACATTAGTCAGTGTTATTCTTTAAAACATGCAAAAGGAGAAGAATAGACTCAGTGGCCTCTAAGATTCCTTCCAGCTCTAAATCTAATTAAGAGAAATAAAAATAGTCAAGACAAACTTCATTTTATGAGCAAAGACGCCTGCAAAATTGGCAACTATATAAGCAAGTATACACACACGTATATGTTGGCATAGTGATCAAACTATGCTATTTCACTATGCAAATCTAGGTGGAAATTAGATTTAAAAGATAAAGTACATTGATAAAGCTAGAACATTTTAGTTATATGGCAAAACAGAATTTATACTTTCTCTAAACTATTATAACCACTAGAGGTCAGATTGACAGACATTTTTTAAGATGTTACAGTACATCTATACTGTTTTCTCTCACTATGTGAGATGTGGCCTATGATAATGTTACTACTTTAAGTAGTAACTAAATTAAGAATCATAGTATGTTCTCATGATAATAACAAAAATACTACATACTGCTAATGATATAATAATATTCTCAGGTTCATTTGTATGTTGTCATTTTCACCTCTATAGAGTATCTCTATTGGATGTTTCAAATGTCTCTTAGACATTTGAGATTAAACAGGTCCAAAGCTGAACTCATTATCTTTCCCCCAAATGTGTGCCTTTTCCCACCTTCCACATTTCTGTTGAAGATACCACTATCCTTGAAGACTCCTGAGTTCTGAAGTTATATACATAACCTTAGCATAATCTTCACCTCCTACTTTCCCTCACCCCACATTTTGACTCAGTTGTAGATGTCATTTGTACCTCCATACTTCTCCTAAATTAATACTCACTAATAACACCCTACCTTTCACACAACTGCTAATGAACAATACCAGAGTTGAGGCCTTCATCACCACTCACCTAAAGTATTACAATCACCTCCTAATTGGTCTCCTTAATTATTTTATGCATCAGGTCCCCCGAGTAGAAGGTACCCTTAATGGTAGTACTCTCTTAGTTGGGGTTTGATGTCAAGACGAAATAAAGCACTTGCAAGTCACTGAACAATTAACAAAAGGAAGTTTACTTTTTCCTAACAGAGCAAGGATAAACAATATGAATACAGTGACGATTCCCTCCTCTAGACCCCCTCTCTTTTCCCAATCCCATCTCCATATGGAAATACATCTGGGTGTATCAACAGAGAAGGAAATGGTAACTGGTGTGGTCTTCAGAAATCCACCAAGTCTGAGGGGTCCCCAAACTCAAGTGGCTGGTACTTTTTATGCCTCTAGGTGTCACAGAATCTGCACTGGGAAAGCTAGGGCTAATTAGGTACTAAGAACATTTTTGTCTTCTTCTAGAGAAATATAATCCCTAAATATTAGGGATGGAACTGGGGCTTGGGCTTCCCTATGTTGTATGTATTGGAGGGAGAGGGGTGTAAAGAAACTGCATCAGAGAAATGCTCATCCTGTCAAACTCCTTGGTGTTTTGTAGAATTATTTTTCTGCAATATTGTCAGACACCTTAAACAAGTATGAAAACAACAGCAAGGTTAGCTACCACACTGATGGTAGACCAACTTCAAAAGGCTATAAGCCAGGACTAAAGAATTTAGGTGGCCCTGGGAAGAGATAGTGAAGGTATACTGCAACCCTTCCTGGATGGAAACAAACTGCTCCTGGCTAAGTTCATCACAGGGATAGAGAAAAATTCATCGGCAGGGTTGATAGCCCGATACCATTCACCCGGGGCTTGGGTTATCTGGTCTACAACATTGATCACATCAGGAACAGCCATAGTGATAGGCATGACAACTTTATTCAGCTCCTTGCAGTCCACTGATAAACTTCTTCACAGGTAACTTAGGGGTGTTGAAAGGGGAGCTGGTATAAGGAAGAACTCTAGATTCTTCATCTATATCACTGGAGAAGAAATATCTTTCATCTTCCTGGGGACCTGATATTGTACAGTGTTAATGACATGGGATGGTTCAAACAACTTTAAGGGTTTCTGTTTAATTCAACTAACAGTAACATTGCTGAAAGGGCCCACACAGATAATAAGCACACAATACGCCCTCCCTCCATGGTCTGTCTTCTGTGGCCTCTCCTAAATGAACCAAATGGGGTACGGATAACCCATTTTAGAGGCTACTTCAGCTTTGTATGGGCTAGAAGGGTCTCTAATATCCTAGTACTGAATTCCCCTCTACAGAATTACTAACACATCTTTGGGTTGATCATCCATTGCCTTCTGGAGTCACATCCAAAGGTCCTTGCCAGAAAAGGGGACATTGCCCTCTGCCCACCCTTCAAGTGGAGCTCTACCCAGAAAACAGAATCTAATTGCTTCTGCCTCTGAGACAGGCTGAGCATAGGTGTGACAAGCTATGGGTGTGAAAAATAAATCCAGTATATCAAATTTATTTTCTTTAGGAACTTCATTTCTGCTTTCCCCCTTTGCAGATCGTCATCTGGTAACTGGCTGCAAATTTATCTTTATGAGTTCAGGGGTAAAAAAATTCCCAATCTCAGCTACCTTTATTTTCCCATCTAGAGGCTCTTATTGATTTAAATGACTAGAATGGACTATTAAAGTCCATTCTCAGAGAGCTCACCTAGCCTACAACTTCAGAGAGTGCCTCAGGTTTGGCTGCTTTAGAACATGTCCTCTGGAGACATTGCTCCAGAAGCTTATCAGAATTTCTGTTTGAACTTCTCCTGCAACCACTCTACATCCTTAGTGGAAAAGATCCACCTACTCTCTGTGGGCTTGGAGCCACCTTTCTCCTAAAAGCTGCAAGAAGATAAGTCTACAGTTTTCTTACCACCAGTGGGAATTCCCCAAATTCTTTCTTCATGTCAGTTTTCTTCTCATAGCTCTGATCTTTGTATGAACTTGAACCTCAGAGTCAAAGACCTAAGAACTTCCTACATGGGATCAGAAGAGTTCTTGTGCCTAGGAGCCATGCAGTGTCCTACCATCCAACCACCTGCCCCTCTTCAGTTCTTGTCCAAATCGACCACAATGTGAGCCACATCTTCCCAAACCTACACCAAATATCAGAGATGGTTTCACTGCTAGCCCTTTCTTAGTTCAGGTTCAATGTTGGGATGAAGTACAGCTAACAAAAGGGGTTTACTTTGCCATAAAACAGTGAAGATATGCAACTAGATCACAGTGACTTCTCTGGACTCAGCTTTTCTCATCTCTCTATGGAAACGAGTCTGGTCATCAGGGCATAATGTGGTGAAGGATGTGGTGACTCACGCAGTCTTTAGAAATCCACCAAGTCTGAGTAGGCTCCCCAAATTCCAGTGGCTGGAACTTTTTAAGCTTTTAGGTGACCAGAAAGTTGCATTACGGAAACTAGAGCCATCTGATCCCAAGAACAGTTGTTTCCTTTTAGGGAAAGCTAATCTTGAATTATTAGGAAAGAAATAGGAGCATGGGGCTTCCCATGTTGTGGGTGGGATAAAAAAGCTGCCCCAGGGAAATGATGGTCCTATCCCACTGCCTCTTTTGTGTCTTCCCCTTTCACTCTATCTTTCACGCAACTGCCAAAGTCATGTCCCTTAAGATTATATGTCATGTCCCCATAAGGTCATATGTCACTCCCCTACTTTGTAAATTCCAATAGCTCCCTATTATCTCTAGGATCAAGTAGCCTCTTTGGTTGGAATTTAAAGTGATTCACAGTCAAGCCACAACCTTCCTTTCTAGCCTCATAATACATTACTTCTCTCTGTATTCTACAGTCCATCCTGAATGCATTTTCTTGCTGTTCCTCTCTCATATCTAGCATACATTCCCTGCTGACCTGAGCCTGTTAGAATATCCTTTTCTTTCAAAACCAGCATCATCTTCTATATGTTGTCTTTTGTGATTCACCCCATCCCCCAGGTGCTGGTGCTCTTCCCCCAAATTACATTCTATTTCTTTTGTATATGTATTACATACACATGCATGCAGCTCATCTATAGAGTCTGAGAGTCCTTATCCCCACCCACACACTGACAAACCAGGTCCCATGGAGCAAAACTAGCTATATGACCTCAGATCTCTTTGGATTCCCTTGAGGGGTTGGAATGTCCTAACTCTTTCAGCCTAAGACCCTATTTCAGAGCATTCTGCCCAACACCACTCTCCTGTTATAATTAGTATCTCAGTCAATAAATATTTAGTAAGTGCCTGCTATGTGCTGCTAGGCACTGTTCTAAGTGCTGATTATACACTTTCTGCCCTCAAGGAACTATTGTTGTTCAGCATTTTCAGTTATGTCAGACTCTTCTTGATCTTGGGACTTTCTTGGCAAATATACTGGAGAGATTTGCCATTTCCTTCTCCAGCTCATTTTACAGATGAGCAAACTGAGGCAAACAGAGTTAAGTGCCTTGGCTAGGGCCACATAGCTAGTAAGTGTCTGAGGCAAAATTTGAATTCATATAGATGAGTCTTCCTGAGTCCAGATCCAGCAGTCTATCCACCGTACCACCTAACTGCCTTCACCATCTGTATCATTGATCAACTTTGATTCACACCATAATATAATTTAACCGATTAACTTTTACAAAAAGAAATTTACTTTATCTTATGCAAGAATGGAAGTATGAAACCTCCCGTCTCATGGTGGTAGGGAGTGAGAGTACTCCTATATACCACATCAGTCAGTCTCTATGGAGAGTAGCTTCTACAAAGCATTGTTGCACCAAATTCTCTTCCAAATGTGGCACAGCCAATAGACAAGTAGCTCCCTGTAAAGCCAATCATAGCAGCTCTCCTGAGAACTGCTGCTGTGAATAACTTTAAGGGTCTAATCCATAGTATAATGAACCCTCTATTTATTCAGCAATAAACTAAAGCATAACATTCAAGAAACTAAAGGATAACAATCACAATAACATAACAACTTATTCCTAAGGTGGCCACATAGTCTTAAATAAAACCTATCATTCAGCATATCTTATAGTTATCTTTCAGGGGTAGCAGAAAACACAGACACCATCCACCTCTGGGTCATAATAAGTTACAATCTCCTTAGTTAATACAGAATATCCAAGTAAAGTCTACTTTCAGTTTGACTCGAGGCTGGCTTCCAAACCCCACGGCTTCCTCAATGGGCTGACCAATCCCAACTCTTGCCTAGATTCACATGTAGGCAACTCTCCATGCCTGTTCCAATCTCAGCTTATGGGGACTGTTCCATTCCAAGCTCTTCACAGTTTCTATTTCTAGGAAAATAAATCTTAACAGGATTACAACAATGTTTACACAAATTACCAGCACCATCATCTCAATTTACTTTCTGTGTGAGAAACCAATATAGAAGAACAGACAGAGCTTCTGTCTGAGAAAGTAACAGATCAACAGACAAAACACCAACATCACAAACATTGTCTCTCTTAGTTCTTCCTGTTCCCAGATGTGTTCATGCTCTTATCTGCTCCTTCCTCTTCTACCCTTTTTGCAAGCTTCTCCCACCGTGGTCTCCCATCTGATTACATTTGGTCTATTAAGGGGCAGGGGAGATATTCAAATTCCCTTAGGCCTGTTAAGGTCAGGGAAGTTCTTCAAACTCCCTTACACCTATTAAGAGCAATACAACATATACTGTTTCCAATAAAAGACTCTTGATACAATTAAAGGTGAGACTCAAAGGCACTTGATTAGCTAAAACTCAATCTAGAAGAAACAGCAAAAATCCTATTTTGCTTGCCATTGCACTCTCTTTCTTGTAGAAACTAGAATCACAGTGTTGATCCACTGATGGACTATGTCAAGTCATTCTCTCAGGGTCTTGTACCTCAATGAACTTATAAACTTGGGCACTGATTTCCTTCACTGGACCTCTGGCAGCTTGCTCTTCCAAGTTTTCAAAGCTTACAAGGTCAGAACATAGTCCATCCCACCTCTTTCACAGGAAAGAATAGAGATAACAGGGCCAGAAGCAACAGCAGGGCCATGTGCTCATAGTTTCATGTAGGTCATTAGAACTAGCTTTCTCCCTACCTGGAGGCTTGCCTCCTTATTCAAACATAGCCAGGCAGGGAATAGAGACTTGTTTGACTTCTTTGTTCCCTTTGAGCACACACTTAGTTCTAGTTCAGTGACCAATTAAGAATCCATTTGTTTACCACATGGTTAAGAGACTAGAAATCATCTGGAGCTCAGACCCCCTATTCCATATCATGAGATACTTTTAGAAGCATGTTCAGCAAACACATCCTCCCTGGTATGAGTCATCATTGTCCAATCCCTTGTTACATGTACATATTTACTCCTCCCTAGTAAAATGTCAGATCCTTGAGGGTTGAAACTGTTTCACTTTTTAAATTTGAATCTCAGCTTAACATGAGACATGGACAATAATTAGGCTTAATAGATGTTTATTAATTAATTGATCTGTCCCCTCCTCATTATCACCTTTGCCACCAAGCTAGTGCAAGCCTTTGTTGCTACTTGAATAAATTGTAGCAATAGTCTCCTTTCTTTATTCTCTCCCACTTCCCATGTATTCTCCCTACATGTGTCAGCAACATTTTTGGGAAAATGTCAGAATTCCAGGCATAGAAGGACCCTCATTCCCAACAGACATAGAAAAAGAAGGTATCTTATCAAATTCTTTCTATGATACGATTATGCTATTGATACCTAAACCAGAGAGGTTCAAAATAGAGAAAGACATTACATATCATTACTAGGAGTGTTGAGGGGCAACTAGGTGATACAATGGGTAGATAACTGGCCCTGGAGTGAGGAAGACCAAGTGCAAATAGTCATTTAACCCTATTTGCTTCAAGTTCCACATCTGTAAAAATGAACTGGAGAAGGAATTGGCAAATCACTTCAGTGTATTTGTGACAAAAACTCCAAATGCAGTCGTGAAGAGTTAGACATGGCTGAAAATGACAAAATAATAACAACAAACTCTAATGAACATTGGTGCAAACATTTTAAATAAAATATCATCAAAGGGGCTACAGCAACATATTGCAAAGATTATGCACCATGACCCGACTGGATTTACATCAGGAATGCAAGATTAGGTTTTACTAGTAGAAAAGTTGTAAGTATAATTGACCATTTTAATAAATAAGAACAACAAAAACTACATGACCATATCAATAGATGCAGGATAGCTTTTGACAAAACATAGCACCCACTTCTATAAAAAAACAACCTTGAAAACAGGAAAAAAATAGAATTTCATAATATGAAAAATATTATATATCTTAAACCAAGAACCAGTATTATCTAGAATGGGAAAAAGTGATTACTTTCCCATAAGATGAGGAGTGGAACCTGGATATACATTGTAATCAATTCTAGAAGTGTTAGCTATAGTAATAAAACAAGAAAAAGAAAATGAGGAAATAAATATAAATAAAGAAGAAACAAAGTGATCACTTTTATAAATGATAGGATGATGTACATAGAAAACTCTTTAAAGTCAAGTAAAAATTAATTGAAACAATAACTTCAGCAAAGTTTCAGGACATAAAATATATCCATATAAATCATAAGCATTTATGTATAATACTAATAAAACATGACAAGAAGAAATAGGAAAATTTTATTTAAAATAACTATGGAATTGATAAAATACCTGGAGAATACCTACTAAGATAAACACAAGAACTAAACGAATGCAACTATAAAACATTGTTTAAGGAAATAAAGACAGAACTACATAATTGTAAAAATATCCATTGTTCATGGGTAAACTAAGTCAATATAATATAAATGACAATATTACCTAAATCAATTTACTTATTCAGTGTTGTACCAAGCAAATAACCAAAAGAATATAAATCTAGGGAAAAAAATCACTGGGAGAAAAAAAACAGATGAAGGTGGAAACAGAGCCTACTCAACAGTTCCAGATCTCAAATGCCACTAAAAAAAAAATAGTTATCTTTTTTTATTTTTTGCTTTTTGGAGGGCAATTGGGGTTAAGTGATTTGCCCAAGGTCACACGGCTACCTTTTTGCACTAAGTATCTAAGGCCGAATTTGAACTCAGGTACTCCTGACTCCAGGGCCGGTGCCCTATTCACTGCACCACCTAGCCACCCCCCAAAAAATAGCTATCAAAACAATTTGTTATTGGTTAGAAAAAACAGAGAGCTCAATCAGTGGAACAGATTAGATATACAATGTATGAAAGCAAAAAAAAAAAAACAGAGTAGGCAACTCAGAGTTTTCAGCTAAGGTGAAGTAACATAAGAGATTTACCATTTGATAAAAACTGGGGAAAATTGGACAGCAACATGCCAGAAATTAGGTTTAGACTTATACCAAGACAAATTCCAGACAGATACATGGCCTAGATATAAAAAAAAATCACACCATAAACAAATTAGAAAAACAAGAAAGAAATTGCCTTTCAGATCTATGAATGGTAAAAAGTTTATGGATAAATAAGTTACAGAAAAGATCACAAAAGATAAAGTAGATCATTTTTATTATATAAAATTTAAAAGTTTTTGCCTAAACAAATGCAGCTAAAATTGGAAGAGAATCATTTTATGGAGAAAAATATCTTGGCATCACATTTCTCTGATAAATATCTTATTTCCAAAATATATAAGGAACTGTTCAAATTAATAAGATCATTTCCACAATTGTTAAATGATACAAACAGACTGTTCTCAAGAAGAGAAACTCACTGTTACAATGGAAGGGAAGAATGGGAAGGCAAAAGGGAATGGGGCAACCTTACTCTCATTGAAGTTGGCTTAGGGAAGGAATGATATACGCTCTAAATTGGGTGTTACCCTACAGGAAAGTAGGGGGGATGGGGATGAGAAGGGAGGATGATGGAGGGGAGAGCAGGTTGGAGCAGGAAGGGTTGTTAGAA
>CM053594.1:146156031-146169896 GCA_028646575.1 Pseudocheirus occidentalis | reverse complement strand
CAGTTGATGTATAGCTTCTAGGCATTCTTCAATTGTTTTGGAAGCATTTGGTGTGGGAGTTCTGAGTTCTGGGCTCTCTTCTTCCCGTTCCATGCTTTGACCCTTTTTATCCATAAAAAAGGATTCTAGAGTTTTACTGGTGTTTTTACTTTGCTTCCTCTTCCTCATGTTGGCCAACCAATTAATTGTTTGGTTGTTTTTTTTTGGTCTGTGAAACTCTGCTTCCAAGGGGGGAAGCTCTGTTCCAAATCGCTGGGGTTTTCCCAACTGCCGAAGCTATTAAGGGGGTGTTGCAAGTCCCCCCCAGCTTTGGCTTGCTTAAAATGCACCCCAGGACCACCAACCCAAGACCACAATCTGGATCCAGGCCACTCAACGCAAGAGCACTTGGCCCTGATCAATCAATTCAGCCCCCCTGTGGAGCGCAAGCCAGGGGCTCTGAAGCAGCCTGGTAGAGGCCACCCTGGTTCCAGCAGTTCCCTTCCCCCACTGCTTCCTTGCCCCTGGGGTAAACTGGCCGAACTGCTTTACCAACCCCAAATTAATTTTCAAAGTTTCACTTTCACTAACCTGTCTCTGAGGATTTGAAGATTCCCTTAGGCAGGTGCTTTAGATTTTCTTTGAAGTAGAGGCTTGGGAGGCTCATTCCTCCTGGCCGCCCTGGGGCCTAGTTTGGCTGACTGGGTCTCTGTTCTGCTCTGGTGCGAGCTGCCCCTCTCCCCGCCCGTTCCTCAAGCCATGGCAGATGTGGAGGTGCTGGAGGCTGTAGATCTCTCCTGCAGACTGGCTCCGGTGCCCGCTTGGCTCAGCTCAGCCAGGCTACTTCCCACCACCCGGGCCTGGCCGTGGTCTCGGCTTAAGGCTGTTCCAGCCTCCGTTCTTGGCTGCCGTGATGAACCCCTGCTGCCGAGCTGCCTTCAGCGAGAGGTGTGTTCTCTGTATTTTGATACACTTCTTAAATACTGTTTCAGGATTATAGATTTTGAAATAAGCTTTTAAAACACTGTCAACTGGCAATCTCAACTTCTTGACATGAATATTAGGTTTATTACATGAGAAATGAATATGCATGTGGAAACCAAAGAGTTCACAACTATACAGAAGTCTGCATGCTTATGATAGCAGGACAAAGGAAGGAGGAGATACCAGAATTTCTACCTAAAGGAGTGTGGTATAGGAGGGGAGAGGTGCAGTAAAGATGGGAGGACAAAATCCCACCCAAAGGGGAGGAGCAAGTGACAGCAAAAGCCAGGTTCTTTTCCCTTGGGAACTACTAGACTAAGAAGATATGATGGTCTCCTTATTTACAAGCGTCTCAGCTGTACAAGCCTAGTGCAGACTGTCTGGCACCTGTCTTGACTCCCAAAGACACACAAGGAGTCTAGTTTGGGATGCAAACAACAAATTATGTCAGCTGGAGATGGGGGTGCATTTTGTCCTTGACACGCTCAGGGCCTCCTGGCTCTGTGTCCAGTGTTTCTGGAAAATATAGCAATTCAAAAAGACAAATTCAGAGAACCTTCAACAGTCCTCAACTACATGTGACCAATCTGAGTAAGGAACTAAGATTGTAAATTCTTCTCCCATCCCAGTTCCTACAGTACAAATTACACCAGAATATAAGCAAACAGTAATACATATCTGAAAAACAATATAAAGAATGGAAATATTCCAAGCATTTATGTAAAACAAGTAACAGCTTTGCTCTCAAAAAAAAAAATTCAGTACAGAAGCTACATGACTTTAAAATGTTTTAGTTGAAGAAAAACCAAGATAACTCTAATTAGAATTAAAGTTTTACATACAAAGTGAACTATGAACTGGATTTTAAAGGATAAACAGAAATTAGGCACAGATAAGGCTTAGGAGGGGAAATCAAGTGCCACATATAATGAAAAAAGTATGAGTTAGGGCACAAAAGCTCAAGGGAACAAGGCTTCTTTGGAGAAAACTCTCACTTGATCTATCCATCTCATTAACTCAGAGGTATAAACTTCTCACTCCACAGATAAAACACTGAGGACCAAAGAAGGGGAGAAATGATTGGCCTCTGATCAAGTAGAGGGTAAGTGGAAGAGGTGGGACAAGAATCACTACTCCAGGGCAGAGAATGGCAATGAGAATGAACTAGAAGGTAAAGAAGTAAGAGACATCAAAAAGAAGCAACTAAATTTAATAAATGGAGATGTATGTCAAGGAAGAGTCAATGATAACCATGAGATTTTGAGTAAAAATGACTGGGGAAAGGAAGCAACATTATCAGGCATTAAAGCAAGAAGATTATTTGGTTTGCGGAGAAAGGAGAATTTCCTTGGAAGGAAATTATGACCCTAGAAAACACAATTTTTCCTCCCTCATATTGGCTAGAATTACAAAGTACAAATACCAACAGTTAGACAACATGTAAAGAAAAAAATACAGATCTCAAGAACTTAATTACATTGGTTTTATAATTTTTATGCATTACTCTTCTTTAGAGCAGATAACAAACCTCAAAAAGCAATATCCTGCTTCTTCCTAACTGGAGTTTCCCATAGTAATGAATGCTAGCTTCAACTGTTTGGTTAAACCAATTGTAAAGTACTTAACTACAGGCAACTTCTGGCACATTCTCATTCATCCCATATTCACAAAGTGAAAAATTATAGGCTTCCTCTCTGCTGTTCTCTACCACAGTTTTAACAGATGGTGCAGTTAAATGAGGAAGGTGGCATGGAATATAACTAATGACTAACCATATGTCTCCAGCAAAATAGTATTCTTGTCAAGGATATAATACAGAGTTCTCTATTATTTATTTATTCCTTTAAGATAGGCCTATTATACCACAACACAAACTTACATTAATTTGGAATAAAGAACCTAAAAAAAAAACACACACATACACAATATTTTTGACAAGACTTTCAAGTTCAACCTAAAATGCCAAAAATATTAAATTCAATTCAACAGGATTAATTAAAGACTTACTAAGTGTCAGGTGCTAAGTAGACAAATGTAATCAAACATTTTAAAAAACAGAAACACTTTGTCACCTATTTATACTTTCTTATCTTTGGCCAAAAATTCAGCCATGATAGCAATAATGTAATTGATATGCAGATATTTATTCTCTTAATGAATGACTGGATATTGAGCTAATTATATAAAATCGTCATCTCTCTCAATGACGACATCTTGGCAGTTGCTACACATACTTCAAGTGGGGGAAAGGAGAGAAAGTTATATTTTATTTCAGTAAGGAAGCCATTTCAGTGATGTCAGAGGAACTAAAATTCTGATGTTCTGTAGTCCTCTTGACATTTATGAATAGGCAAGACACTTAGTGGAAAATGCACTAAATTTGGTGTTACAAAACCTGAAATGAAATCCTGGCTTTACTAGTTATCATCTATGTACTCTTCGACAGATCTCTTCACTTCTCAAGCTTCAATTCCCTTATCTATAAAATGAAATGGTTCAACTAGATGATCTCCAAGAACTGGATAATCTCCGAGATCCTTCCCTATTAAAAAATCTTATTATCTCATGCCACTGTAACTCAACAAACATTAATCCCTCAACAAAATCCCTAAGTGAAATGCACTGAGCTAAAAATATTGGTATAAAAAGACCAAAAAAAAAGGATAATCTTTGTTCTTGAAGAATTTACATTTTACTACAGGGATAGTGCCCATATACAAATTAGTGAATAAAAGGTAATTTATGTGAAGACTTCCCTGAAGAGGTGGAGCCTAAGGTGAACTTTAAAGAAAGGTAAGGATTCTGAAAGGCTGCGCTAAGGAAGAAGTATGTACTAGGCATGAATGAATGCAAGGAGGAAGAAGATGTATTGTTGCCTTTGGGGAACACTTAATAGTAGTCCAGTGTGCCTAGAATGTGGATGAATAATGTGAAATACAGTTGGAAGTATAGGTTCTATCACAATATTAGGTGGTATTTGTTGTTACTTAGTTGTTTTGAGCCGTGTCTTACTCTTAATGACCTCATTTGGGGTTTTCTTGGCAAAGATACTGGAGTGGTTTGCCATTTCCTCCTCCAGCTCATTTTACACATGAGGAAACTGAGGCAAACAAGAGTAAATAATTTGTCCAGGGTCACAGCTAGTAAAGTATCTGAAGCTGGATTGACAAGAGAGTCTCCTTGATTCTAAGCCCAGCATTCTATCTACTTTGCCACCTATCTACCCAATACTAGTTAATACATTTTAATAAAAATACTTTAGTAATAAAACTAATTAAAATAATTATAGGCAATCCTTATCTCCAAAAATGAAACAAAAATGAAAAACATTATAATATAAAAGGAAAAGCTTCCAAAGAAATTAGCAAAGAATAATGAGAATTATATCTACCACACAACTAACTCAATTCAGAGAAATGAGGGCTGGACAGGACAGGGAAGAAGCAGCAAAATTTCTCATACTAGAAATGTACTGGAAAACGCAGTTAGGTACATTTTACTCTTAGAAACCTGAAATTAGTCATCTGGTATCACCTCTTCTCCTACTGTCCTGAACCTTTATTACATGCTGTTTTTTCACCCCAAATAACTTGCAAGAAAATATATTTCCCTCTCTTCAGAAAAAAACTTTTACGGGTGTAGAACGTAACATGGCTAATATATGCAGTCATATGTGTATACATGTATATGTCTGTGTGTATGTATGTATATATACATGTACATATATACACATGCAAACTGTCAGACAGTTGATATATTGACTAGTTTTAATTAACTTCTTTGTTTTTGTTAAACGGGGTAGCTCCTATGGGTAGAGGTAAATGAAGGTGATATATAATGGGAATATTGCCTAAGTTAATTTATAGATTATGCACAATATCAGTCAAACAACCAAGGAGAAATCTGATAGAAATAAGCAAAAAACAGCAAAATTCATTTGGAAGAATAAAGCATCTAAAGTTTTATGAGAAATAATGAAAAGAGAGGAAAGTAAAGGATGTTTTATTACCATAGCTCAAACTATAGCACAATGCAGCAACCATTAAAGCCACTGGGTATTAGTGTATAAAAAGCAAGCAGATTAGTGGAACTGTCAAAATGAGAAAGGGAAAAGGGAAAGTGATGAACACTGAGCACATACTACTATATGCCAGGCACTGTGCTAAGCGCTTTATAAATATTATTTCATTTCATCGTCACAACACCCCTGGGAAGTAATCAGTATTATTATCATCCCCACTTTACTGCTGAGGAAGTAGAGACACACAAAAGTTAAGTGGCTTACCCAAGACCACACAGCTAGTCAATGTCTGCAGTGTCTGCAGCCATATTTGAACTCAGATCTTCTAGAATTTCTAGACTCCAAACCTACTGTTCTATTCACTGTAACCACCTAGCAGTCCCTAAAAGACCCAGAAAAACCGAAAATTATAGCCCAATGTTTGATAAATCCCAAAACACAAATTACTGCAAGGACTCCTTTTTTTTTGACAAGTGCTGGGAAAACTAAATAATCTGACAGAAAACCAGAGTTTATACCACAATAAATTCCAATGAAGACATCGCCCAAAAGTAAAAAGATAATGGCATTAAAAAATTAGAAAACAGAAGGAGGTACCTTTCACAATGACTGCTAAAGGAAGAATTCTTTATCCAAGTGATAGACTTGATCAAAAATGACAAAATGAACAATTGTGATCACAGAAAATGTAACTGTCTGAGGCAGGAATTGAACACAGGTCTTCCTGAGTCCAAATCCAACATTCTCCACTGTGCTACCTAGTTGCCCCTAGTTGGCTTACTGTGAAATCAGTCTGGAAAGACAGATTTGAGACAAATAAAAAGACAGACTGATAAGCGAAACTGGTGGGGGAAAAGAATTTGCATCAAATACATACACTGAAAGCATAATATTAAAAATTTAAAGGAAACTGGCACAAATATAAGACAAAAAGCCATTCCTTGATGGATAATGGATAGATGGCCAAAGAATATGGACAATTCTCAATAACAGAATTACAAATTATCAGTGACCACATAAACACATGCTCTGAATCACTAATAATGAGAGAAGGGAACAGAAAAAACTCTAGTGCTTAACCTAGGAGTCTGTGAATTGGCAAATATGATTTTTTTTTAAATAGACAATAGAAATAGTCAATGTGTGAGGAGCTGTGGAAAGACAAGATAAAATTAATACACTGTTGATGGAGCTATGAATTAGTCCAAATGTTTTAGAAATCAACATGTAAATGCACAAAAAAAACTTGACTAAATTGTTAATACTCTTGATCCAGAAAACCCACCATTGGAAATTATACCAAGGAGATCAAAGAGAGAAAAAGAAATCCAAGATATATCAAAATATGCAAAGTAGCATTTTCTGTGCTAGCAAAGAACTGGAAAGAAAATGGATTTTCATCAACTGAGGAATAGCTAATGGAATGTTATTGTACAATAAGAAATGAAGAATTTAAAAATAGAAAAAATGACACAAACATATGCATATACTATACATAGTATATTATAATACATTATAGGCATTTACATATATGTTATAACATGTGCATTATAAGGATATATATTTATTTCTTTATATAAAGCATTTATAAGGACAGTTCCACTTCAACAGGTAATGGTAGGAAATATGAAGACCTGCATCAGGTTGATATCAATGTCAAAGGAGAGAAAAGGGTATGTAAGAGAGGTATTGGAAAGATAATGATTAGAAAGGGATCAAGGGGACCAAAAAATAGAGGAGTCAAGAAAGACATTTAGGTTGCAAGCCTAGTTAACTGGGAGGATACTGGCATACTCAACAGTAATAAGGAAGTTTGGAATTGGGGGAAAGTTTAAAGAAAACATAATGAGTTCCGTTTTGGATAGGTTGAGTTTAAGATAATCACTGGATATTCAGGGTAAAATATTGCACAGACAGTTGGAGATGAGAGCCTAGAGGTCAGAAGAGAGGTAGGGGCTACACACAAAAACCTGAGAGTCATCAGGATAGAGCTGATAGCTGAATCTATGATGAGATCACTAAGTGAAATAGTATAGAGGGAGAAGAGGCCTATAACAAAGAGTAACAGACACGACCTGGGTAAAGATCCTGCAAAAGAGACTGAGGAAGAGAAGACAGGTAGAAAGAGAACTGTCAAAGACCAGTGTCAAGAGGGGGTGGAGCCAAGATGGAGTAAGAGCAGGGACTTGCTTGAGACCTCCCCCAAACCCCTCCATATACCTATTAAAAAATAAATTCTAAACAAATTCTAGAGCAGCAGAACCCACAAAATGACAGAATAAAGCAAATCTCCAGCCCAAGACAACCTGGAAGGTGGACAGGAAGGGTATATCACACCAGGCTAGGAGCAGGGCACAATCAGATGTAGGCCACACCAGCACAGACAGGGCTGAAGCAGGCCTCATGGGACCAAATCACTGGCAGCTGTGGCAGTTTCCAAGCTTCTCAACCCACAACACCAAAGACAACATAGAAGGTGAGTAGGGAAAACTCTGTGGGACCTGAGTGAAAGAGGACTACAATCCATCTCCAGCTCCAGCCCCAGGGGAGTCAAGGTGCTGACGGTGGTGACAGCAGCAGGAGGAGCAGCTTCCGGATGCTTCTGGAGCTCTGAGCCCATGGGCAGTGGGGGATCGATAAATGATACAAAAATCCCTGAAGCCTGGGGCAACGAACCCACTCCCACCCCTACCCCTATCCCCCACATAAACTAGAAGCAGAGTCCTGTCTTGACAAAGAGTTAAAAAGTCAAGTATTTGGCTGGGAAGATGAGCAAACTGCATAAAAAAATTCAGACTACAGAATCTTACTTTGGTGACAAAGAAGATCAAAACATACAACCAGAAGAAGGCAACAAAATCAAAGTCCTGCATCAAAGGCCTCCAAGAAAAATATGAACTGCTCACAGACCATGGAAAAGCTCAAAAAGGATTTTGAAAACCAAGTAAGAGAAGTAGGGGAAAAACTGGGAATAGGAAAGAGAGTGATGCAAGAAAATAATGAAAAACAAGTCAACAGCTTGCTCAAGGAGACCCCACCAAAAAAATGCTGAAGAAAATACCACCTTAAAAAACAGAATAACCCAAGTGGCTAAAGAGATCCAAAAAACCAATAAGAAGAATGCCTTAAAAAGAAAAAAGTGGCCAAATGGAAAAGGAGGTCCAAAAGTTCACTGAAGAAAATAATTCCTTGAAATGAAGCAAATAGAAGCTAATGACTCTATGAGAAATCAAGAAATTATAAAAAAGAACCAAAAGAATGAAAATACAGAAGGCAATGAGAAATATCTCATTGGAAAACCCTCTGAGCTGGGAAATAGACCCAGGAGAGATCATTTTAATATTACTGAACTATCTAAAAGCCATGCCCAAAAAAAGAGTCTAGACATCATCTTTCAAGAAATTAGCAAACAAAACTGCCCTGATATTCTAGAACCAAAGGGTAATATAGAAATGGAAAGAATTCACTAATTGTTTCTTGAAATAGATTCCAAAAGGAAAACTCCTAGGAATAATGTAGCCAAATTCCAGAGTCCCTAGGTCAAGGAGATATTTTCTCCTTGTAATCCAAAAAAGAAACTATTAGAGTATTAGGGAAATACAATCAGGATAACACAAGATCTAGCAGCTTCCACATTAAGGGATAAAAGGGCTTAGAATATGATATTCCAGAGGTCAAAGGAAGTAGGATTAAAGGAGATAGGATTAAAACCAAGAATCACCTACCCAGCAAAACTAAGTATAATACTTCAGGGGAAAAAAATGAACATTTACTAAAATAAAGGATTTTCAAGCATTCTTGATGAAAAGACCAGAGCTGAATAGAAAATCTGACTTTCAAATACTAGAATCAAGCAAACTATGAAAAGGTAAACAGGAAAGAGAAATCTTAAGGGAGTTCAACTTATTAAAGTTGAACTGTTTACATTCCTACATGGAAAGATAATATTTACAACTCATTAGACCTTTCTCAATATTAGGGTAGTTGGAAAAGAGAAAGAAAGAAAGAAAGAAAGAAAGAAAGAAAGAAAGAAAGAAAGAAAGAAAGAAAGAAAGAAAGAAAGAAAGAAAGAAAGAAAGAAAGAAAGAAAGAAAGAAAGAAAGAAAGAAAGAAAGAAGACAGAGAACACAGGGTGAGTCAAATATTAAGGGATGATATCTAAAAATAAAATTAAGGGGTGCGAGAGGAATATATTGGGAGGAGAAAGGGAGAGGTAGAATGGTATAAATTATCTCACGTAAAAAAAGGCAAGAAAAAATTTCACAATGGAAAGGAAGAGGGGGGAGATAAAAGGGAATAAGTGAATCTTACTCTCATCAGATATAGCTTAAGGAGGGAATAACATATACACTCAATTGGGTTATTTTCACCTACAAGAAAATAAAGGGGAAAGGGATGAGGAAGGGGTGAAAGAAGAAAGGACAAATTGGAGGAGGGGGTAGTTAGAAGCAAACACTTTTGAAAAGGGACAGGGTTGAAGGAGAAAATAGAATAAGTGGGGGTGGGATAGGATGGAGGGAAATATAATTAGTCTCACAATATGACTATTACAGAAGTGTTTTGCATAACTATACATGTATAACCTATATTGAATTGCTTGTCTTCTCAATAAGGATGGGTGGGGAGGGAAGAAGGAAGAGAAATTATAACTCAAAAGTTTTAAAAACAAATGTTAGAAATCCATCTTGCCCTACAATAAAATAAGGGGAAGGGGATAAAAGGGGAGGGCCATGATAGAGGGGAGGGCAGAGTAGGGGAAGGGGTAATCAGAATGCATGCCATCTTGGGGTAGGGAGGAAATGATAGATGGAGAGAAAATTTGGAACTCAAAATCTTGTGGAAATGAATGTTGAAAACTAAAAATAAATTAATTAATAATAATTTTAAAAAGAACAGTGTCAAGAAAACCTAGACAGAACAAGGTGATTAGCAATGTCAAAGTCTGCAGAGCGGTCAAGAAACAGTAAGATTGAGAAACTGAGAAAATCAGATTTGACAATTTAATGATCACTGGTAACTCTGAAAAGAACTTTCAGTTTAATGTTGAGGTCAGAAGCCCAATTACAGAGTTAAGAAGAGAAAAAGAGTTAAGAGAGCCTTTGATTCTTTTTTAGCACCATCCTATCACGCTCCAGGCTCTCCTTCCATCTTCTCAGAACTCCAAATATTGTCTCATTTGATACTCACAACCACCTTGAGAGATAGATGCTATTACAATCCCCATTTTATAGTTGGGGAAACTGAAGCAGAAAGAGGTTAAATGACTTGGCCAGGTCTTTCTGACTTCAGCCCTAGCACTATATCCACTACACTACCTAGATGGAAAACAAAAGATGTTTCCAAAGTAGAAGTAACAGGATTTGACAAAGAGTAAGGAGCCAATGATGATACACAGGTTGTGAATCTGAGCAAATGGGAGGATGGAGGTACCTTCAACAGTTACAGAAAAGTTTGGTTTCAGAGGAAACATTTAAATTCCATTTTGGACAGCTGAGTTTAAGACATCTATGAGATATCCAGTTCTAGATGTCCAATAGCTAAGTGGATATGAGACTGGAGGTCAGCAGAGGGGTCATTGCTAGATAAGCAGAAATAAGAATCAGCACCACAGAGGTGATAAATGAAACCATAAGAGCTGATGAGATCACTAAATGAAACAGAACAGAAAAAGAAAACCAAAAGGCCCTGAGGGGAGTCCTGGGGGACACACAAGGGTGGCAGGCATAACCTACATTAGTAAAGGTAAGAAGGCAGGGTCTGAAAAGTAGGAATAGAACCAGCAGAGAATATGGTGTCACAAAAAACTGGAGAGAAGAGTATTAAGGTATAGAAAGTGACTGACAGAGTCAAAGACTGCAGAGTGGTCAAGGATGCGGGTTTAGAAAAAGTCATTAGATTTGGCAATTAAGAGATGATTGGTAACTTTGGAGAGAGCAGTTTGGTTGAACGATGAGATCAGACAGCAGATTGGAGAGAGAGTTAAGAAAATAGTGAAAGGAAACAAAAGGGGAAGTACCCACTGTAGACAGCCTTTTGAAGAAGTTCAGCCACAAAAAGCAGGCAAAATAAGGAAGGAAAGCTAATGAGGATGGACAGATCAAGGGGGGGTTGTTTGAGGATGGGGGAATCATGGGAATGTTTGTAAGCAGTAAAGAAGTACAATAAGGATAGGTCTTACTTTACACATCTACATAAAGCAATTTTTTTAAGTAAAGCAAAGTCAAGGGCTTGAGGGAGGAAAGGAGGCAAGAAGTGCCCTGGAGGAAGGGCACCAGCACAGGGTTCAAGGACATGTGGGGGCTAGGGACAGAGAGCAGGAGAAGGAACATTCAGGAGGCTAGCCAGTTGTATGAGGATCTGGCCAGAAGCAAGAGGTCCAGATGTTTCTGTCTCTGTTTTTGTATTTATATCTCTACCACTCTGCACAGTATTCAGAACACAGTGGTTAATAAATACCTTTCGTGCAATCATTCATTTGTAGAATTGAGAATCATCCACAGACACGAAAATTAAACCTTTCAAAACAGAGCAATCAAAAAACAAAAACAAAAACCTAGCCCTAAACAAAACATGAAGAATCAGAAGTTTATCACTGGTGCTTTGTATCTCTTTAGTATTTGTGCCTAATTTTCAGTTAGTCAATCAACAGTAATCACTATGCCTATTATTAACACAGACGGATATATAATTTGTTTAATTGCTAAATTTGGAACAGAAGACCTAGATATCAGTTCTACTACTAACAAGCTATGTGACCTTCTGGGAATGCTAACTTTGCTAAATGAGAAGACTATAGCAGATAATCCTTACAAAGATTCTTTCCAATTCTAAAATTATATTTTATCTGTGACATTAGTTTTGTTATAAGTTTTATCTGATTACAACACTAAATTCCACATGAATGTTTACTGCATTTTGACGTGCCAACAATTTGAAGGAGACACTGGTTCTAAATGAAGATTCTGAATGTCTTATTGTAAATGCTATTTCTAATTCCAAACAAATTGGTATCTTTACTTACTAGTTTCTAATTAATTTTTAAAATCTCACTTTCCTAGGAAATTAAGATTCTACTTCATGATTTAATTCTCTATTAATTTTCTTCTAATGGTTGAGAACAAATGTCAAACATTAAAATTCTAAAGTGCTACTTCACAAATATAAATTCAACTGTTTTTTAGGGGAATTCCTACACCGAGAAAAAAAAAGGTCTGATTTAAATAATTTTTTTAACTGGAAAAAACCGAGTAATGCAAAATAGAACGTAGGAAAAAAAAAAAAACCTCCTTCAGTTGTTCCTGAAGTAGTGCCGCCCCCACGTGGCCACAGGTAGCATAAGGGGCTAACAAGTGCATGGCATCCCCCAAAAAAGAGCCAACATGGAAACACAATATGTTGGATTTTCATTATATTTTGATTGGTTGTAGTATTTAGGAAGATACTTATCAGAAACTGGTCTGTCCTCTCACCACTATGACTCAGGACCTGCATTTGAGAAATATACTGAAAGAAAAAATAAACAGAAACCTCATACATACATGCAGAAACCAAATATCTTTGACAATTCTCACAAGGACCCAAGATGAAGTCACTCACACAGCGAGCATTTAGGAATCACTTTACTATGTGCCACATCATCCCTGTTCTCTTTCATGTATTTATACATACAGATACAGTGTCATCCTCCCCGGTCCTCCCTATCTCTGTCTTGCTCCTTGGAGGCAAGATCTGTGCCCCCTCATAGTGCCTTGTTCAGAGCAGGTACTTAATAAGTGTTTACTGAATCCCTAATTAGTGAGGAAAAACCATTAGAAACAATGTCAGCCATACTGCTATATACATATATTTTTTAATTTCTTCATGTTTTAAATGAACTGGTAATTTAAAGAAACTTCTGGGTCCATTTTTAAAAAATAAGTAACAAAATAATTAAGGCAAGGATAAGAACTAAAGTTTTGACTTCATGGTATAAAGAACTCTTAGATGAGGAAATTCCTTCAATTATGTAGATCCAAGTTGGCACCATCTGTGCCACTTATAGTCCTGAATTCCCTAGAGCAATCAAAGGTTAAATGACTTGCCCATGGTCAAAGAGCCGGTTGTATCAGAGCAAGACTTGAACTCAAGTCTTCCTGGATACAAAGTCAACTATCCATTATGTCCCACTGCTTCTCATAAAATAATCACCATTGTTTATAAATCTAGATTCTCATTTATGATCTCTGGTCAAGGTACAATGAGAGAGATAGTCAGCAACAGAGAAATAATCAGGGAGACATAAAGGCAGAGGCAGAGAATGTAAATTAACTCATAAAATACACAACGTGTAAGAATATTCTTAAATGTTATTTGGTCAGGTGCTAAAGAATAATAGAATCCAAATTAGAATAGACGTTAAGAGATCATCTAATTCAACCCTCTTCCCAATGAGGCAATTATCTCTAAAAATTTGGATGCTGCAGAAGTATTTAAAATAATGGGTGGCTCATTATCTCAGAAGCCCCAAGTTCTCCAGCCCACTGGACCTGGCATCAGGTGTTCCAGAGTCTGACCCCTTGGATGTGAAGGCTGACCTCCTTGAACAGGACCCACAGAGGCAGGAACAGCTCTACGCCCCTTGCCAGCAAGAAGTACTTTCAGAAGCTGAGACCTTCACCCTTTACCCCAAAGGAATTTGGGTCCCATTTGTTTGAAGGGGGAATGATGAGCTGTTAAGCTCTGGGACCCCCCTTGAGTCTCCTCGAATCTATGAGGTACAGGCTCTGGGAAAGTAAATCCTCCCATGGAAGGTATTTGCCTGAGGTCATGGGCCTTAAGTTGTGGCTCTGCCCAAGTCTTTAGTCCTCCTTTTTTCCCAATAGTTTCCCACCCTTAATGTTCC
>CM053594.1:146110487-146155931 GCA_028646575.1 Pseudocheirus occidentalis | reverse complement strand
ACCCTTAACCACTCATTACTGGAGTCTGACCTCATCTGACTCCTCCTGAAGACCCTCCCCAATCTCCTCCTCTGGACCACCCCTAGATTCCTCCCACAACTTTTCTGTATATAGAACCCCATCTCCTCTCCATGTGGTGTGTGAGAGTGCTGTGAAATGCCCTAGTAGAGACTTGCTCTGTAAGTCTACCCCATATCTTTCAATAAACTTTACTTTTTCTTTGGCTGTACCGGCAAGACCCGGTACATTGGTATTCTGGGGTCTCAGGCAGCCCTAACCCTCTTTGGGCACCCTCTTCATGAAAAGACTTGGAGAACTATATATGTGATAAAAGAAATTATATAACTTCAAAATTTGTATTTAAACAGATGCACTGCATTTATTCTGAATGTTACATTTACCCTGGGTTTGATGAACAATGTCAATGAAACTGATATTAATCAAATTGTTCAAATAAAAAGGTTATACCACTGTCCTTTCCAACATATTTGCAGAAAGTTTAACCATATAAGGAAGAACTAAAACAGAGATATGATTTTCATCTGCCTTTCCAAATTTCAGGCAAGCATGATTCTTTAAAAAAAAAATCAATCTATTATGAGCCTTTGTAACATGCAAATTTATCTAAACATTTTTTTAAGTTAAACATTTAACAGAATTAATTCTTTCCAATTCTTTCTATGTATCTTTCCAGATACATAGAAAGTAACCACTCAATACCAGAGATACAACCTATAATAAAGGAGCAAAACTTAGTATAACAGTATTAACAATGATACTTGAAAGTGGCCAACTTTATTTCAATGCTAAGCATGTGAAAGTACTAGGCAGAGAGAGAAAAGAATATAGCTCATAGGGCTCACTCCCGGGCTTTGCACCGTGTGTAAGATTTTGAAACAAAGACTGATTCAACTTGTATTATGAAAAAGGATGGTTGTCAAAAACAGCCTTTCTTGTCTTTCAAAAGCTTAAATTTTTAGAAAACAACAGTTAAAATATGATTAGTGTTTTTCTTTCCCAAGAACACTCAGGCTCTCCCCCAAATTGATAGGTATAAAGAGTTAACATTTTGCTCATTACACATTAAGCTTTAAGGAGAAGGCTTATTTTATGCAAATTTTCCTCAACTGCAATTACAGTTGGGTTAATAATCACAGCACTAGATTCAATATGCAAACTATATTTAAATATCTGAAACAGACTTATCCTGGGAACATTACCTGTCATGGGACTTTTTTTATTTACTACACACTATATAATCTTTCATATCCAGAGCTTTTGAATGCTTAATCTATAAAAGCTAAATGAACCAGGTCATTATGCAAATTATACTTAAAACTCTTTGAGAAACACAAATAAAAAATACAGGTGGTAATATTTGTATAAAGCACCCAGTGTTTGCATATATGAGTAAGTTTGCATAGGATGGGTCAAACACGTAATTCCAAAAAGGGTAGGTCTTCCTGAGGATCTGAGGTTTTCTTTAGCAAACATGTAGAATCAACTTGAAATAATACAAAATACATACTTAAAACCACTGAGCAAATTCATTTCAAATTATAAGAACTGGATAAAAATTCTAGCTTATCCAAAACTTCTTGGGACATTTCAGTAGGTTGTTTTTTTGAAGCATTAAAAAAAAAAAAACAATGAGGACTACAGGAGCTGAAGAGAGAATGCTAGCCTTGGTAAACTAGATAAAATACTAAGCAGTATTAAGGGTGTAATTTCATAAGTAATTTTTTACTTATAAAGAGATGTCCCCCTGAAACTGTATTTAATGAAAAAGCCTTACTCATGTGGGTTCCATGAGCCCACAACTGAGTTTCTTAAATAAAAAAAACCTCCTAGAACAGTGAGAAATATCATGCATGTGATATCACACATATGAAAAAAAATCTCATCTTCCAGAGAGAAAAACCATATGAAACACATGGAATTTATATCAACTTCTCAGAGAAACAGGCTCATCAAATCACATAGATGAAGAACTGGAAGTAACCTTAAGAAGTAAATGCCAAAGGCAGGATTCAAACCCAGGGCCACCAACTTTATAAGCAAGGCTCTTTCCACTGCACCACAGACTCACTTATTCCTAAGAAAAACTCTGGTGAAAATCACTGATTTCCAAACTTTAGCTAATTTACTTCCAACTTAAAATATACATTTTAATAAACACACTAGACATTTTCCAGTAACCCAAGTAATTTACGAATTTAAAACATTCACCTTGTCCATGTATGTGTCATGTCATTAATGACTTTTTGCACAATGTGTTTGTATATCACAAAGCATATACTTTCTTTTTTTAAAAGTATGATTTATTTTCAGTCACTAACATAAGATTATCAAATGTAAAGTCAAGCACAAAAACTGAAGTTTTATATGTTTAAATAGACTTATACTAAATATATAGGTATAAGAAACAAACTTGGTTTTTTTGGAAATGGGAACTATTCTGCAACACAAATTCTAATACAATGTTAAAGTAACATATAAAAGATATCTAAAAAGTGCTAATATTTCCCAAAGTATGTATGGCTTATTTTGAAGCAGTTTTTATTATGAACACACTAATTTTGTTTACTGCCATTTTATTTTGTCTTCCAGGACTTTTCAAACTTTTTCATTCCCCTAAACCTCACTAAGTTCTCCAATAGTTCCCAAATATGGCGACTCATATTATAGGTATAACCCCACAGCTACAATTTCCTTCTCAGTACTGAGAAGGTTGACAAAAAAAATCATATGATGAAAGATGATGGATGATTATGAGAATCATCTCAGCTTCACATCCAATTTTAAAGGAAGGAAAAGAAGGGGATATGGATGAAAAGTTGAGGAGCTAACAAAGTCTGGTTCATGACATTCACATACCCTGCAGTCAGTACTAGCCACCTTTAAAGGGTATCTGAAACAAAGCAGTTAGATATCAAGGATAGCTGCTCTTTGTATTTTCCCCTTTGCCCCTTCATTGAAAGACACTGTTTAATTGCTCGTACCACTACAGTAATGAATCTTATTTTCTGAGAAATTTCTATTTTTGGTTAAGTATTCTAACATATTAGACCACCGCAAAAAAAGATGAAAGACAAAGTTTTCACGATTATAGCTTGTCTATAATCTCTACAGTAAAGAATATGAAGTATTCAGTGGAGGACATTCATACTTTACTATTCATATTTCTCTATTATTTTAGAAAATTATAAAAGTGTCTTTGAAAACCTATTTCTATAATGATCTAAATATGCCACCTCCTTTACTGAGATAAATGAGAAATCAACAGAGTAGAGCAGTAATTTGAACACTGCTTGTATTTTAAAATAAATAACTTATAATAAATATTATTACTATTAACATAATAATAAACATTTAAAACATATCATCCAGGCAAGTAGCATTTAAGCAACAGTACTCCTTTAGAACTCAAAATTAAAAGGAAAAGATTTTTACTACTATATTTTTACAACACTAAGAGTATTTGTAAATTTCAAGTACAAAATACAAATGAAAATATTATGAAAATGAAAGCCCTATATAAATGAAAGCTATTTGTGTGTGTGTATGTGTGCATTAAACTGCATCTTTTTATTACCCAGATCAATCTAATCTAAACAACTACGAACAGTTAGGTAGCACAATGAATAGAGTGCCAGGTTTGGAGTCAGGAAGACCTGAGTTCAAATCCAGCCTCAGCCTTCTGGGCAATTCACTTAACTTTCTTTGCCTCAGTTCTTCATCTATAAAACGGGCTAGAGAAGAAAATGACAAACTACTCTAGTATCTCTGCCAAAAAAAAATCTCAAATGGGGTCACAAAGAGTCAGACACAACTAAAACAAATAAAACAACAATTTCCTAAACATCTATAGACAGACAGACAGACAAACAGACTGGAAGTCAGGAAGACCTGGGTATAAGGTCTCCCTCAATCCATAATGGATGTATGATCACTTAACTTCTCAGTGCTCTAGGAAGCTCTGTATTAGAGAAGAGAGACATTTCAGGGAAGGTCCCAATCCGTACTGTGAATACCACCAAAATCAGTGGTAGCATCACTATTCCTAAACATCCATTATGTAGAAATTTCCTAAGTTGGCTAGAATTTTTGCCAAACCAGAAGGATACTATTTTCACTTATTTAGCTCTGACTGACTAATATCACTAGCAATATCGAAGTTAAGTGAGGTTTCACTTTTGAAATGCTGGGCATTTCTTACAATCTACCAATCAATCAAAAAGAATAAAACATACTCAATAACATAAAAGATTTTTGTTATTTGATAAATATGCCCTGAAAGGGCTGTGCGTGAGAGCCAAAATGTCCGAGTAAAGGCTGGAACTTACTTGAGCTCATTCCCAGTTACCTCACATACCTGTAAAAAAAATGAGTCTAAACAAATTTTAGAGCTACAGGACCCACAAAACAACAAAGTGAAACACACCCCCAGCTGAGGACAGCCTGGCAAACTGACAGGAAGGGTCTATCACACCCGGCTGGAAGCGGAGTGCAGTCACACACAGGCCTCACCAGCACAGACTGGCAGCACAGACCGACCAGCCACAGCAGACCTCAGGGGATCAAATGACTGCCAGCTCTGGTGGTTTCCAGACTTCTCAATCCATAAACACCAAAAAGAAAGTAAAAGGTCAGTGGGGAAATTCTGTTGGAACTGGCTGAGAGAAGAACCAGTCTGGCCCCTGCAATTGCTGCTGTGGTGGCTGCTTGAGGGGAACCAAGTGACTAACCAGAGGGCAGTTGCAGGAATCTCGTTGCTGACACTGAGACAGGATTCTCTTGCTTTGCCCTGCTTAGATCTGGGTCCAAGTCTTGGGAGGCAGTCCTGGGATGAAGACTGCTGCTGTGGCAGAGCTTGTTGAGGCTGTGGAGAGGCAGTCTTCCTCACAATTCTGAGGCAGATGCCTAGAAGAAGCTCTAACAACAGCTATGCAAAACCCCAGAAATTTGGGACATAGCACTCTCCACTCTGGAAACCGAGTTCTACCATGGCAAAGAGCTCAAAAGTCAAGTATTTGGCTGGAAATATGAGCAGAGGAAGAGAAATCAGACTACAGAATCTTTTTTTGGTGACAAGATCAAAACATAGAACCAGAAGAAGACAATAAAGTCAAAACTCCTGCATCAAAAGCCTCCAATAAAAATATGAATTGGTCACAAGGCATGGAGGAGCTCAAGAAAGATTTTGAAAATCAAGTAAGGGGGGCGGCTAGGTGGTGCAGTGAATAGAGCACCGGCCCTGGAGTCAGGAGGACCTGAGTTAAAATCCAGCCTCAGACACTTAACACAAAAACTAGCCGTGTGACCTTGGGCAAGTCACTTAACTCCCAACTGCCCACCAAAAAGCAAAAAAAAAAAAAAGAAAAAAAATCAAGTAAGAAAAATAGAGGAAAAATTGAGAGGAGAAATTAGAATGTTGTAAGAAAAGCATGAAAAACAAGTCAACAGCCTGATAGAGGAGATCCAAAAAAATACTGAAGAAAATAGTACCTTAAAAAATAAACTAATTCAAATGGCAAAAGAAGTCCAAAAAGCCAATGAGGAGAAGAAGTCCTTAAAAAGCAGAATTAGGGGGCAGCTAGGTAGTGCAGTGAATAGAGCACCAGCCCTGGATTCAGTAGGATCTGAGTTCAAATCTGGCCGCAGACACTTAACACTTACTAGCCATGTGACCTTGGGCAAGTCACTTACACCCAACTGCCCTGCCTTCCCCCCTCCAAAAGGCAAAAACAAAAACTGAGGGGGGAAAAAAAGCAGTATTGGCCAGATGGAAAACAAACTTCAAAAGCTCACTGAAGAAAATAATTCCTTCAAAATTGGATTAGAATGAAAAGAAGCTAACGACTTTATGAGAAATCAAGATATTCTAAAACAGATCCAAAAGAATGAAAAAATAGAGCAAGGTGAAAGGACTGTGCACAATGTAGCTGATTCTCCAAAGCAGAATGAGAAGCTATAATAAAACAAATTTCAATACTAAAGAAGATGTTATGGGTCTCCTTCTACCAGCACTGATCACAAACCCTCTATGTAACGTAAGCAGTCTTCTTCATGAGCTGTTGAAGCCCTACCCAAACCAGTATCTGGTGATCAACAACTCTGGTGATGAAGTTCTCCAAACTCAGCTAAGTGGGTCCTTACATGAAAAACACAAAGCCCATTACTGGGCCCATACTTGAAGTCTTCTGAGTTTGTGATCTACAGGCATGGAACTCAAAAATTCAGTGTCATTTATATGTCACTTATCTGAGCATGCCTTTCCTGAATGAAGAAGAGTTTCTCAGTTCACTAAGCAAAAAGTTAGTTCATTCTTAAGATCTCTATCTTTAACATGAATAGCAATGTAAAATATTATAGATAGTGAAAATGTTAATGGCTCCAATTCCAACAAAACTTCCTAATGACAAAGTAAACAATGGTTATTAAAAGCAAAAAACAAAACACAGTTAAGATTGAACTTGGATTAAATTTTCCTTAGAACTTCTGCATGGCTACAAAACTTTCTGATCCAAAAGAAAATAATTAAAAGACAGTCACCTCCATGGCAATGAAGATAGGGGGGAAATTCAAATAGAAAGAAACTGATTACAAGGATTTTATAAGCTAGACTGCCTCTGCATCTCAGAGATAAAAATATTTTTAAAACCTGCCCAGCAGACACAGAAAGTAAATATTTATAAATCTGCAAGCCCTGAGTTCAAAAGAGGGCTTAGGAGGATTCACAGGAAGATAAAAAGGCAGAAGCAATCCACAGTGATAGATTCTTAGAGGAACTGTTGGAGGTCTAAAAAAGTTCTGAAGGATTAACTTTTTAAGCTATAGGTAAGAAAAAGCTATGCTGACAAAAACTCAACCTACCAGTGAAAGAGCAGTTGCTTGCTAGTGAACTACAAAAGAGAGACCACCACTCAAGATCACACGGTTTATCCAGAGCTAGTGGAGTTTTCTCTGGAGTGAACAAAGACCTGGGTTTGAATCCCACCTACAGAACACCCTTCAGATGCATGTGACCAAGGGCAAGTCATCTAACTCCTTTGAGCCTCAGTTACCTCATATGTACAGAGGGGAATATAATACCTGTAATACTTAACCTCTTTGAGTTGTTTTAAAGATAAAATGAGTTAACATATGTAAAGCTCTATGTAAACATTAAAGACTACATAAATGTTAGCTGTCAAATTGAGTCAATAAGCATTTACCTAGTGCTTACTCTGTGCTTCTGAACAAATATGGGAATATACAGAATGCATAAGCTCATGTAAAGAACCTTAGAGGTCATCTTGTCCAATCCCCTTATTTTAAAGATGAGAAAAATAAGCCTCAGAGAAGGTAGGTGACTTGCAAGGTCACACAGGTAGATAAGAAGGAAATCACAGATCTGGGATTCAAACTGAGGTCTTCTGGCTTCAAATCCATTACTCTTCCCACTGTGCCATGGTCTACTTCATTATTTCAATTCCTTAAGCATTTATAGAGTTCCTACCAGGATAAAAACCAAACCACACAAATGTAAACTGAATTTTGCCAGAAAAGAAGATCTCTCCTATTCAGGTTCAATTAATTTGGCATCACAAGCATCTAAATCTATTCTTGAGCTTTTCTGTCTTGCCTCTCTTTTTATCTGGAATGTTTTCTGTTATCCAACAGAAGGCCACAAGTCTGATAACATCAGAATCCAATGGACCTATCTACAACTTGAGCCAAACATACTGAGAATAACTGCCCAGCACAGCCAACTGGATTAAAGAGATGCACCTATTCAGATTTTAACATTCATAACATCAGAAAAAAAAAATAAAGCTTTCTTTCTTTTGACAGATTCCAAAGGATAAAAAAAGTAGAAGTATTATTTTAAGTCTAACTGCTCTGCCACAATCAGTTTTTACTAACATCTGGGAAATTCCAATTAAGTTTTACAACTCTCTAAACTCCTAGCACATACTTGCTAACTCCTATCCCCTTACACCCAACAGGATACTTATCTAAGACCAGGATAGAGAGCAATTATCCTCTGTCTTTGAACTAAAAGTCGAAACTTTGTTGTGCACCATTTGCCTTGGGATCCTGCAATCACGCCACATGTGAAGAATCTATATCCTACCTACTACCTCCTATTTGACCCAAGTCACTGAATGCTGATCCAGTCTGAATCTGACTTTGACTAGTTCCTCTTCTTTCATCTGATTCTTCAAACGCTGATACCAATCCAATGTCTGACTGGCCCTTCTCAATGATGCACAGTATATTAACACAATAGTACATTGGAAGTGCTGATAACCGTCCAAAATCCTTTAACTACATAGTAGTACCTCACAATCTACCATATCCACTATCATAACTCAATCATATACCCACTGGCTTTACCTAACAGCTGCACATTCTGGAGATCTTTCAAAGCAGTAAAAGCAGGATTAACAAAGTACAGAAAGTGAAAATTCTAAAAATGAAGATACTGAAACAGTAAGTTAAATAAGAAAAACCAGTACCATTTTTTAAAAAATTATTACATTATACAAATCGTACGCAACTAGAGTTAACTAAAAGAAATAAAACTTAAATCTCTAATAGGATTTCTTAATGTGGGATCTATGAATATTTTTAATAATTAACTATATTTGAACATAACTGGATTTTTTTCTGTAAAGCTATGTATTTTATCTCATGCACTTAAAAACATTCTGAAACAGAGTTCCTAGAATTCACCAGACTGCCAAAGAGGTTCATGACACAAGAAAAGGTTAAGGACTCCTGCTTTAGAATCATAATTTTACAGCTAGAAAGGACCGGGGCAATCTAATCCAACTAGAAAGAAACTGAGGACAAAATATTTAAATGACCTGTCCACACAGGTAGGAAATGGCAGAACTTGGATTCAAATCCTGGTTCTTTAAAGTCAAATCCAATACTTTTACATTATACCATTTTGGAATATATCTAAGAACCTTCCTAGAATTACTTTTTAAGTTTAAAAAAAGAATTTTTTATTTTTAATAAAATTGATTGTAAAAATTTAATAATAGAAATAGATTTTATCTTTAGAGGCTTCCAAAAATTTCAAATGTAGCAAAAGAAATTTTGAGTTCAATTACTCCTCTTGGTGAAAATCACATCAAGTTGATTTTTTTTGGCTTTTCTATACAAAAGCTTCAGATTAGATAAGATAATGTAATACATTTGTTGTATCTACTATAACAATACCCTACATACCACTATAGTTAAGATTGTTAGCATTTCCATTATAAAAACCTGTTTTTCAACCTTGCCACCTGCCAGCCATTAAAAATTGTTCTGGCACAGGAGCCAAGTGTTTATCCTGGAAACATTTTCTCCACTTCCACTCCCCCTAAAATTCTTAGTTCTTTTGATTATTATGCAAATATTTTAACAGTATTCTTTATCCTAGAGCAATGAATCAATTTCATTATAAATTCTAAAATATAGGAAAAAAGCATATAACATGATCCCCAAGTAAGCAGCAACTCTTTCAAAACAGTAATAAATACTGACGGCCAATTTGCTAATTTAAAAAACCTTAGTAGTTCATCGCATTATCCATTCCTTTCTATACCTCACATAATTGTCATAAATATTCACAATGTTAATGAAATTAGAAATAAAAGGCCTATGTTTTACTCAAAGGAAAAGTCTCACAGACAGGGACAAATCAGGCAAAGGTGATAAGAGGGAAGAGTAGCCAAAAATAAGGTCACAGGCATATTATAGGAAGAAGGGATTAAGCCAAAGGCATTGAACTAAACTGCCACGCTGGACTACACCACTCTAGCATCTGGAACCTGTTCTCCCAGGCCTTCCCTGAGGGACACAACATTCTGTCATGGATACATTACCTTAAAACAGGATCTGAACTCACTGCCTTGTTCTAAAGCAAAACATTCTTCAAATATGTATTAACAGTCATTCCTTTTCCTTGAGAATAGATCAAATGGCATTTTAAAATCAAGAATCACTTCACAAGAAATTCACAACATTGGGGCAGCTAAGTGATGGACTGAATAGAGCACTGGCCCTAGAGTCAGGAGGACCTGAGATTCAAATCCCACCTCAGACATTTAATACAAAAACTAGCCATGTGACCTTGGGTAAGTCACTTAGCCCCAACTGCCCTCCAAAAAGAAAAAAAAAAAAAAAAAAAAAGAAATTCCCAACATTTAAAGCATTTTCTTTTTTATTCTGAGAAAATACTTTCCGTTTTTTGTTTCTGTCCACCTTTCTGAAATTATTCAACATTCCCATAAATCTGATGCAGAAAGCAACATTCACTTCTTTATGGACAAAGTAGTGATGAAAAGAGCTGTCTCTGCAGGTCTATCAATCATCTAGAAACTGCAGCAATTAAAAAAAGCAAAGTTCAGAAATAAAATAAATGCCAAAATAATCAGGATGTTAGAACAATTTATCCAACACTGGTTTATCCGTCACATCTGCAACTAAAATACAACCAAAGAAATTCACTATTAAACAACATTCAGGTAAAGAGAAGGAAAGCTAACATTTAAATGGATAAATGGATGAAGCATGTAGATGCTATCATTACTGTCCCTGTTTTAAAGATAAGGAAACTGAGGCAGACCTTTGTTAAAGGACTTGCCCAGGGTGACACAACTACTAAGTATTAGAGGCCATATTTTAACATAGGCCTTCCTGATTCCTAGCCCAGCACTCTATTCATTGCACCACCGAGCTGCTTCTAAAAAACACTGATTAGCTAAACTTTTTTTTTTGCTGTTATTCTCACTGATTCTTCTTAATATTTTAATAGTGATAACTTCATATTAGGAGTAGAATTTAAAGGTCAATGAAACTTTTAGTGACTTACGAACTTAAAAGTAGTTTACAGAATTTTTCATTCCCAACCAAAACATAATTGCTTTATACATTATACTGTCCAAGAATAATGTAGGAATTAACATTTCAAAGAATGAAGATGCTTCGATTTCAGGTCTAGCCATATCACTCCCATACTCAATAAACTCCAGTGTTTCCCTATCATTCCCAGAATCAAATATAAAATCCTCTGTGGCATTCAAAACCCTTCATAAATTGGATTCCTCCCACCTTTCCATTCTTATACCTTACTCATTGCCATATATTCTGCAATCCAATGACACTGGCTTCCTCACTGTTTCTTAAACAACATACTCCATCTCTTGACTGTGTATTTTCACAGACTGTTCTCATGCCTAGAATTCTCTTCCTTCTTAGCTCCACCTCTTGTCTTCTTTGGCTTCCTTCAAGTCCCAGGTGAGATCCCACCTGCTTTAAGAAGCCTTTACCATCCCTCATAATTCTAGTGCCTTTCCCTTCTTTATTATTTCCCATTTATCATGTATATGACTTGTTCGCACATACTTGTTACTTACTGTCTTCCCGTCAAACTGTGAACTCCTTGACGGCAGGGACTGTCCATTAACTCTGAGTCTGTTGCCAGCTAAATAAGACTACCCTGTCCTCTGGAAGATACTTTATGCTTTCCAAATTCTTCCTTTTTGTTTGTTCTATTCCCTAAAGCTCAACTCAACTAACACTTCATCCTTGAAACCTTCCCTCACCTGTTGTTAACTTTTCTTCCCATTTAGCACTTTCTTTTGTATCTTTCAATAGCACTTATCAGGCTTTCTCCCATTGTCATAGCATGTTTTTAGACTCTAAGTTTCATGAGGGGGAGAGGCTTTTGTCTTAGCTAAACATCTCCACTGAGTCCTAGCACAAGTGCAAGATGCTATGCTAGCATCTACAGGGGGACTACCACAAAATAAAAAAAAAATAAGAGTGCCCTAAAGGCTTTGACATTTCACTGGGGTCATGTAAGAGTTACATAGATAAGTAAATATTTTAAAATAGGCAAAATAATTTCAAGCATTAATAATTAGAGATAAGGAAAAAACCTCATGTAGGAGACGACATCCAAGGTGGATTCTGAAGGAATCTAGTGTTCTTAGGAAGCAGAAGTATAGAGGGAGTACATTCCAAATATGGGGAGCCCTGTTCAAAGACATGAAGGTCTCTGACTATAGGCTCTATACCATAGAGCCTATAGTATGTTGTGTATGGGAACAATTAAGAAGGCCAATTTGACTGGAACCAGAAGTGTGCATATAGATATATGCAATACAAAGAGTGTCATATTGTGAAGCACTTTAAATGTGAGTCTCAAGCTTTTATATTTTATCCTAGAACCAATAGGGAGTCACTAAAGTTTCCTAAGTAGGGAAGGGCATGGTCAGATCAGTCTTTTAGCAATATCAATTTGACAATTATTTGGAGAATAAATTGGAAAAGGGAGACCCTAAAGGAAGAGAGACCAATTAAGAGATTATTATAATATTTCACATAAGTGGTAATAAGGGCCTCATCTAGGTTAGGGATCATGTGAATGGAAGGAAGGAAATAGATGAAAAATGCTTTGGGGAAGTAGAACTGACAAGATTTGGCAACTAACTGCACGTGTTGGATGAGGTAAAATAAGTGGTGAAAGATGACTTGAGATTCTGAATCTGAATAAAAGGAAGAACAGTGGTTTCATCAAAAAAAAAGAAAAACCAATTAGAAAAGATTTGGGAGGGAGAGAAAGATATATATATATATATATATATTGGACATTGAGACTAAGGGAAAGAACAATGCACCTATAAATTTTATATCTCCTGACCACCACAGCAGTCAAACTGCTTAAATGAATTGCTTTTTCAAAAAAAAATGAAAAACATATACTATAGAATATGAAAAGAACAACACACTATGGATTCTCTTCAACTTGTGCTAATTTTCACCCAACAATTAACACCAACAAAACAGAGGTTCTTCACCAGCCAGTACTGTACTATCCATATGTGGGACCATTGGTTAGAGCATATGGAGAAATTTTAAATGCAGTAGAAAAGTTCACTTACCTTGGCAGTATACTTTCCAGGGATATACACATTTAAGTAAATGGAAGACAATGTTGGTGATGAGAAGGTCATTAAATGCACAAGCAAATGACCGCTGCTTTTCCTGTTTCAAACTCTATTCCTCACAAGGACTTCCTACCACATCTGATAGTGTTTGCCTACTCCTTAAAGTTATCCAGAATTATAAATTTGTCCTCTCTCAGTACCATAATGAAGAGGGTTTTCATAAAACTTTATTTTGACCTCATCAGGGTTCATCATGGTGAGAATATACACACTCCCTGATTATGGTGGCATGGTGCTTTCCTGCAAGTGGCAATCACATTGTTAGGAGTCTGTCATTCACTCCTTTTGGGAGGCATGCAAGCTTGTTTACTAAATTAGTTTTGACTGCAAAAACATACACTAGCTTCACAGTACTCCCAACATCACTGAACCTACTCTGGAAAACTATGTATCCAGCTCCGCTAAGCTGCCCTTCATTTGTCAACCCTGTTTCACTCAGGGCTCCTATGCAGATACAATACTTGCTGAATTCTCCTAGAAAAAGAGCCGTTCGTATTTCAGGTCTACTGGATTTTGTGTTGTCTAGAAGCATGTGCACATTCCACATACCAGTGGTAAGGAGAATAATCTACAAAAAGTTTTTGTACCTTTTTTTGTGTTTTGACCACAGGGTAGGATTCCTGCCCGCCACAACAATCAGGCCTGAGTCAGGTTAAATGAAGCTGACAATTTCTAGGGTACCTTTTTTAGCCCCTTGCTCACACCAGCCCAGGGGGCTGCCAAATCCCACTGCTGTTTCAGTCCAGTGAGAAGAAGACCCCCATGGTCTGGGCCACCTGTGTGCTGGGTTGAGACTACAGCTCCCAATGTATTTGTACCTGCTGTTTCATCACTTGCCTGTTGCCACATTACTTTGAAGTAAAAATTGTAAAATGATCATGCTGTCTTTTTATTCATGTATAATTAGATTTAAATGAGGCAGAGTTACACAAAATCATTAACCTCACTCTGTCTTTCAGATTCACTGAAGTTCAGCAGCAAGGCAAAAGTCAAGATAACTAGAGATGGCTTGGAATGCAGCAGATGACCTTGGTGTCTTCAATGTCTAACCAAGTTTGAAATAGTCCACAGAGCCTGCTTCAGCTGCCTTCATGGCTTTTGAAACAAATTGCTCTCATCCACCCATTCCACTGGGGGAAGTCTTCACACGCTTGGGATAGGCATTCCCCTTCCTCACAGAAAGATGGACACCCATTGTTTACCCTCCTCCTGGTTTAGCCCATCTGGCAACATGATTTACAAGGGTGTGGCCACTGTACCTGCTACAGCTGTCTAGAGACACAGGTGAGAGTTGGGTGAATCAGGTGGACACCAAAGGTGGAAAGCAACCCCACACCACAGAAACTTGTCTTCCATGAACACCTGTATCCCTAGAGGGCTAAGTAGGTCAGTTTGCATTCACTCATTCACCAATCAAATGGGCTGGGCCATAGGGGAAGAGAGCTCCAAAGATGAGTGGATCAATTCTCAAATTATCCTCTACACATGAAATCCTTTGTCCAATGATCAAAGAACGGGCTTAACACTGCAAAAGCTGACACATATCAATCTTGATTGTCACTATAAACAAAATCAAAAGAAGGAAGCTGCATCTAAATGGAAAGTTGCCATACAGGTAGTATGAACTAAAGTAGAGCTAAAGAAAGGAACTGGTAGAGTTGGCTTTACCATATGCACAAAAATAACCCCCAAAAATCATTTCATGGAACCTTTGGTTACTTCATACTGCATTGCTTTTTATATGTATTTGCCAAAAGACCACAACGAAAATATTTTGAATTCATGCAAGTAACACTGGTTGCAAAAAATAATGATATAGAAAAATTAGGCAGGCAAGGACTCTAATGAGACCTTCCAAACTAAATTAATATATGCTTTGATTCTCAGTAGCATCATTGCAAAGGTGGGACTAGTCAAAACTAGTAGATCAGGAATGTGGAAAAAATAGAGTGAATTGTAAAATGCATGAATCCTTTATGCCATGACACTGAATACTTTCTATGAGGAAATAACTTTTAGGTACTATTCATGATGAGCACCAAATAATATTAACCGTATTTAGCAGACAGTAAAAGATTCATTACTAATGTAGCAAACATTCCCAAATTCACTGTCTGTATATAGTCAGACCACCAATTTATTAAGACAAAGATCAAATCAGCAAACAATTATAAGAAAAAATGGTAAAAAGATATAACATTTAATTCAAACAACTCAGTCACAAACTAAACAAAACATTAATCA
This sequence comes from Pseudocheirus occidentalis, assembly GCA_028646575.1. Classification (NCBI taxonomy): domain Eukaryota; kingdom Metazoa; phylum Chordata; class Mammalia; order Diprotodontia; family Pseudocheiridae; genus Pseudocheirus; species Pseudocheirus occidentalis. The sequence goes on along the minus strand of CM053594.1, from coordinate 146,140,692 downwards.
TAAACCATGGGGAATCGACAGCAAACATGACATTGCCACCGATCATAATAATTTCAAATGAAATTTAATTAATATAAATGAAAGGCCATAATGAGACCAAAGATCTGAAGCATTTTAGTCATCAAATGCTTAATTTATCTGCCAAGTGGGGCGAATTGGTATCCAAAGACCATCAATTTAGAGCATAAATTCACTTGTAAAGTCTTATACAGAAGGACGATAGAAGAACATGAGCAGTATTACCTCATAAATCAGAGAAAAGTACTGGAGGATAAAATTAGCTTTAAAAATCTTGGTAAAATACTCAATTAAGCAGCCATCCCAAGGGCAATTAATAATGAAAACAGAAGAACACAGAAGAAAAACATTAAAATATTCCAGTTAAGACAGCAACAGGAAAGGTTGTAGAGGGGCCCTAATTTCCCAACCAACCCAGCAGATATTTGAACAGGGCCCCAAAATAGAGCTGAACTATGATAATGAAAACATAAGAAAAACAGAAAAGACAGAACCACAGGACTCAAAATTCCACCAAATAACAAACTGTTTTCATCCCAATTATATCTTCCCAATGCAATGAGAATTGACATTCATAATGATGACAGTGACGTGTCACTTGAATCAACATCGATTCAGTCTTATGGAGGCTAATTTGGTGACAAATTTTGTTCATTAAATATAAGAACTGCAAAAATTTGGAAAAATCTGAAATCAATGAATTTTAAATATAATTCTGTATTAACCCAAATGCTTGCTTGAACAGAGCAACAATAGCTTACATTTCTATATCAACTTGAAGCAATCTGGAATTAAAAGAAAGTTCCTAAAATGACCTTACACTTTGACACAGAGAACCTATTACTAGACATATACCACAAAGCAATAAATGATAAAAAGGAAAGTCCTAAATACATGAAAATATCTGTAGCAATACTCTGTGAGGCAGAAAGAGCTGAAACCAATTCCTATTGGCTGGAGAACAGTTAAACAAGTTATGACACATGACTGTAACAGAATATTATTACTAAGTGATAAGAAGCAATGAATATAATGAACATAGAGAATGGTATTCCTCAAACAATGCAAAATCAAGTAAGAAAAACCAATTAAACAAAATATATATAATGACTATAACAATGAAAACGTAAAGAAAAATAATTGAGACAGAATACAATTATAATGAATAAGCCTAGCAATAAAGACAAGACGTGAGAATACAACTCCCTTTTTGCAGATATGGGCAACAATGGGTGTGAAGCATAGCACATACTGTTAGACTTTATTATGTTGGTTAGCTTTGATAAACTACATTTTTATTCTTTGTTATAATAGATGGCTCTCTTAGGTGGGTGATATAATGAAACATTAATGTGATATAAAAGCAAAAGACAGACACAATTTTTAGAAGAAAAAAATACCTGCAAAGATTTTTACAACAAACTCTTTATGCTAACAGTCAGGAAGCTGTGGTGTGAGGCCAAATGTAGCTACTTGTTTTTCGGCAGCCCACAAGCTAAGAATGGTTTTTATATTTATAAATATAATAAAACTTGATTTTAAAATGTAAAGAACGATTCTTAGCTTAGAGCTAAACAAAAGCAGGTCAGATTTGGACCCCAACACTGTTTGCCAATCCCTTGCTTATACTATCAAAGATAGTAGTCACAACTCTTGGATTCCACCATCAGTCCAAGATATGATCAAAGCGGGCCTCGAAATGGCAATTAAAAAAAAAAGACAGGCAACACAGACATGTTAGGCCAAGTATTCATTAGAAATATGAGTCTCCTCACATTTATGAAGACATTAAAGGATTCATTCACAAGGCAACTAAAAAATAGAATATATAAAAGGCATGGATAAAAAAATCTCAGATAAAAATTCTTTTTTTTTAAGGCAATTGAGAAAGCATCCTTACCTACTGATCTATATACCTACTTGTACATCTTAATGAAAAATTTGTATGAGTATCATTTTCTCACAGATTGAGGTCATCCTTGTATTAAAGAAACAAGCTTTAAGATGAGACATTCTACAAGAACTTGAAAAATGATGCAAACATTTATTTGGAGAAACAAAACATGTAGACTATCCAGGTAAATAAAGAAAAAAAGGTAAAGAGGAACAGTACTTCTAGAACTCAAACTACATTTTTATAAAGCATTTGTCATCAAAATTATTTGGTACTGGTTAAAAAATAAATTAGTTGGGGGCAGGTAGGTGGCGCAGTGAATAGAGCACCGGCCCTGCAGTCAGGAGTACCTGAGTTCAAATCTGGGCTCAGACACTTAACACAAAAACTAGCCGTGTGACCTTGGGCAAGTCACTTACCCCCAACTGCCCTCCAAAAAGCAAAAAAAAATTTTTTTAAATAAATAAATGAATAAATAAATAAATAAGTTCATCAATGGAACACACTAAGCATGGGAGAACCAGATACAATAGAACTCAATTACCAACCCAGTGTAATGGTAATGGAATTTAAAAGATCCCCCTGTATTGACTTGGTTTTCCAGTTGAGTGTTATGGGAATCTGAAGATCTTCCCTGCCCCTAGGCTCTTTGATAGAATTAAGTGACTCTGAGAACCTTCACCAATTTGAAAATGTCTTCTGCCCCCTAATAGGCTGAATGTGGTCACATGGACCCTGTGGTAGGAAGCTTGTTCTTAGGAAAGCTCACACCTTATTGCTTTGTGATTAGGCAGTTGGTGAAGAGGGTTGTGACATTCTCTGATCCAGGAGAAGGCTATATATACCCTGATGTGAAGTTTTGGCTTTGGGGCTCACTTTGGGAAGAGTTTTGTGTGATTTGGCTAGATGAGACCCTGGGCAGCCATTGAGCTCCCGCTCCTCCTCGCACCTTTGAAAACCCAGATATTGATGCTTCCCTCTCTAGTAAATAACTAGGTATGGATGTGATGGTCAGACGGCTGGAAGCCCTGTCAGCTGATCTGTTTCTTTGTCTGCTTGTAACTTCTGTTTGTATTCTCTGAAGTTCGGGATGCTGACATTTTCCCCTGAAATAGGTAAATGATTTATGTTTGATCGATTAAAGTAAGATTGTTAACCCATTTTGAGTTGCTTTCCTTCAAAAAAGCAGATCTAAGAACCTGTGCTAGCAGCCATCCTGGGTATGCTGGAGTGCTTGCTGATACATTCAGCGTTCAACAAATCCCGAAATATAAATTACTTGATAAAAAATTCCTTATTTTATTAAAAAAAAAAAAACAACTCCTAGGAGACCTGGAGAGTAATCTGACAGAAATTATTCTTAGACCAACACTGTAAGCCATTTTTCACAATAAATTCAGAATGGATGTGACCTAAAAATATTAAAGATCATAGCACAAAAATTAAGAAAAGGAGATCAGATACCTTTGCCAACTATCAGCTGTAGCAGGACATGTATTCTGAACCAAAAAAGAGACAAAAGGCAGTACAAAAGATAAAATACATAATTTTGATTAAATAAAATTAAATTCACTTCTAAACAAACGAATCTAAAATAAAGTTGCAAAATTACAAACAAAAACCCCCCAAAAAACCAAGCATAGCTCTAATGAAGAGATGTGAGATATCACAACACCATTTCTTAGCAAAGGTGGAAAGTTCACAAGTATAGAATATTGCATATATTTTCTGGTGTATCTGATATATTGATCTATTTTGCTCCTTTTTTCTTTCCTTTTTTTCATATTGGTTATAAGATGACTTTTTGCAAAGGGAATAGGGAGGGATACTAAGAAAAAATTTGGTGAGGTAAAAACAAAAGATATTAAGAAAAAATTATTTTAGAAAAAGAAAATATTTCACATTGGATCACTTCTTTACCTTTACACAGTTGACTGAAAAATAAACAGAAAATCCCACTGCTTTTATAGTTTGATTATGAAAAAAGTAGTAAGTTCAACTGAACAAAAATTACATCAAAGATATTCTTTCAACAAGTTTTCTCCTATCCATACACCAAAATCATTCAGAGACACAAAAGATAAAACAAATATAAATTTATTTAATGATCCCATGATAATGAACATTAATGCAAAAAAGAGGGAGATGGGGTACTTGCCAATATAGTAGAGATCCAACACAGAGTTCAAATCAAAGAATTCCCTATGGATGGTTTTCAGATGCTCCTATTTCTGGATGATAACACACTGATTTCATTATGTTCAGAAACATCGCAGACCCTCTTAGAAGAGCCCCACAACTATTCCAAAGAGTTTGCCCAGATCATCCACAGTAGACAAACCAAGTGGATAAGAAATATATTGCCCAGATTATGATATGCAGTTGTATGGGTATAATTTAGGGCCCATAATTCCATATGTTTATGTGAGAAAGATAATACAAATAGACAAACAGTAGGCCAAGAACTAATCAAAGGAGAACAGGCTGGATAGCATTCAAGAAATTGCAAGATTTCTTTAACAGCCCTATTCCCCTGGAAACCAAAGTCCATAAATTTAATACCAGTATTCTACCAGTGTTGTCATATATCTACAAAACAAAGTATTCAACAATCTCCAAATATTATTTTACATATATTCCATATATGACTTTACATCTCATAATGTTATCTGGAACTTGCTTTTCATACCAACAATGCATCTTTCCTTGGCTTTCTGTTGAGTATTCATCTTTAGATATTTGGAGACTATGGAATCCCTTGTTTTAAAGAATTCACAGATTGCCTCAGGAAAAGAACCCAAGGCTGTAAACTCCAAAATATATAGTGGTTAAATTTACCAATTCAATTGAAAAACAAATTCTGTAACAATCAGGAGAAAAATCTTCAAATACAAAGGAAAGGAAAGGAAATCAAAAACCTTTAAGACTATTCTGCATCCACCCAGAAAACATAGGAGGGAATGAAGCAGGGTGTCCCCAAAGAGCAATGGACAGGATACAGCCCAGTATGTGCTACCCGGTAAATCTGAGTTTAACTAGACATGAAAAGAAATAAATGTTCAATAATAAAGAGGCTTACAAAATATTTTTAGAAAGAAAAATAGAAGTGATTATTATTTATTACCTCAGTTTTTCCTCAAAACAATCCTGGCAAGTAGATGCTATTATTACACCCATTTTACAGGTGAGGAAACTGAGGCAAGCAGGTTGAGTAACCTGCCCAGGATCAAACAGCTCATAATGTCTAAGGTAAAATTTGAACTTGGGTCTCTTATGAGCTAAGTGCCACCTAAATAAAAATTCATACTTATAATCAGATGAATATGGTGATATAAGAATTTATAATGTAAATAATTAGAAAGAAACTCTACTATGCCATCTCCTGTGCACACTTTTTTACCCTTCAAATTTAAATATTAATTTATGTTATAAACCTGATGTAGTGAAATTTCAACTAAGAAGCATATTAGGACTTGGTAATATTTGACATTTTATACTATGTTATTTATTAATGATAGCCTATCAATCTTCTTGTTTCAATAGGAAAAATAGCTGCCTACATAGAATACAATTTGAAATTTCATTCCTTATTAGAAAACCATAATAAAATCCAAAGACAAAATTGAAATTACTTCTTAAATGTATTTCAACATCACTTGCTAGATAATAGTGAATGTTGCATCAAGAAATTCCACAAATTCCTGAAGTATATGGTACATGTAGGAGAGTTAAGGCAAAACAGAAAAACCAACTTTATAAAACTTAAATCATGAACAGAAAAATCAATCTCAGTTTTTAATAAAGGATGTTTCAAAAATCTTAATGCAGTTTCAAGCTGTAATAGCTTGAAACTGCACTAAGTTGTCCCACTTTCATAATTTTTAAGATTCAGAATAAAACTCCACTAAGACTTTTGGAATACTCCATTTTTAAAAAACTATCTGATATATAAGGTCTTCCTTCCCCCTTTCTGCTTTTTGAGTCTGGAGTTCTTTTTACTATTACCTTTAGTATATGGTGAAATGAATAATGTCAAAGAAGAATATGAAATGCTGTAGACAGTAATGACATTACCATAGCAGAAGAAAGAAAAAACTAGGAGTACAGTAGATCATAAATTAGAAGCTTCATAGAAGTAAAACCAGCTAAAAATATAAGTCAAAAATATCATAAACCATTTTATTAGGCTCACAAAGCATACAGGCACAACATTCAGAAGCCAACTCACTCTCCATTGTTCCTACAAAGTGGAGATGAACTTCTAGATACCAGCACTACAGCACTCCGTAAGAAAATAGTTTCTTCAATGGCAATGACATAAAAGAATATGCATTAAAATCCACTTTGCTACTACGCTGAGGCTAATAGGGCCTTTCCCCTCGATTTCAAGCTGAATCGTCTGTCCTATATTTGTTGGATTCCCCTACGATGATAGGACTCCTGGAAGACAGGGTCTACCTGGCTTTTCCACTGTTTGTAAACCCAGTGTTTAGCACATAGTAAATGCTTTTTTGTTTATTCACTCCAATATAAAGGGTTAACCTGTCCAAAACAATAAACAATTCAGAAATGGCAAAATATGATTCATGTAATTGTCAGCCAAAATATTTTGCTCCTAATGGTTTTTTGTAATGAAATCTGCAAGAGTACTATAATCGTAAGTCAAACCAGCAGACAAGTAATGGAGGGAGCGGACAAGTTAACATGTCCAAAAGTTATTAATCAAAAAAAACCACATTATCCTGTATGTTTCCAACAAATCACTGCATGTTCTGTAAAATCCAGTTTTGAAATTTCTAACGAAGATGGAATTAACAAGATGAGAAAAGTTTACATCAAGTTACAAAGGAACTGCCATCACCTTCCCCCCCTCCTGTAAAACCTGCCACATAGGACTATTGTGTGGCTCAGACAAGATAAAGAATATAAAGATTTTGCAAGCATTAAAGGGTCATATAAATGTTAGCTGAAATTATTTCTTCCCTGTGTCCCACTACTGGGATTTAATCAATCACTCAACAGGTGTCTACTACAAATCACCTACCAGGTACTGGGTTAGGGATAAAAAAAAGATAAAAATGAAATATTCTCTAGCCTCAGAGAATATCAGTAGAGAATAAATCTGACTTTATGTAAAGAATTCTGAAAGAAATCTACATTCCCCAACCCCGAAAAAAAAAAACCTATTTTAACTGTTCAGTACTGTGCCCTCTCTCTCAGCTCCTGACCCGTAGGCTTGGCTTTCCATGATCTCCCACCCCCAACACACACCACAACCCCCCAAGGGGAGACTGCCATTGGAGCAATAGGGGGACTTACACCTCCAGCTCAGAAAGAGGAGACCTTTGCATAACTCTGCCCACCTGCCCCTGTGTCCAGCTTCCATGTGTCTTCCATTGGTCTGAGCTCCTGCTCTGATCCCATCCATCTGTCCCTGAGTGTTCCTCCTCCTGCTCTCACTTCTCTGCCTCTAACCCCCACGTGTCCTTAAACCATGTGCCAGAACCTCCTTCCACTAAATCCTGCCTCCCTCCCTTCCACACAAACTGTTCCCTGGCACCCAAGAGTCCTAGTAACAGTAGTTCTCCCCAATCACTGGTCTTGCTTCTAGCCCAGGTCTCATGGCCATCACTGAAGGGAGCGCTAACTATGGAGAAGGGACCTATCTTCCTCATGGCCACCACCACCAACTACTAACTGCCACCTATAGGCAAGTAAGCCCAAGTGCCCCAAGAATGGCAGCACCACCAGGCCACTGGTCCTACTTCAAGTCCAACCCTGCAGCCATCATCATGGGAAGCAATTCCTATGGGGATCTGGGCTGGCAACCTCCACAACAAAACTTAACTAAAAAGTTTTAACTACCAAAGCCCTTGGCACTGTCAAGTGATTTAACATCAGAAGCTACTATGATTTGATCAGTGAAAATGATATTAAAGAAGATATACCATCTGCTTTGCTGCTGTATCTTAAGGACTATGGGACTCGTCCATCTGACGTGCAGCTGAAAGCTATTCCATGTGTTCTCTCTCCCATTAGAATATCTGCTCCTTGAGACCAGAGACTGTCTCACTTTTCTATTTATCTATCCATTTGTATCCGCTAAGGACTTAAAATAATGTCTTTTTTTCATTCATTCATTCATGAGTAATATTCAGTTTATGGAGGACAAATGCAAAGATACACAGATTGGAGACTGACTATTGTGTATGAGGAAGAGCAAGAGCAGTTGAATGCTGAACACTTGTGTGTATTACCAGAGTAAGGAATAATGAATTCTGCAAGATAAGGTGGGCCAGGTTGTGAAGGGCTTTAAATGCCAGACAGAGTTTGTATTTCTTTTATGAGCTACTATATTTATATCATACACACACACACACACACACACACACACACACACACATATAATTATGAGCCAATAGAGTTTACTGAGTAGAGGAGTGACATGATCAGCCTTGGAATTTAGGAAATTCACTCTGGCAGCCATGCAGAAGATGGACTGGAGAAGGAAGATATATGTGAGAGAGAACAATTCCTAATAAGCTAGAAAATATAGCATTCTACTTTCTCAAAAAGACTTTACCACGAACATCTCCCAATTTCAACAAACTTTACCAATAAAGCAAGCCCTTCCTCCCTAATGCCTCAGTGACCTCAAAGAATTAGGTAAATGAAAAATGGTTCTGCCTGTGAAAAAAGTTGGGTATGCCTGCTGTCTTCCATTCTACTTGTACTTTCCCCCGGATTTAATCCTTTTTTATATTCTCCCACGTGATACACTGAGTTTACAAATTATACTCACATACATTGCTTAGTCCTGAGTATGTCATTTAACTACTGAGGTTACTAACTCCTTTCAAATGAAAACATTAAATGGTTACAATCCTCATATGCAAAACATTTTCCACTATAGCGTATTTCTCATCTCATAAGGAATAAGGAGAGTATAGAACATATCTCCTATCAGATTTATGGATAAGAGAAGAATTTTTGAATTAACAAGAGATAAGGGTACTGTAGGATATAAAATGGATAATGTTGATTACATGAACTTTAAAAGGATTTCTAGAAATAAAACCAATGTATCGAGTAGAAGGAAAGCAGAAAATTAGGGAGAAATTTTTATAGACAGTTTCTGGGATGAAAGTCTCATATCTCAATTGTAAAGAGAACTAAGTCAAATTTTTATGAATATGAGTCATTCCCCAATTGATAAATGGTCAAAGGATACGAACAGGTAGTTTTTGGATAAAAAAAATCTTATAGTCATATGAAAAAATAACATAAATCATTATTGATAAAAGAAATTCAAACTGAAACAACTCTGAGGCACCATCTCACATCCTATCAGACTTGGTAAAATGATAGAAGGGGAAAGCGACAAATGCTGAAGGGGATACGGAAAAACTAAAACACTAATACACTGCTGGTAGAACTGCAAACTGATCCAACCATTTTGGAAAGTAATGTGGAATTGTGCCCAAAAAGTTATTAAACTGTATATAACCACTGACCGAGCAATACCACTATTAGCTCTATTTCCTAAGGTGATCAGGGAAAAAGAAAAATAACCTATGTGTCCTAAAATATTTATAGCAGCTCTCTTTGTGGGAGCAAAGAGCTAAAAAGTGAGAGGAGGCCCAGAAATTAGGGAGTGGCTAAAGAAGTTGTGGCATATGACTGTGATGGAATAGTACTGTGCTGTAAGAAATGACAAGCAGGTTGATTTTTCAAAAAACAGGGAAAGACTTGCATGAAATAATGATGAGTAAAACAAAAAGAACACTGTACACAGTACCAGCAAAACTGAAGAACAACTGTGAATGACTAGTCTATTCTGACTAATGTCAGTATTCAGATCAACTATGAAAGACCTATGAAGGAAAATGCTATCCAGAAAAAGAACTGATATATGGAAGTATGTATTGCATGGTTCTACACATACATACCTTTATCAAATACTAGCTTTCTCTAATGTGAGGTTGGGAAGGAGGGAAGAAGGAAGACAACTCTCAACTCAAAATGTAACCAAAACATTAACTTATTATTTTTTTGAAAATAAGGAATTCTTAGACGCTCACTGCTCATGTTTACTTATCCCAACATTAAGTTGGAAAAAGGCTTGTGTTGCAAAGTATTAGGAGCAGGTCATAATTTCAGTCAAAGTTGAGACTTCCATTCACTTTATAAAGTATCCTTTAATAAATTTCACTTGGACAACTATGCTTAATGCATGAATTTTTCTCTGCTATCCTTTCCTCAGTGTGGATACTGGTTTACCACCTACTCACTTATTTGGAGAGGCCTTTGCCACCAAATGCACAAACCAGAATGAGTGGAAGAAGGTGACCAAGTCCTGTTATCATTTTTTTTTCGCTTTTTGGAGGGAGTAGGTAGGGCAATTGGAGTTAACTGACTTGCCCAAGGTCACACGGCTAGTTAGGTGTTACATGTCTGAGGTCGAATTTGAACTCAGGTCCTCCTGACTTCAGGGCCGGTGCTCTATTCACTGTGCCACCTAGTCACCCCTTCCTGTTATCATTTTCAAACTCAAGATCTTACACAAACATCTTTCATTCAAACTGTTGCACTCAGTACTCCTAATTTATCATGTTACAAACAAAAACATCTCAAATCACATGTTTATATCAATAGGTAAAGAAAAATCTTTTAACCAATTAAAGCATTCATTTATGATTAAAGGCACAGACACAGAAGGGTTATTTTTAATATTAAAAATATATATTTCTAAAACCATAAGCTAGCATCATTCATAATGGGGAAAAACTAGAAGCCTTCCCAATGAATATAGAAAGAAAGCAAGAATGCCATCTCTCCCCAGAATCATTTAGTAAATAGATGTTAATAATAACAATAAAACAAATAAAAATACATTAAAAGCCTTTCTGGCTCCTCCATCGCCATGGTGCCCGTGAAGAAATCTGTGATGAAGGGCGGCAAAAAAAAAGAAGCAAGTCCTCAAATTTACCCTGGATTGTACCCATCCTGTGGAAGATGGGATTATGGATGCAGCTAATTTCGAGCAGTTTTTACAAGAACGAATCAAAGTGAATGGAAAGGCTGGCAACCTCGGGGGCGGAGTCGTGACCATCGAGAGAAGCAAGAGCAAGATCACGGTGACATCAGAGGTGCCCTTTTCTAAAAGGTATTTGAAGTGCCTGACAAAGAAATACTTAAAGAAGAACAATCTTCGCAATTGGCTTCGGGTGGTGGCCAATAGCAAGGAGAGTTGAATTACAGTACTTCCAGATCAACCAGGATGAAGAGGAGGAAGAGGAGGAGGATTAAATCCTCTTGGGTCTGGAAACGTTTTGTATATGATCTTGAATAAAACTTGAACCAAAAAAAAATACATTAAAAACAAAAATATTTAAAGATAGGAGATGAAATTATACCTATTTCCTAACATCAAAGAGAATTCACAAAGAATTAATATTGAAATAATTAAGTTTCAGGTAAGTAATAGGATATAAAATGAATCCCAAAAAGTACACTACATTTCCATATGGTAAAAACAAAATCCAGGAAATAATAAAAAGAAAAGCCCTATTCAAAATACTTACAAGATGTACAAAATATCTGGAAGTCATTCAACCAAGGCACATTTGAGAGTTATATAAATACATCACCAAACATTCTTGTTAACTTGACTTGCTTTTCTGACTTGGCTTGCTTACTGACATGAAAGAAATAAAAAGCAACTTAAACAACTGGAGGGATATTCATTGTTTGCTGGTTGGACCAGCTTTGTTATAGAGATAGAAAAATTCATGACAAAGTTCATTTGAAGGAACAAAAGGTTCTGAACTTCAAAAGGAAAAAGAAAATTAAAAAGAAGAGGGCGGCTAGGTGGCACACTGGGATCACCAGTCCCAGAGTCAGGAGGACTGAAGTTCAAATCTGACCTGAGATACTTGACACTTACTAGCTCTGTGACGCTAGGCAAGTCCCTTAACCTTGACTGTCTTGCAAAAAGAGAGAGAGAAAATGTCACTTGTGTATCCCAAACTATACTATAAATCTAGTCACTGAAATTATTTGGTACTGCCTATATAATAATTTTAAAAAAATGAATTTTGTGAAGAGCTTCCTATTTGATGAGAAGTTCTGAAAAGAAAGAAAACACTCTGGCAGAAATTAAATTTAGGTCAACCTCTTATACCATATACCTTAACTAACAAAATGGTTATGCTCTAAATAGTAAAGGTCACACCATAAAATAATTAGAAGAAAAATAGATAAGGTTTCTTTTCCAGGTATAGAAAGAGTTGTTAACCAAGTAAGAGATAAAAGTGATCACTAAAGAAAAACAGATGATTTTTATTGCATGAACCTGAAAGCTTTTACATTTATAAAATCAATGTAATTAGATTAAAGTATGCTATTGCCTAGGAAAGGGAGGTAACTTTGCACAAAATATCTTAGATAAAGATCTAATACTCAATTATACAAGGGACTAACACAAAGATGTAAAACCAAGAGCCATTCCCCAAGTGATGTGGTCAAAGAATATTAATAAATAGTTCTCAGAAAAATACCTCTATAAAGTACTAACTATATAAAACACTGCTCTAAGTCATAATAATAAAAATACATAAGAGATTTACAAAGTGCTATGAAAATTCACAACTGGGAAATATTACTTCTTGCTCTATTACTTTTTTAATTTATTACTTTATCAGAGAAATTCATGGTGAAATTTGAGCTAGGCCTTGCAGAACAGAATTTCAAGGAGTGGGAAGGAAGGGAAGGGAGGAAGGAAATTACAGACAAAGGAAATAGCAAAATGTATAAAAGCAGAAAAGCAAGAGTTTTCCAAGAGTATCAAATGTAACAAGCTTTTATTAAGCAAGTACTTCATCTGTCTCTCTGGAGAAACTAACCTGAAATGGAAAAATCTCTGCCCTCAAGGAGCTTATGATCTATGTTCAATAAGGCAAAAAATAATGGGTTCTGTGGTTATGCACATGAGAAGTTGGAGGTGAAGTTCCCTAGGTGGAACAGTGGATACAGAAATGGCAAACTGTGCAAAAAAAAAAAAAAAAACCCAAAGTGGGTCATGAAAAGTCAGACATGACTGAAGCAACTGAACCACAAAAACATACTTTGCAAATACTTATTTAAAAATACATCATTTCCCCTCAGAGAAGTTAAGTTCCCCGAGGGCAGAGACTTTTTGACTTTTGTGTCCATGTTCCCAACACCTAAAACATTTAGGGTTTTAAGCCCTTTTCACAATTTGGCCTTTTCAATCTTATCACACACTGCCTCCCAACACACACACTTTATGGTTGAGTCAAATGGGTCTTCTTGCTGTTTCTCACAAATGACACTGTGTACTTACTGTCTGTGCATCCCTACACCAGCTGTCCCATGGGACTGATATAAACTTCCACCTTACCACCACCTCTTGGAATTCCTTATTTCTTTCAAAACTTCAAAACTCCATTTACACACACACACACACACACACACACACACACACACACACACACACACACATATCCGCCACTTCAACTGCTAGTGCACACCCCCTGAAAAAACAACTACCGTGGGGGGAGGAAGGGAGGGAGAGAACAGGAGTAAATATTTATTTATGGACGTGTCTCCTGCTGTAGAGTGCAATCTCCTCATGGGCAAGGACCATTTCACTTTGGTCTCCGCATCCCAGCATCTACTGTAGGCAGAGCCACAATTCCTGGTCCACAGAAAAAGCTTTTCAGTTAATTTATTAAAATAACACTAACTTTCTCTCCTACTTAAGTTATAGAAATCTCTGATCAAGCCTATCAGTATATCCTTGGTGGGGGGAGGAAGGTTGGAGAATATTTCTTAAGATTCATTTTTCTATGCTACTGAATTAACTGTCCTTTGCTTGAAACTGTCCTTTTCTTTGCCCTCTGATTTGTCTGGTTTAAAAAAAAAAATGAATGAGGCCTCATGAAAAAAAAAAATCACTAACTTTAAACCAAAACGAATGTTGAGAAAGTTCTGAATGTCTTAGACAATGAGAAAGTTCTGAATGTCTTAGACAATGTCTTAGACAATTAACCTAAAGGAATGCATATTTTCAAATGTGCTTTAAAATTGCTAAATGATACTTAAGTTTACCCAAACAAATTTAATTTTCTTGTACCCTTAAATCTTCTATCCCAAAAAGAACAACACTGAAGACAGAAGAGGATATACAACATTAATCACTGCTGTGTATGTCCACATTTAACAGTATTTTAAGATACTTTCATTTTCCTCTTTCAATACCCTAATAATGTTTTAAAACATTTAGAGGACACACTCTCTCTCTAATTAACATCCTTTTTCTTGGGCTTGAGCATTAAGAAGGTAGAGAGACAGCCCCAGGCCTCTTTGTTTTGATAGAGTTAGCTGCCATGGAAATGACCATGTTGTTCCTTATCAAGCACTTTATAACCTCAACACTGATGAAAAGAGAAAATGAAGATTTCTAACCAGCTCACAGAAGGAATTAATAAGAATGTTGAATTATAAATGATATAGAGGGAAAAAACTCAATGTCGAAGGCTATAAAGAAGTTTGCATAAAGAATTTTTTAAAGGTATTCACTGGTAAATGAGTACTTTACAATCCCAAATCCAAGCTATAAAATTAATGTGAAAACAAATCATACTAATAAACTGCAAATGTTTTTATTAAATATACTATAGTCTAAGATTCTGACAGCCTATGAGCAAAGTCCTGTCAGTTTCTGTGGCTATTTTATCAAACTAAATCCAAATCATACTTTTCCCTCTGTGAATGGAGCTAGCTTTTTTTTTTCCTTCTTTCTTTCTTTCTTTTTTTTTTCCTGTGGTACCACTGTTTATACAGCTTATCCCTTATCACACTGACAAGACTGGGAACCACAGCAGATGGTCCCCCCAGACATAATTCTAACAGGTTTTTTGTGCAAACAAAAGATAAAGAAGGCTACAGCAATGATTTACCGATATCTAAAGTTGAAAACTGACAAAATACAAACTGCTTTTTTCTTACTGTTTGAACTGTTTAACCTTTTAACTACTAAGCAAGCTAGATACAGAGAGAATTAAATAGGACTTCAAAATAAGCATAACTATAAAACCATACAGTCACTTTCAACAGCCCTTATACTTTGACTGTTTAAGAGTCAACACAAAATTTAACATTCTGAAGTAACAAAAAACAATCTGTGGCAGGAAAACTGGGTACATTCAATCATTTTTGTGTCTTATAAAAACCTGTTCACTTCTTATGTTGTGAAATAAGCTGCCTTTTTCCTGACTGTGATTCTGAGAGTGCAAAGAAATGTTCTCTGGTCAATTCCAAAGCCCTTTCTCAAAAAAAAATTAACTAAAGAATAGAATAATTGAACCATATCTAGAATGCTGATTGTGGAGCTAGTCTATTCTATTTCAAAAGCATTTATCAACAAGTTAATAGAACAAAAGCTAAGTGAAAAATATCCCTTAAATTACACATACCCAAAGATGCATAGGTGTTAAAAGATCATAATTCAGCTCTCTCACTGTACACCAGCTGAAAATAAGACTTAAAAACCCAAAGGGCACCTAAAACTAGAAAATAATATGCAGAAAATGACAAACATCTGAAATAAATTACACAAAACTAAGCAAAGATGCACAAGACAATCCCACAGGGCTCCCTTAATGTAGGTCATGTTTGTCAGACCATGGCAAAAACACAATGACCCTTAATAAAAGTGAACATTTGTTTTTTATAATTGTGCATTTCAGCAACTTCAATCTGCATGGATTACCAAAACTGGTCTTTGAGAGCAAATGAAAAGGCCTTAGGAAAAAGCATGTCAACTAGTCTGCTATTAATTACTTTACAGAAAAGAGAAAAATGTTTCACATCATCTGTCACTACTAAGGTACTATTCAAGCCTGGAAATCTGGAGTACTGAATCAAATCAATTAATCAATCAACAAGAACTTGTGTTCATGTATCAGGAACTGTGCTAAATATGAGTTAATACAAATATAAAGACTGAAAGTCCAGAAGTAGAGAAGGGTACCTGAAAGCCTAAAAACTGCTGAAGGGAAATCACATTGCTCAATTAGAATGTAACCCCCAATATTAAATCATGCAAGAATCTGTTAACTCAATGAGGAATATTTATAAACTGTTACTGATCACCTCAAAGTCAGTATAAAATACTTAATTTGTATACAATAACTTCAATTAAACTTCCTAAACTAATTAGAGGTAACAGATTAAATTGAGTCACACAGCTTATGTCTCTCTAGTCTGCTTGGGTAAAATGCAGAAGTTTTATATAATATGCAAATGCCATTGAATTTTATTGATTGTGAAATGGTCACACTTAACACCATAGGAAAAGAACTTTAGGGCTGGATTTCAAAAGAAGATCTGAAGCAGTGGAGACAAATCAGAAGACTACCATTGTCCAGAGGAGAACTTATCAGATTGGCAAAGACGATAAAAAAGGAAAACCACTATTACTGAATTGTGAATTGCTCCAGTCATTCCACAAAGTAATTTAGAACTATATCTAAGAAGTCACTAAGCTGTACATAACCTCTGACCTAGTAGTACTGTCACACTCCTAGGCTTACATCTCCAAAAAAAGTCAAAGAAAGAGGAAAAAGATTAATATCAGTGCTTTCTGTAACACTAAAGAACCAGAAAGTAAGGAAGTATCATACATTGTGTAAAAGTAAAACAAATCGTACCACATCAATGTAATGAAAAATTTACTGTGCCAAAAGAAATGGCAAAAGAAAAAAATTCAGAAACTTTAGAAGACACAAGATGAACTAATGTAGTATCAAGGCAGCAGAACCAAGAAAACAATGAAAAAACATGTTAATGAAAAACAGTGAAAGATTTAGGAATAAGTGTAACCATTTTGGAAAGCTACTGGGAATTGTGCAAATAAAGTGACTCAAACATTCATACTCTTTACCCCAAAGATTACATTTACTGGGCTACCCAAGGAGGCCACTGATAAAAAAACAAAGTTCTCATATAGACCAAAATATCAATAGCAACATTTTTTGTGATAGCAAAGACTGGAAACAAAGTAAATGACCACTGACTGGGGAATGGCAAGACAAACTGTGGTATGAAAATGTAATATTACTGTGGTACAAGAAAAGACGAATGTGATGAATTCAGAAAAGCATGGAAAGAGCAATATGAATGGATACAGAGTGAGGTAAGCAGTATCAAGGAAAGAATATACATGATACAATATTTACAACAATATAAATAGAACAACCATGTACACACACAAAAAAAGAAAGTGGATGTTGCAAAATTTTATGGAACAAGAAAGGCTCAAAGGAAGAGATACAAGAAAACGCTCTCACCCCACCCCTTTGTGAATACAGGAAGTCCACAAACATTGCACACAGCACATATTTTCAGGCTTTCAGACCAGTTATGTTCATTTTTTTTCTTTTTCTTGTCTTTAAAAAAAATACCACCATTTAAAAAAATGCTCACTGGAGAGGAAGAGAGGAATACTAGAACAAATTATTGTAATACAATAAGACAAAAGACATCAATTAAAAACTTATTTTAAAAAAGGCTTAGGAACTATGATCAATGCAATAACCAGTCAGAACACAAGAGACCCAATAATGAAACATATTACCCAGCTCCTGATAGAGAGATGATTAAATAGGACTATATAAGACATATATTTTGCACATGGCCAAAGTCTTGATGTTTCACTTGATTGTGCTTATTTGTTACAAAGTACAGCAATTTTTTTTTATTTTTTAATGGATGGAGAGAGGACTTAAGAAGAGAGGGGTTTAGTGATAGTTATTCCAAAAAAAAAAAAAAGGAGACAAAAGAAAAGTGGCATTGAAGCATTTTTCTTAAATTCACAGAGAGAACAAAAGAAAACTGAGAGATCACAAACAAGCTAGGCAGCTTTGAAACATTCATGATGAATTTATAATATATATATATAAATATATATTTAAAAACAAGCTATAAACAATGGAAAATCACAGTTTTGTACAGAAACTTGTTTTTCTTTATATATGTAAGTATTCATACTTACTTGTTTTTCAAGTTCTGAATAAGAAAAAAAATTTTAAATAATCAAGGTAAAGGTTTTGGCTGGTGGCCTTATGGAGAATGATGTAAGTTACAGAGATCTGGCAACTGATTATACAGTAAGGGTCAGAAGTCAAACAGAGCAATAAGGCTGCAAACTTACATGATTGGAAAGATGGTGTTGCCCACAATGGAAATAGGGAAATTTGGAAGAAGAGAGGATTGGGGAGCAAAAACAATGGGCTGCTCGCCTATGGACATTCTCCAGCTTATCAATCATTTTTCCTAAAAAGAGGCACCCAAAACTGAACACAATAATCCAGTGTTGTGTGACCAGAGGAGAGGACAATGGAACCCACATATCCTTATTTCTGAACACCGGAATCTCTTAATATAGTCCAGAATTGTACTAGCTTTCTTGACAGCCACATCACACAAACAACTCATACTGAACTTGCAGTCCACTAACCTTCCAGATCATTGTCAGATAAACTGCTAAGCCATTGGCCATCCAAACCTAGAATGGGAATTTTGATTTCTCAAAACCAAGTATTACTTTGCATTTATCTGTTTATAAATTTATAAATTTCATCTTATTTGATTTAGCCCACTGTTCTGACCTGTCAATTATTTCTGAATACTGATTCAATCCTACAGTGTATTAGTTATGCTTCCTAACTCTATGTGACCCACACATTTGATAAGCCTACCATCTATGATTAACCAAGACAGAAATAAAAATGTTAAAGAGGACTTTAACCTTAACTTTAAGCACAGATCTCTGGGACACACCAATGGAAATCTCTACAGATGTCATCAAACCATTAATGTTAATACTCTTTGAACTCAGGTATTCTCGAATTCCAAATCCACCTAATGGCACCACTGCATAGTTCCCACTATTGTGTTTTCCACAGAGTTTTAGCTAATATTTTGGTAAGATCCAGGCAAACATCAGCCAGAGAATTCCTCTGATCTACAATATCACAGTACAGATGAAGAAGCTGAAATTCAAAATTAAATAGCATAGCCAAGGATCAGTCACACAGGTAAGTACATAAAAAAGCCAAATTCATAGTTTTCTGATGAAAAAAACAATAGGCTTTACATCGTTCAATCAACAAGTATTTATTGAATGAATTGTGTGAAGCACTGGAAATACAAAGAAAAAAAAGAATCTGCTCTCTAATCACTAATGAAGGAGAAAGCATATATAAAATAGTGCATCTCAGATATATACTAAGTAGATGAAAGGTAACCATAGTACAATGCCAGGTACAAATCCCTGAACCTCCTGCAGAACGTAGCATTGAGCTAAGTCTTGAATGCCAAGAGGCAGAAGCAGGGAAAGAAACCATTCCAGGCATGGGCAACAGCCTGTGCCAAAGCAGAGAGATGAGATAAAGCATCCTGGGAGAGAAGCAGCAAGTAAGCTAGTATGGCTGGACCACAGAACATGTGGAGAGAAATAATGTATAAAAAGACTAAGGATAGGAAGGGGCCAAGCTATGAAGAGCATTAAGTGGCAAAGACTTTTATACTTGATTCTAGAAGTAACAGGGAGCCACTAGTGGTCACTTGAGAGGGAAGTTACATTGTCAAGCCCATAATTTAGGAAAATCACTGTGGTAGGATATGTCAAGGATGAACTGGAAAACTTGGAAAGCAAAAAAAAGTCCCATCAAGTGGTGAGAAGGAAATGAAATCGGGTGATATCTAAGTGAGTAGAGAGTAGGGCATGTACACGTGAGATGTTACAGAGGTAGAAACAACAAGAGTTAACAACGGACCGGCTATACAGACTTAGTGAAAGACTGAGGATGATATTGATGAGCTTAGGAAACAGGTAACAGGAAGAAAGGTGCTACCCTTGACAGTAATGGAGAAGCTGGGAAGAGGGAAGAGTTTGGGAAAAAATATAATGAGGTTTGTTTTGGACATGTGTTTAAGATGCCTTAAGAACACCAAATGACATTTGATGATGTGGGTTTGGAACACAGCAAAGAGAACTGGGAAGCATCAGCACAGAGATGATCATTAAATCCATGGAAGCTGAGGAGATCACCAAATGTAAGAGTATAGACAGGGAAGCCAGCCCTGGGCAGAGGCTTGGAAGGGACCCACCATTTGTAGGTATGACATAAAGGAGACAGAAAGAGCAATTGAACAGGAAGAATACCAAAAAGAGAGCACTGTCATGAAAATACAAAGAAATGAAAGTGTCCTGGAGAAGAAAATTATCAACCCTGTCAAATACTGTAGTGAAGTCAAAAGGATAAGGATTTAGAAACAAAAAAACCCAACAGATTTGGTGATTAAGAAAACAATGATTTTAGTTAAATAATGAATTTAGACACCAAACTACAGAGATTTTAGACAAGAGTGAAAAGAAGCAAAGTAGAGGCACCTGTAGAAATGATAACCAAATTTATAGAATCTTAGGTATATGACACACAGAAGTAGAGTAGCTGAGTGTTTGACATACCCAAAGACAACAGTTACTGGAGGAAGGATTCACTATTTGTAAGCTGTGAAAACTGGAAAACAGTCTCACAGAAATAAGATTTAAAGAACATCTCATCACACTACATACGAAGAAAAGCTCCAAATAGAAAAGAGAACTCAGATATTTAAAAGTTCCATTATAAACAAATTAGAGAAGTTAGGCAGAAATTACCTTTCAAATCTATGAACTGGGAGTATTCATGACTAATCAAGTGAAAGAGATAATCAAACACACACACATAATGGAGAATTCTGATTATGTAAAATTTAAGTTTTTGCACAAATCTTTCTAAATTTTATTTTTATTTTCGGTTTCAAATTCTCTCCCTCTCTCAACCCCAGCCCCCACTCACTGAGACAGTAAGATATATGACATATACATATAGGCGCAAAATATATTTCTGTATTAGCCAAGTTTTTTAAAAAGCAAGAAAAATAAGGGGAAAAATATGCTTTAATCTGCACTGAATATATCAGTTCTCTCTCTGGACGTAGACAGAATTTTTCATCATCAGTCTTTCAAAATTCTGGTAGATCACTATATTGATCTGAATTACTAATTCAAAGTAGTTTATCTTTACAATATTGCTGTCACTATGTATAATGTTCTCCTACTTCTACTCACTTCACAATGAATCATCAGTTCATTTGAGTCTTTCCAGGTTTTTACTGAAACTATTCCTTTCATTTTTACAGCACAATGATATTCCATCACAACCATATACCATAATTTGTTTAGCAATACACAAACAAAAGTCATGGAGTAAAAATGAGAAGAGAAACAGGTAACTGGGACGAAAAAAATCTTTGTAACAGGTCTCCAAGACAAAGGTCTCACATCTAAGTTATGAACAAACAAAACGCTCTACCTCTCAGCTCCAGCCATCCTCTCTGGTTTTCCCTCCACATCTGGAACATTCTCCCTCCTCTGGTCTTACTACTTATCTTCCTGGCTTCCTTTAGGCTCCAACTAAAAACCCAACCTTCTATAGGGAATCTTTCCCAACCCATAGAATCTGGTGCCTTCCCTCTTTTAATTACTTCCTATTTATCTTCTATATAGCTTTCTCTGTACATATTTATTTGCATCCTGTTCTCACACACACACACACACACACACACACTCGCACACGCACACGCACACGCACACACGCATACAAGTAGACAAATACCTTAGATTGTGAGCTCCTTGAGGGCAGGGAATGTCTTTTGCCTCTTTTTTACATCTGCAGCATTCAGCACAGTGTCTGGCACATAGTAGGCACTTAATAAATGTTTAATGATTAACTGACTGACCTAGCACTAGTCCTATTAGAGCAGAATCCCCTAAAAAAAAAAAAATCAAAGAAAAAGGAAAAGAATCATTATGGATAAAAACAGTGATAGAAGTCAAAAACTGGAAATTAAGGGAGTGTTTTCCTATATGGAAATAGATATACAAAGTATTGTATATGAATGTAATGGAAATTCTTTTTGTCATAAGAAATTATGAAACAGACAATTTCATAAGAAATTGGGAAGGCTTTTATGAACTGCTGCAGAAAGAAGTAAACAGAACTAGGAAAATAATATACACAATACTAACATTATAAAGAACAATATTTGAAAGACTTTAGAACTGTGACAAATGCAATGATAAATCACAAGTCCAAAAGAATGAAAATGCAACATGTCACTCACTCATTTCTTGACAGAGAAGTGAAGATCTTAAAATGTAGAAATAATTATACATTTCTGGAGATGTATGGAATATGAGAATTCTTTTAATATGCGGGTAGGTATTAAGGGTTTTATTTTTCAATTTTTTTAATTCAATCAAAGGAGAGTAGGGAAGACATTAATTTTTAAAATACTTGTTAACAGAAAATTTTATTTTAATTTAGATAAAGCACAAAAAAAAATAACCAAATAGCCCATACTTCCTACATATGATTTGTTTTTCATCAATGACCCCATTTCTGAAATACTGGAAAAGAAAGAAAAATTGCAGATACCAAGAAAACAAAGACTAACATATTCCAGTGATGGATGCAATTCATCCACGGCTGGTTAGTTTGCCTGGTTAGAAATGAGCATAAAGCTAATGAAACCAAGGTTAGAAGTTCAATCACATATAATCCAATTAACTACACTCTCTTCTATAACCACTTTCTTCTGTAAGACTATACTCTTAACTATGACCAGTCATAACACAAATGCACATGGGAGTCACAAAGAGGTGCAAGTCAGCAATGGATCATTACAAATCCATCAGTACTGGAAAAGCTCTAGGTCACCTTTATACACAAAGGGTCATCTTTGTATACAAAGGGCAGCACATCAATCACTAGAAAGGTCCTGTGTAATAAGTGTTCTCTCTACAATGTTTCTAAATTACATCAAAGTCTGTAGTGCCAGAGAAAGCACACTCTTTTTATGACACTAAGAATAGTTGGGGATCAATGATTGAAAAAAAAAAAAGACCGTGTACTCACTATAACATCGGTTTTCTATTCAATGAATCAAACACTATAGCTGAAATATTTTTAGGAGACAAAACTGTGAAATTTACAAAGAATAAATTCAATGGGAGGGGTAATACAGCATTTATTTTATCTCTGGGGCAAAATATAAAACATCATGCTGATTTTAGTAAAAGATATAATTAAAAACAAGTCCAACATATTCTCTATAAACAGATAATGGGTTTACTTCCATTTGCCATTTTATTGGAGCATAAAGTAATTTCCAAGTCAAAATTTCTTTGCTAATAAATATAACTTCGATTTTTTCCTTTGAAATTAAGCATACAAAAGTGTTATAAAAACTGTTTTGCTTTCATATGGCTTCAATTACATACTATTCTCATTACGGTCACTACACACATTCATGACATATAAATAACAAACAATTACCAAGTAAAATAATAAGAACAATGAATTCCATGACAGTGCTGAAAAAAGTTAACTCTTTTAATGAAAAGAAAACAAAACAGGAAATAGGTTACAATGACATATGCAATGTGGCTCTGGACCATAAAACTGAATTTTAAAATGCTGTCCTAGTAGGAACAGACTTTATCTATATGTTAATTTATTACACAGATGTTAACATGATTTCCCTATTATAACATCTAGTATGATTTTTTTTAAATTGATGGATATAAGTTGAGAAACTAGGATGTCAATGAGATCATGAAATATTCTCAGGCATAACCTGTCTACTTATATAATGGTACAGAGATGATAGTATTTTAACTAGGATCAAAACACCATTTTATTATGGTCAAAACAATAAAAAGCTTGTCATACTATACTTAAAATGAAAGCTCTGAAAACTAGCTAAATTAAAAGTCTGAAAAAGATTTTATCTGCCTAAAATTAAAGGACTACCTCCTTAAGAGTGATGGATGGTGCAGTGGATCAAGTGCTGGGCCTAGAGTCAGAAATATTCAAGCTCAAATCTGGCTTCAGACACTTATTAGCTGTGTGACCCTGGGCAAGTCACTTAATCCTGTTTGCCTCAGTTCTTCATCTGTAAAATGAGCTGGAGAAGAAAATGTGAAATCACTCCAGTATCTTTGCCAAGAAAATCCCAAATGGGGTCACAAAAAGTTGGACATTACTGAAAGACTGAACAAACCTTCTTAAGGGGCTACCATTTAAAAATCAGTTCACAAAATAATATCACAAATTATACAAATTTCAGTATCCAAGAATACTGCATAGTACAGTCACACATTTTATGAATACAGTATAAGTACTCAACATTTCAATGCAAACTGCATCTGAAGGATTATTATGGAATGCACACACTGACTGAAGTTAAAGTGTTCAGGTTTTAAACATTAATTTACTTTGACTACGTACATGTCATAATGAAAGATTGCTGTCTGGATCCAGACATGCAGTATTAATACTGAACACATGCATTCACTTCAGGTCAGCAGTCACTCCAACTCGACTTCAGCAGGTGGTAAAAACTAACGTACTCATTAAAATGCATGTGTTACAAGGTTCCACATGGGTTATCTCTCCCAAACAGCTCTCCAATGGAGGGAGCTTTGAAACCTAAATATTAGATGTGCTAGAACCAAGCTCTCTCTAATTGTCACACCTCTAGAGAAAATTGAACTTACTCTTTTTAATAACTAACAAATTTGGCTGCTTTCATCAGTACCTTGGGAAATGTCAGAGATTTGAAGTCTGTGATTCTAGAAGCAGCTTTAAAATCTCCTGAATTAACCATTCACAAGACAGGGTATTTTGGATTTAAAGGCCTAAAAATGTGTATTTTTCAACCAGAATGACTTACTCCATTTCATAATTGAGTAAAATTGTGTTTCTGCTTACTTTTTATGAATACTCATTAGGATATTTTTCTTTTTTGTATTATAATAAACTTCACTTCTTGGCATTAATGATATAAAACAAAAAAATCAAGAGTATGATTTATTTCAAATAGCTTTCTTAAACTCAATTCTATTAGATCCTCTGCTGACCTTCCCACCCTCCCCCAAAAGCCTGGACTCATCATCAAAGATTATCTGTTCAGGATCAAATAAATTAAAGCAATTTGTATCTAGTGATCAAATTGAAATCATAGCTAATATTTATATTTATATATTTAATACTTACAGAACTTTTCCCACTTAAATCCTGTGAGGTAAGAAGTACAAGTAACATCCTAAATTTGATAGTGAAGTAAATGAAGCCTCAGATATACTGAGCTACATAAGCATTAAGTGTCAAAGTCAGGTTGCAAACAAGGCTATTTTCTAGTTTAATCACCCTTTCATTACTTCTATTTCCAAGTAATCTAGTTATTTGGAATTTCCAAATATTCTATTCCTTAAGTATTATGTCCAAAAGTTAAGGGTTTTTAACTTCTACTACTGATAGTTTTCATTTTTCAGAATCCTAATGATCTCATGGATAAAAGAAGTAAATTCTAAATAGGTATTTCACATTGCTCAATTCAGAGAATTACCTCATTTCTCCATCCCAATAACAGATAAAGGGAAAACAAAATAACAGAGAAAAAGGGAATGTCGGGCCAATGGAAACAGGGAAAGAACAATTTCTTCGTTACCTAGAATCAGAGCATTTTAAAGCTATAAAGGCTAACCAAGATTATTGAGGATAATTTACTCATTTTACAAATAAGAAAATTAAGACCCAAAGAAATTCAGTCCCTTTGGATCTTCATTTGTGTAACCGGGGATAACAAACACTTCATGCCTCAGAAGGTTTTTGTTAGGTAATCACCATGTAAACTTAAAATACTGTTAAAGTGAATAAATGTTAGCCAAGATTACATTGCTAGTTAGTGTACACAGGTCTCATTCTCCAAGAAAAGGCAACGAGACATCAAACGAAAATGGAGAAGAGATTAGTATAAACTAATTCCCTTTTTCACAATTTTACATCCCAAAGCATCCTGAATACATATCCTTTTTAAAAAAAATATTCATTTATGTTCAGTTTTCAACATTCACTTCCATAAGTTTTAAATTTTCTCCCTCTCCTTCCCCAAGATGGTATGTAAATCAATATGGGCTCTACACATATATTCCTATTAAACCTATTTTCACATTAGTCATGTTGCATAGAAGAATTATAACAAATGGGAGAAACCATGAGAAAGGAAAAAGCAAAAAGAATCTGCTTTGCTCTGTATGCTGATTCCCAATAGATCTTTCTCTGGATGTGGATGGCATTTTCCATCATAAGTCCTTTGGAAAAGTTTTAGGTTCTTGCATTGCTGGGAAGGATGAAATCTATCAAAGTCCTCGAACATTGTGGCTGTTACTGTGTACAATGTTCTCCTGGTTCTGTTCACTTCACTCAGCATCAGTTCATATATGTATTTCCAAGTTTTCCTGAAGTCCGCCTGCTCATCATTTCTTATAGCACAACAGTATTCCATTACATTCATATAACACAACTTGTTCAGTGACTCCCCAATTGATGGGCATCCCCTTGCTTTCCAATTCTTGGCCACCACAAAAAGAGCTGCTATCAATATTTTTGTACACATGGGTCCCTTTCCCATTTTTGTGATCTCTTTGAGATACAGCCCTAGAAGTAGTATTGCTGGGCCAAAAAGTTTTGCATATTTTTATAGCCCTTTGGGCATAGTTCCAAATTGCTCTCCAAAATGGTTGGATCAACTCACAGCTCCAACAACAATGAATTAGCATTCCAACTTTCCCACATCTTCTTCAACATTTATCATTTTCCTGTTTTGTCATGTTAGTCAACCTGAAAGGTGTGATGTGGTACCTCAGAGTTGTTTAGATTTGTGTCTCTCTAATCAACAGTAATTTAGAGCATTTTTTCATGATTATAGATAGTTTTAATTTCTTCCCCTTGGGGCTGCTAGGTGGCACAGTGAATAGAGCACCGGCCCTGGAGTCAGGAGGACCTGAGTTCAAATCTGGCCTGAGACACTTTACACACTTACTAGCTGTGTGACTTTGGACAAGTCACTTAACCACAACTGCCTTCCAAAAATTAAAAAAAAAAAGATTTCTTCCTCTTTAAACTGCCTGTTCATATCTTTTGACCATTTCTCAAATGGGAAATGACTTGTGTTAACTCAGTTCTCTATAAAGAAATAAGGACTTTATCAGAGACACTGGTTGTAAAAATTCTTTCCCAGTTTTCTGCTTCCCTTCGAATCTTGGCTTCATTGGCTTTGTTTATGCAAAAATTTCTCAATTTAATGTAATCAAAATTATCCATTTTGCATTTCTCAATGTTCTTTATCTCTTGTTTAGTCATAAATTTCTCCATTCTCCATAAATCTGACACATACATTATTCCTTGCACCCCTAATTTGTTATAGTATCAGCCTTTATACATAAATTGTACTCAATTGGACTTTATTCTGGTATAAATGAAATCCCTTTGTGCATCAGGTGATGCAAGCAAAATTTGACTATAAAATAGATGACAAAACAAATCATTGGATTTTGAGCCCAAGAGATCAAAAAAATGATGTGACTTACCCAAATGAACACTTAGGTCACTAAGATGAAATGTAAACCAAATACTACTAACTGTAAAATCACTGCTCTTGCAAATCTAAAATGATGTCTCCTTTCTCAATCTTACTTTTTCCTTCAGTTTCCATTCTGAAATCAAATTTTTGTTCACAAGCAAAATATACCCCAATAGCCTAAAAGATAACTTTTGGTTGGAATTCAAGTTAGGCAAGTCTATGGCATAATAGATACTGTATACCAGTGTTGCTGAGCTTTCTAGGAGTCATAGTTGTCACCTAACAACTTACATAGCCTTCTGAGAATAAAAGCTGTAGGATATGGTATCAACTTTGGCCAGAAATACTACTGTTTAGTGCATGATATGATCTACCCTAAAATTTCCTCATTTTCAGTGGGTCAAGTTGTATTCATGCATCATCAAAGGTAGCTTGGTAGACCAACAGAATGCTAGACCTAAAGTCAGGAGACCTAAGCTCAAATCTCATCCCAGACACTGGCCCTATGAGCAAGTCATACTTAACCTCCCTTAGTCTCAAGTTTCTCATCTGTAAAATAAGGATAGTAATAACAGCTACCTTCCAGGGTTGCTGTGAGGATATAGTAATATATTTGTTAAGCATTTTGCAAACTTAAAAAAGTGTTATATAAATGTTACCTAGCTACCTGTTAGATACTACTAGAAACAAGAAACCATGGTAGGTACCCAGAATGCAAGGCTAATTAAGCTGCAGCCACTGCCTTTATGAAACTCACAACCTCAAATAAAGGAGAACAAAGAAGAATGGAATAAAACATATAAAGCTATCCTGTTGCCTATTCTCTTTTAACATTTTTAACAATGACTGAAGTCATATTAAGCCATAGATGGCAAATTTATCTGATCCATAGATGATGTCATGCTGGGAGGCATAACTAGTATATTAATGAACAGTATTTATCCAATAAGATTTAAATTATTTTATCTGAATTGTATTTAATAAGCTGAAATTTAATGGAACAAATGTAAAGTATAATACTTATGCAGAGGATAGAAGTATGGTTACATAAATCATATGAAAAAGATCTAGGGGGTACTACTGGAATGCAAGCTCAGTACTAGGCAGCATCATGCTATGGTAGCCAAGAGGAATAATATCCAAAACGGGAGAAGTGGTTGTCCTTGTCAAACCACATCCTGGATTGCAGGGTTCAGTTTTGTAGGAATATTCCAGTGAGATGGGTTCTAAGGGTTTATATTGGCGAGAAAAAAAGAAAACAGATTCAAAACCTATTTCCATGCTAGAATTGAAATATCTTAGTAATTAATTAAATATAGGTTGTAAGGAAGAGAGATGAGTCAAAGGCAACACTGAGGAAGGCTTCAGTGACTCAGTCAAAAACAATGACAGAAATAGCAAAGTAAGGAGTTGGGTTAGGAATACATTCCTATTTTGTATACACTGAATTTGAGGTATGATCAGGACATACAGCTGGAGAAGTAAAGAAAGGATTTGGAAATCCAAGTCTGAAGCTCAGGAAAAGATCAGGGATAAAATATATACTTGACAGTCATCTCTGTGTAGAAATAATAGTCAAATGGGTAAAAACTAATGAAATGCCACAAAATACAAAGCTTAGACACAAGAGGGCTGAGGACAGAATTCTAAGGAAAATCTACTTTAAGAGACTGGGAAAATCCACTAGCAAAGGAGAGAAAAAAAAACTACAATCACAATGTAAAATTCAGGGGGTAAAAAAGAACTATGAACTAGCTTTTACATTTATCAATTCTACAAGTTCAAGGTTCTTATATGAAGTTTGCTACACTGTAATATAATAGGGAGAGAGCACTGACTTTGGAGTCACAAGAAGTAGGCTCAAGTACCATCTCTATCATTTACTCGAAGTATGACCATAATCAATCATAAGTCAGTCACTAAACATTTATTAAGCACCTGTGACAGGCATAGCACTAGGGCTACAAAGAAAGGCAAAAGACAATCCTTGACCTCAAAGAGTTCACAATCTGATAGGGGAAAACAAGACATAAAAAGGAGCTGGGGGGAATAGCGGTACCTAGCAAGAAGACATGATAATGAAGTCTAGAGTACTGCAGGCACATGAGAAATGTTTCAGGGTTGACATGATCTTGCATGATGAGATCCTGATGAGGTCCAAGAGTACAGTCAGTTGGGAAGTGATGAGATGGCTGCCTTGGGTAACCTCCTAAAATGGAGGATTTGGGAAGAGCTCTTCACTGCCTACCTTCTTCAAATCAGAGGGAGGGAGCAACACCAAGAGAAGAGGTACTGCGAGATGAGAGGGTTTCAGGTCTAAAACTTTCAGAATTTCCCAGGAACCCCTTTATTTTCCATCAGTAGCTCTGCTTGGTTTGAGCTCCATGGACATTACGCTCCCCTTTCCGTGCTAGGTACCTCCTCACACTCACATGGTTCACCATGCTTTTTAGCTTCTTTTTGTGTATCATCTTCTCCCACTAGATTGTAAGCTCCTTGAGGACTATCTTGTTTTAAAATTTGAATTCCCAGCACTTAGCTCAGTTGGCATATAGTAGATTCTTTTTTTGTTTGTTTGTTTGTTTTGTTTTTTTTGTTTTTTTTAATTTTAATTTATTTTCTTGGTTACATCATTCATTTCCACAAGGTTTTGAGTTACAGATTTTCTCCCCTTTTTGTCCCTACCCCCCAGCCCAGAACATTGATCACACTGTAAGACCCCTCCCACAA
>CM053594.1:146094357-146109987 GCA_028646575.1 Pseudocheirus occidentalis | reverse complement strand
GTGAAGCTGGTTTCTCCCTTAGGGAAACCAGCTGATTCTTCTCTTGTTCCTTGTTCCTTTCTGTAATAAAATATAATATTGAGACTCTCCTTGTTCTGAAGATTGTATATAATATTGTGAATTGTTGATACTATGAACATTGTATGGAATCTGATTTTGTAATAGAATGAACAGAATGTTCAATAATACCGTGTAATCCGAATCTTAAAAGCTCTTCACAGTAGCATTCTTTCAGGAATCCACTGCTGATTGGCTTTACAACATCTCTTTGTAAAAGTTAAATAACAGAAAATGAAAATATGAGAACATACAGGCTTTTGAAAATTGTTTTCTATAGCAAACAAGGTAATCGCTCACACATTTGACTGAAAGGTATCCAACTGTATTTGTTGTATGAAAACAGGCTGGAGGCCCAATTTGGCCCTTGGACCAAAGTTTGCCATCATCTGCTTTAGAACTATCAATATTAAGTGAGTCACATACATTCATAGAGAGATATATACTTACCAAAGATATTCACCTCTGTTTTGGGGGATGTCATACAGAGTCCAAATGAAAAAGTTTTCTATAGATGCTGATCCTCCAGATACTTCTGCTGTGTATTATATTGTGTTGATTGCACTGAGCCCCAGAATGTAGCAGAACCTCTTCAATGCTATTCATGATAGATAAAGAATATCTATTGTCCCAAGAATGACAAGCAGTTATGTAAATGACCCATTTAATTTGTCCACATCTATTTTAATACATCTATTTTAGACAGGCACTGCAGATGGATAATGAGCTGGACCCCAATTAAAAAGGAGGAAAGATGGTCTGGATTTTATTTAATGATTTCAAGCTATTTACACACACACACACACACACACATGCATAAACAATTTTTCAACATTAATATTCTTCCAGAGATGCTACATGAGTTATACGGAGCACCATAATGATCAAAGAATCAAAACTGTAGGTGAACCAAAGGGTAATAGAGAGATTAGTGAAGACTTAAGCTGGCTGCAACATATCACCAATAATTACTTAGACACAATAAGTGACCTAAAAGATATTATCTATGAAATACATGATCAGAAAAAAGAAAACTGAACTAGTCTTACAGTGAGAGAAAGGGACAACAGATAGCCTGAGTGTTGTACTAGTTATAAGGACCCTTTACACTCTTCAAAATTACTGATGACCTAAAGAGCTTTTTTTACATGAGTTATGTCTATTAATATTTACTGTTAGAAAATAAAACTGATAAAGTTTTAAAATACTTGTTTGTTAATTCATTAAGAATAAGTCATAAGCCCAGTACACATTAACATATTTTTATGAAAAATAATGATATTTTCTTTTAAAAAAAGAACAAAACAGTGAGAAGAATGGCCCTGATTTACATATTCTTGAAAATCTCTTTAATGTCTGGCTTAATAAAAGACAATTGGAGTCTCATATCTACTTCTACATCCATTCTGTTGAAATATGTTGTTTTGCTTGAAGTATATAAAGAAAATCCAGCCTCAGATATGTGGTTGGAAAAGGGAAGAGTATTTTAATGGGCATATAATGTCTTAGTATCATGAAAATAGTTCTAACATTGCAGATCCCCAGAAAGGGTTTTGAACATCCTCCCATACTTTGAGAACTGCCAGTTTAGTTTAACACACTCCTTTTTATAGATAAGAAAATCGAGACGCAGAGAGAAAAAGGTGAAGTGTTACACAAATAGTACTCATCAGAGGTGGTATTTAAACCGAAGTCTTAAACTTAAAAAAGTTTTTCAGCCTCGCAAGAATTCTACAATATTTGATCTCCACAAGGAAAAGTATTCTCTATTTAAAACATGCTACCAACACAATATTTTCGAGAACAATTGATCTAAAATGTGTCATCTTTCAGGAAGAAAATTTAAGTCCTTTATTGTTCCACTTAGTCTTACACCCTTT
Source organism: Pseudocheirus occidentalis (assembly GCA_028646575.1). Lineage (NCBI taxonomy): Eukaryota > Metazoa > Chordata > Mammalia > Diprotodontia > Pseudocheiridae > Pseudocheirus > Pseudocheirus occidentalis. Next base: position 146,108,050 of record CM053594.1, on the reverse strand, counting down.
ATAATTTCCCCTAAATAGAAATGAATAACAGCTTCCAAGTTATAGAGGGAGGTGTATTGAAATATTTTATTAATCATTTGCTGTACATAGGTGACACTGCTAGATGATTCTATCATAAAACATATTAAATCGCTTCTTCATCTCATAGGAAAATTTCATATTGGAGGCCATTTTCTAGATCTAAATTTCCCAAATGACATAAAGATGTTATTTGGATGTAAAAAATGTAAGATTGCTAATGTATGCCAAGGAAAGATAGATATTAAGACTTTAAGGTTTAATCCAAAGGTCAAATTGAACCAACAAATGAAATAACTTTGATCTCCTTCAAGCAAAAAATATCAAGCACAAAGTTATTAAAGAAAAAGCTGAAAATGTACAAAGTCATTATCATTTATATAGTATTTGTTTGAATACACATTTTTGGAATTATAAAATTGACCACAACAGATTTGGAAAGTAGTCTTACCAAAAACTCAGGCAATATGTGTATGTACACATGTACATGTATATGTATATGTATATGTGTGTGTGTATATATGTACATACACACATATTCATATAGGTCTGTTGTGAGTTGTTTGAGCCCTGTCTGACTCCTTTTGAGGTTCCCTTGGCAAAGATACTGGAATGGTTTGCCATGCCCTTCTCCAGCTTATTTTACAGATGAGGAAGGTGACACAAATATAGCTAAGTGTCTTGTCCAGGGTTACACATCCAGTAAGTGTTCCAGATCAGATTTGAACTTAGAAAGAAGAGTCTTTCTGACTCATAGAGCCCAGGGTTCTATCCACTGTGCCACCTAGCTGCCCATAATGTATGTATGTATATATGAATGTATATGTGTATATTGTGTATATTCTGTCTCAGAGAGCCATCTCACATAACAATATTTCTTAAAGAAAAAGAGGAAGAAGAAAGAAAAAAAAATCATCATTTTTCTCTTCGGAGCCAATGGCCATGTGTTGCAGCAGCTATCATAGCAGAGATCAAGGCCATTTTCATGGGAAGAAGGAAGAGCTGCTCAAATAAAGGTGGAAATAAGTTTTGAGTGGACAAGGTCACTAGAGAAGCTGTCTTCAAGCTATCTAAGATCCAAGCTGCTTGAAAATACATTGCCCAAGTCCTGTCACCAACCAGATTCAGAAAGAGAACCTTGTGAAATTCTACAAGGGCAAGTAATACAAATCCCTATATTGGGCTCCCAAGAAAACCAGTGCTCTGTGCCGCAGGTTTAATGAGCATGAGGAAAGCATGAAGACCAAAAAACAACAGAGGAAGGAATGTACTCTGCCCTCTTTGGAAATGAGCTGGTAAAGAATAATTTATTAAATCACTCAATAAACAGACAAGTTATTCTTTACAAAATTAACAAAAAAAAATTCTGAAAATATGGGCAATGAACCACATCCATGGCCTTCCTATTTCTGTAAAGAAGTGGAATGCAGGTGTCTTATATATCTTCTTTGGTACTACATATTTTTTTGTAGTTGTGCAATAAACACTTTTGATTGCTTTGATTGTGTTTCTGTTTACATTGTTGTAGTCTTTATGTGTTTTTTCCCTTGGCTATGATTATTTCACTCTGCAGTTTATGTAGATCATTTAATACTTCTTGATATTCACCACATTTGTCATTTCCTACAGCACAGTAATATTCTATCACATTCATGTACCACAATTTGTTTAGCCATTCCCCATTGATGGTCTTCTACTTTGTTTTCAATTAATTGTTTAATCACAGAAAATGTTGCTGTAAGTATTTTGGTCTACTTGGGGACTTTCTTCTTGTCAGTGGCCTCCTTGGGATTCTCTGGATCAAATGACATGGACATTTTAGTCACTTTTTTTGTAGAATTCTAAATTGCTTTCCAAAACAGCTATACTGAATCACAATGCCACCACTGCTGCATTACTGTGCCTATCTTCCCACAACCCTTCCAATACTATTTCCATCTTTTACTGGATGTAAGGTGAAACCTTAGGGCTGTTCACTTTTCATTTCTCTTAATATTATTGATTTGGAGCATTCTTTCAGATGGAGCATTCTTTCAGATGGTTATTTAAAGTTTACAGTTCTTTTGAGAACGAATTTTTCATATGCTTTGAGTATTTAGCTATTGAGAAATAGCTTTTGGTATATGGATATAGAAATAGATACAGATGACATGTATAAAAGAGATGCGTGTGTGTGTATATATATATATATATATTATAATACATAAACATAAATACCCATATATTTGTGAGTTGTCTATTTATCTTGGATACCAAACCCTTATATGAGATATTTGATACTAAGATGTTTTCCTATTAGATCATTTCCTTTCTTAAACTAGATTCACTAGGTTTGTTTTTACAGCTATTCAGTTTTATGTAAAGTTATCTGTTTTATCTTTTGAAATTGTTTCTGTCCATTGCTTGGTTAAGAATATATCTTCCATCAAGAACTGTGAAAAAGATATAATACTCTTCTCTTCTAATTTCTTTTTACCATATGATTATTAATAAGATCACATATCCATTTTGAACTTATTATAAACTATGATATAAGATGTTGATCTAAGCCTAATTTCTGCCAGTCTCCTTTCTAGGTTTCTCTGCAGTTTTTATCAAATAGGGAATTCTTTCTTAAGTAATGTATGAAAAACCCATACAATATTAATGAAACACAGGGCCCTTCAGCTTAAAGCAGACTTGGAAAGATGAACACTTCATTTTCAAAAAGGAGCAAGAGGACTCAGAGTCATTCTTAGAGTTTATGATAAACATGCTGAATACTTAAAGAAATACTTTTGGGACAACAGACATCATTTGACGAAGTAAAGATGAATAATAAGTCATGCCAATGGATTTATTAAATGTAAGTGAAAATGGTTTATCTCCAAATGAAGCCTATGAAATGATTGAGATCCAAGAGTAGAATCAAAAGACTCTGTGTGACATTCACATGAACTCAAATAATATAATACATTCATAGAGAAGAATCAAACAAATGACTGATTTGTGGGGATTTATTTATGGAAACAGAGAGTTTATGATGGTGATTCCAGGCCATTACCACCTAAAATTAAGAGAGATCATCCTTAAGAAGCATTGGTTTATTCACCAATATAGATAATGGAAGGAAATGATAGAAACTGTAACTCTCCAAAGTTTTAGTACTTATGAAATACCCAACAAGGAATGACCTGATAGCTAGAATTATGCAGCAGAAGCTGACTAGCTTTTATAAACTGGCAGAAAATAGATCCCCATTCTATAAATATAGACCTCAATCTATTCTTAAAGTTTCAGCCAACATTCTGTACTGGAACCAGACAATTATTATAGACACCACTATAGAACACAATTATCCAGACATAACATTGACCAATAAAAATTTAAGAATAATATTATTAATAGATATTTCTGTGTCAACTATATGAGCCAACTATATGAAAAACTTCCAAGAAGGCTTAGAAACTGAAAGTAGTACAATGACCAGTCATAATTCTAGAAGACTCAGGATGAAACATGCTACTCACTTTTTCATAGAGAGGTGATGGGCTCAAAGTGAAGACTGACATATTTCTTTCTTTTTTTGGACATGGTTAAAGTGAACTTTTTTTTCTTTTTCTGGACTAATCATGTTTATAATAGCTTATGTTTTTCTTACTTTTTTCAGTGAGGGGGGAAGGAAAGGTGGTAGGGAGAGAATTCAGAAGTGAACATAAAATAAAATTTAATTTTTTAAAAAGTAAAATGTTTCAAGAGACCTAGTAGAAGAAATCAAAATCATGTTGGAACAAGATGATGCACACATTATTACTATTGGCCTGTTTGCTATTAGAATTGCCTTCAACTCATTTTCAGTGAGTCTACAGAAGAATAATAGCAGGCTAGCAACTTGTTGTAGCACCATTTCTATATGGATTTCATCTAAAATGATGATATAGATCATGTTGATAATAATATTAACAGCTGACATTTATGTAGCACTTTAAGGTTCACAAAGTGTTTTAGCATGCTATTTAATTTGAGTCTCATAAACTATGAAACAGGTTTTATAGATAGGTGAGATAGGTACCATGAATGAGATATATGGCCATATAGAGATAGATAGATAGATAGATAGATAGATAGATAGATAGATAGATAGATAGACAGATAGATAGACATTGCATGTATTTTTAATTGAGGCAGAATTCTTACTAAAACAAACCAAAAAAACCCCAACACAGAACCCCAGAACTTTCACATCCAGCAGTAGAGTGTTACCTTTTAAAGTAGTCATGTTTGGAGGCTATACCCTCATAACAGTTATGCTACCATTGCTTAAAGCATTTCTGGGATGACTGTCTTTGTATACAGTTAATAAATTGTCTCTGGAAGCAATTTGAAAAGTGGAGTTAAGAGAGGAGTCATTCAAAGTAGAGTCTCACTGTTTCATTATTGTACTTCATTATCTTATCAACCATGGAAAGAAATCTTAATTTTTAAATTACATTCTATGAACAAATATAGAATATGTTACATAACCTTTGAGTTGGTGGTCTTAATAATGTTAGTATACAATTAATGTTTTGCATTTTTATTATTCTGGAAACTGCTAATATTTTCTAAATAATTCAATTCACTTTGCTAGGTTCTGAATTCTTCAAAAGTCAAGATACCAGGTGGAATTAACTCTTTTTTGAAATACGTAAGAATCCATTATAAGTTTGGACCACTGACCTGAGGTTGGTTTTTTTTTTTTTACCATGAATCAGATTATATAGTATTAATGCTACTACTTCCCCTCTTTCTGAAAGCCTTCTTTTCTTAATGATTTTATTACTCAATCTCTTTTAATGATTAGAGAATTTGATAATTGGATTCATTCATTGCATAATAAATCTGGTAGAAATTTTTCCTGTTATCATCAACAGTTGCAAAGGTTTTGTCTAATAAAAAGACTAGAAGATTGATACATCTTTGAGTTATTTTCTCATATTTCCAGTTTGTTCTTATCACCAGACATCAAGATCCAAGAAATAAATCTGGATCTAGCACACGACATATGAAAATAGATAACAGTTTAAAGAAAATGAAGAAAGATTTTTGTGTCTATAAGGGAAAGAGCTGACATCTGAAATGAGCTTTGTCATCTGTAAAAAATGGTACAATACAAATTGGTAACAAATATTCAAAACAAGGAGAAAGTAGCAAAAAATATTATGAATAAAGGAATAGAATCCACTGGAAATAAAATCCTTTAGTTAGGAGGCAAAATAGTAGAAATATGCCACAAAAAAGGACAAAGTACAACTCAATTAAAAAGAGTTGGATACTTTAATATCAAAAATGATGGGACTAGGCAACAAAGCTTGGAGAAATAATCTGAGTCATCAGACTGACTGAAAAAAAATACAGAGAGAGAATGACCACTTTCTAGGAAAACACTTGTAGCAGCAAACACCCTAGCATACCCAGGATGGCTGCTAACACAGGTTCTCAGATCTGCTTTTCTAAAGGAAAGCAACTCAAAATGGGTTAACAATCTTACTTTAATCAAACGTATATCATTTACCCAGTTCAGGGGAAAAAGTCAACACCCCAAACTTCAGAGAATACAAACAGAAGTTACAAGCAGACAGAGAAAGAGATCAGCAGACAGGGCTTCCAGCTGTCTGACCTTTACATCCATACCTAGTTAGTTACCAGAGAGGGAAACACCAACATCTGGGTTTTCAAAGCTGGGGGCTCAACAGCTGCCCAGAGTCATCTGGCCAAATCACACAACTCTTTCCAAAGTGAGCCCCAAAGCAAAAACTCACATCAGGGTATGTATAGCCTTCTCCTGGATCAGAGAATGTCACAACCCTCTTGACCACTGCCCAATCACAAAGTAATAAGGTGTGGGCGTTCCTGAAAAGCAAACTTCCTGCCACAGGTTCCATGTGAACACATTCAGCCTATTAGGGGGCAGAGTATATTTTCAAATCCGGGAAGGTTCTCAGAGTCACTTAAGCCTATCAAAGGGCTTAGGGGCAGGGAAGATCTTCAGATTGCTATAACAATACTCAAGCAAAGTTTCCAGATATTATAAGTCAACTGACAAACTACAGATTGATAGAATTCCCTGAGCACCCTCAGAGATTTAATTCACCCAGACACATTATTATTAAACTCTAGATCTTTATTGATGAAGATTTTTAAAGCAGTTAAAGAGTTTGGTAAAATAAGATTAATGATGGAATGGAAATCAGACAATAGGGGGTTCAAATTCCTGCTTGTTATTTAATAACTTTGCAACCTTAGGCAAGTCATTTGACCTCCTTTAGTTTCCTAAATTCTAAAATGAAGTGGTTGGACTCTGATTTCTAAGATCCCTTTCAATTCCAAATCTCTCATTTTTATGATGCTATACATGTATCTCAGTTTAAATTAAATAGAATTATCTATCATATGAAAACACAGAAACAGCAGCAACATGATTTATAGAAAGTTACTCCAAAATCTCTTACCCAGCCAAACTAGAAATAATATTTGAAGATTAAAAAATTCTTTATTCACCACAATATTTCTAAACACTTCTACAGGGAGAAAGTCTCTGGCAGAAGACTTCAAAATGTGAATAGGTTCAGGGGGAAAAAAAAACCATCAAGTAATTTCTAGAGGACAAAGATATCTGATATGAAAATTGATATTGAATATCAGGTAACCTCCGCTCTAAAACTCTGAATCACCAAAATAATAGAAGGGGATTCTATGTAGGTATTATACATAGTGAACCAACTAGCAATTTTTGCTCAAAGGGCAAGTACTACAAACCACACACAGTACAAAAGATTCCCTTAACGGATCATTGGGGAGAGTGTGAATAACTAATACTGCAGGACACCATGAAACTTCTACTAGAGAGACTGCCCCCAACATACAACAAAGGAAACAAGTCATCTAATCAGTTGTTTCTCCACATTGTCCCTTGAGAAGCCTGATAAATGGTGAATGAGTGGAGTGATAAAACTTATATAGCAATAGAGAGAGAATTTGGGGGAGAGAGGACTGAAAGAGACTTATAGGTCAACTTCTCCCAAACATTCAAAGCATTATGCTAGAGCTAAAGGGGACTTTAGGGAATATGTATTTTTAAATTCTTCAATTTATAGAGTGAGAAACAATTCCTAGAGAGAGGAAGTAACTTCAGAGGCTAATGCTGATTCCATTCTTAAGGAAACAGAGGAAGGAGAACTGAATCAAACTCATAAGAATATAAGTCATTCCCTAACTGATAAATGGTCAAAGAATATTAACAGGCAGTTTTCAGAGGAAGAAATTAAAGATATCTGTAAGCATATGAAAAAATGCTCTAAATCACTATTGATTAGAGAAATGCAAATCAAAACAACTCTTAGGTGTCACATCTCACTGGTCAGACTGACTAACATGACAAAACAGGAAAATGATCAATGTTAGAGACGATGTGGGAAAATTAGAACACTAATGCACTATTTTTTTCACTTTTATGTTCTTTATATTTTATACAAGGATTTGAAACATGGGCCCTCATCTGTCAATATTTACATGATAATGACCAGTACATAGCCAACTTTTTTTTTTTTTTTTGCTTTTTGGAGGGCAGTTGGGGTTAAGTGACTTGCCCAAGGTCACAGGGCTAGTTTTGTGTGTGTGTGTGTGTGTGTTAAGTGTTCTGAGGCCGGATTTGAACTCAGGTACTCCTGACTCCAGGGCCGGTGCTCTATTCACTGCGCCACCTAGCCGCCCCCATAGCCAGCTTTTAATTCTTAAAACAGATGACTTAAAAATAGGTTTAGGGCTTCCAAAGCTTGAAGGCAATAAAGAGAAGAGCTGATATTGACACAATGTCAAACAAATGCACGAAAGATTAAGCAAAGTTTAATATGGTCTCATGCGCCCTGAGGGAGGTGGTGCCCGATTTGGAGGAGTAATTGCTATATCCAAATAATCTCCTGATGGAAGTTCTAAGACTGTAGGGTCATGGAGTCATCAGTCCCCTTTCTGCCAGACATAGTACTGCCAATCTCTTTCACTGGATAACCAGGTCTTTTAAGATCCGTAAAAACAATGGCAAAATTGAAGTGTGTACCCTTCTTTCGAGCTTCTGGGTAGACCTCTTTTACTAAACTAGTCAATTCTTTCAAGGTTGCATCCATCCAGGTATAGATCTGCAGCTCACTCGAAGGCACGTTTCCTCGGGAGAACTCTTCCACTAGGTGGTGTCAGCCGTTATTAGTGGTGAAGACCCGCAGAAGCAGCGGGCACGTCTTCTCCAGGTCAATGGGCTTCTCCGGTTCCTTCTTAATTTCCTCCTGAGTGACGTGGGACTCTACTGCCATCTTCCTCCTTCGGCCTCCTAGACGCTCACTTTGACTTCCGACCCGGGCCTTGAGCATGAATGAACGAAGTCTCTTGGGAGGAGAATCTCGACAGACTTATAGGGAGGGAAGAGGCGGGGCAAGGCGAGCACACTAATGCACTATTGGTGGAATTGTGAACTGATCCAACCATTCTGGAGAGCAATTTGGAACTATGCCCAAAGGGCTATAAAAATGTGCATACCCTTTGACCCAGCAATACCACTCCTAGGGCTGTATCCCAAAGAGATCACAAAAACTGGCAAAGGACCCATGTATACAAAAATATTTATAGCAGCTCTTGTGGTAGTCAGGAATTGGAAAGCAAGCAGATGCCCATCAATTGGGGAATGGCTGAATAAGTTATGTTATATGAATATAATGGAATGCTATTCTGCTATAAGAAATGATGAGCAAGTAGACTTTGGGAAAACCTGGAGAGACTTACATAAACTGATACTGAGTGAGGGGAGTAGAACAAGGAGAACATTGTACACAATTACAGACACATTGCATCTGTGATGACTGACTTTGATAGTCTGGGTTCCCCTCAGCAATGTAAGGTTATAAAAATTCCAAAGGACTCATATAATGGAAAAGGCTATCCACATCCAGAGAAAGAATTATGGAGTCTGAATGCAAATTGAAGCAAACTACTTACTTTCTCTCTTCATTTTGCTTTATTTCTTTTTTCTTGTTATTCATTCCATTCATTATAATTCTTCTTTACAACTTGAATAATATTCAATGTGAAGGTATACTAGAACCTATATCAGATTGCATACTACCGTGGGGAGGGAGAGAGAAGGGAGGAGAAAATTTAGAACTCAAAAACTTGTAGAACTTAATGTTGTAAACTAAAAGTAAATAATTTTTTTTTAAACTGAGGATGAGTTGAGTTGGAACCAAAGGAACCACAGACTGTAAAGCTTGCATAAACCTTAAAAATCACTTTGTTCAAAATTTCTAGTAAAATTGGAGAACAATTTGGTAGAAACTAGGCATAGACCAACATCTCACACCATTATGACAAGATAAGGTCAAATTTGGTCTAAGAAAAAAATGGGTATATGATTTAGACATAAAGGGTGATATAAGCAAATTATGGGAACATAGAAAATTTTACCTTTCTGATCTATGGATTAGGAAAGAGTTTTTGACCAGAAAAGAGAAACAGAGGATCAAGGAAAGTAAAATGGATCATTTTTATTACATGAAATTAAAGTTTTGCACAAACAAAATGTAGCCAAAATTAGAAGGAAAGCGGGAAACTAGGGGGGAAATCTTTTACAGCAAGCTTCTCTGATAAATGCTTCATTTCCCAAATATATATAGAACTAAATTAAATAAATTAAGAGCCATTGCCTAAATGTAAATGGTCAAAGGATATGAAAAGGAAGTTTTCAGGAAAAGAAAATGAGGTTATCAGTAATCACATGAAAATTTCCATAAACCATTACTGATTAGAGAAATGCAAATTAAAGTGACCCCCTATCAGATTGACTAACATGACAGAAAAGAAAAATGATAAATGCTAGAGGGGATATGGAAAAGCAGAGACACTAATGCACTCCTGGTACAGTTGTGAACTGATCCAACTGTTCTGGAGAACAATTTGGAACTATGCCCAAAGACCAAACAGACTGTGCCTACCCTTTGACCTAGAAATACCACTGATAGGTCTGTATCCCTGTGGCTCACTCGTAGAAACATTAGTTTGAAAATAAACAATGGAAACAATTTTATATGGTGAAAACTTGTATTTCACTTTTAGTGATGAGGCCCATTTTTAACTTTCTCCATCTTTGCCCCCCACCCCTTCCATTGCTTTTATCCTATTCTCCCATTGTTACCACTCTTGTTGAGACAATAAAGAAATTCCATCTCTTCTGTGGAGGAAGTGAAACCTAGCATTAAGTCTCTCCTGATTGGGAAGAGAATAATTACTTAATGTTCTATGCCTCTGTAGAGGTAGAGTTTGCAAGAGTCTTCAGAGGAGATATGTTCTTTTGTTTCCTGGCTTTCAGATAGGGCACACTTCATTCTAGCTTCTCTTCATGGAGAGGACCCTGGAAGGAGAGAAAGACTTTGGGAAGAAACTGATATGTAGAAGAAATGGAGCATTGATATATCCCTAACTTCTAGTTTGTCACACTTCAGACTTCTGGGAATTAATCTGTGAGTGAGATTATGGGCTCTATATTTCTCTTAGTTGAACTAAGATATTTGGCTTTTGGCAGAAAAGTCCCTTCACTATGTCTGTTGTTAGGTGTATTCTAATCTGCATAACTTTGCTGATTTCTGTTTGCTATTGATTTAGATAAATGGGTTTATTAACTATTCATTAGTTGTGATAGTTTTTGTGTCACTAGTATTTGGTGTGAAGGGAATCAAATTATTGGATGACAATAATTTGGGACACCTCTTCCTCATTAAGGGACAGCAACCAGGAAAACAACTTGACTCCAAACATCATTTTCCTTAGACTAGCAATATTTAGGGGGACAGATAGATTCAATATCTCCTCTCTGGGGAAAGAAGAGTAGGCCAATCTCATGGCCAGTCTCTTACTCCTCTCCAAACAGGAAACAAAGTTTCCTTTGCATAAAAATACTTGAGATACTAGAGATATCTATTCATACCTTCCTGAATTTATATAAACCCATGTAGATACACATACAACTTCTATTGACAAGACATACATTCTATATGAACAATATCAACTATGAATCTGGAATCCATGGCTGTAGGCTTCACTGTACAGCTGTATTTATAACTTATGGTCACTCACCTCCTGAGAGGACTGGAAGGTCCTTGCTACATAAGTTAGTTTTTCCTTAGAAAGGTAATTAAACTGTGCTTGATAATTGGTCTAAAGATTCAGGCTTGAATTGTTGAAATAACTTCCCAATCATCTTAAGGCATAAGGTTTAGTGATGTATTCCTTAGGCTTGGCAGACAACCTGTAAGCCAATACACCCTTCTAACTGGGTGTGACATTAAGTTACAGGAAGATGTGTGCTGCTGAACTCATACTATATTTCTGCAAAATATTGCTATCATTGAGTAAACTTCACTTTTGTTTTAAAAGGTTATGTGGTCAATGAATATTTTATTTCATGACAATCCTGAATCTGCACCATTGAACTGGCCTGATTCAGGCTTTGTTCAGACCATCTTCTGTGTTCACCCCTGGGCTGGAAAGTAGGCTATCTGTAGTTCTCTCTTGTATCTTAAATTCCTCTTTTTGTAAAACTTCCTACTATATATCCTCTTCACACGCACACACACACAAAAATTTTGATTCATTTTTGGAAGAAAAATTCAGTACTCTGCTTGTTTGGCACAACTCTGTCAGAAACCAATTATTTATTTTAATCCAAACAACTCTGCTGAGGGATAGAAAAAGAGAGAGAGAAAAGGGGCAGAGTAAAAGAGAGAGAGAGAGAGAGAGAGAGAGAGAGAGAGAGAGAGAGAGAGAGATTCATCTTGCCTTTGAAAATCTAACCCCAGTCATTTTCTACTTAAAATATTAAAGTAATCCTGAAACAAAAGCAAAATTCCACAACCAGTATTAAATAGGAGTACAAAATTTGGGTAACTTAAGCCAAATAATAGTAACTTAACTGCCTGGAGTCAGGAAGAACTGAGTTCAAATCTGGCCTCAGATACTTAGTAGCTGTGTAACCTTGAGGAAGTCATTTAACCCTGTTTGTCTCAGTTTTTTCATCTGTAAAATGAGCTGGAGAAGGAAATGGCAAATCACTCCTGTGTCTTTGCCAGGAAAACTTCAAATAGGGTCACAAAGTGATATGACTGAAAGGACTGAATAACAAATGGAAAATGATTTTCCTAAACTCATTGTATGTGATCAGGGGTGGAGAAAGAGGTACTATTCTTAACTAGATTAATTAAAGGAGGCTACCCATCATTATCTAATCATCACTTCAACCTATCCTCAAGGAGATCAGAGTTTATCCTCTGAACTTAGACTTGCTTTCCCTTTAGAAACTGGTTAGACCCTTGAAAAAGATGTTACAAAAGGATTTCAGACTAGGCCCTTGACATAATATTTATTAATATTTTTTCTATAATTAATTAATTAATTTTTGTTTTCAGCATTCACTTCCATAAGATTTTGAGTTTTAAATTTTCTTCCCCTTCTTCTCTTCCCTTCTCTTCAAGATGGCGTACAATCTGATAGAGGTTCTACTTATACATTCATATTAAACATATTTTTACATTAGTCACGATGTAAAGAAGAATTAGAACCAATGGGAAGAACCATGAGAGAGAAGAAACAAAATTAAACAACAAAAGAAAAGGAGAGCTTCCATCTGCATTCAGACTCCAAAGGTCTTTCTCTGGATATGGATAGCATTTTCCATTGTTAGTTTTTAGGAATTGTCTTAGATCCTTGCATTGCTGAGAAGAACTAAGTCTATCAAAGTCAGTCATGACATAATGTGACTGTTACTGTGTATGGTGTTGTCCTGGTTTTGCTCATTTTACTCAGCATCAGTTCACATAAGCCTTTCCAGGTTTTTCTAAAGTCTGCTTGCTCATCATTTCTTATATCACAGTAGTATTCCCTCTCATTCATATACCACAACTTACTCAGTCATTCCCTAGGTGATAGAATCCCTTCAATTTCCAATTCTTTGCCACCACAATATATTTATATTTTTTAAGACATATAAAGACTGTGTGGATATTCACATATAATTATGGAGGAGTTCAGTCTGTGGTGCTATTAATTACACTCTTCCTCTGTCATTTACAAAATGTATCTTATTATGAACTTAAAAATCATCAATGAACATTTCTATGTATAAGGAAACCACAGAGGAAGATTGCATTTTTTTTAAACCATGAATTCCTGTTATATACAATTTGATTTTTAAATTAAATTTAAATTAAATTTCACACAGTAATAAAAAAATTCTATTTGTGTCCCCTTCTGAACATCTGCTTTGTTTTCTCCTCTGTATTTACTTTGCCCTTTTCTTTCTTTTTTTACCCATTTCTACTAATATTCACTTACTCATCCCCTATCCCCCCAAAATTACTATTTTACTTCTCCTGATTCTTTAAGTTTCTTTTAAATCTTTAACCCACAATGTCCTCTATGACTTGATGATTCCTCTTTGTTCTATATTTTACTCTTTGGTTCAACTTTCTTTTCTTTTTTTCATGACTTTCTCGCATCATTCTCATTTCTCTCTCCAATTTTTCCTCCACTTCTCTTATTTGGTTTTCAAAGTCCTTTATCAGTTGATGTATAGCTAGTAGGCATTCTTCCAGCGTCTTGGAAGCATTTGGTGAGGGAGTTC
>CM053594.1:146078366-146093857 GCA_028646575.1 Pseudocheirus occidentalis | reverse complement strand
AAAAAAAAAAGAATGACATTTTCTGGCCTCTAAAAGGATTCTGGAGCAATAGAACCTACAAAAATACAGAGTGAAACAATTTTTCAGTTTAAGACAACCTAGAAGCATTTCAGGAAAGATCTGTCTCACTTGGGTAAAAGGGGAGTGCAGGCAGTATCTGGGTAAGCCAATAGTAGGATCTTAACAACAGCAAAGATCGTCAACTGAGGACCCTTGGTCCTGGCTTCGCAGACCAGTTGTGATGACTCCAGACCGAGCACAGAAGGCAAACTGCCAACTCCAACCCAACAGGCACAACTAGGCCAGGCCACCCCAGCGTAGTGGATAAGCTGCCAGTACCAGAGGCTCCAGCACAATGCCAGTAACCAGCTTCTGGGTCTCAACACAAGACTTTTGGGAGAGTGCACCAGGAGCAGAAATCAACTTTAAAGGCCATGAAATAGACACACATACACACAGACACACAGATACACACGCGCGCGCACAAAACCCAGAAAAGAGTCCTGACCATAGAAAGCTACTATGGCAACAGGGAGGATCAAAACACAAACTCAGAAGAGGACAACAATGTCAAAATGCCTATATGCAAAATAGGAATTGGTCTCAAACCCAAAAAGCCTACTTAGAAGAGCTCAAAAAGGATTTTAGATATCAAATAAGAGACGTAGAAGAAAACCTGGGAAAAGAAAGAAATGCGAGCTATCCAAGAGAGTCAACAGCTTGGAAAAGGAAGGACAAGAATTGTCAGAAGAAAACAATTCCTTAAAAAAATACAATAAGTCATATTAAAAAAAAAATCCACTGAAGAAAACAACTCCTTTAAAAAAAATAGAACTGGCCAAATGGAAAAGAGATAAAAAAACTAACTGAAGAAAATAATCCACTAGGCAAGTGGAAGTTAATGACTATATATATGACTACAGGACATTGAGAATCAGTCAAACAAAGTAAAAAGAATTAAAAAATGAGAAGACATAAAATATCTCATAGGAAAATCAAATAACCTGGAAAACAGATCTGAGAAAGATAATTTGAGAATTATTGGACTACTTGAATGTCATTGATAATAACAAAACAAAAAAGCCTGGACAGCATCTTTCAAGAAATTACCAAGGAAAATTGCCTTGATATCCTAAAACCAGAGGGTAAAATAGTGTTTGAAAGAATCTACCAATCACTTCTTGAAAGAGATCCCAAAATGAAATAGGCATATTGTAGCCAAATTCTAAAATTCTCAGATCAAGGAGAAAATACTACAAGCAGCCAGAAAGAAACAATTCAAATACCAATGAGCCACAGTCAGGATTACACAGGACGTAGTGGCTTCTACATGAAAAGTTCGGAGGGTTTGGAATATAATATTCTAGAAGGCAAAGGAGTTTGAATTACAACCAAGAATCAACTACCCAGCAGAACTGTACATAATCTTTCAGGAAAGAGATGGACATTAAATGAAATAGGGGACTTTCAAACTTTCCTGATGAAAAGATCAGAGCTGAATAGAAAATGATCTTCAAATAGAAGAAGCAAGAGAAGCATGAAAAGGTAAACAGGAAAGAAAAGAACATGTTATTCAATAAGGTTAACTGTTTTACATCCCTACAGGGAAAGATGATAGTTGTAACTCTTGAGAACTATATGTCTACTGGGGCAGTTAGAAGCAGTATACATAGAGGGTGTGGGTATAAATTGATTTTTATTTGATTATATAAAAAAATTAAGGCATAGGGAAAAAGGACGGTAGTGGGAGAAGAAAGGGGGAGGCAGGAAAGAGGGAAAGAAGAGAGGGGAGAGAGCATTATTTGAGCCTTACTCTCATTGGATTTGGCTCAAAGAGAGAATAACATACACACTTAGTTGGATATAGAAATTTATTTTACTCTATAAGGAAGGAAGGGAAAAGGGAAAGACAAGGGAGGAAGGGGTTACAGAAGGGAGGGCAGAGGTAGGAGGAGAAAGAGGAAAGAAAAGGGAAGGGGAGTAGACAGAAGGAGGGCAAATGGAAGAAGGTAGTGTCAGAAACATAACACTGGAGGGACAGGGTAAAAGGAGAGAAAAAAGTATAAATGGGGGGAAGGAAATACACAATTAGTAATCATAACTGTGAATGTGAATGGAATGAATACTCCCATAAAACTGAAGCAGAACACAGTGGATTAAAAACCAGAATCCTGCATTACAATTATAAAAGCAAAAACAGACCTCATTAAAACAGATAAGGCAGGAAACTACATCTTGCTAAAAAAGGTACCACAGACAATGAAGTAATATCAATACTAAACATGAACGCACCAAGTGGTATATCATCCAAATTCTTTCACAGGAATAAATAAAAACCACTACTATACTAGTGGGGACCTCAACCTCTTCGTCTCAGAACTAGATAAATCTAACCACAAAATAAACAAGAAAGAAGCTAAGGAGATGAAAAGATTTTTTGAAAAGTTAAATATGATAGACCTCTAGAGAAAATGGAATGGGGATAGAAAGGAATATACCTATTTCTCTGTGGTATATAGCACCTAAACAAAAACTGATCATGTATTAGGAGCATATAACCCTCACAATCCAATGCAGAAAGGGAGAAATATTGAGTGCATGCTTTTGAGATTATGCGCCAATAAAAATCATATGCAATAAAGGGCCATAGAAAGACAGACTAAAAATTAACTGGAAACTAAATAATCTAATCCTCAAAAATGAGTGGGTCAAACAATGAATCATAGAAACAACCAATAATTTCATCAAAGAAAACAACGAGACAACATAACAAAATTTATGAGATGCAGCCAAAGTGGTTCTTAGGGGAAATGTAATTATCTCTAAATATTTACATTAAAAAATTGAGAAAGAAAAGATCAATGAAACTGGGCATGCAACTAAAAAAGCTAGGAAAAAGAACAAATTAAAAATCCCCAATTAAATACCAAATTAGAAATTCTGAAAATCAAAGAAAAGATTAATAAAACTGAAATAAAAATAATGAACTAGTAAATCAATCTAAGAGCTTATTTTACAAAAAACCCCAATAAAATCGGTAAATCTTTGGTCAATAAAAAAAACAAACCCAAATTACCAGTACCAAAAATGAAAAGGGTGAATTTATCTAACAATGAAGAAATTAAAGCAATCATCAGGAGCTATTTTGCCCACCTCTATGCCAATAAATCTGAAAAGTGAAATGATGAATGTTTACAAAAATATAAGAGAGAAAGAAAATTATAGAAGAATTTCCCTAATGAATTTTGGTGCAAAAATTTTAAATAAAATATTATCAAAGAGATTACAACAATTTATCACCAGAATAATACACTGTGACCAGGTAGGATTTATACCAGGAATGCAGGGATAGTTCAACATTAGGAAAACTATCAGCATAATTGACCATATAAATAACAAAACCAACAGAAATCATATGATTATCTCAACAGATGCAGAAAAAGCTTTTGACAAAATACAGCACCCATTCCTATTAAAAACAACAGAAAGCACAGGAATAAAGGGGAGTTTTCCTGAAAATAATAAGTACCATCTACCTAAAACCATCAGCAAGCAGTATATATAATGGGGATAGCTAGAAGCTTTCCCAATAAGAGGGGTGAAACAAGGATGCCCACTATCACCACTATTATTCAACAACGTATTAGAAATGTTAGCTATAGCAATAAGAGAAGAAAAAGAAATTGGAGGAATTAGAACAGGCAATGAAGAAATAAAACTATCATTCTTTGCAGATGATATAGTTTTATACTTAGAAAATACTAGAGAATAAACTAAAAAATTATTTGAAAAAATTAACAAGTTTCAGGATATAAAATAAGCCCATATAAATCATCATCATTTCTCTATATTACCAACAAGGCCTAGCAGCTAGAGATAGAAAGAGAAATTCTATTTAAAGTAACAGTAGACAATACAAAATATTTGGGAGTCTACTTGCCAAGACAAATGCAGAACTATATCAACACAAAACTTCTCACCAAAATAAAGTCAGATCTAAACAACTGGAAAAATATCAATTGCCCATGAGTAAGCCTAGCCAATATAATAAAAACGACAATTCTACATAAATTAATTTACCTGCTATCCCAATCAAGCTATCAAAAAATTATTTTATAGAGCTAGAAAAAACAACAAAATTCATCTGGAAGAACAAAAGACCAAGATTATCAAGGGAATTAATGAAAAAATGCAAAAGGTCGACTATCTGAAACAGATCTAAAACTGTACTATAAAGCGGTAATCTATTATCACTATTTAGTATTGGCTAAGAGTGGTGGATCAGTGGAATAGACTAGATACACAAGATACAGTAGTAAATGACTACAGTCATCTACTGTAATAAACCCAAAGACTCCAGTTTCTGGGATAAGAACTCATCATTTGAGCAGGAATTGCTGGGGAAACTGGAAAACAGTGTGGGAGAAACAAGGCATAGATCAACATTTTGCTCCATATACCAATATAAGGTCAAAATGGGTACATGATTTAGGCATAAAAGGTGACAGGATAAGCAAATTAGGAGAGCAAGGCATAGTTTACCTGTCAGATCTACGGTACAAACAAGTGATAGAAAAACATTTTGAAATGCAAAATGGATAATTCTGATTACATTAAATCAAAAAGTTTTTGTACAAACAAAACCAATGCAACCAAGATTAGAAGAAAAGCAGAAAGATGGGTAACAATTTTGTAGTTAAGTGTTCTGATAAAGGCCTTATTTCTCAAATATATGGAGAACTCAGTCAAATTTATAAGAATACAAGTCATTTCCCCAGCTGATAAATGATAAAAGGATATATACAGGCAGTTTTCAGATGAAGAAATTAAAGCTCTCTATAGTCTTATGAAAAAATGCTCTAAATCACTACTGATCAGAGTTAAAGGCAAATTAAGGATCTCTGAGGTATCGCCTCATACCTATCAGACTGGCTAACATGACAGAAAAGGGAAATGATAAATTCTGAAGATGCGGGGAAAATGGAACACTAATGCACTGTTGGTGTAGTCGTGAACAGACCCAACCATTCTGGAGAGCAAATTGGGACTACGCCCAAAGGGTTATAAAACTACATATATTTTGATCTAACAATACCATTAGGTCTGTATCCCAAAGATCCTAAAAAAGGGAACAGTACAAAAATGTTTATAGCAACTCTTTTTATGGTGGTAAAGAATTGGAAATTGAGGGGATGCCCATCAAATGCCTGAACAAGTTGTGGTACATGAATGTAATGAGTAGCAGGCAGATTTCAGAAAAACCTGGAAAGCTTTAGATGAACTGATGTTGAGCGAAGTAAGCAGGAGAACATTGTACACAGACAGAAACAGCAACATGGTGTGATCATCAACTATGATAGCCTTGCCTCTTCTAAGAAATACAATGATCCAAGCCAATTTCAAAAGACTCATAATGGAAAATGCTAACCACATCCAGAGTAAGAACTATGGAGTCTAAATGCAGATCAAAGCATACCATTTTCACTTTTTTTGTTTTCATGGTTTTCCCTTTAGTTCTGATTCTTTCATAACATGACTGATGTGGAAACATGTTTAACATGATTGCACACATACAATTTATATAAGATTGCTTGTTGTCTTGGGGAGAGGGAAATGAAGAAAAGGAGGAATAAAAATTTGTAACTCAAATCTTATAAAAATGAAAACTATCTTTACATGTAATTGGAAAATAAAATAATATTAAGTGGAAAAACAAACAACATTTTCCTTTGTGTGGATTTTTAAAAATTTCTCAAAGTCTGTTTTATTTCTAAATTTTAAATTATGAGTCATTACAATAAAAATACCTAGTAACCTTTAATATTCATAAGATGAAGAAATTATCTTCACCTTATTGTTCTAGAAATTAACCAAATCTAAAAATTTTGGTAAAGATACTATGTTAATACTTTATTTTTACATCACGTTCATTTCTGAATATATTCCCTCTTCCTTTACTCTCCTATAAAGCTTTCTCTCACACCAAAAACATTAAAAGTCAAAGAAGAACAATCTGCAAAAGCAACCAACACATCAGTTGTGCCTGACAATACATGAAATATACCAAACCCATGGTCAATCACCTCTACAATAAAGGAAGAGAGGTACATTTTCTTCATTATTTCTTGGGGTCAAGCTTGGCCATAAACATATAGTTTCATGTTACTGATTTTTTCTGCTGACACTGTTGTCGTTATGGTGCATATTCATTTTCTGGTTCTTACTTCACTCTGAATCAGCTCATTCATACACATCTTCCAATGTAGCTGATTTCTTCATAGCCATCATTTCTAACAGCAATTCTATTACATATCCTATAACACAATTCATCTAGCTTTCCCCAATTGACAGCTATTTTTTTCCCTAGTTTTTTGCTGCCACAAAAAGTAACACTATGAATATTTTGGTATAATAAGAACTTTCTGTCTCTGACTTCCTTCGGGATATGTGCCTCACAGTGGCCCCTCTGGGTCCCAAAGGGTAAGCACATTTTTAGTCACTTATTTAAAAGCACAACTTCAAGTTTCTGCCCAGAATGGTTAGATTTATTCACAGCTTGATCAACAGGGTATTAGTTTGTCTATCACCCTTTGACACTTGTCTATTTCCATGTTTTCTCATCTTTGCCAGTTACTTTAATTTGCATTTCCCTTATTATTACTGATGTGGAGCTCTGGAATGGTACGTAAACAGAAAAGGAAAGACTTGGCCCCGGGTAATCAATCAACCTTTAAATAATCAAGAGTTAATTCTATTTCACTTTGCCTTTTCCTACATGTAGGCTAAGACTAAATTTAACAGGAAGGGCACAAGATTCCATTATCTGTACCAAGACTTATTTGCCAGGTGCTCACATGTGCAAGGGCTATGCTGAATGCTCTATAGTTAGCATTTGTAAAGCTCTTTGCAGTTTGCAAAGCACTTTAGAAGTAGCCTTATTTGAGTCTCACAACAATCTTAGGGATTATTATCCCCATTTTAAAAATGAGGAAACCTAGGTAGACAGAGGTTAAATGACATGCCTAGAGTCACATAGTTAATAACTGTTTGCAGCTGGATTTAAACTCAGGTTTTCCTCACCCAGGGCCCAGCACTCTATCCAACATGAACAAATAGGAATACACATAAAAACCTCAAGACTGGAAAATAAAGAAGGGCTGCATGTGAATGTAAAAATATTTATTATGGATATACTTAATAGATCTTTAGGTTTTTATATACCTGAGAGAAAACAGTGCGTGTAAGTTACATTTTCAAAAAACAAGTGGGCAGTGCAGAAGTCATTCTATCTTATTTGAGATTAGTCAAGAATATAGGTCAGTAGTACTACAATGTAATTTTTTTTTTTTTGCAGGGCAGTTGGGGTTAAGTGACTTGCCCAGGGTCACACGGCTAGTTTTTTGTGTTAAGTGTCTGAGGCCGGATTTGAACTCAGGTCCTCCTGACTCCAGGGCCAGTGCTCTGTTCACTGAGCCACCTAGCCACCCCTACAATGTTATTTTTTAAATGCCCAAACTTAGTCAAGTTAAATGAGCAAAGAAATACGTGATGATTCCTTTCCATACTTCTACCAGACACTCATTTGTTCACCAGTAATTACTGAATATAACGTAAATTTTGGGAGTAACTCAACACTTAAAACATTTTTCAAATAAGCCAGAACACTGGATCTGGAGTCAGGGCACCTGGGGTCCAAACCCACCTCTGCCCCTGATTACCCATGTGACAGCTTCACCTTTCTAGGGGTGAGTTTCCTCATGGTTATAATGAAGGGGTTGGACTAGAAGGCCTCTTCCAGGTCTAAGTCTACAATCCCGTGGTACAAAGAGCTCTAGACTAATTTGTAGTCCTAAAAACAAAGAAGCATTTTCAAACATTATTTATACAGCTGGAGTTCCCACTTAAGTTGAGAAATTAGCATAAATAATATCCAGTCAAACTTTAAACTAAACCTTGTTCCAACTTTCACAAATCTCAAACATAGATGAGTTTTGAATCCTAGCACCTCCCCCCTACATGCAGGGCTTCCAAAGAGCAACAAAGAAAGCCTCAAAGTAAGGTTTAGATTCAGGGACTGACATGGCAGACACTTTTTTGGGACACACATGCCTGCAGTCAGCAACATGAAAAGCACTTAAAATGCCATTCTAATATGCAGCTTTTTTTTGATCTGTAAATGGAAACCAGTAACTTGTTTTATGATCAAGAGTAGACATGGTTTGAGCTGGGGGTCTACAGAACATAATGCAAAGGAGACAGCTGGCAATTATCTGGCTAACTTAATCAGATAATCCAAGCCTAAAAATTCACTCTGGTGCAAGAACAGCCTAGATTGGCTGTCTTCATTGATTAAATGAACCATGTAATTACCAAATCTCCCTTTTACTTTGCTGTCTAGACAGCACTTTGGTGTGTGGAAAGTGAGCTCTTTAAAGACCCTCATAGTGTATAGAGTAGTATAATCTGTGGTAGAGTCTATTTATCAAATCCCAAATGGATCAGGCCAACTAAAGACAAGTTTTCAGAAGAACATCTTAAAATTTGTAAAAAGGCCCACATGATCTCTAACCACACGGCACAGTCTTTGCATAATGAGCAAATGAACAAAAACCTTTAAAATATACTAACTTCCTGACAAATCATAATTAGAATAAGAGATTATTCAAAATAAATATATGGAAAAATAGTATCTGAAACTACAAAATATTTTGGGTTAAAAATCATTCCAGTAATATGAAAAGTCTTAAATGATTTTAATGCTAACTAAAAAAATGTAGTATACAATCTAATCCCTACCACAGAGAGTCTCAGTCAACTGTTGCTAAACATTCTAGTTTCTATTTGAAAATGCATTAAAAAAAAAAATCACAAATTAAGGCAGCTTCTTGCCATTTGAAAGGGGTGAAATATGAAACAATTTACTTAACTTCAGCTTGTTCATTTGTGAAAGGAAGGAATTGGACAGGGTGATCTCTAAAGTTCCTTCTACCACTGTGGGGAAATTCTTTCTGTGTATGGTTTCTTTGTAAGTTTCCACTCATCATTCCAGTTTCAGAGAAGCACAGAATGGGCTGACCAGGTGTATTTATATTTACCCATATTATATGCATAAATAATGTAAATAATTATGCTAAGCAGTTTTCTCACCTACAAAATGTTAATAATATCAGGACAGGGTTGTAGGTAGGAAAGTTCATAAATCATAAAACTCTGAACTTACTAGCTGTTTCCTAAACTCCACAATCTATTTTCTACCTCAATGATTTTTTTTCAAGCTGTGCCTCACCCTGGTGCCACTGTGCCCCACTGCCCCTTTTAAAATGTAAAGATTTTAAGGATAAATCCTTATCTTTTCTCAAAGTGTTCTGTATCTTTCATGAAGCCTTCCTGGATTCCTCCAGTTGTCAACACTGTCCTTTTTTCCCTCACCAAATTACATATTACTGTTAAAGCTTAAAAAGGCCAAGGTCTTCCACTCCATCTGAGGCCGTCTCCAGTTGTGCTGATCAATATCTGGCCACTGGACCCGGTCCAGTGGCTCTGGAGGAGAAAGCAAGGCTGGTGACTTATACAGCCCTCCCTCATTTAAATCCAATTCACTCGCATGTTGTGGCATCACCTCCCTGATGTGATAGTTCTTCCAGAACAAGAAACAAGAACAAGATATTACTTATCAGGACAGACTGTGAGAAGCATCATGGATAGAAGAGAAGGCCACCCTTGGTTGGGACACAGGCTTGGATGTGACAAGCAAATGAACTGCTAAGTGCCTCAGACAACTCTCTCGGCCAGTATAAATTTTAGAAAAGTGATTAATCTGCATTTGTGGAAAGCTTTTCCTCACCAGAAAACTCCCTACTCTGAATCACAGTAGAGTAGGGATGGCTTTATTTGCACATAGCTTAGCACCTAGCATAGGACCTGGGATATATTAAACGTTTAATAAACGTTTGTTGAATTGAATTAGTACATGAAAAAGCTCCGTCATCTTTTTCACTAGGTAGGAGACCATCAACAGAACTGTAGATAAAGCTAAAACAAAGGAAAGTAAGAGCTGTAGGCAGTAATCTAAACAAATCACAGCTGTGCTGCCTAGAACATGCCCACAAGAATGGTTTCACATTAATATTTATACAGAAAAGAGAAACAATGCTGGAGTAGAAACAGCTGGGGTTAAGAGGCAAGAGAGTTAGATTCTAGATGGCATGACCTTGGACAAACCCTTTTAGCACTCTGTGACTCAGGCCTGGGCTCTGCCAGTTCTAAGATCCTACACATCTGGTTTCTTTTTCATATCTTCAAGCAAAAATGATAGTTATGATGCTGAGATACAGAAACATGAGGAATGATTATGATGCTGAAATATATGAAGTTTGCCAAATTCAAAAGATTATTTAAAGCTCAACTACAACTATCCAAAGAATACACAGACTTATCATAAAAATGAAATAAAAAATCGTTCTTAATTCTATTGTGTTTTGTGATTTACAAAATGTTTTGCCTAAAACTACTCTGGAAAGCGCGTAGACAATTATTATTTTCTTCTACTGAAGATGAAACTGAGGAGTGAGATGTTAAGTGACTGGGTTGCTATCATACAATTAATGTCATTAGAGTGTCAGAGTAGAGACTTGAATCTATAGGTCTCTTGATTCCAAACCCTTTCCCCCAATTTCATGCTGTTCCTCCATGCCACAGAGATTTAATTAGGGTTCTTTTACAGATCTGTAATGCTACTTACTATCACGCCCAGTTCTAGATGGTACCAGCCAATTCTATTAGACAAATTAAGAGCTGGAGAAACTCTAAGGTACTAGTTCTGCATTGTTTAACATACCTTTGAACAACTTCAAGGAACTAAAAATGAAAGAAAGCAACTGTTCAACTGCTCTGCTTTTCTTGGTTGGAAGCTTCAACTTAAAATACCACTTCAAAATCTAACCAAAATTGCACAGTGAATTACTGATCGCTGCTATTCAGGTATGACTGCTATTCTACTTTCCAGATAAGCATGGCAGTTCATTCCTTTTTCTAAGTGGCACCTACCTGTCATTGTTGATTTAGATGTTTTCAGAGGAATCTTTTGTTCTCAGGTACAGCTGTGAGTAATGGGGAGTTCAAATTCTGACTCCACTGGAGTGGAATTATTCTGAAAATGACTGGCTCTCCCAAGCCCTCAAGTTCTTCTTCCCAATTTGATTACTTTGGTTTTTTGAATGTGTGTGGCTAGTGCAGCAGTTCTCAACCTGTGGGTCGCGATCCCTTTGGGGGTTGAACCGGGTCGCCTTAGACCATCGGAAAACATATGTTTCCAATGGTCTTAGGAACCGAGACGCTGACATGGTTCCTCTATCGTCTCCAGGAGAGTCTGCCCACATAGGAGAATTAAAGGGTCATTGCATTAGGAAGGTTGAGAACCACCGGGCTAGAGAAACAAAGCCCATACAAACATAAGAAAGAGACCCTGTCACCCTTATTCTACCCTCAACGAGCACAGAGTGTTGATAAGAAATTTCCAAAATTTCTAAACAAGGACAAAGCTTCCATGCTTGCCTTTTGGAAAAAAAAAATTTCCCTTTTTCCATGAAGACAAATCCCACACCCCTCCCCCGGGGGGGATGTGTTGTTTATTTGCTTTTTAAAAGGAGGAGGTATATATAATGATATGTTGGGGAGGGAGTGAAATGGTCAAAAAAGCAGCTCTAGCAGTCATTCTGTTTTTATAAACTTTATCCTACTTCAGTCTGGTTGCTCAGTATTTCAATGAATAACATGTTTTTTTTTTAAAAATCACACCTTTTAAAAAAAGGTTAATAAATTGACTTAATATACTTCAGCAACTTAAAAAACAAAAGACATCACTCTATAGAGATGGCCTTACCTGAAAATAAAAAGCTAAGTTGAATGTACTAACCCACTTAACTAACTTTTCTATGCAACTTTGGGCAAGTTAAAGCCAACCCAGGAATCAATCTCCTCTTCTGTAAAATGGGCCTATTAAAGTGCCCCAAAGGACTGTCTGTGAAGAGCAAACAAACAAACAAAAAGACTGTAGTTTGTTTTCTTATCCAGGCCCCAACAGGGCCTATGTTTCCCTGCCATGACTGCCATGTCAGAACTTTCTGTCTCTAGTCCTGACTACCCCCAGGGCTCACCAGAGGCACCGTAGTGAGGGGAGAAGGACGCTGGAATTCGGCAAGAAGAACATTAGATTCTAGAGGCAAAAGAACTGAGTTTGAGTTTGGCTTCTGCCACTTACTAGTTAGTCATGTGGCTTTGGCAAAGTCACACACCTTCTCAGTCTATGTCATCATCTATAATGAGGGACTAATACTCATACTCACAAACTGTAAAAAGCTATCTACTTCAAAAATGTCAAGGATTTGGAATATCAATGGTGCAGGTATTCTCTGCACTAACACAGATCAGAATTTCTTAATGCCCCAGCAGGCAACCCTGTGGCTAATCTTGTCATGGCACCTGTGTGAACTTAGGAAGGCCAGTCTTCAGATAACTGAATTCTCTCTCTCCCTCCCCCTCCATACACACAAACACATTTATGTATATATAATAATTTGTATAAATATTATAAAGGGATTACAAATCTATATTTAATTTTAAAGTATATAAATAATGTAAATGACTAAATTAGATATATGCAACTTAATATTTAAATAATTGATATATAATTAAATATATTTTACAAAGACTGAAAATCTGTCATTTTATTATAAACTACATTAAATTATAAATTACAGATTTATAATACCTATATTTATATGAATAAATTTTTATACATGTGGGTACACATTTATGTCTGTGTGTATGTGTATATATGTATGTATAGGGATGTAAGGAGGGAGAAAGAGGGAGAGACAGAGAGAGACAAAGAGACAGAGAGAAAGAGAGAGCCAGAACATATTGCCAGATGCCTCTCTCAATAGTTTTTCCACCTGATAGGACTTGATTTTTTTAGCTCCACTGGTATAACTTTCAAGAATACAGGATAAACTCCACAACAGGAAGAGGTATTAGAACAGATCTTTGGTGGAAGAAAGTACTATGTAATTATTATTAACCTTCCAAATCCCCTGGCCCTGAAGCATTTGATTACAAGTGCCTTTGCTAGTTCTAATAATTCATAAGATCATAAACGGGCCATAGATCCTAATCCAACCTCTCCATTTTACAGATGGGAAAAATGAATTTCCACAGCCTTAAGTACTAGGTCACACAGGTAGTAAGTATCAGCGGTCAGTGATGTTCCCATTGCACTACATACTAAAGTACACTGTCCATGGATCACTACTACTGCTGCCCATCCAAATAACGAATCTAATCCAGCAACATCCAGGAACAGCACTAAAGTTAGAAGTAGTGAATAAAACAGCTTCTGGGAGGAGACAGAAGAACGTGTATATAACTGAACTGACCAAATCAGATGCCTTCTTAGAACTAGGGATGCACAATTGA
Source organism: Pseudocheirus occidentalis (assembly GCA_028646575.1). Taxonomy (NCBI): domain Eukaryota; kingdom Metazoa; phylum Chordata; class Mammalia; order Diprotodontia; family Pseudocheiridae; genus Pseudocheirus; species Pseudocheirus occidentalis. The sequence continues at coordinate 146,080,384 of CM053594.1, read as the reverse complement.
GATGTTTTACAATATATATATATAGTCAACAGGTCAATAGGGTCACCTGTCTCACCTATCTCTGTGGAATACGCCTCTTTGAGGGATTCAGAGAAGGGATGAGGATACAACTGGTACTGGGCACTAAGAATTAGGAATGGCTGAAGTGGACCAGGATACAGGTTTGGGAACCACACCCTATGTTAGATTATTATAGGATAATCTATCTAGGGTGGTGTGGTGATGAGGGTGCTAACTTTGGAGCTAGGAAACATGTACATAGTGTGACTAAAGGCCAAGTCATTTAGGCTCTCTGAGATTTATTTTCCTTATCTACAAAATGGAGGTAATACTTGACCTCCTGCCCTCCAAGGGTTGGGAAAAGAGTACCTTTGAAACTCTGGAGCACTATGGAAATGTGTACTGGAAACCGTGCTGTGTGACAATCAACTGAAGGAAGTGGGACCATTTAGCCTGGAGGACAGAGGAATAGAGGAGAGAGGATATGAGAGCTGTCTTCAGGTATCTGAAGGACCAGACTTGTTCTGTTTGGCTCCAGAAGGCCAAAGAAGGAAACAATGGGTGGTGGTAACATAGAGGCAGGAAGTCTAGCTCCCCCTAGCTACTGACTCCTTTGAGGAGGTCTTGAAACAGAGGCTGGATAACCATGTGTTGGGGATGCTTTCAAGGGAAAATCTGTTCAGGTAGCTTTGGACTTTACTCTTTTACAACTCTTCAGATTCCATGATATCCTGACGGACATGTCACTTCTTTGTTCAGAAATCCCTTACTACCTACCAAATAAAATTCATTCTTTAGTTTGCCATTCTGGGGCCTCAATATATTATCTATTCAGACCAAACTCATACCACTCCTCCCCACATTTAATTTGTGATTTGGGTAAATAGAACTATTAGCTTCTCCTAGGCTTTTCTGCTTACAGCAATCCCTAAGCTTGGAATGCCCTCCCACATGATTATACCTGTTGAATTCTTATCTGCTCTTTAAAAGGCCTGTTTCAAATGGTACCTTCGTCAAGATTTCTCCCTGACTTTTGCTTTTTTTAATATCCCCAAGGGCTTAGGACAGTGCCTCATACACAGTAGACACTTAATAAATGCACCCTTCTCCTACTTGACCTCTGCAAACTTGGCTGGCACCTTTTTTATGCACATAATTTAGCTAGACAATTAATCTGTGTGTCTTATAGAAAGCAGGCCTTGAAGTCTTGAAGGTGTAGGTTCAAGCCCCTCCTGACACGTACTGGCTGTGTGATCTGAGCAAATCTCTTTAACTTCTCAGTACTCAAGATTACAGGCTTCAGAGAAAGTGTTGCACTTTTTTTGTTTGTTTCTTTGTTTATAATTTTAATTTATTTTCTTGGTTGCATCATTCATATCCACAAAGTTTTGAGTTACAAATTTTCTCCCCTTTTTGTCCCTACCCCCCAGCCCAGAACATTGATCCCACTGTAAGACCCCTCCCACAATCTGTTCCCTTTTATGCCTTCCTCCAACACCCCTCTAGCTTTCTAGCAGGGTAGGGAGGGGCTCCCTGCCCCCATCCCTGTATGTATTATTTCCCAGTTGCATTTAATTGTATAGCTTTAAATACTAGATTCTTGCAATTCTTCCCCTGTCACCCACTCCCACTGGGAGGAGCAGCAATTCAATACAGGCTGTACCTGTGTAATTACACAGAACATCTCCATGGTGGGCAAATTGTGAGAGGCTTAATTGTATGTCCCTCCTTCCTATCCTGCACCCCCCCCTTGTTTTCTTCTCTACCCTGTCCCTTTACTGAGAGGAATGCTTCCCGCACCCCTCCCCCACCCTGCTCTTCCCTCCATCACCCCGCCTCTCATCCCCCTCCCCCATATTCTCCTATGTGGCAAGATACTCAATTTAGAGTTTGTCTTTCCTTCCCTAAGCCAAATTCAATGAGAGTAAATGAAAGTAAAGTTGTAACAGTTATCCCTTGCCTCTTTTTTATGGGATGATTAACCCCATTTTGTCTCTCCCTGTCTCCTCTCATTCAAG
>CM053594.1:146007489-146077866 GCA_028646575.1 Pseudocheirus occidentalis | reverse complement strand
ACAAAATTATAAACAATAAAATATTGTTTTTTTGCAAATATACATTCCTCAATGTCACCAATTCATATAAGTCCAATATCATTATAATACATTACTTGGTTCCAAAATCATACTAAATAATACGAGGGTCTGTAAATGTACATTTTCGCTGCAAGGTAGCGTCGAGTAGCTGGTAGCCAATGTCCAGAATGGTTCGGAGTGCAAAGGGTTAACTTAACAGCCCCTAATGTAGACTGTCTGATGTAGACTGCTGACATGAACATTACCATCATATGGTAATTAAGTTAGGGTAATTTTTTGGGGAAAAAAAGAGACAAATTCCCTATGGGAAGAGTAACAGTACTGAGGTCTAGTGTCCAAGGAGAGCCATATTAAGACAAAAGAGTAGGAGAAAAAAGTAAGAAGTAACTTTAAAACAAAATTTAGGGCCACAAGGCCCACGGGCTACTCCCCTTCAAGATCAATGGTTAGAATTTTCAGGTTCACACATCTACATGCTCCCCACCATCAAGTTGAATAAATTCTATAGCTGTAAATGAATAGTAGGATGCTGTTCTAGTAGATAAATTGTTTAAGTAAGCCAAGACTTAACAACTAAGCAGATTAAACCAAGATACTAGAGGTTACTAAGTCTGTTGGAACACATATTCCAGAGAGGAGAAAATGGTCTTGTTACTCACAATTCTTTTACTTTACTGGAATTCCATAATATCAAATACTGCCTGAAAATATATGGGACACAGAGCAAAGGTTTAGAGATTTTTTTCATTGTAAGATATTACATCAATAATGACATTCACTGCAATAAGATCACATCTGTTAATATTTTAATGAATTTTTTGCCCTAAAAGTGAAATAAACCTAAAATTAGTTATCATGGGGCTGTCATTATGATTCTCAAAAGATCAAATGAAATCCCAGGGATAAAAGCTACAAAGACATTTCATATTTTACTCTGGCATATCAAAACGTCACCAGCAAAACTGTACTGGGACTCTCAAGATTCAGTTAGCACAGCTCTGTGTATACTGTCTCTACTATAGGACAAAGCTGCTCAACTGGGCCCTAATGGTCCTATCTGGTGACTGGATAAGATTTAGACCTGGAGGGGCCAGAGGCTATCTCATCCAGTGGCGGCAAACTCAAATCTGTGGGTCTAACATGAGCTCAGAAAACCAGAAATAACAATTATACTGTTTATATATCTTTTGCTAAATATTTCCCAATTACTTTTTCATCTGGTGCCCATGCACTGGAAGCAAGCTACAAATCTGATACCTCTGATCCAATCCAACTTCCTCATTTTACGGAAGGAATTATGCAAAGGCACACAGGTATAGTAGAATTGGGGTTTGATCCCAGGTCCTCAGACTTTAAAGCCAGTGCTTTCTACTGCAACACAACCTCCAATTAATCTCTTCTAGTTTGGTGTCCAATTCACTATAGTTGCAGACTAGGTTTTTTGGTTATAGTTGCTGACTAGATACACAGCATGCTGCATTTTACACATAGATAGGTCTTTCTCACAGTGGTTAGTTCTTTAATACTTCTAATTTCTCCATAAGAATAGTTGTAATTGTAATTCTTTTCATGGGGGTAGGTCTCAAACTCCACCCAATAATCTCCAATCTCTCCCCCACCCACCCACCTAAACTTGCCCTTCCTAACCTCTCTACAACAGTTTGCAGGAACAGCACCTTCCTGGTCAATGAGGAAATCCTGGGAATCATCTTTGACCTTTCCCTCTCATCCCATATGCCATCAATTCTGACAACTCACATCTGTCCCTTCCAGGTTCAGGCCTTAGACTATTATAATAACTTCTAAAATGGTCTCCCTGCTTCCATTCTTTATTTTCTGCCATTCATTATTTATACCACTTCCAAAATAAACTCTTGCGTACAGGTCGTCTCAAAACCCTTCCGTGGTTTCCTAAAGCCTATAGAATAAATTTCAAACTCCTTAGTGTGGTCATCAAGGCCTAAATTATCTGGCTCCAACATATCTTTCAAACGATTTCCTGCCATGCACCCTATAATAGGTTCTGTATATTGAAACCAGCATTTATTAAGTGTTTTCTATGTGTGTCAGGCACTGTACTGTAAGGAACTGAGACACAAAGACAAAAATCCAATGGTTCCTGTTTTCAAGGAGTTGACATCTAACAGGAGGAAGTCAGAGACACCAGATTAAATAAATGCAAAACATATACAAAGTAATTTTGAGATGAGAGAAACAAAAGATGGGAAATTAGGGTAAGACTCATGTTTGAAAGTGGTTCAAAGACCGAGCCTTGAAAGGAGCTGGAAGTTCAAAGAGAACAAGAAGAGGTACTTTCAGGCACGGAGAACAGGCACAGGAGAATGAATATTGTATAATAGAAATAGTAAATAATAATAATGATGATGAGCATTTACATAGTACTTTCAAGTTCTCAAAGAGCTTTATATATACAGGATGTCCCTAGAGTGTTGGTGTGGTTTTAGGCTTTAATAACTTACCGAATTTGGTCCTCATCTCACAGCAACTCAATGAGATGTAACATTCCCATTTTGCAGAGAAGGAAACCAAGATTGAATAGTACACTTGGCTGGAATATATTCAGTCTAGAAAGACAGGCTGGAACCAGAGTGTGAAGGCAAGAGGGAATGATCAAAGCTTCTTGCCTGGGGAAATGGTTGATCAATTTGGTGGAAGCAGGAATGCCAATTGTGGAAAGATCACAAAGGCTGGGTTTAAGGTGATCCCAGTTTAAGTGGAGATAAGGAGAAGAGTATGAGATATATGGTGAAAGCAGAATAAACAAAGCTTGATAACTGATATTGGTGGTGGGGTGGCTGGGAAGTAAATACTGGAAACTAACCAAGGTTGTGAACATGGGTAAAATACTGGAAATATTCTGGTACCACAATCAATAGAAAAAAAGGAAATTTAGAAAAGGCTTTAGGGAAAAGATTTTTTGGGACCTTTTGGACATTTTACCCTTCTGACAAGAAAAATATGAGAAATCAACTCTAACTCCTGGTAAAAGGTTAAAAAGGAAGAACAAGATGAGGTCAGGGAGGCCTAAAGCGAAGCGAAGTCCACCCAGCTGAGTCCTGAAAACAAGGTCTGTCCAGCTGTCTTGGAATTATACCCTGCTCTTCTATAAATTCTTGTCAGAAATGAATGAGGACTGACTGCTTTAATTAAGGTTTTGCCCAAAAGATTGCTATTTCTTTTCACAGGGCTGGACAAATCTTGTTTTAACTAGGTGCTTTTAAGTAGCTGGTGTTCAATCAACAGTATTTATGATATTATCAAATCTTATGAGCACTACCTCCTACAGATCTATAAAAATGCTTTGTTCTATAGTAATAGGACAACAGAAGGTTGAAGTTGAAAATCCAGTCTAAATGATCATTTCAAATACGGAGGGTAAGGTGATCTAGGTAAAATGGTAGTTAATATAAGACATCCTTTTACTGTCTTAGGTCAGGGGATCAAAGATCCAAAGACTAACACGGTCCCCAGATGCCATTGGGGCCAACTTCCCAGGGAGGTTTAGCAACTAGCCCAAAGTCAGCCAGCAGGAAGAATTGAATCTAAGTCCTCAGACCTTCAAAATAGTGCTTGTTTCCACTTTCACTGCTAGGACATGTATCTCTTCTGGCTAGCTAGTGGCAGTCTACTCAAGCTTCAAAATCTCTTCCAAGCCCACCGGCTTAGTCTAGGCTCTCACCACCTTTTACCTAGGTTACAACAACAGCCTCTTTCTGTGTACTGTTACCAGATTAATCCTCTTTAAATGTTTTCTTTACCTTTAACCAGTTGAATTTGGTAACTCATTTTTTCTGTTTGTGCTTTTTGCTTTTTTTGGAAGGGGGAAGGCAGGGCAGTTGGGGTTAAGCGACTTGCCACACAGGTCACACAGCTAGTTAAGTGTTAAGTTCTGAGGCCACATTTGAACTCAGGTCCTTCTGACTCCAGGGCTGGTGCTCTATTCACTGCGCCACCTAGCCGCCCCTGGTAACTATTCTTTGAGGTCCGTTGAAAGGTTCCATCTCTTTCAAGTAAACCTGATTTCTCAAGCCTTAAGTGAGCTCTCTCTTCTGAATGCTTCCTCTTTATAACCAGATAGATCCCAGAATTTAGCACTAGAAGGCACGCTAAGGATCACCCAAATCCTTTCTTTTTATAAATGAGGAAAACCAATGCCCAAAAGTTAAATGATTTCACATGATCACACACTGTCTTCAGCACATCATTTAGGACTTAATTATAAACACATTATGTGTTTCTGTGAAACACAAGCGCATCTTATGTGAAACATAAATACTATCTTGTTTCTCTAATTATATTATAAGCTCACTGAGGGCAGTGGATACATCTTGTGTGTCATCTTCCTCTTCTAAAAATACAGATTTACTGATTTTTTTTTTTAAAGTGGGCAGCTAGGTAGTATAGTGGCCAGAATGTTGGGCCTGAAGTCAAGAAGACTCATTTTCCTAACTTCAAATCCGGCCTCAGACACTTGCTAAGCTGTGTGACCCTGGGCAATTTTGATTCAGTTTCTTCATCTGTAAAATGAGCCGGAGAAGGAAACTGCACACCATTCCGGTATCACTGCCAAGAAAACTCCAAATGGACTCATGAAGAGCTGGATACAACTGAAACAACATACTTTTAAACTTTATATCAGTTATTTTCCAATTCCACCTCTAGAATGAACCTTGTGACAGGAAATTAGAACCACCCAATACCAAAGCTGTCTGATATCCTAATAGTTCCCCATATCATGATGAAGGTATGTGCTTTATCAACTCTTTTCTGGTACCTTCATTGTTTTTTACCATCATTTAAAGAGTTTAACTTCTTTTAAGAGGCTTAAACTGTTACACCCATTAGCTGTATCATTCTCTTGGTTCTGCTTATTTTTCAATTCATACATTAGTTCATACAAACGGTTCCATAATTCTTGGAATTCCTTATATTTACCATTTCTTACTGTCCAGTGTAATTCCCTTATATTCATATACTATAGTTTGTTTTTTTTTAAAAGCCATTTCCCAAATGATTTACACCCACTTTGTTTCTAGCTCTCTGCTACAAATAACATATGCTATGAAAATCTTGGTATTTATTGGATCTTTTGATTTTGTCTTTGACTTCCTTGAGTATATGCCTAATAGTAAGATTGCATTAAAAAAAAAAACAAAACGCAGGGAACATTTAACCATTTTTCTTACATAATTCCAACCTGAAATCCAAAACGTTTGGATCACTTCACACTCTTACCAACAGGGCTCATCAGCATTCTCTCCTCCCTTACTTAGTCCCTTGCAAAGTCAACTCTTCTCATATTTTGTTGTCTTTGCCAATCTGAATAATATGAGGTGAAACCTCAGGATTGTTCTAATTTGCAAAGCTCTTACTATTAGTAATCAGAGACATTTTTAATGTGGCCATATATAATTTCCCAATTCATCTGAAAAATGTTCATAACCTTTGATCACTTTAACTCTACAGGAATGGCTCTGTTTTATTAATGGAAGCAAATATGCTTTTCTCACTTTACTACTTCTAATCTATCTTCACTAATTTTATTTGTGCAAAAGCAGGAGGGTGGAGCTGACTCAACTGCATGGTGCTCTTTCCTCAACTCTTGGCTTCTGCCCAGATACCATAAGGCTTTCTCTATCTATGGCTACTCAAACCCACAACAGGGAGACAGTTCCCACCTCCAATTTTCTCAACAATATGGAAGACCTTCGGGCCTTTCCATTGGCCATGAAGCATAATTCTTCTACAAATGCTGTTGACCTCAATTAAAAAGTGAGCTCCTTGAGAGCAGGGGCTGCCTTTGCACTTCCAATGCTTGGCACATAGTACATATTTAACTTTTTTCATTTATTCATTTTATGTAGTCACTTTTCAGGATCTTTTCCATCCCATATGCTTCTTCTGTATCCCCATAAGGACCAAGCAGATGTTGATTAAATACATTTTGAGAGGCAGCAGAGTTAAAGTACAAAGACTGTACCTGAAATAAGAACTGGATACACTGCCCCATTACCATGAACCAGCCACTTGTCTCAGTTTCCTCATCTGTTTTCACACCTTAATGAAGACAATTATGCTTGCAATGAGGTACAAAGGAAAAGAAAGCTGAATCTGGAGTTCTAGGATCTCTACTTAAACTCCCTTATATAAAAACATGGACAAATCACTTAATCTTACTGGGCTGTGCTCATCGGTCGGACGAAGGAATTGGACAAGAGGCCTTCTACAGCTCTAGCATCTATAATTCTATGACTCCCTAAGGTTGTTGTGAGGAAAGTGCTTCCTAAGTTTTGAAGCAATATATAAATATAAGTTCTCTTTATGGCCAACTGATTTCAGTTTATTTACCTGAGTCAAAGCATGAGTTATTCATTTCTAGACAAACTGGAATTTAGTGAAAAGGCTAGAAACCCAGGCCATTAATAAGAGTTTTCAGGTTTGTTTTTTTTTTAAACAAAGATCAAGAAAGATGACCACTGTTGTTTCCACTCCACAGGGCAATAGCTCACTTTTTGATAAGATCAGCATAGTAAGATTTTGCACACAACAGTCCAGTTGGAGGCTAGAAAGGTATATAAAATTGGTGGCTCAATGCTGCAGGAACCTTGCTCTGAGTATTAATGGTGCCTCCAGCCCAGTAGAGAGGAAAGGTGGCATGAAATACTTTTCTTTGGGCACCTCCACTTTCACCAGGCTGTTATAAATTATTCTTTAAAAAAAAAAAAAAGACCCAAATCATTTCTATCTCATGAAACATTTCATAATAGGGTTCCTTTCTCAATTTGATCTACACCTCTAATATTGAAGCATTACTTAGTCCAGATGTGGCATTGCAAATTGACACTTAAAATAAGCTACATGACCTGGTTTGAAATAAAGGCACTCAATTTAGGTGAACTAATGTGGCTGTGCAAGCTTTCTCAATCCCCTTCCAAAAACTACTGCCTGCTGGATGGTAAACAGAATCAGACAGGAGGAGGCTTTCATATTTTAAAAAGTATGGCATCTGGAGATAAAATGCTATATTTAGATGACAGATATGGGTGGTGTTCCCTGGTATGTTCAAATAGCCAAAAGCCCTATATCACCACTGCAGAATGAAAATTTAGAAATTTCCTAATTTAAAAATGAACATTTATGTTTACCATCAAAGCTAAAACTCTCCATTGCTAATTTTGACAAAAAGCAAACACCATCCAAAAGCAGGTAAGATTCATTTTAAAACCAAAGGCAATTCTAAACCCTAGAAGGCAAATCTGACCAATTTCAATAGGACTTAAAAAAAAAGGACCCCCCTCCCCCAATACTTCCTAACAAATCAATGCTAAGAACAATTTTTAAAAAGCAACAAATTATCAGGTAGATAGTCTTAACATTGAGAAAGCCCTGAAAATGCTTGGATTTGCTTTGTACTGATCCTGAACTGGAGCCAAAAGAACACAAAGCTACCTCCTCTATGGCATTTTAATGTGTCCTGAACACCACCAATGGAAAAACTGCTCTGTCGGGTAATCACATGTCGATGAAAGTTCAGAAGGAAGCTGAAGGTTAAAGAAAATGAACACTATTTCTATAGCATGCCACTCAGAAAATGAATGCACACTGCCGGAGTTGACTCATCAGAGAAAGCGGACTCCTCACCAAGAGACAATTTGCCCAGAAAAATGAATTCCTGAGCTCTCCAGGAATTTTTAAAGATCTTTGGAAGTTGGCTTAGGAAGCCAAAACAACATTAGCAAAATCTGTTCTCATGAAACGCGACTCAACGTAATTTAAAGTGTTCTGTGATCTTTTCATAACCTATGTGTACCTGTGAATTTGGGGGAGCTGGATGGCAATTGTGGAATCAGGAAGACTTGCGTTCATGTTCCCTACTCCTTTGGATACATACTAGCTGTGTGACCATCAGCAAAATTCAATAAATCTCTCAGTAAACTCTAGGCAGTTCTAAGACTGGAAGAGGCAAGTCAGGTGGAAATTCCTTCCCTGGGAGTTACTAAGACCAAAGAAATTGTCTACACATGTATCACCCTGACCACCATTTCCCCTCCAATCTACAGGGATACAATCCATGACTTTGAGCCAAAGAGCCCTAGGAATAACAGCACCCTTCTCCTTCTCCTCAATGACCCTTCTTCCAAGACCAGTTCCCAATCATCATTCAGGGAATTGACCCTTAGAGAAATGATGTCTGACAACTGCTTCTGCCATGTTATAAAACCCCTTCTACTTCTGAAGCTATAACTACTTAAGACAAAGGAAACAAAGTTCACTACAAAAGTCCTTGGTACTGTCAAATGGTTCAGCATCTGGAATGGGCATAGTTTTATCAGTGAAAATGACACTAAAGAAGAACATTAATATCTGTTTTGCTACTATATTTTATGGACCATATGGCCTTCCCATTTGATTTGCAACTGAAACTTCATATGTGTTACTACCTCTCCTTATCAGGACAAATGATCCTTGAGAGAAATGACCATTTTGCTTATTTATTTGTATTCTCAAAGCTTACCACAGTACTTTGCACTAGTTAATACTTAAATGCTCATTTGTTCATTTCATCTACATATAACCAGATGGGTCAAGTTCATATTAGAAATTTTAAAAAAAAAGCTACTCAATGCTCAAGGTCTTTTGAAAAGTTGGTTAACACTAAAGTATATACCAAAGGGGAAAAAAAAATGAACTCATTAGAAAAAATTTCAGAACTCAATGGCAAAAAACTAAGAACTAGTTCTCATTTGGGCAGGGGAGCAACAGTCAAAAGCTCTCACCACCTAGTGTGGTGCACTTTTGGCCTAGCACTTAGCACTCTGCTTGGCAGACAGTAGGCACTTGCATTTATTGAGCATTTACTAAATTCCAGGCATTGCGCTAAGTTACGAGAATAAAAAAATAAAAACTAAGTAAAAACACAGTCTCTGCCTTTGAAAAGCTTGGAGTCAGACCTGTGCCAGACACTGGGCCACCTAGTTTTGAAGGGGAACTGCTAGCATTGACTGACTACAGCTCCTGTTCCCCAAACCACCAATCACTTTTACTGTACAAGTGTAAAGTAGTTGCTTCTCAATCTAACTAGCCCCCAGTTATAAAATAACTTGTCATGTAATTGTAGAAATTTTGAGGGCATAATTATTAATTACAAAACAACTTAAATTCTTTAAGAGAAAGGTGCTAAATAGAATAGAGAATTGTTTGAATAACTCAAATCAGTGGAGTTCATAAGGCTTCTAATGCTGCCATTCCTACTGGCTTTGGATAAATAATATTGCACATGAGCATAAACCCCCAATTCCTATTATTTGATAAGAAACTGAAATTGGATTCCAGTTTGTTCTTCCCATTGCAGGCTGAAAGGTGGTACTGATAGTTAACAGCATTTATATGTGGGAAAATGGTTAAAATAGCAAGTCTTTTATTGCATGCTAAACTTCAAAATCACTTTTCAGTATAATCAGGTTTTACTGCATATTCTAGTAAATAGGTAAAGGTAGATATTTAGATGCCAATATAATACAAATTACTAGAGAAAAGGAAAAAATGTCTTGCCCATAGTTTCATGAAGTTACATTTAGATTCTAGGTCCAATTTCAACAGATATCAGCACTACTGAGCTACAGTTACAGGGTACAGATCATTTGTCAAGAATGGAAAAAGCCAGTAGTCAGGAGCAATGCTACAGAAAGGAAAGAATGAATTTTATATGAAATGTAAAGAAAACTAACCAATAGTGACATTTTTATACTGTTGAATAGCCATTAGTCTCCCAGATACAACAGCAATATAAGAACTACAATGGTCATAACACAATAAGAAGGGTTCCACTAAGATAAACCAGTATTCGGTCCTTAAAGCTAAGATACAGTATTACTAACGGTGATAGTCCCTGTAGGTACCTACTGCTGCCACATTCCGAAAAGCACTCTTGCCATACCTAACATGAAAGGTAGATAATAGATCTAAAATTTCAGACATAATTAAAAACACAACAAAACTGTCAGCGGTGGCATTTTTTTTCTTTTAAGCAGATCAAGAGGTAACACACTAATATAATAATCCTATACAAGAGGATTCTTTCAGTTTCCATAACAAATTAGCTAAAATTAAGGTCGTATTTTCAGGTTTGCAAAGGACTTTACATGTTATCCCATCTGATCCTCACAACAAACCTATGGAGGGAGATGCTTTTATTAAAACCATCTTATGGATGAGGAAACTGAGGCTGTTAGAAACACAACTAGTAAATATTTTACTTTGGATTCAAACTCAGGTCTGATTTCCAAGCCTCTGCCAAGAAAAGGCCAAATTGTTTGTAAACATAAAATTGTCTCCAGCGTCCTTAATCCCATTCCTTCTGTTTTCTAATAGACTTGCTCCTTCATCATCCCCTTTTTCTCCCTAATTTTCAACCTCCATTTTTACTGGTTCTTTCTTTGCTGCCTATAAACATGACAGTCTCCCTTCCCCCTAGTTTTGCTAAACTCTACCACCCCTTCCAGCTGGTGCATCTCTCCATCCTTTCTCAAACTAGCAGAGAAAAGCTGTCTATATTCATTGCCTCTTCCTTCTCCAATCTCTCTCACTTCTTAACCTCTTCAACCTGACTTCCTACCTCATCATTCATTTTCGCCCAAAGTTACCAATGGCCTCTTAATCAACAAATCAATATTCATTTATTTTCTTTTCCACGTTGTTGTTCCCTATGACAATGCTGACTGTTGCCTCTTCCTGGATACTGCCTCCTGTCTGGGTTTTCATAAACACTTCCTTCTCCTAACTACTTCTATTCCTTCTTCTGGATCATTACGTGTATCATAATACCTAGTTGTGGGTCTCTTTGCTAAGACTATTTCTATAGTCTCTCTTACCAACTTCAATGCCCATAGGTTTTTCATCTCTATGTAGATGACTCCCACATCTGTCTGTCTCTTTCTACATACATGTATGAATACACATGTGTATATGTATAAATCAATCACACAATCTATAGATCTCTCCTGCTCTTCTCTCTTCTGAGCTTCAGTCTGTATCATTAATGGTCCATTGATATTTCAAAGAGGATACCCCAGAGACATCTTAAAATTAACATGTCTAAAACCGAACTCAATGCACATTTATGCACATACAGAATGATTATTAGAAAATTAATACAAAGTAGTTAAATACAGGTAATACTGGAGGGCACTAGAGGCTGAAGGAAAAGAGGCAAGGATTCATGTAGAACACAAGGCACATTTCTGGTTATATACAGGGAATGACCATTGACAAGATTTGTGTTACCATGCCAGCTGTGTACAACAGGATGGATTAAGGTGAGTAGAGATATGAGGTGAAGACTAATTAAGAGACTTACAAACATCTAGGCAAGAAGGGGCCTGAAGACAGGCAGTGGCTATATGACTAGAAAGGAGAGGTCAGATTCAAAGGAAGGGTCAAATTCAAAATGGAGATAGAAATGGGAGGATTTAACAACTGAATTTGTATGGTAAAGGAGAGTGGGGCATTCAAGATAAGCTGAGGTTGTGAACCTGGGACACTGGAAGGATGATGATACATGTAAGAAAAATAGGGACATTTGGAAGAGAGGTGGACTTTGGGGGAAAAGACAATGAGTTCTAGGCATATTGGGTTTGAGATATCCAGCAGCCTCTTAGTTTGAAATGTTTTAATAGGTAATATGGAACTGCCACTCATCAAAGAGTCTGGGGAGATATACATGCACATACACATATAAACACATAAATATATACACTGTGTATATGTACTTACATATATACACATGCCTATACATATAATAGATCGACATCTATGTGTGTGCGCACACATGCATGTATGCATGCGCACATCTCTCAGGAAGTCATCTGCATAGAGATCATAGCCAAATCTGTGGAAACTGGTGAGATCATCAAAACTGAAATGAAGAGAAGCTTGGAAAACATCCGGTTAAGTTGTACATGGATGATGATGAATAAGAAAAAAAGCCCTAGGCAATAGTGGTAAGACATCCAGAGGTAGAACCAGGTGTGGGCACTGCCATGAAAACCCAGAGAGAAGGTGAGGCAGCAGTGCCGGTCAGATGCAGCAGGGAGGCGAAGGACGAGGACTAAAAAGACCATCAGACATGGCAACTGAGAGAACAGTTTCACATGAGTGAAGTATGAAGTTGGATTTTAAAAGGGAGCGACAGGAAAGGCAAGGTGTGGACAGACTTTTCAGGGGCTCTTGCTGGGCAAGGGAGCGACAGAATGGGAAGAAAGGGTTAGGATGACAGCTTGAGGAGATTCTTGTTGTTCAGTAGTTTCAATCATGTCTGACTCTGTGATCCCATTTGGAGTTTTCTTGGCAAAGATACTGGAGTGTTTTTGCCATTTCCTTCTTCAGCTCATTTTACAGATGAAGAAACATAACAGGGTTATGTGACTTGTCTAGGGGCACACAGCTAACAATTATCTGAGGTCAGCTTTGAACCCAGGTCTTCCTGACTCCAGTCCCAGCACTCTGTCCAATGAGCCACCTAACTGCCCCTTTACTGGGGGGAGGAGGAGAGAAAAGATATGTGAAATTTTTAAGAATTGGGGGAGACAGGCACATCTGAAGGCAGTGGCAAAGGAACCAATGGATGGAACTCGATGATTAGAGAGGAAAAGGGGATGACTGTGTGGGTGTAATTTGGTGGAAAAGGCAGAGGCATATGTGTACACGCATGTGTATGTGTGTGTGCGTGCACGTTAGAGTTGACTTTGGGTCGCCTTAGTCTTAGACACTGGGGGAAAGGGAGAATGAGTGATAATGAGAAGGGGATTTTGAAATGAACAGAAAGGGAGAACAGCCTCAATTTTCTCAATAAAGTAAGAAGCACAAAGAAAGAAGCAAAGGAAGTTTGAGGAGAGTAGAGAAATTCTGGAAAAGTATCTTCTGAGATAGGGAATTAATCAAAGAGGTATAAAAATATAGTGGATGCTCATCATTCCACATCATTATGCTCTATAAAGATGCCCCAACTCAAACGAGCAAATGTTGAACCACAGCTTCTTGGGGAAAATGCGGGAATTAAGTTGCTGCGAGCCTCTGGTCATAACATTTACTCAAGCACTTTCAGGAACAGCCTCCTATAAAGCTAATTTCCTCTTTCTTTTTCTGGATGTACTGTGTTGTTGATTCATTAACACTAAAGTCACCAGCAACAGAACTCTCCTGTGCCTGAATGAAGTCAAACCTGGCCATTTCTTCCTCCACTTCTCCTCTATCTAGACTCACATTTGCCACCTTAATTCTGGTCTCCGTTCTTCCAGTCTCTCCTCTTTCCAGTTTTCTCCTCCATACAGCTGCCAAAGGGATTTCCCTTAAGCATGTATCTCACCATATCAATAAATACCAGCGGCTCTCTACGACTCTTAGAATCAAAATAAATTCCTCTGTTTGGCTATCAAAGCCCTTCTCACTGCAGCACCAACACAGCTGGCCTTAATACATCACTCACCTCACATCCCCGCATGAAGTGTCATGAACTCCCGTTGGTAGTAGGGAGAAATCTATGGACCTCTTCTCAGAATGTTTGTAAATGTATAAAATACAATCCATAGAATTACAAAAGATTACAATTACACTGAAATAGTCATCAAAATGAAAAACAAACAAAAAACAAGTTCAGAGACCTCAGGTTATGGCACTCTACCTCCATCCTTATGCCTTTCCTTACAGTGGCTATCAAGATGCCTACAATGTACTTCCTCACAGAATCCCTTATTTTAGGGATTCTTAACCTTTTTTGTTTGTGTCACAGATATCTTTGACAATCTGGTAAATATCTATGGACCTCTCATCTCTTCTCAAAAATTTAAAGCAGACAATATATAGCTTCACAAAGGAAACCTACTGTGTTGAAATACAGGTATTAAAATATCATTAAAAAAAAATTGCCCCCTGAAATTGGCCCCCAAACCTGAGGTCAAGAATCCTAGCCTTCCTTCCTTCAAGACTCCATTTGAGTCTTCTATTTGAAGCTTTCTGTGATCCCAATTTTGAGTGCCTTCCACCTCAATATTGTTGTGTATTGAATTTGTACTTCTTCTGTCTGTATCTAAGAGTTGGACTGATAAATCAAGTAACATACTGCCAAAGTTCAGTCAGAAAGAACTGTAATGCTGGGGTAGCTGCTCCATGAACTCCTTATGAAGACTTTGCCAAGAACCACTGAAGAAAAAAGAAAAGATTTTACTTCTTGGAAACTTCTTCTCAAACTTACCAAATTAATTGCACAAGATATTAATTTAACATCAAATCATTTATGCTGAGTTATTTTTGCAAATAAATTCTGTTAAATATTTTAAACTACAGTTAAAATGTATTATTTGTATGCTTTAGGCTTCTGGGCACATTTGCATTCAGAATTAATACATACTTATTAATAAATGAAATTAATTTTCTACGACTCGTGGCAGTAGTTTTGTTAGAGGCACAATGCAAAGAAAGTCTAAATTTATCTTTCCCCACTCAAAAAAACACAAAACTAAACCAAAACCTACCCTGCCTTCAGATTCCAAACATCCAACTATTAAAAAACCAAGAGTTGATCTCTGGATTAAGTTATTCCATAAAATAACGCAGTAGAGGAGACAAATGTATAAATACAGATATAATTCACAGATTTGAAAAACTGTAATTACTTAAAAAGGTTTTAGTAGGTCTTTTGCTCAGTGCCTCTTTCATGCTTATCAGATTAAAAGAAAAAAAAAAAGGCAAGGTGTACTCCTATCAAACATCATCAAGCCAGGAAAGCATAAGCAATATCATGTCTACATTCAAATTTGGCACAGTTCTCCTTTAATATTGATTCACAGTCTTAATTTTACAAATATTCACTAAAATAAAAATATACCCTACTAAGTTATAAGGTGAGCAGCTTGAATAAAGTGCAGAGCCAGGAGTCAGGAAGACTCTTTAAGAGTTCAAATCTGGCCCCAGACACTTACTAGCTTTGTGATTCCGGCCAAGACATGTAACCCTGTCTGCCTCAGTTTCCTCATCTGTAATATGAACTGGAGAAGGAAATGGCAAATCACTCCAGTATCTGCCAAGAAAACCTCAAATGGGGTCACAAAGATTTGAATGCAACCGAAACAAATGAATGAGAACAAAGTTGTAAGGTCCTTAGGAACAGAAAGTATTGTATCTTCTAATTCCTTTTCATAGCAGTCACTGAATAAATACTATTGACCGACAGTTGAGATCATAGGGGTGAAGGGGAGCTCCAGACCAATGGCTTCATTAGCATATGGAACTCCTACCAATGTAGATCTGTAACTATTCATAACCGGGCCATTTCCTTTCCGGTCATATACCCTACTCTCCTCCATATACTATTTGATCTAGTGACATATTTTCTTGGTAGTACTCAAACATGACATTGTATTTCCTGACTCTGAGCATCTTCTCTGGCTGTTCCCCATGCCAAGAATGCTCTTCCCCTTCATCTCTGCCTCTTGGCTCCCCACCCTCCACAGGAAGAGGCCCTTCCCAGGCCTCTTTTATCTTAGAGCCTTTCCATTAGGAATACATCCAAATACTGAACTGAATTACCATTCTCATGGTATGACTTTTTCTTCTCAACTGTCCTCCTATCAGCAATTAGAGGACTCCCTAAGCATGCAAAACTGAGAACCAAATATAAAATACATAATGATTTCAGTAAGGTAAAGATGTGCCATGAGGCCCTAGTCAGTCCTATATTAACTCCATATTATTAAAAAGTAAGGCCTAGATGGTAGCATAGAAGCAGGAAAACTCCTTAGCTCCCCCCATAACCACCTCAAATACCTATAAAATATTTACGACTAAACAAATTTTAGAGCTCCAGAACCCACAAAAGGACAGAGAAACAGAGCTTCCAATGAAGGTAACCCAGCAGGCAGGACAGGAAGGGCTCATCACAACAGTGCTAGGAGTGGAAAACAACCCAGCCTGAAACTGAGGCTTGACCCTAGGGTGGCCAGGAGGAGCCATAGCTGGAGCACTCTGGACAGTGGATCACCAGCAGCTGTGGCAGTTTCCAGAATTATCAACCCATAAGAAACAAGGACAAAATGAATTAAAGGTTAGTGGAACTTGGCTAAATTGGGGGGAGAAAAGAGGTCCAGCCAGCCACCACCAGGGCAAGAAAGCAGCAAAAGCAGTTGCCCTGCAGCCACCTCCCTGTGGGTGGCTGCTTCAGAGGTCCTGGCCTGCAGATTGCAGGGGAGCCAAGTGCTCTTGCCTTAAGCTGCCTGGATCAGGATCTGCTCTTGGGTGGTGGTCCTGAGGTACCTGAAAAGTGAGCCAAAGCTGATGGGGGCAGTGCAGAGACCATGGCCTCCTAAGAGCTCTGGCAACTGTGAAAACCCCAGCGATTTGGGACAGAGCTTTCCCCTCTGGAAGCGGAGTTCCACAGAACTAAAAAGTCAAGTAACTGACTGGCAACATGAGCAGGCAAAGGAAGCAAAGCAAGCCCAGAAATCCAACTTCAGATTCCTCTTTTGGGGACATAAAGGATCAAAACATGGAATGGGAAGAAGACAACACAGTCAGAACTCCCCATACCCAAAGCTTCCAAGAAACATTAAGATTGTCTACAGGCCATAGAGGAGGAGAAGGATGCAAGAAAATCATGAAAAGAGAGTCAACAACCTGACTGAAGAAAACAACACCTTAAAAAATAGACTAACTCAAATAGCAAAAGCGGTCCAAAATGCCAATAAGGAGAAGAATGCCTTAAAAAGTCGAATTTGCCAGATGGAAAAAGAATCTCAAAAGCTCACTGAGGAGAATAATTCCTTCAGAATTAGAGTGGAGCAAATGGAAGCAAATGACTTATGACAAATCAAGATACTATTAAACAGATCCAAACAAATGAAAAAATAGAAGGCAATGGGAAGTATCTAATTGGAAAAACCACTGACCTAGAAAATGTAAACTAAAAATAAACAAAAGTTAATTAAAGAAACAAAAAGAATAAGGCCTAGATGTATCAAACAATTGTCAAAGATACAGCCAATATTTGATCTCAACAATTATAACTTTCCTAATGCCTGTCCCATTACTCAAATATAAGGACCTTCTAGAACCTCAGTTACCATGTTTCAGATCCAACATGGCTATGTATAAACGCTGGCTTTACTTACTTCTATTAAAAAGTTATTGAACTCAATCATGGCTGTAGGACTAAAGACAGGATGGTGACTGCTGAGTCACATTAGAACTTCTGCAGGGGTGGCCACAGTTCAAAAACCACGCCTCAGCCATCCCTGCTATACAGAGAGGCAGAAAATTTTGAAATTCACAGAAACAGAGAAGCTGATCCTTGAACACTAAGGCAAAGACAGGCAGGAAGTAATGAGCAGCGGTTTGCCTCACTTTCCCAACCTCTACAATACAATCAACCACAAATGGCATATTTAAAACTGTCACTACCACCATCCAGATGTTGCCACAGTTAAAGGTGACTGGAAATAGAAAGAAGAGATTCTTTCCGGGGACTTTGGAGACCATTTCAGGAGAATACCAAGGGAAAAGTGGGCAGTGTTGGATCTTTTCCACATGCATCTTACAAGCAATGCAGCTTCTTGTCAAAAATAACTGGACACTTGCTACACTTTTTATATTATCCATCAAAAATTTTCCTCCCAATGAAATTACCCTGGTAATCAAAATAATCAAATACTTGTATCAGTATCAGTAATGTTTCCCAAACCAGCAAAATTGGTTTGCTTGGCTGACAATCTGGTTATTTATATAAAGAATTTGGCAAAGAAAATACTACCTCTAAGGTGACAGAGTAATAGCAGGAAAAATAAGACTGAAATTTATATTAAAAAAATATATATTGTCAAATAAACACATCCTCTGAGAGAAAAGTGACAAAAATTCATGTGTATTTCTAGAGGTTAACCTGAAAAGGCTGATGAAATTCCAAAACATGGATCTGCTGCTACCAGGTTCACTGTGTTACAAGTCCACTGCTATGGCATCAGATGTTCTTCCAAATAATAGTAATAATGATAATAACTCTAGTACTTACTATAAGCCAGGCCCTCCACTAAACACTTTACAATCTCAAGCCCACTTTAATATTCCCATTTAAAAGATGAGGATGGCTAGGAACAGAGCATAACTCAATCTATCTACCAGTTAGCTCAGGCAACCAAAGACGACTTTATAGCT
Organism: Pseudocheirus occidentalis; assembly: GCA_028646575.1. Classification (NCBI taxonomy): domain Eukaryota; kingdom Metazoa; phylum Chordata; class Mammalia; order Diprotodontia; family Pseudocheiridae; genus Pseudocheirus; species Pseudocheirus occidentalis. The sequence goes on along the minus strand of CM053594.1, from coordinate 146,059,626 downwards.
TAGGGAAATGATAGACCCAAACACCAAGCAAATCATTATACTTAATATGAAAGCACTTCCAGTTTAACTACAGAACAATCACAGAGATAAAAATGAAGAACATAAACCTCCTTGTTAAAGAAAGTACATTTGAAAAATATTTTTTAAAAGGTATTCTTCAACATGAACCTATCCCTTGTAGGAGGAATCAATGTAATAATGGAAAGAACACTGACTCTAAAGTAAACGTCTTGGGTTTCAAATACTGTCTATCATACCTGGCCTACGTGATCTTGGGAAAATCACTTAACCTCGGCTGGACTAGGCAGACTGAGATCCCTCAGAGCTTTGATCTTATGAATGAAGGCATAAAGCATGGAATACAGGAACCTTTTGTGATAAGGCAAGACATGCAGGAATCCAGTGTGATAGGAAATCCCTTATGCTCAATGTATTTCCTTGCTGCTCCTGTTACCAAAGTAGACACAGAATGAAATAAAGAAAATGTCCCAGAACCCTGGACTGCAACTGTGAAGAGATGCTTGACACAGGATTAAATGGAGAACAGAGCAGAAAGAGAATCTTACTTTCCAGAGTTACTATGGACTCCTCTACTCTGCAAAGAACTTCTGCATTTATCCACATATCTAATTAGCTAATAACATATGTCCAGGTTCCTGGGCCTTTTGAGGATTACAAATATACATAGCTAGAAGACATCATCAGGTAAAGCTCCCATGTAGTACAGATGAGAAAACAAGACAAGGGTAAATGTGCTCAAGATCCCATTGCCCCCTCCACTGAACCAAATAGAAGGGGATCATGCGTTACTTGACTGTAGGTAAGTCACAGTACCATAGACTGTGGAAGTCATCTAACCCAATCCTCTCATTTTACTGATGAGGAAATAGTCTGAGAAAGTAAGTGATTTGCTCAGGGTTGTACAGCCAGTGTCAGAGGCAAGGTCCAAACCCTGGTCTTCCAGATTCCAAGCCTATGTAAAGTAGGGATACTAGGACCTGCACTATTTACTTTGCTTCACTTCTGTGAGGAAAATGATTTGTGATCATAAAGCATAAACCTAAGCAGTTTTGTTAGAGATCAGTGGAGTTCCACCAGAGATGACTAAAAGCAAAAGCATGCTTATGAGTTTACTGAATACTTACTGTGGACAAGTACTATAATGTAGGGTGCATGGCTTCCACAAAGACAAAGAAAATAGAAAAAGATCCATTAATAAAAAAAAAAAAAAAAAAAAAGACTGGGTCTCCTCATCTTGCCAAAGTTGGAAGCCTGATCCCTGATCCCAGAATCCCTGATTTTCCAACCTTGGTCAGTTTACTCCTGTTAAGGTAACCTGGTGGCCCCTACCATTTTAATGATGAAATGAGTGTGGACACCCCATTAGCATAGCTCACTGCAGTGTAGAACTTATGAGTACAAGAGATTCACTCATCTGGGATTACAGGGGTGTGCTACCATGCCTTGCCGTGGTTCTTACAAGGTTTCCCAGTGTCAAGATGACTGGAATATAAACATGGAAAAGGAAAACAAGGGATTGTGTGAAGATATGAAAGGTAGCAAAGTATATATACACACAGTATAATTCTAAAACTTATCCTTCTACCTAATTATAGCAACAAAATCAGTCAGAGGAATGCTACAAATAGTCAAACACCGGTTATACATTCAAAACCAATTATAATAAATGCTTAGAATTCATACAGCTTCTTCTTTCAGATGAGCTTGATGCTTTAATTTTCAAACTTGAACTAACCAAATATAAATGCAACTTTATGGTTTTATAATCAGTAAAATTCGACACAAAAGAAAAAGCAAAATAAATAGGTGTGCCATACTTCAGTACATAATTATGTAGCCTTTAAAAAACAAAAGCTAACAAAAAAATCCCAAACCTGTGATTTCATCAGGGTAGAGAGCTCCTGGTGAGGAACTTCCTCAACCAGTCCTGATTCGGTACCAGATTTCCTGTCATGTGTAGTCTTTATTGTGTTATATAGTCCATGGAAAGAGTCTTCATTGTCATTAAGAACAAACTTAAGAGATAAGGAAATGGGACAAATAGCTTTAGAAATAAGATCTTTGATTTCATCAATAAGAGAACTCTGTATGGAGAAATTCTTTCCCCTAATTGAGATGAGTACCCCAACTACAACTTAATATACTTAGAGAGTTGTCTGGGGGACGTAAAACCACTTGTTTAAGGTCACCCAAGCAGGATGTATCAAAGGTGGGACTTGAAAGCAGGTCTTCCTGATTCAGAGGCTGACTCTAATCTTTATGCCACAAGGTCTCTCCTCCACTGCCTTTCTTCAAAGACAATTCTCTCTAGCTGTTCCTTAGTTTGGAAATTGATAGACAATGAGACTTCTTTAATGCACCAGAGGCAAGGTATATTTACCATGTGTGGAAAAAAAAAGAATTTATAATATATAGACATGTTCACTTTGTGTGTATTTGTTAAGTTCAGAATAGAAATATTAAAACAAAAAACTCATGACATTCCAATATTGTGGGTTTCTCCAAACAAACCTGAGGATATAGAAATAAATTATGACAGGCATTTACTATACCATATCAATTTTTAAAAAAGAGAATCCAGCTCTTTACTCTCTGCTATATGATTCCAAACATCATGTTTATTGGACTCAGCACTAACTTCCCCACTTTCAACAGCCCCATGGATATTTCCATGTAGATGTCCTCTCTCCTCAAACTTGACATGTTCAAATGAAATTCTCCTCCAAAGTGGCATCCTTTCCATATTTTAATCTATCTGGACTAGACTTCCCCATCACTCCCAGGATGGAAGTACAGTGGCCCCTCATTAGCCAAAACCTACTACTGATCAGCATGGAGCTCTAATCTGGGGTTTCCAACCTGTGCTAGTTAACCCCTCCTTGGGCTACCTAGTGGCTCTCTGCTCTGAGGGCTGACCTAGTGCAGACATCTGACTGGCTTAGCCCACTCCAAGCCAGTACTACCAAATTCAAGAGATGCTCACCATCCTTAGCCTTCTCCATAACAATAAAAATGTTTTTGATGTTAAGGCCACTATGTTCATTTTCCATTGAGGAAAGCAGTTTCATTAGTTCTATTTGGTTAAAGCAGGGTTTAACTGCTCTCATCATGTTCTTCTTTTATTCAAAAAATTTTCAACTAATGCCCAATATTGCCTATCAGAACAAATAAACAAGTTTTCTTTCTTTTTTTTTTGCTTTATGGAGAGGGAAAGGCAGGGGTTAAGTGACTTGCCCAAGGTCACACAGCTAGTAAATAAAACAAGTTTTCTTAAGCACGGTGCTAGGCACAGTTGAGGGGTGAAAAGTCAAGTTAATGTAGAACTACATAGTCTAATTGGACAGCTAGGTGGTGCAATAGGCAACAGTACCAGCTCTGGAGTCCAGAAGACCCGAGTTTCCCATCAGGACTCAAGACACTTAACTCTGTGGTCCTGGGGGGCAAGTCTCTTAATCCCATCTGCCTCAGTGTATTCATCTGTAAAATAATCAGGAGAAGGAACTGGCAAACACTTTACTATCTTTGCCAAGAAAACCCCAAATTGGGTGATGAAAAGTCTGAAACCACTTAACAACAACAAAATATAGTCTATTTGGTTGACTCATTAATAGTTAATAAGTCTTGCTCCTACAATTCTTAGGGACAGAAGGGCTATATTGTATACCTATTTCATATTCCCACAATAAAAGCAGATACAAAAGTGCTCAATACTTACTTGGGTGCCATTGATGATGATGTGCCCAGTCTCAAAAGAAGGGATCTTCTACCAGGTTATAAGAACTACTATCGATGAAAAAGTTTTTTACCCAATTCAAGGAAGTAGATGATCTGTGTGGCCCTGGTCAAGTCACTTTAGTGCTTAAAATCTTAAGCTTCCTCATTTGTAAAATGACAGTAACTTCCAATACCTACCCTATGATGAAATAAATATCCAAGTTACTTTAGAAACTATAAAGTTCACAAAAACACCTAATTACTACTAGAAAAGTAATAAGTCTGCTATTGCATCTGTCCCTCTCCAGGCACTGTATTTGTTGCTTAATAAATGTTTGCTGACTGGATGCTGGCTGGTCTATATGGTGATATGGAGGCCCTAGGGTTTACAATGAGGCTAAATCACAGTGTGCCACAACCCTGCCCTTCTCCCAATATGTTTAGGTGAAATTAGGCTTAATAATTCACAAAATAAATAATCTGCAAAAAAAGAATAAAAGTTGCTGGAGAAAGAACGTAATCTGCCTCTTTTAATATTTGCTTTCTTGAAAAGAAGGCAATTAAAAGTATGTGAAACACGGTTTTTAGTTTTATCTACACAGATAATTAAAATGAAAATTTGAGGTTACCTTTTCAGGACAAGTTTCTGCCTTGGTAGAGAAATTCTGCATTAATCTGTATGAATGAGTTCCCAAGCTTGTTTAACACTGGCTGAACCAGGTTTTCCTTGTCTATTGGTTGCTGCTCCAATGCCAACAACACACATGCAAGTAAAGATGCTGGGGACATGGAAGGGAAACTTGCTCTGGTCATGCACTCCTGGTACTCCACAGAAACCAAAGCAGGGAAAAATAGGAAAAGGCAAAGAACCTAGAACACTCTGCCAGAGTGGTTCTACAGCAAGTTTTCTTCTACATTTCTTTATACTGAAAATCAGTGCACAGAAAGCATTTTTCCTAGTAAGTCAAAAGAACATTTCAAAGGTCTAATACATAGGCTTTTAAATCAGAAGACATGAATTTTAAAACTATCCCTGAAATTTAGCGAGTGTAACCTTAGGCAAGTCTATCCTAGGCCTCAGCTTTCTCATCTGTAAGCTGAGGAGGTTAAATTAAATGGCCTTTAAGTTCTTTCCTAAGGAATCCAAGGGTAGGAGGTTTTAACCTTTTTGTGTATCGCAGACCCCTCTGGAAGTCTGGTGAAACCTACAGATCCTTTCTCAGGCTATTTTTAAATGCATAAAATAAAATACATAAGATTACAAAGGACATGAATTCTATTAATATACGGTTATGGAAATATTTCTAAAATACAAGTTCATGGACCCTGGATATGAATGCTTGTTCTAAAGGTCACCAGGCACAAATCATACCTGAGAAAAGGGCAGAATGAAGACTGTCCACTGCATACCCAGAGCTTATCAGGAAAACTTAAAGGGGGTAGAAATCAGGTTTAATGAGAATGATATGCTCACCATCATCAAACTGCTATCTGAGGCCCACAGGACCCTACAATAAAAGTGCTACCTTGTACAGAGCCATTCTCCCAATCTGTGGGTGGATGGCAATTTTCCCTTTTTTCTTTCTAAATCCCCAGCACTCTCACTTGCAATCATAGCTGGCAGCTACGTAATGACTTAGGAAAGTAGCTGCTAGAAGAAAATCTGGCTCAGGCAGTGGTGCTAAAAAAGACTTAAGAATCAGACTCCCTATCAATCAACCCCCAATTTCACCACTTTCCTTTACCAATGAAATCACAGAAGCCTTCCCTATAAGTTCTTGGTCCCTGCCTAGAAGGTACCAAATAAATCAGAGCAACACCAGATTATATTTTACTTTTAAGCAAACACTGGTATAAAATTGTACTTGATCACAAATCTAGCACTGGAAGGAGCTTGGGGTCATGTAATTCAAACTCTCATTTTAAACACGAACAAACTTAGGGGCAAGGTTAAGTGACTAAGTGGAAAAGCCAGGATTTGAATTCAAGTTGTGTGACTCCTTTTCAACTAGGCAATGATGCTTATTCTATTTTTAAGGTCTCTCAGTTCTAGAAATAAAGTTACTTTAAGGAAATTAACTTTACTTTTCAAGAATTAAACATCAACACTTTGACAGCCTCAGCCTCAAAGATCTTCCCTGAGATGATAGTGCTATCCAACACTTATTAAGAAACTCTGGAGGGGCGGCTAGGTGGCGCAGTGAATAGAGCACCGGCCCTGGAGTCAGGAGGACCTGAGTTCAAATCCGGCCTCAGACACTTAACAATACATTCTTTATTTTTCTAGAACTTGAACTGTGAAGAAGTTCACAGAAAACATTAGTACAAAACTTGCAAATTATTCACTATGAACAACTTTCTCAAAGTTACTCAATCCTTCCATTTTTTATTCCCGTTCACCTAGCATCTAAGTAATGAGCAAATACAATAATGCCTCAATGAGCTGGTACCTTTGGGGACCGTGGTGTTCCACAGAAGTTTTTTTTTTTAAACTTATTCCTTTATGACAATTAAAAAAAACAATCATTTTTGGTGTAAAATCTTCTAAAACATCACATACTTCCTCACATTATATCTCTATTAAAGGGATATAATGACTGTTACAGCACTTTAGGGTTTGCAAAATGATGTCGATCCATTATCTATTTCATTGTAAAAGCTCGGGATAATAACTGTACTGAATACTGAACTACAAGTCTAAAGCCTTGGTTTCCAGCTCAGGCCTTCTTTCACATCTATAAAACGAAGCCTGATTACTAAGTCACTAAGGTGCCTTCCACCTCTAAAACCACATATTTTAAAATGTTTATGAAGACTGGTCTTTGTCCTGTACTAACAGATAAGACTGGCCTATCAGATCACTCCCACAGGTAAGGTATTCTGAGTCCTCACTACGTACTTAACATTTCCATAGTATTAGGCAAAGCCGGAGCCAAAAAAAAAAAAAGAGTATACAACAAGCTCTCTTACCAACTGAATTCTTTGATTTAGCACCAAAGATTTCTGAGTTGACTCCCCTTAGCCATCTCATCAAGCTCCTACATCAGCTCCACTGAACTGTCTTCTGTTACTTCCACACATACAAGTGCATGTCTTAATAGGTAATTCTACTCTTCATGGGGCCATTAATTTACCTATTGAGTATAACTATCATTTTACAGATGAAGAAACTGAGGGCCAGAAAAGTTAAAATGACTTTCCTAGGTAATAATAAAATAAGTCATAAAATAAGACAGATACACCAATTTTAATAATGCTGTCTACAAATCTAGTACTCTTTACTCCATACCGACATGCTCCTTTACAATATTTTCAGAGACTATTGTATTAGGCCAGTTTCCCTTAGTCTAAATTTCTCCTACAACTCTACTGTGACCGCCATGGCTAATAATAGCTTATATTTATAAAATACTTTAAGGTTTGCAAAGCACTTGCAATTATTAAGGATTTATAGGCTAGGGACTGAGCTAGTCACTGGGGATACAAAAAGAAAAGTGAAGAAAGGCTTCATACAGAAGAGAGTGCCTGAGCTGATTTATATCTCTTCAGTCACTAAGTGCCCATTTGACTGTAAGCTCTTTGAGGGCAAAGCCCTCTTTGTATTCCAAGTGCTTAGCCTAGTGTCTGCACACAGTAGTTAATATACATTAATAAATATTTACTGACTATCAATGTCCTGCTTTACAAATCTGCTGTTATATCTGTATTTTGGTAAGATTTGTGTCTCACTTTTGTGGTAAACTCATGGCAACCTTCCAACAATTCAAATCAGCAACTCTTATTGCAATTCATAGTGAGCTTTAAGGACTGAGCAACCTGGAGCACTGAGAGGCTGATTATCCAAGTTCATGCCCCCAGAATGTGTCAAGAAAAATCCAGCCCAGGTCATCCTGACAATGAGGCCTGACCCTCATGGTATAATAAATTTTATCATGTATTATGTACATAATTTTTAAAATGAGATAATGAACATAATTTCTAAAATGAGATGATGAAATATTTGATTCTAGAGTCAATCAAGTCATTGGAGGTAGTTAAGTAAGGGGAATGACACAGTCAGACCTCCCCTTTAGGAAAATCACTTCCATACCTTGTGTACAAACGGGTAAAAGGAAGAGACCAGAGAATAGGGGACTAAGTTGGAAGCTATTGCAATAATCCAGAGAAAGGGGCAGAAGTAGAAGCAAAATAACAAGATTTAGCAAAACTGACTAGATATGTAGGGTAACAAAAGTGAGTTAAAGATACTAAAAAAGTTGGGGATCTGAGTGTCTAGGGCAGTTAATAAGGAAGCTTGAAAGATTGAGGAGGAGGGGGAAGGGATAAAGGGGAAAATAATGCAATGAAATCAGATGTCCCAGCCAGAAAAAGGTTAGAGATGGGGCTCTTACTGGTCATGGAGGTCCACACCGAGGGCATCTGTCAAGCTGATCTAGCTATAGGCAAAGGGGGGAGGAATTTTCCCAGTGCCACTTGTGGAGCTAGTAGCGGTCAGTTACAGCTGTCTTGAAGAGAAGATGCTTGACTTAGAAGGAGATTGAAGACTTGCGAAGTTGAGAGAAGGGGCAGAATGTGGAAATATTGGAAGTGTGAGTGGGAAGATATCACTGTTTTGGAGAGATGAACCAGGATTCATTTTTGCCGAGAGGGTTTGATATGGTGGCCCAGCTTCCCATGCTCTGAAAGGGAGACCCCTCAGCCCCTGGAGTCAGGCCAGTCACCCCACCCCTAAGGTTGTGACTATCCCTTATCTAGAGAAGGAAGAGAATGCAGGAGCTTTGCAACATTTACTTGGTCTTAAGTTCTTTTCTCTTGATAAGATCACAAACTAGAGTCTCTGAGGCTAAGGAGTCCAACCCTCCCATTCTACAGATGATGACACTAAGACACAAGGAGACTAATTAAGTGACTTGCCCAAGATCACACAGTTTAATATACACTCTGGAGTTGCAGCTGCATTTTCAGTGGCTGAAGTAAGAGAAATAAGGCCTTCAGAGAATATAGGGTCCTTACTATAATCACTGATTTCTTAAGTTCTAATTCTCAAAGCACATTGTGCTTTTCCAGGAAGCTGAATTTAAATGACTGCTCCAGAGAAGATGGGTGGTATCTTCTTCTTAAAGGAGTGAAATTTTTCATATTCTACATCTATGCCATTTCCTCAACTAAACAAAAAGCCAATGATCCCATTTTTCTTTCTCATTCTGCACTGCTGGTTTATGCAATTTTTTCCGTAATTGTCTTCTTTGTTGAATAGGCTTTCTTCAAGTCAGTCCTTGGTGCCTCACTGAGGATCTAAAGTAGTGAGGAAGTAGATAGTATTAGTGGTTTCCTACATGCACTGTATTCCCACTTATTTTTCCTTTTTGGTCTCATGAATAATGACAATATAATCTTCCCTGTTCATGCTTCTTGGAATTTGAAAACACTTTTTATGCCAAAAGCCCTAGATATAACCATTAACCCTGAGGACTAATGCCTAAAAAGAAATGAGGGCAGAAACAAGAAGACAGAAGCTTAAAAAGACCTAATAATTTATTTACTATGCTGTTTGGAATGTAGCCTGCCTCCCAAATATGTCAAACCACTACAATGTTATTTCTTTGAAAGGGAAAAGGTATACAAAATAAATATCAATTGGGGGAAAAGAAGGGCATCCTGTAAATATAGGTCATTATAGTCAGATATAGGCCAACTGAATGCTTGTTTTCTTTTGATTTAGTTTTCATAAAAACCTGGGGGGTACAACTAGTTACTGTTACTGTTAAGTCACATGCTTATGTTCTTTACTCCCTGGGGTAATGGGTGCTAACCATGTAAGAGATGAGCAGAGGAAGAAAATGGGAAACAAGGAGAACACAGATTGGTATAGGAGACCAAAGATATGGTATGAGTCTATCTACTGTGAAAGCTATGTAATAATGCCACCATATCCCTATGAACATGCTGGTCAAGGGTACTCAAGGTTTAACTTATAAATGGTGTACTTTTTGGACTGGCTCTAAAAACAGGCCTCCAATTAAAATCCTTTCATAGGGTGACTAAAGTAAAAATTTCTAGCTTCTTCTCCAGGTGCTCTTACTTACAAAGCTCCACCTCAGGACAATTTCTTCCCCAGGTTAGCTTTACACAGCACATTATTAACGTGAGCATCCACTCATGACCAAATACCACTCAGGGTGATGATTTAGAGAAAAACAAAACCAAACCAAACAATTGTTTCCTGAACACAAGCTGAGCCTCTTTTGCCCACACTAAAGCATTTAAAAGTGTGCTTTGTTTTAGAAGATGATTACAGGGGTGCCATTTGTAATGATTACAGTGGTACTGCTAGAGCCTGGGCACTGCATTATATTCCATTTTGGGGAGTGTAGTGACTAAAATTTCTCTCCAATCTTAAGTTTGGCATCACATACATATCTCAGCAGAAACAAGATTATTGAGTACAGAACCACAGGAGCCCAACATTTTTCTTTTATATTCTAGCAGGGGGGAAAACCCACTGAAATAGCACCTCTGGTTCTTCTGCTCTAACACAGAAACTTCAAGAAAAGTTTTTCTCCTCCCATGGCAGAATATAATCAGTAGGTTGTTTTGCCTAGATTAAACTACAATCAGGGTTGACAGATCTTTGTCTATGGTGTTTGAAATTCTCAAAACTTCTAGAAATAATGCCAAACCATCTCATTTTCTCCTTAGCAATAAAAACAAGTTGTTTTGATATTTTTTGGAGGAGTTGAACAGAACTGGGGCTTCCTTTCTAGATTATTTAAAATAGATGTGATTTTTCTTCAGAATTATTCCACATCAATTCATTCACTATCCAAAACATTGGATGTGTATGGAATATCTCCTTTGATTATAGTATGATCCTAACACGACCAAAGTTGGGGGTGGTGGAAATCAGGGAATTAAAGGTGAATGTATTTACCCAAATCTGTTAATATTTCTGGCAAAAATGATTCAGAACCTGAGGTCAACCTACCATCTCTGTTGACAAAGCTTCTCACAATAACACTCAACATTTCTCTCCCATCATTGAGATGGCAGTTTAAAAATAAAGAAAAAGGCTAAGTAAATGTAATTATTAATCTCTCTACAATGCTATCATGTTTCGACACAAATATTTTTAAAAAGATGTTTTGCATAAAAAGCTTATAAGGCTCCTTCAAGGTGATAATTTCATAGATTTAGGGCAGGAGGAGAGGATCTTGAAGGCCATCTCAACTGACTCTTACTTTACAGATGAAGACACTGAGGTAAAAAGAGAGATCATATAGCTAATGTCTGAGATTAATTTTGAAACTAGGTCTTCTTGATCCCAAGTCTAGCGCTCTATGCACTTCTACATGCCCGTGAAAGAAGCAAATATTTCTTTAATGGTTAAGTTCTCAGAACTAATAGGAACCAGAATTAGGAGCAGAAACAAATACATTCACTGCTGAAAATGCCTGAAAAATGAGTTTCAAAATTTCTTCTTTTATACACTGATATATCACCAGGCTCTCCATTCACCTCATCTTGTAGATTCTTCTCTTCCTACTCTGGGGAGCAAAGAGAGGGTCATCAACAAGCTTCTTGGAGAATTATACAGCCAGCTAAAGACAGACTTGGTTGTCCTGATTTCTAGTCCAAAGTTTCTTCCACTATACCATGTTGTCTCTCATGAATTAAACCAGACAGTTACAGAGATTTGGATTTTATCTTAACTAGTTACCAGGAGAGAAGCATTTTATTGCTCTCAACTCTTCCCACTATCACACAAATCTCAACCAAGACCTAAAAGAAGCATGCATTTGCTTAGGTGTTACAGGTCAGGTTTGTAAAACAGTGGCAGAAACATAGGTGGACAAATATACTTAAAACATGTACAAGCATGTTTTGGTCAAACAATACAGCTCATAAAAGCACAGGCTACTCAGGTGTGTAGGAGAAAATCCAGAGGAACTAGGGATGTATCACAATTACTCTCTGCCAGAAAGCTCCCATTGTAGATGGTTAGCCTCTTTATTGACTATTAACTCCATTAAACATTGACACATGTATCTGGGCAGCACAGATTAAAATCCCAATGTAGGAAGAACTACAGAGGTAGTATTACAGAATTTTATTCCTAAATATCTCATATTCCAAAGAACTGAGCTCTCTCTCTCTTCTTCCATATGACCCTACATATTCTTCCCCTTTTCTCTTCCACCCAATCATGGCTATCCAAACCCAACCTCCAAGTTCTAATAGCTATGTGCTTAACAAAAAGTACAATCAGCAACCGGTTCCAATGGTTGAGGAGAACTGTGTGAAGCCAACTCCCACCCATTACTTTATATATATTTTATATTTATTTCTGCACCTTTGTTCTCCACCCCCCCCCCCATTCCCCTCCCCTCAAGCTCTATGAGGGCAGGGGCTGTTTTCATTTTCCTTTGTTATCTTCAGCTTTCTTTATTCCCGGGTAGTCCATATTCCAAGCCCCTAAATAGAGGAAGGGCTGTAGAGGTACACTGTGCTTTATTTATTCCTAAATAGCAATATTCCCAAGAACTCAATTCTATACTTCTTCCATCAGACCCTACCTCTCTCCCCTCCAACCACAGCTATCCAAGCAACCCCACCTCCTACTTCTAATAGACACGTGCTTAGCAAATTGTACAGTTTAACATTCCCCTCCAGCTGCCGAGAGGTGAGGGGCCAGGGGCCGTCTTCATTTTTCTTTCTCTTCAGCACACAGTAGGAACTTAATTATCGCTGAATTGGATTCAACATATTTACTGATTAAAGATCCTATCTCCCCAGAAGGGGTAGCTAAAGATTTGCTTCCTCTGATACATGGGAACTGTGTGATGACCTTTGTAAAGTCACTTTTACTTGCCCGAGACAGCTTTTTCATCTGTAAAATGGAGATAATAATCCTGTGCACTAACCACTTCAACCAGTTGTGAGGAATGCCCTATATAAAGTGGCCTACGGTATCTCACCAGATGGGGGAGGGGAGGTGTGAAGGAAGGGATTGAGGCTAGAGGTAAGGCTCTCTAAAAGTATCCGGATTAAATTACTGCCCCCAAAGCATCACTGCAAGAGACCCTTTAAGGAGGGGAAAGACGGGGGTGGGAGGGGAAACACCAGGGGGCACTTCACACATACACACATTCCTAGGTCGAGAAGACTTAAGAGCTAAACACGCGTGGGAAGCCCCCTCTCTTAAAAAAAAAAAAAAGCCCACACCATGCTTCCACCCACCCCCTTCCTTTGGGCGAATACTCCACGGGAGGCCAGGGCACTGAGTTAGTTAGATTTTTCTTGCTTACTCATTTCCCTCCCGCACCCAACGCGCTTTCCCTCCCCCCCCCACCCCCCCGCCCCAGCCCGGCTCAACCTCCTCCCTGGAGCTCAGACCCAGCCCCGAAGGGGGGGGCCCCGGGGGCGTGCTGCCCCGGCCTCGCCCGCCACTGACCTGCTGCTGGAGGGGCATTTCCGAACCAGCCCCGGCCGCGCGGACGGCTGCGGGGGCTGCGGGGCACGGAGCGCTGCCCGGGCTGGGGGTGGCCAGGAGAGTCGAGCAGGGCGCGCAGGGCACGGGGCACCGGGGGCGGCGTTCGGGGCAGGCGGGAGGGGATCCCTGACTGTCCCAGGCCGGGGAGCAGGAGCAGCAGGAGGAAGTGGGTGCCCCCTCTCCCCCGCCAGCGCCCCCTCCCGCCGCCGCCTCCTCCTCCTCCTCCTCCCCAGTCACAGGCGCGTCCTCGGCGCACGTGTGCGAAACGTCACCGGCGGGTCCCGCGGAGAGGGACAGACCGCGGCCGGCGGGACGGGAACCTCGGCTGCCCCCGCCCCCTCGGCAGCCAGAGAGGCGGGGAGGGGGGGGGACAGGGCGGGGAAGGAAGGGGCAAGGAGAAGGGGGGGCAGGGTCAAGGGCAGGCCCAGGGCGCAACCAAGAAGGCCGGGGCAGCCGGGCCACGCGGGTGCTGCTACGATGTGCCCTAGCCGGCTGCACCAGCACCCCTCCTCCCCGCCCCCCAAACGCACACACCCCACCCCCACATGGCGCTATCCTTCCCTCGCCGCCTCCCCCAATCCCCGACTCTCCTCCTCCTCCTCCAGTTTCTTTGTTGCAGGGAGTTACTGATCCCAAAATGTCTAAAGCGCAACACAGCCAAGACCGCGAGTGCCTGGCATTAAGCGCCACCCCCCTTCCACCAGGAGACCCCCACCCACTCCAGGCCGCTCCGGGAGTCACTGGTCACAAATGAGGTTACAGGCCCGAGGGCCCCGTAGGGGTGGCGTGAGCTGGACAAGTGTCTTGTCAATGTCCCAGACCTCCCTCAGTTTTTCCCCTTGCAACAGCCCCTTCCACTCACCCCCCTACTTATGTGCTCCCTTCCCCCCAACTTCTTCATCCGGGGCGTGACCCCTTCCGACGCCCTGAGAAAGAGGAAGCTTCGGGTTTTTTGGGGGAGGGGTAGGGGTTAGGGAAAAAGTGAAATAAAGATCTGGGGAGGAGGGGGCGCGAAAAGTTTTCCCGTGTTTCACGTCGTTGGTGCAAAGGAGATCCACGATGCTCCGCGGGCAGTGGGAGCCAAGAGTGGGGTCGGGGGTACAAGGGGACAGAGCCCTTAACAATAAATCCCTTCTCCTCTGGGGCAAGAGCCGAAGCCCAACAATGCAGCACCCCAAGCCCTAGTACTTTAGGGGGTCGAGGAGAGCAGCGATGCCCCCGCACTCCACCCCAAGTCCTGCACATGCCCATATACCTATCCCATCGCGGCCTGTGAAGGTTGGTGGGGGTGGAGGATGGATGGGGGTGGGGAGGGGGGGGTATTACCGGAGGGCCGCCACCGCCGCCTCGTCCTAAGGCTGGTTGCTGTTGCAGCAGCCCCGCTCGGCTGGAGGGTCCGTGCGGGGTGGAGTAGAGGAGGCTGCCGGCAGTCTGCTCCACGCCTGGGATGTTTGTGTGCTGGGGGCCGGCGGCAGCACCCCCACTTTGAAGGGAGGAACAGGAGGAGGTGGTAGTAGTGTTCGTGGTGAGGATCTGGATGTAAGTGCCGGGGGCTGCGGTGGCGGGGAAGCCGGGGCTGGCCAGCAATGCCCTTTTGTCCATGGAGGCTGCGGCAGCGGCGACGGCAGCCGCCCCCTCCCCACCCCCGGCGGTCACCAGGAACTGCTCCAGGGCGGGTTGGATCCCCTTTCTCATCTCTTGCGCGTGCTCTTTTTTTATTGCTCTAATTATTTATAATGGTTTTTTTTTCTATTTCTTTATTATTTTCAGTCGGAGTTTCCCGGTCTCGCCTCCTTCTCTCCTCCCCGCCGGGGCGCTTCCAAGCCCCCTTTCTTTTTCCTTTTTATTTCTCCGCAATGCACGGCCCCGGGGTCCAAAAATATTCAGGGCTCCGGAGAGAGGAGGGTCTCGGCAGCACAGATATCGGACCGTGAGGGGGGATGGAGGCGGCGGGGGCGGCCGATGCAACGGATTGCGAGGAGGCGGCGGCAGCCCCGGTGCTGCGGCCGGCAGCTGAAAAATGGCTCCAGGAAGCTGCTGCTGACAATGAATGAAGGGATACGGTTTACGCGCCAAGGTCCTCCCGCGAAACTCGGATTTCCCGCCGGCTTTTCAAATCACATCTGCATACCCCCGCCCAGTAGCCGGCCCCTGGCAGTCTCCACAGCCCATTGGTCTCCTCACCCCCCTCCCCATCCCCAATCACGGAGGCCAACCAGAGCCTTCTAGGCTCTCATTGGCCAAGGTGCATCACGGTTACCGAGGCGACAGGGATTTGATTTGCATACGTAGCTTCTATTGGTTACGAATTAAGTAGGCTTTTTTGCCTTTGCCTTTCGTGGCTTCAATTCACCCCGCCCAGAAGACTCCTCCCCGTCCAAGCCCCACCCCTTTCCCGCCCCGCCCCTCCAGCGCTGCTGACCTAGGATGAGATGCCGAGATCAGTGGATTGTGTGAGTGGTTAGGGAACAAGTTTCATTTTTGGAGATTTCCAAGGTGACCGTGAGGACAGCTCGGTTACTCTCTTTTCACTGGAGACCGTAATAGCTGAGCAACAGCGGGAGATTCATCCAACAACACACGTGCTATTTGCAAGTTAGACCATGTGGACGATACATGACAGGTGGGAGTGAGAGCCCTTTAAACCCTGGGTCGCCTTTCTCCTTCCTGAAACCCAATCAATGCCGCAGCAGGAGATGATCATGAGGCAGAAGCTGACAGACAGAAGCATGTGGGCATATAGAATCGTGGGGGCAGAAGGTTCAGCTGTCATTATGCTGCACCATTACTTAATATTCAAGATGCTTCCCGAGATCTTCGTTATTAACACGAATTGTGTTTTAAATTAGAACGAAGTCTGACTATTTTGCCAAATAAAATTTAATTTGAATATTGCTTTCGGGATGGCAGACATCTTCTTTAGACACATGAGCACATGTTGCAATTAATCAGTACTAGCCTAAGAAGACTGATACTCGAGCGCCTAACCTATCCAGTCTGTAAGCTAAGGAAGTACTATGCACACACCATTATGACGTTTTATTCCCAGGAAACACTGCACTCTGGGACGCCAACGTTTTGTAATTATTTTACCTTCTAGGTGCTATGTGGAAGTTGTCACTTTGAAAAGAGGGCCCTTGAACAGATATATATTTCAAAGAACCTTTAGAGGGATTTAAAAAAGAAGATGAAAGCTGGAAAATGTCATCTATAAATATCAGTATTTTGTAATCAAAATAATTTCTGCATAAATAAAAATATTTATAGGTACCAAAATTGAACAGTGCTTTTGTAATGCCACACCAAATGCTTGTCAGGACACTGCAGCAAATGGGAGATCAAAGATATATTGGCTTTATTTCTGCAGTTATCGTTGTCTATTTTAAGTGTTCAGTAGGGTGCAAAAAACTAATAGCACTTAATAACACTAAATGCTAATTAATTATGATCGAGATGATGATTCTCTTTTTTTTTTTTTAAGACTGAACTTGTGATTTCATTTATGTAGGGAACTCCAAGGGAAGAAACTCCCTCTACCAATGCAGATTAACACTTACACTACAATGTATAGCTTTAGAAAGTTGCCTGGGAGTAATTAGAGGGTAAGTGACATGTCTAGGGCCAGACTGAAATCCAGGTTTTTCTGACTTCAAAGTGAGTTCTCTATCTACTTCATCATGGTTGCCTTTCAGACCTTTATAAGACTTTAAAAAAATGCTCCAGAACATGTGGAACACATGAAAACAAAATACTTCCAGCTCCTAAAGTATGATTCTATAAACACAGACTAGGACCCTGCTGGTCCTATTGTTGCTAACCTTGGTGCAATGACGTTGCCTTCTGCTCAGTAAATCAGGTAATAGAGTTAAGAGATAGCTTAGTTCTGTCCCAGGTTAGAGTTCTTCATGCTTAGTCCTACCTTCATTTTAGTCAAGAAGACACTGGCTATTGCTTAGGCCTTTTAACTTTAAAATGCCTAACATACCCATCACTGTACCTAACAGTCCCCAACACTACTGTGGCACCTTGTAGGAAAACTGATCTCCCAAATAGTGCAATCAATGGAACCAGTCACTTCAGTCCAGCACAAGTGAGAAGAGACCCTTACCACAGCTCCTTTTTAAAAGTTAAAATATACTTGCACTGACATAAAAAGAGCAAAGCATTTACTTTTTCCTATTGGTTAACTATAGAGTTATGATGCAAAGTAAGACAATCTAATGACAATGAAAGGTAGGGAATAGAGTCAGCTTAGAGTCACGAAGAACTGAGTTCAAGTCCTGTTTCTCACATATACTGCTGATCTGATCCTGGGCAGATAAGTTAACCTCTTCGTGCTCTAGGCAACAGTAAGACAATAAGTAGCTGCCATATTGTTAAACAGCCTTTCCTCTACAGCAAGTTCCCTATACAAGTCCACTGCTGATCCTAATAGACATTTATCCAGGATCCAAGTCATCATTTACAGAGGGTAACTAGAGAATGGATAGGGAAAGGTGAGTGATGCTAAAAATATGTGATGTGTTGTTAATGTTTTATCTACCTATTTCTGAGCTGGTATTATACAATTCTATCAAGTAGTTTGGCGTTGCTCTCTCTGCATGACACTGACTAAACAAAGCAACAAAACAGTCACTATCATGTCTATGTTAGCATGCGCACGCTTGATTTTATGCTATCCCTTAATATAGGCCATTCTCCTAAAATGGATTTTCATCTATAAAATCAGTATGTTAATAGCATCTACCTCACAGGATTATTGTTTATGTCAAGTGCCTTGCAAATCTTAAATTATCATATAAAGGTCAGCTTTTATTAGTAATGCTACTTGAAAAGGAAAAAAAATGTACACCTTGAAAAAATTCCAATTATAGAAAGTACTCAGGTTTCACACAATTTAGCTTTGGGTTATAGGGGGAAAAAGGAGCAAAGTAGCTTATATTAAGTTATATGTTATAATTTGTTAGTTTTCTGCTTTTTCTTGTTTTGTTGCTTTGCTAAGAAAGGTTTTATATAACCTTCAACATTTTTCTGTTTAAATTACAGAAATACCACTTTGCTAGGATCCATTAGTGATGTACAAATGACTCTCAAGTAGCAAGAAAGCATAAGCATTCTTATGGGGTATGTTAAATAATCGGTTTTTCAGATGGGTAGGATTATGGTTCTAGTAAGTAAAGAGATTTACCTATGGTTTGATGGTAGTAGGAAATCTGAAGGTGAAATTGAGTCTATACTAAGAACTTTTTTCACTGGATAAAGTTTCTTCACTTTGGTAGAACAGATCATCTAGGAGAGTACACAAAAATAAAAAAGACTGACAGATTCTCAGCACTTTGTATTTTCTATCCATTTTGAATTTATATAAAAGAAAGAATACAGAAAAAAGAAATATCTCAAATTTGACTTTTTCAAAATTGCTAATTTGGGATTCTAGTATATAGCATTGCTTAAACAATGTTGGTATGCACATTAATTTTTCTATCAAGTCAATTTCCAATTATTCCACCAATCACTTTTATAACAGAAAAAAACAAAACAGTTAAGTAAAATATGGGGACTGCTACTGACAAAGTATGTAATATTCTGCACTCATGGTCTGCTACCTCTCTCCTAAGACAATAGTTGTGGGTTCCATTATCTGTCATCTGGAACCAATATTGATGATTTCATTTACTCTAAATACTATCGTCTTTTAGTTTGTCTTCACTTATGTTATTGTAGTCATGTCTGGAGCTCTTCTGGTTCTTTTTTCTTCATTCTACATCAGTTCTTGAAGGTTTTCTCAAGTTTCTCTGAATTCCTAGTGGTATGGGAGAGCTTTGGCCTAAAAACTGGGAGATCTGGCTTCAAGTCACATCTCTGACCCATACTGGATGTGTGACCCTGGATAAGTTATTTAATTTCTTAGCCCATTCAGACAACTATCTAAAACTAAGTTACAAAGAAGGTGCTGTGAAAAAAAAAGCCCTATATTGTTAACTTCAATATTCTCATGGTGATGCATAACATCATAGCATAGCATAAAAAAATCAAAGTGGAAGATCACCATAAGGGCAATGCACAGTCACTTGGAAGATAGTAGATGTATATAACGCATGCAAATGAGAAAACAAACAAGGGAACTTACATAAAGGATGCTATCAAAGAAATATCCAGCCAGAAAAAAAGACATGTTGTTCACATGGGATAAAATGAGGGATCATGAATTGAGAATCTTTTTGATCCGTTAGTATCCATATGTTAGAAGATGTAGAGGACAGTAGATTTATGAAAGAACTTGGACAAGAGATAAAGCATGGAAAGGTAGGGATAATTTGTGATCTGTTTATTGGATGGCGTAGCTACATCAATGAGATAATTGATTATAACTATTTAAATGACAAATGTATGAATTTCTCTTTGACATTTTGCTAGACCATGTAAAGTGATTTGGAGCAGGTGCTTTTAAAAAATTTATTAATTTATAGCTTATTTTATTTCTCTTTCTGAGATTGGGTTGATAAAGGCCTCTATTTCTAGTTTTGTTAATTTGGATATTCTATTTTTTTTTATTGTTGTAGAGGGTTATCTATTTCCTTTAAATCAGGGTTCTTAACCTGGCTCTGTGAACTTGTTTTGTTTAAAAAAAATTTTTTTTTGATAACTGAATTTCAACATAATTAGGTTGTCTTATAATTCTATGTATTTTATTTGATGTATTTAAGAAGCATTAATCTAAGAAGGGGTCCATAGACTTTACCAGATTGACAAGGGATATATAACACACACACAACATACACACAGACACACACAAGACCTTCTAATTTAAATTCTAATTTTTGCTTATATATAATTGTGTATTTTGATTTCTGAGAACATTATTTTCTCTCCACATATTTACATACCGTATTAATTTTTTAAAATTTTGCCAGTTTGATCCTCTTTCTCTCTTTCTCCTTCACACACACACACAAACACATGGTTTATTGATTTTTTTTGTTCTTAAAAATAATATTTTTATACCAACTCAATCTATTTATTTTTAATTTTGTCTGTTCTCTTTTTCCATAAATTTCTCTTTTTTGTGTTTGGATTATATTTCAGAATTATAAAGCTCTTTTAAGATCTTTAAGCTTCTCCCAGAAACAAAGGAATATATATATATATGTATATATGTATATACATATATAATGTGTATTTACACATATACATATATATATATTTTATTACTAACTTACTATTATTGTTATTGTGTTCCGGAAAGACATAGAACATAAGAATCCTTGAAGAACTGAAAATGAATTATCACATAGAGGGTAATGGATAGATGAATAGTAGGTATAAGAAGGGTGTAATATATGAAGAATAAAGAGCCTCAAAGAAGAAAAAGAGGAAAAGATGTCATCAAAGAAATGTATGATTGGAAAAGAAGATGGGCTAATCATTTGATCTTATGAGCCTATATGGCAAGGGCAAAGAATGGCCCAAGTTCTCTACTGATATCAAATGGGTTCAAGGGAGGCCTCCAATGCTAAAGAGAAATGCTTGTGACACTTTTATGGGAGGATATCAACAAGAGTCACAAAAGATGGCCCGGCATGAATGGTTTGCAATTTGCCTCTATTGAGGAAACATCCAGTTAATGAGATCATAGACTGATTTGAACATTTTGAGAAAATTGTTCTTTTATTCAACAAGTTTGCATGTGAAATACTCTGTTTACTTGGGATTTTATTTTTAATTTTTGAAGACAAGTCAAATTCCTACCTTTTATTGAAAGTCCATCTTTTTTTTTTCATTGATTTACCTCAGCTTTGAAGGATCTGGCATTTTGGCATGCAAACAGTTATTCTTTGCTTTCTAGAATATCATAATTTAACATTGTCTTTGATTTCTCATAATTTCTCATAATTCTTATAAGGGGTTTTAACTGATTTTCCTTGGTATGTGAAGGACTTTTTTCTTGGCTGTGTGCAATATTGTTGTTACACAATATGATTCTGAATACTGGCTGCAGCATATCCTTATGAGTAACACTTGGGGATCTCTCTTTACAAATGTCATTTGTACTACAGCAATCTCAACTTTGCCCCTTTCCCAATACTTTTGGACAATTTTCTCATATGATTTCCCAAAGTATGGTATTTTGGCTTTTTATTTCATGATGTTTCCCTAAAGGACCTATAATTCTTAAACTATAGTATAATAGCCTATCTTCAAGCTCTTCATGCTTTTATTGGGTCACATGTTTCTTCAAAATTTCTTGTCTTTTGGTTTTATTAAATTATCATTCTTTTTTTTTGCCTCTTTCATTTCCAAACTTGACCCCCCACATTTTTTTCCTCTGTAGAGTTTATGATTTACTGAGTGCTTCTCAGCATTTTGTTCTAAATTCTTCACTCACATTTCTTATTAGCTACTTCTTTGAGAACCCCAATTTCTATCCTAATTTCCACTCTTGTTTTTCATTTTCGGCTTTAATTCTTTCACTACATACCTGAACATTCTAAGGTTTTTGTGATTGTTCGGGTATCATTTATGGAGACTCATACATTTTTTTCCCAGTCTTGATGACTTTTCATAACCCTATTTGGGGTTTTCTTGGTAAAGATAATAGAGTGGTTTGCCATTTCCTTCTCCTGCTCATTTTAGTGATGAGAAACTGAAGTAAAAAGGGTTAAGTGATTCATGAAAATGAGTCTTCCTGAGTCCAAGCCCAATACTCTATTCACTGTGCCACCTAGCTCTTCCTCATAGAATTTACTGCAATGCGTTCCCCTCTCTTGGGTAGGTTTTAGTCTACTTCTTTCAAACCATAGTATTTGTTCATTGTATTAGCCTTTTTCTTGATTGTTTGCTAGTTTTTCTGCTAATTTTTATCTCATGGTTTTCCTATAATCAATCTTCTCACTGAAAGTATTTTCTCTTCTCTGCTAGATCACACTGAAGCAGATCTAGCCAATTTTAAATTCCCTCCATTTCCCCATCCACTACCACCTGTCCATCTTCTGTTCATCATTGGGGCTAGTTGTTTTTGTTGAAGGTTACTTCGGGTGCTTAGTCCCTATGTTTCAATATAGTTGAGCAGCTATGCAGAAATAATGCCCTTTCTTCGTACTGGTTAGAGCAGCACATCTTTAAGTGACTCTCACATCAAATGCCTTCAGGGACCTCTATCCATTGAGTGTGGCATGCTCCTCACCAGACCACAACTCAGTTGAGATTTCAGTATAAAACAGACCCTGCTATAGGTACATGATTCTCAGAGCTCACACTGTGCTATGGCCAGTGCAGCAGGCAGATGGTAAAGTAGGAACAATAGGTGCAGCTCAGAGATTTAGTAATGCAGCTTTTTGTTACTTTTTCTATAGAAATTACCTTGAGAAGAATTGTTTCTCTTCTGCCTTTCTGATTGTTACCATTTTTGTTATTTTATTTGGTCCCTTTCTTACTATTCTGAGGCAGTGAGAGGGAGAGATTCTTAAAAGCAACCTCCTACTCTCCCATCCTAGAGTCCCAATTGGTATGTGGTTTTCAAACTTATGGTCTGGGGAAAATTACTTGGAAAATTTTGTCCTTAGGTTACAATCTCGGGTTGTGGCTGTACAGAAATCTTTTATCTTACTGGTTAGAAGAGCACGTCTTTTAGCTGCTCTCTCAAACAGTGACAATCTGATTGTTCTTACTACAAATTTATGGTTTGTAACCTTAGCTGCCTCATGCAATTCTTGAACCTTTGCCTTCTCTGCTCTTTCTGATGACCTGTCTCCTTCCTCACAGGCATGGTTTCAAGTCTTTTCCTCTCCTGACACATTTCTACCACTGTCCCCTATACTTAGGGCAGATGATTTCACTTCTTACTTCACTGAGCAAATTGAAACCATCTGATTTCAGATCCCTCAAACTCCTCTCCTCTACTCCCCAAAACTTCTTGGCATCATTACCTACTGTGTATTCTTTTACTTCTCAGAAGAAGAAATAGGCAGAGAAAACTGAATAAGCATTTATATAGCATCTACTACATATATGCCGGGCACTATACATATTATTCCATGTAATCCTTACAACAATACTGTGAAGTAGGTGCTTTTATTGTCCCTATTTTAAAGTTAAGGAAACTGAGGCAATCAGAGGTTTAAGTGAATTGCCACACAGATTATAAGTCTCTGAGACCG
Source organism: Pseudocheirus occidentalis (assembly GCA_028646575.1). Classification (NCBI taxonomy): domain Eukaryota; kingdom Metazoa; phylum Chordata; class Mammalia; order Diprotodontia; family Pseudocheiridae; genus Pseudocheirus; species Pseudocheirus occidentalis. The sequence continues at coordinate 146,036,244 of CM053594.1, read as the reverse complement.
AATTTGAACTCAGGTCTTCCTAGCACTCTATCCACTGTGGCACCTACTTTTTTAATTTTTTAATTTTTATTTTTTGCTGTTTTGGAGGGCAATTGGGGTTAAGTGACTTGCCCAAAGTCACACAGCTCGTTTTTGTGTCAAGTGTCTGAGGCTGGATTTGAACTCAGGTCCTCCTGACTCTAGGGCGGGTACTCTATTCACTGTGCCACCTACCCACCCCACTCTTTTTTATTTTTTTTTTGCCTTTTTGGAGGGGGTAAAGACAGGGCAATTGGGGTTAAATTACTTGCCCAAGGTCACACAGCTAGTAAGTGTTAAGTGTCTGAGGTCACATTCGAACTCAGGTTCTCCTGACATCAGGGCTGGTGTTCTATTCACTGTGCCACCTAGCTGCCCCTACCTCTACTCTACTAAGATTAAACTTTTGTTCAGCATCCTTGATCCTTTTTCCAGAACCTCATTCTAGCAATCATTCTCTCCTTGTTTTTCTGGCTATTTTATATCTTCTTCCCTTGACCGTCCATTCAGCAAGTCAAGAATGACTTGACCATTCAGCTATTATCCAATTTCTCTCCTCTTTATAAACAGCTTGCTTATTGAAAAAGTTGTCAATGCTTCTAGTTCCTCACCTCCCAACATTTTTCTTAATTCTTTATAGTCTGACATATGCCCTTCACCAGTTTACTGTTAAAATGATCTTATTCAAATCATTCAGTCATACCTGAATCTTTGTGGCCCTGTGGACCATAGGATGCTAGGCCCTTCTGTCCTCCACTAAACACATTGGGCACCCTCTGACTTGAGGAGCTCATCTGCTGTAGTCTTATTTTTTTTTAACATTTTAATACTGTCTGTGGGGTTTTCTTGGCAAAGTGGTTTTCCATTTTCTTCTCCAATTGATGACCTTTTATCAGAACTCTCCACTGTGACCAGTCTGTAACCCTACACAACATAACCCATAGTTTTGTTGAGTTATGCAAGCCACTCCATCATGATGAGGCGGTGATCCAGGAGGGGGAAAATAATCTACTCATAATCGAGTAAAATAATGTCTTTTTCCAGTTTTCATCTACCTTGGGTTGTCTATAAAATTTGATGTTCTTGACCTCTTCTTCTGGATTTTCTTCTCTTCTGGATTTTCTTCTCTTGACTTCAGAAACAACATGCTCTTTTTGTTTTTTTTTACTTCCAACAGCTTATTTTCTGTCTCCTTTTCTAGCTCTTTATCCCTTTCCTGACCCATTAAAATGTGTGCTCCCCAATGGTCTGTCCTTGATCATCTTCTTTCTGTATACTTTCTCCCTTGGCAATCTCATTTATTTTCAGGGAAGTTACTTTTAGTTTAATTTTATTTCCACTAGGGCCTCCACACAGCTAACTCCCAAATCTCTCACTAACCCTGACCTCTTCCCCAAGGTCCAGTCTCACCTCTCTAATTGCCTGCAGAACATGTTTATCTAGATATCCCACTAGCTCCTTAAATTCAGCATATGTCCAACTATGTTCATTTCCCCTCATTCTACTTCTATTCATCATTTTAGTATTTCTTTTAATAGCACCATCACTCCCTCAATGTTCTATCTACAAAACTTTCATGTTGTCTTTTATTTTTTTCCTCTGTAATTTTTATATGCAACCAGTAATGAAGTCTTATCTATTGAACCTTCATAATATCTCTTCCATCCATTCCATCTTCTCTATTCTCACTGCCACTATTCTGGTACAGGATCTTATTACTCCTTACTTAGATCGTTCTGGTAACCTTCTTAACATATTTCCCTGACTCTTCTTTCTTTCCTCATGAACCCATTCTTCACATAACAGCAAATCTCATCTTTCTCACATATGAATCTAGTCATGTGCCACTTTTGCTCAAGACTTTTCAATGGCTCCTAATTGCTTACTAAGTAAAGTTCAAACTCCTTTGCCTAGTCCTCGAAGATGTCTGCAGTCTGAAGCCACTCTATCTTTTCAGCCTTGCTGCATACTACTGCCTCCCATGTACTCTATGATCCAGCCAAATTGGACTAATTACCACCTTCTGTATACTTGTCCTGCTGTCCCATCCCTTTTCCTTTGTTTATACCATCTCTTTTGTCTGGAATTTCCTCTCTCTCCTCCCCTCCCCCCCTCTTCCCCCTATACTTGTTGAATTCCTATCCATCCTTTAAAGCCCAACTCCAGATATCACTTCTTTGATTGCATGGTTCTTAACCTTTTTTTTTTGTGATGTACACCTCTTTGGCAGTTTGCTGAAGCCTATGAGCTCCTCCTCAGAATAAAATTCTTTTTCTCCCAAAAAATTTATTTACTTTTAGTTTTCAACATTCATTTCCACAAGATTTTGAGTTCCAAATTTAAATTTGGAATAATATTCTTAAATGCACAAAATAAAATATATAGGACTGCAAAATAAATCAATTATATTGAAATACAGGTATCAATATTTTTTAAAAAGCTAAGCATTTCTGTTCTATAGACCCTTTCCTGATCCCTGATGTGGATCTCACATAGAAATTATTTTTCTTTCAAAGAATACAGTGCTATTAATTGCAACATCATTACAATTCATAATGATTTTTTTCACTCTACAATGTCTCATAAGTCTTATTTAAACTATTAAAGCTTAACAGTGCACTAAGACTTTTGGGATACCCTATACTTGTTTCAAGAATTCCATAGGAAGTATGAAGCTATACAATAGTAACTCATTACATAAGCATTTCAAGGTCTGCAATGTTGTTTCCTGACAACATCCTTGTAAGGAGAATGGTGCATATATTATTATCCCAAATTGCAGATGAGGACACTGAACCTTAGAGGAGTTAAGTGATTTGTTCAAGGTCACACAAGTAATAAATATTGAACCTGGGGTTCCAATATATCCCTCACACCAGATTTTGCTTGCACTTCTCATCTGCTGTTATGTATTATTTTGCTTATAGATATTTACATGATATGCCTCCTTATTTTATATGCCCTATGAGTATAGAGATTAATTTTTATCTAAGCCTTTTATCTCCTCCAACAGCCAGTTAACAAACATTTATTGGCATAGTCAATTCTTAATAAATGGTTGTTGAATTAAATCAACAGAAGTTTTATCTATAATACAGAGCATCATAGTTATTACAGATAGATGGTTTATGAGCACTTAGTAAGGGAAATCGTTTTTAGTAGGAGTGACCATTCATTTACTTAGATCAAATCATGACAAAATAATCTCATTTCTTTTTTTTTGAAAGCATCTTCAGACCAGATAAAGTATATCTGAATTTCAGCAAGGCATTTAGAAAAAGCCTCACATGATATTCTTATGGATGAAATGGAACAATATGAGCTAGCTGGTTAGATGCTTTCATAATTATTGGAACAACCATCCCAAAGAGAATTGAATAATGGATTAATGATAGTTGAGAAGTAATTCTTTGGTTATGCCCCCCAGGTTTTGTCCTTGGAAATGCTTTGTTCAACCTTTTTATTAACTACTCAGATAATGACCCAATAATCAAATTTAAATTGTTTAAAGATTGTACTTATGTTGTAGGTGAATTTCTCTCCTGCCCTGTAATGGCCATCCATTGGCTGAGGTAAAGTTGCTATGACCTTTTGATATTTGTTTAAAATGAGTGAAATACATAATAAAATTTACAGGGATATGTTGTCTCATGTAAACAGTTTAGCTTTACCCAAAGCTGCCTGAAGGTAAATGATAAGGAATACTATCCTCCTTATCCCAATACAATACAAATATGTATACTTTCCCAAAGTCAATTGCTAGCTTCTATCCCAAAGACCCAAAGCAATGCATTTTAGCATCAAGGAACTCTTCCTAAGCAGAACCCACTTGTGTCTGGTTCTTGCCTGTACTCTTGACGGTGAACCCATATTGAAACCCAGCTTCCAGTGCCCTCCCCCCTTTATTTACCTTGAATGTATTATCTATATATTAATGTATGGATGTGTTGTCTTCCCCAATAGAAAATTCTTTGAGTATTTAATAAACATTTGTTTGTTGCTTGATTGATTAATAAGTGTTCTTGAACAGAATATATAACGTTATTTTCGGTCTAATAATTTTTGGTGTCTGCTTTAATGACTTTCTAGATTCTTGCTAAAAATTTCCCAGGGTACAAAAGGGGTGGAAGTAATTAGATATTCCCCTGTGGAGGAATTCTTCTTCCACCTGCAACATAGTATGTTGGAAGGCAGAATGAGGGTTCAGAAAAATTTCAACAAAATAAAAAAATGGAATAGATTAAGGTGAAATTTAATAAGATCAAATGTATAGCCATATATTTAAAGTAAAAAAACAACAATTATGTAAGTATAAGAGGGAAAAGAACTTATTTAGCAGTAGTTCAAGTCATAAAGACTTAGAGACTTTAGGGGACTATAATGAAAATATTAATTAATTGCATGATGTGCCTGCCCCCAAAACTAATTTGATTTTATGCTACATTAATAGAAGTTTAGTAACCAAAGCATGAGAAATTATGGGTGTAGGTTATCACTGCTTCCTTTTCACCCCATTTTCCTCAAGTTTTGTATATCAAGTAGCATCAATATACTGTGAGTTTAGGCAGTAATTTGTGATGCAAATGCCTTGAAAACCAACCTACACTCATATTAATACTCCCTCAAGCATTCTGACCTCCCATTTCCTTGACATACTCATTTCCTATGATCTATCCATCTCAGCTACCACAGCTACACGTCATACCCTTGGTCTTGTCAGCCCTCACAAGTATTCCACTTCCAACTTTATGAATGCCTAAATTTCTTTCATAACAAAAGATCATAATCTTCTGTCATTTCACCTTTCCCTCTGCCTTACAACCTATAGCCCTTCTTGATCTTTACCATGAATGGCCTCCAATAACTCCGCCCTTCAGTTCTTTTCCATGCTGTCAGTCTTGTGCTAGTTATGCTCTCCTTTCTTTATCTTGACCCTATGATGAACCAGTTCAGCTTTACATTGTCTTCTCTTGAGTCCTTATCCTGTCACTTGCCCTGCCAAGTCTCAGTCTTGGATTACTCCCAGTATATGCTGTCTTTGAGTCTTGAACAAGAAGATGACATTTCATTAAGCAAATGTCAAAGTTTCTGATAACCTTGCCTAGGACTTGGGGTTAAGATCCATTAACTCAGAAAGGAATATATGAACTCACGCATCAGGGGGCATATAAGGTGGGGGCACTAGGCACTAAAAGAAGACTTCCAGATCTATAAATTGCACAGTAGAACCATATGCCAAAGAGGATTCAACCCTCGGTTAATGAGCCATCTAAGATTTGGGAGAGGGAGGAGTTTGGTGTCTGAATTTCTGAGAGATAGACTGTGTCACTGTCCTTTCTCTTGGTTATTTATAGACTCGTGGCTATGGTGAAGGGAAAGATGGTCTAGTGGATAGAGAGCTGACCTCTAAGTCAGCAAGAACTGGAATCAAGTAAGACCTTTGACACATACTATCTACGTAACCTCAAATAAGTCATTTAACTTTTCAGTTGTTCAGTCATGTCCAGTTCTTTGTGACCCCATTTGGGGTTTTCTTGGCAAAGATACTGGAATGGCTTGCCACTTCTTTCTCTCGCCTCTTAGTAACCCAGGATAACATCTAAGGCTATAAATTACAGAACAGGTGCTATTCTACATTGGTTGGGGGCAGTTTCATCACAGGGAGTTCTCCTCAATGAAATCATAGGTCCCCAGGTCTGAACCCTCTATCCTTTCGTTGTCCTCACCATGTTGTAGGATGCTTATTCTGTGGCTTTCCACTTCTGGGCATTACTGGGGCCTCATCTCAGATGCTGATGAGTAGCAATAATCTCACAGCCCTCTGCAATGACCAAATGATATCTGGAGCCTGCATTTCATAGAGGGGCAGATGTTGTGTGGTGAAAAGCACCCCAGAGTGAGGAGGCCTGGATTCAGTCCTGGCTATGACAAGTCTCATGCTAGCTCCGTGACTATGAGCAAGTTTAGCTTCCTCATGAATTTTTAATAGCTAATATTAAAAAGAACAGCTAGCATTTATATAATGCTTTAAAGTTTGCAAAGCACTTTACAAATATTTCGTTTGAGTATCACAACAACCCTGGGAGGTAGATGCTATTATTATCTTCATTTATAGATGAGGAAAATGAAACAAACAGATGAGTGATTTTCCCAGGTCACACAGTTAGCTAGTGTTTAAGGCCACATTTTGAACTCAGGTCTTTCTGACTCCAGGCCCAGAGCTCTAGCCACTGATTGCTATGTAACTGCTTTTGCTGTCTACCTCACTGTATTGTTTTAAGTAAAGTGCTATATAAATGTGAGCTGTTATTACTGAGTTCAGCACTGCATTTTGGCTTTGATAGGATGCTCTACTGAAGTCATGGCCACCCATTACTTAGAGATGAGCTTGGGTTCTTGGCAACTATGTCAACAGAGCACAACTTCTAACAATTTCCCCCAAATGATAGACTGTGTTTACTATCTGAGGACTAGCCAAGGAAAACTTGAAGAGGCTTATCCCTAGGAGGCTGGCCACTTGGAGATAATTATTCTTATTATAGCAGCTCACAAAATAGACAAAAACACAAAATGGTTTTCATTCCTGACTATTTCCTTTCACGTAGTAATGGTGGAAGAATGTCAGGAGAGTCAGAGCATACCAAGAATTACATAATTCTTAGACCATTTTCTATCAGTAATTTAACAATTGGTTTCTGCCATTTTTTTCTAATGACCAATAATTTGATACACCACTGGTGAAATTGAACCATATGTATCTTGATGGTCTCCCCCAAAATGCAAACCTTAGATTAAAAGAAGTTGCTTTGAATGGAAGGAGGGCCTATAATTTCTACTCAGAGAGGAAAGTAAAGGAATAGAGAAATTGCTTTCATTGCTCAATAAAGGGAAACAAAAATAATTTCATGGAACATATGGTCATCTCTACTTGAAGTGCTTATGATGAGTATAAGCAAACAATAACATGAAACAACTTACGTTACAAACATTTTGTATCATAGTATGAAGAGCTGTAGAAATTAGAGAACTAGGCAAGTTCCTCCACAACAATTCAACATACCCTTGGTGCTCAGTGACTTTGTGTGTAAGTGAACACAAGGAAGAACAGGAAAAAGTTGTTGGGAAATATGGTTCAGGATCAAGAAATGAAAAAGCCCAAGGATTTGTGTAAATTATTCAAAACTCTACATTGGGAAACCTTTCCCTAATAAGAGAGACACAGTGTGCTAGATTGTTGAACACTGAACAGCATCATAAAAGCAATAATTTACTAAATTTGAACAGACAGGACGTAACTCAGGTTACAGTTATTTTTTGAACCAGCCGTCTGTATGCAGTCAGATAGCAATTATGAGAGCAAAAGTAAAAGCAAACACCAAATAAGACGAAAGGGTAAACAGGAAAAGAAGATATTGAATGCAATTATTGTAGCTTCATCCTGACCTGTTAAAACAAACTGGTGACTACAAAAAATGGGAAATGAACAAAAGAAAACATTGGCCATGACAATCTGACAATTAATGTTTCTTAGAGAATTTCAAACACCACAAAATAGTTACTATGAATAGAAGCCAGAAACACCAAGTTCCAAAAATGTAATCACTTTGCCAAGTGGAGATACATGAAAGCCAAGGTCAACACTGGTTTAAGGTGCAAGTTCATTTGCAAAATATTAAGGAAGAGTATAAAGGATAAAGGAATATGAGGACATCAACTCACTTCATACTCTGATGGATCTATGATGTCATCAATATGGATATGATTACAATACAGATCAAAACCCATCTATGAATGCCCTCCTATGCAACTTTTATCCATACCGTTCCATATATTTATTATGATGGAGTTTTGGGGATGGGAGGTGGGGGTGCTGCCTACCTAATGCACTCAGGGATTTCCTCTGTATCTCTTGATATTTCATGTTTAACAATAAGTGGACCAACTTTCTGTTAGATATTTCTAGCTGACTGGACCATCTGTTGTTCTAGCTCTAATAACTTCCTTTATGCTGCTTCACCTATGCAATTCATTGTAATATGTTACAGACCCACTATAAATTTCTCCATTGGTCTTTGGCTGATCTTCAACTTAAATTCTTCTGATGTTGTGGTATTATATGACTTGCAGTAATACAACACAAATGGAAGAATGTTCATGTTAAAAAGATGGGCCTTCCCTTTATTTTAGGGTCATCACTATGCAATGACCTAAAAAAATCTCTCCTACTTTCTTCCTTACGTTTAACTCTGGGCTTAACTTACTATCAATTTCCAGTGTTTGTCTAAGATATTTGTACTGGTGGAACAGCTCTGTGAGATTTTCTATTCAATAACATGGTATATTTTGAACAGTAGGCATTCTTTATCCATTAAGTTCCTTATATGAGGTCAAACTCTGAGTTACTATGGGCATTATCTAGGAGATAGCAGTGTTCTGGGACTTAATACAATCTTCAGAATGCCATCTATAAACAGTAATGTTTGGAAGACCAACTTCACTCTTCCTTACCATTAGGCAAGACTTTTCCGTATAAATTCTCCACTAGACAGCTTCATAATAGTGGCAAACATGTCTCCCTGCTTTAAGCCTCAGGTGATATATGTATAATCCTAAAATTGTAGATTTAGAGCTAGAAGGAACCTATCTAGTCTATCCACTCCCCCATTTTATAAATGAATCCCAAGGAGGTTAGTGAGTTATGTAGAGGTCCCAAGTTCCAGGGATGTTAATGAGCTAGTTAGTGTCCCAGAAGTCATCATAGGTAAGTTTTTACCCAAGTCCTTTGAATCTAGAGCCACTAACCTTTCCACTTTACTATGTAGTTGATTGTAGATTATACAAAGTTATTTTCATTATCTCTTTTAAAAATGTATGTGTATGATTTTGATGTATGCATGGAAGATACCCCTTGGAAGGAGAATCTTTAAGGCAGGGTTTTGCCCCACTGAATCAAATCCTTTTAAAAATATTCAATATACATTAAACACAGTGTGATTTTTGTAGAATCTGTATGTTTTAGTCAATAGTGTGACAAAAAAAGATGTAGTATGTTATAGAACAGTGGTCCAGGGACCCATGGGGAGTCTCTGAGACCCTTTGAGAGGTTCCATGAGGTCAAAATTTTTCAAAATAATACTAATCCATTTTAACTTCTATATGGTAAATATTAATAGTTATAACCCACATAAGCAAAAACTCAGTAATTTTTAAGACTGCAAAAGTTTCTTAAGACGAAAAAGTTTGAACCACTGCTATAGAATATTATTCAGGAAGGCTTGTCTACAATCTTCTCAAATGTTTTGTCAAAAATACTTTCAATGAGTACATGGATTATTCTGAAAATTTTTTAAGAGAGATGGAAAATTTAGTATATGGCCTGACAATTATTACATGTATTGTTGCTATTTTCTGATTACATTGTTTTTCTCTTGGTCACCTATTTGGGTGCTGATGAAATTTAAATTTTTCCCCAACATTTTAGAATTACGTTCCCTTTGCCTTACCTAACCTTGTTAGGCCTCACCATTGTTTCCAATGCCCAACGGTCCAGGTCTTTCCCAGGCCATCACTCTTGCCCTACCTATTTTCTCTTCCTTTTCCTACTTGGGCTCCTTGATAAACCAGTTCAACTCTGCACTCTGTTGAGTGTCTTGTCTCCTTATCCTCTAACTCTTCTTGTCATAATAAGCCCCAGTCTTGATTTCCCACCATCCACTACCTTTGTGCCTATTCAGGTGCTGCCTAATGAATTTTCAAAAACCTAGGGAATTGTGTTGAATGGAGCCATTACAAATTTATGTTACATAATCTCAACTGAGCCCTCACTACAGCAAGACAATCCTTTTTCACCTCCATAATTATTTCATTGTGGGGGTGGATAGGTGGCTCAGTGAATAGAACACTGGCCCTGGAGTCAGGAAGACCTGAGTTCAAATCCAGCCTCAGACACTAGCTCTGTGACCTTGGGCAAGTCACCTAACCCCAACTGCCCTGTCTTCCCCCTGCAAAAAAATAAAAATAATAATCATAATTATTTCATTATGCCTCTCACCACAATGACTTTTCTGAACCTCTTCATCTCCCTTCAAATATCACACAACTTCTCCATCTACCTACTTTCTCTTCTGAGAACCTGGCCATTCATCAAGACCTCCCTCCATTCCACTCATCATCTCACATCATATAGATGTCTTTCCCCACTATGCATTCCTTCATCCCTTCTCAAATGAAAAACTGGCCCTCCTTGCTAAAGCAAACCCCTCTACATGACTGTGTCCCTATTCCATTTTATCATACCACTCTCCCATTTGCCTTCAATTTCTCCCTTTCTACTCGCTGTTTCTCTGCAGCCTCCAAATATGCTTAGTCCAACCCATTCTCAAAATGGTCATGTGAGCCTTCCAACCCCACTAGCTATCATCCTATATTTCTCCTCCCTTTTGTGGCCAAAATCCTTAAGAAAGTCATCCACAAAGAGTACCTTCATTTCCTCTCCCTCTCTTCCTGACTCTCTGCAGTCTTGCTGCCAGCTTCATCATTCAAATGAAACTATTCTTTCCAAAGTCAGCAATGATCTCTTTGAAAAAATCTTTTATCGATACATTTTGTTTCTTTTATATTATGATAGTTTCCCCATGTCCCTCCCCCTACCCTTCCCAGAGATGTAACCTATATAACCAATGGAATTTTTTAAAGACAAAAATAATGAAAGATGGGTAAAAATAAGCAAAACTCATTGATGCATAGAAAAAGTTTGAAAATAAGTATGATGTACAATGCTTGTAGACCTCCCGTCTCTGCAGAGAGGTGGAATAGTTTCTTCTCATATCTCCTCTTTCAAGCCATGCTAGTTCTTTATAAGTTTGAAACATTCAGTTTTGATTCTTTCTTTGTGTTGTTGTTCTTTCTGATTATATGGTTGTAATCATTGTGTGTGTTGTTTTCATAGCTCTGCTTCTTCCCCTCTTCACCAGTTCTTGTAGATCTCATGCTTCTCCACAATTATCACCACATTAGTTATTTCTTACAGCACAGTAATATTACAATACATTCATGTACCATGATTTGTTTCACCCTGCCCCAATCAATGCGCATCAAAAAAATGCTGCTAAATAAATATTTTGGTGTGCCTAGGAACTTATCATTAGCCTGCTTGGGGTATAGGTTCGGTAGAGGAATCTCGAGGTCAATGAATATGGGCATTTTAGCCACTTTGTTTGCATAATGCCAAGTTATTTTTCAAAATGGTTGTACTTTATCCGGCTTCACTGACAATGCTCACTGTGACTATCTTCCCACAACACCTCCACATTGACAGTTCCCACCTTTTGTATTCTTTGCTGGTTTTCTGGCTTAAGTATAAAACCTTAGGGTCATTTTGATTTGCATTTCTCTTATTATTAATGATTTGAACATTCTTTCATGTGATTATTGTTTGCAATTTTTCTTGTTTTTGGTCTATTGACTTTTTTTTTTTACTATGTAAGATAGAAAACCTTTATCAGAGAAATTTGAAACAAAGATTTTCCCCCCATTCTACCACTTTGAGAATATATAAAATTTTGCAATGTATTTTAAGGTGTTCATCTAAGCTGAATTTCCTTTGCACCGTGTTCCAGTTTTCCCAGAAGCTTTAATCAAATAATTATTGGATTAATTGGTTACTTAATCCATTCACAGCCAAAATTCTGAGCTAGGTTCCTATTTTCCTCCATAACTCTAAATTTTTTTTTTTGCAAATTAGATTTTTTTCTGTTTTTCTCTAGAAATGTTATACTAAATTTCTTAAATTATTTTAGCTTAACCTGTTTTATTTCTGCTGGTTTCTCTTCCTACCATCTCTTTTTCACTCACCCTTAAGATTCACCCACCCACCCCCTGTTTATTATGCTTTTTCCTAATTTTGGAGTTTTGCTTGTTAGTTCCTTTTTCTTTCTTGCTTTTATCTAGTGATTTTTCCCCTTTTTTTCTCTCTCAGTGAAGTAGGCAAATAAAAGCTTCCTTTTTATAGTCACCTTCAACCTATTTTGCTTGTTAATTTTTAAATCCTCATTTTCTCTGCCACTTTCTGGAAAGAATTTCATTCCTCTTTTCTCTTTATTATTTATTTTCCTTTTTGTCTGTTCTAAACTTTCATTCTTTGATTCGTGGCTTTTATACTTATCTAGTTCTTTAGTCTCTGTATTCCTTGTGGAATGAAAGTTTCTAATGTACTGGCATCCTGGGATCTTTAGTAATTTCAAACTCCTCCCTTCTGCCTCCCCCCAATTTCCCCCTATTGCTCACTTTTTGACTCCTTCCACTTTGATGGCAGTTTCCCTAGGGATTAGATCTCAAAATGCTCAACTTCCTCTCCTACTGAGTAATTCATGGTTTGCTAGACTCAAACTTTGCCCCAGGTAACTTCTGAGGGAACAGAGCTCACACCAATTGGATGTTTTTTCTCTCAGGTACAGTGGATTGCCATATAACCATGCACACATATCCTGCTTCCTTTTCCTTCTGATCCTCTATATTCTGGTCAAGCTCTGCTTTGTCACAAAGTGCTGCCCCACTGCTGTCACAGCTTGAGCAAATTTGTGCAGTTTGGATCTCTGCAGCACTGGGAAGAGGATGTAGGTTGGAGTGTGGAATTGAGTTCTGTTGTAAGTAGCGTAAGTAGGTTTGTGTAGCCCTGCTGCTTGGAATGTGGTGGGTGGTGGAGGAAGAGGTGCTGAGTGAGAGTACATTAGGGACTAGAGATTAATCATCTCTGCTATTAGTTCATTAGTTTTTACCTTGTTTTGATCCTTGGTGTCCTAGCTGTGAAGATAGCTAAAATTGCTTTCTCTCTGGTGCCGTGGTCAAAATCAAGCAGAAAGGACCCCTTTGTGCCATAAATTCACTTTCAATGTTGCTGTCGTTCAGTTGTTTTCAGTCATGTCCAACTCTTCCTGACCCCACTTGGGGTTTTCTAAACAAAGATACTGGAGTCATTTGCCATTTCCGTCTCCAGCTCATTTTTCAGATGAAGAAACTGAGGCAAACAGGGTTAAGCAACTTGCCCAGCATCACACAGTTAGTAATTGTCTGAGGTCAGATTTGAATTAAGGGAAATGAATCTTCCTGACTCTAGGCCTGGCATTCTATCCACTGTGCCACCTAAATTCACTTAGAAAGCCACAAATTAACATTATCCATATTGTATTTGTATTTATTTTGTTAAATATTTCCTAACATTATTAACATTTAACAAATTAACATTTGTCAATTTTTTCTTTTTTATTTGATCTTATCACTTCCATGGATTTAATTATCATCTTTATTCAGGTGATTCTCAGATCTGTTTAACCGGTAAAAACCCTCTCTCCTAACCCCTAGTCTTGCATCCTCAAATGCCTATTAGAAACATTGAAATGCATGTCTCATAAACATGTTAAACTCATCATGTCCAGAACTGAACTCATTATCTTTCCCCTCAAAACATTTCTTCTGCTTAACTTCTCTATTACTGCCAAGAGTACCACCATCCTACCATGTCCTCCTCAACTCTTCAGTCTCACCCCTGTTTCACGTCCAACACATTGCCAAAGCCTGTCAATTCTATCAATGAAACATCTCCTTCTCTCCTATGTTATTGCCAACACTTTGATGGAGATCCTTATTCCTTCAAACCTGGACCATTATAATAGCTTCCTAGTTGGTCTTCCTGCCTTAAGTCTCTCTCTATTCTAGTTCATCCACCAATGTACTATGGAAATTATATTACTGAAGTGGTCTGGTCATGTGACATATATCCCATCCATCTTTCCCCTGCCATCCTCCCCTTCCTGGTCAATAAGCCCCAGTACTTCTCTAGGATAAAATATAAAACCCTCTTTTTGTCCTTTAAGCACTTAATCTGGACTCTTCCTAACTTTCCAATTTTCTTATACTTTATTCCCCTCAACTCATTACAATCCAGTGACTCTAGCCTTTCTGTTCCTTGCACAAGACATTCTGTCTCATGACTATGGACTCTGAGTATTTTCTCTGGTTATCAACCATTCTTGTAATACTCTCCCTCCTCATTGCCACCTCCTGGCTTTCATGGCTTCTTTCAAGATTCAGCTAAAATCCCACCTTCTGTAATAACCCTTTCCCTGTCTTCCTTAATGCTAGTGCCTTTCCCCTGAGATCATCTCCAGTGTAACCTGTATATACCTTGTCTGTTCATAGCTGTTTCCATGTCATTTCCCTTTTTAGACTGCAAGGTATTTGAAGGCAAGAACTATTTTTACCTTCCTTTGTATCCCCAGCATTTGCACAGTAGCTGGCACAAAGTAGGGACTCTTAACAAATGCGTGTTGACTTGATTCAATTAGTCAATGCTTGATACTACTTGGGTATAGTCTTTTCTGCTTCTTGCTTTCAACTTAGCTCAAATCCTTAGTGAGGATCCTTCCACGCTCTTGCAGAAATAGCAGGAACCCTCCCTAGGACTTGTGGAAAGAAGGAAAGAACCATATATTAAGCATCTACAATATGCCAGGTATGAATGCTAACTGCTTAATAAATATTATCTAGTTTGATACTCACAGCAAACTTGGGGGGGAGGTGTTATTATCTTTCTCATTTTGAGGAAACAGAGGTTAAATGACTTGCCCAAGGTCACACAGCAGTGTCTGAAATTGAGTGCTGAGAGATCTCAATCTCTCACTGAGTTCTAATCTCAATCTAATTTATGGTTACTGTCCAATACACTTTTCACATTCGTATCTCTATAGGTTTGACCATAAACTAGGTAACAGTTATTTTCCCTATAAGGATCAAACTACTCAGGAGCTTGCAATTCCCTACTTTTAAAATTCTATGTCTCTTCTGTTCATCCACGTAAATGAACTGCTAAAGAAATGTATAAAGGTAGTGTATGCCCAGAGGGCAAGCAGCCAGCTAATTACTCCATTCTTGACCTTTTTGCACGTAGATATGGCATTCAAAGTTTCACACCTCTTATAATAATGGGTAGGATTTATACGGCTTTAAGGTTTGTGTTAAAATGCTGTACATATGTTAGCTCATTTGATCCTCTTATCAACTCTCTGAGTTGCTTATCCCATTATTATTCCCATTTTACAACTGTGGAAACTGAACCTGAGTCAGGTTAAGTGAAAAGGCAAAATCTGAAAGGTGCTTTGCCCTGCACTCTTACATTAGAATATAAACACAGTGGTTCCACCCTCCTTGATGTTGAAAAGAGTTTGGTATAAAATCTCTACAAATTTCTTCCATATGTCTCGTTTGTGCTTCTCCTTCTTGTTTAGTCCTCAAATACACTTTGGATAACTCTACTTAGTTGAAGGGCTAGCCACTTTCCACGGAATTTTCTTTCCACAGCTTCTTGCTATTATATAAGGCAATAATGCTCATAATCATCAAACATAATTTTCTATAACACTTTAAAACAAATTTATATTTTAAACCAGTGAAACCTTTGGTTGCTGCATTTCTCCACTTGACCAATAGATCAAATGTTTGCTGGTTAAAAGCTCTTTTGTTCTTCTAAATGCAGTTAGTTTGCATCTGCTCAACTTTAGAAAAATATGATAGCCTGTGTCAGCTTTGATCCACTTCTCAATTTTCAGTACCCAATAAGCATTAAATAGATTGTTTAAATAAGTCAGTTTGGAATTGCCTCAATTGCATACCACTGTGCACCATATATTCTGATTTTTAATCTTCTGATTTGATATTGGTTTTCATTTTTGTTCTAACAAGTCAGTGGTCTGACTAAAACAGATGATTCAAATTTGAATCCCACATCAGTAACTAATTGATTCCCTTCTATTTAAATATAATTATTTAAAATAAGCTACAATAATTTTGTGGTAGTCTTTTTGTAAATACTTATAATATAACATGACCATATATACCCATGAAATTATATTTACTGTTATCTTTGGATGTAAAATCAAATAAACTTTTAACTCCTTTATTTACCTCTTCAAGGAAAACCTGTGGTGCATTTTTCCATTTGGTTGAAACTTCACAAAATTGAAAAAAAAAATGAGCCTGCAGAGACCTTGGCATGAAACCCAGCTAAGTCATATTGTCTTAATATCATCTGCAGATAAAGCCAGATGGAGGACAAATGATAGAAGAGAAGTGAACTATAACGGTTAATGTGATTTTTTTTTCTTGTTAAGGATAGCTTCTTCCTAAAAGTTTTATTGATGTGTTTTTTTAGCCACAATGATTTCTCAATATGCCTCCCTCCCATTGAATCATTACTTACATTTATAATAAAATGTTTAAATGAAACTGATCAACAAAATAATTGAATTTGAAGATAATGTTCTATGCTCCTAATGCCTCACCTCATATTGAAAAGAGAGGAGTGTTTTGTAATTTACTCTCCAGGACTAATTTGGTCATTTCAATTAATCTGACTTCAGCTACCTTTCAGTGTTATCATTTACATTATTGCAATAATTGTGTATATTGTTCCCCTGATTCTGTTTTTTTCCCTTCTGACATTGGTTTACAGAATTCTTTCTATGTCTTTCTGAATTCCCCATAGTTGTAATTTATTAAGGCAAATTACAATTGCCTTACATTCGCTAAACATTTTTTCTCAATATATTTTTTCAATCCATGGGCTACTACTTTCTAGTATTATGCTACTACAAAAAGTATTAATATGAACATTTGTATATATGTTTGCATATATATACATATGTGTATATATGCATGCACACATACACACACATACACAAGCACATACACATATACATACATACACATACAGTACACATACATATACACATACACATACACATACACATACATATACATATACATATACATGTATATATATACCTAGCACCTTTCTTTCTGTTTTTGAATTCCTAAGAGCATATGCCCTGTGGTGGTATAAATAATTTAAGACCTTTCCTCAGATAATTCTAAAATGTTTTCCAGAAAAACTGGACCAATTCACTGTTCCACCAATAGTGTATTAGTATGTTTGGTTTCCCCCAGCTCCCCTTCAACATCCACTATTGTCATCCTTCATTATTTTTTGCTAATTTGATGGGTATGAAATGAAGTCTCAGAAATGTTTGAATTGGTAGTTCTCTTATTAATGACTGAGAGCATTTAAAAATATGATTTTTGGTCATTTGCATTTATTCCTTTGAAAAATGTTCTTGTCTCTTGACCACTTATCTATAATGGAATTGCTCTTAGTCATATATGTTTCAATTTCCTTTATGTTTTGGATTTCAGACTTAGAGATTAGATTTAACAATTTTTTTGATATAAAGATTCTTTTTCCTATTTGACAGTTTCTCTTCTTAGGCTATTTGCAATGAGATATTTCACATTGCCTTCTATTTTTCCATTTGTTTGGATCTGTTTAATAGTA
Organism: Pseudocheirus occidentalis; assembly: GCA_028646575.1. Classification (NCBI taxonomy): domain Eukaryota; kingdom Metazoa; phylum Chordata; class Mammalia; order Diprotodontia; family Pseudocheiridae; genus Pseudocheirus; species Pseudocheirus occidentalis. The sequence goes on along the minus strand of CM053594.1, from coordinate 146,018,843 downwards.
TCTTGTTTTCTCATAAAGCCATTAGTTTCCATTTGCTCCAATCTAATTCTGAAGGAATTATTCTCTTCAGTGAGCTTTTGAAATTTTCCATCCGGCAAATTCAGCTTTTTAAGGCATTCTTTTCCTCATTGGCTTTTTGGGCCTCTTTTGCCATTTTTGTTAACCTATTTTTTAATGTGTTATTTTCTTCAGTCAGGTTGTTGACTCTCTTTTCATGATTTTCTTACATCATTGTCATTTCTCTTCCCAATTTTTCCTCCATTTCTCTTACTTGATTTTCAAAATCCTTCTTGAGCTCCTTCATGTCCTATAACCAATTTATATTTTTCTTGGAAGCTTTTGGTGCAGGAGTTCTGACTTCATTGTCTTCCTCCCATTCCATGCTTTGATCCTTTTTGTCCCCAAAAAAGGAATCTAAAGTTGGATTGCTGTGCTTGCCTTGCATCCTTTGCTTGCTCATATTGCTACTCAATTACTTGACTTTTGAGCTCTTTGCCGCAGTAGAACTCTGCATCCAGAGGGGAGAATTTTGTCACAAATTCCTAAGGTTTTCACAGCTGCCAGAGCTATTAGGAGGGTGCCGTCTCTGCAGCCTCCGCAAACTCTGGCTCACTGTCACACACCTTAGGAGCACCACCCAAGGCCATAATCCAGATCCAAGAAGGTTAAAGCAAGAGCGATTACCCTCTGAATGTTTGCTTAGACCCCCTACGATCTGCAGGCCAGGAGCTCTGAAGCACCTATGTGGAGGTGGCTGCAGGGTCGCCACACCTCCACTACTTCTAGCTCTCGGGGCAGGGGCTGGACCCAGTCCTCTGTCCACCCAAGTTCTAACAGAGTTCTACACTGACCTCTCACTTTTTCTTCGGCATTTATAGATTGATAATTCTGGAAACTACCACTGCTGCTGGTGATCCACTTTCCAGGAGTCTGCTACAGCCACTGGTTGGGACTGCACTAGGGCTAAAACTGCAGGCTCATGTGGGGTTGGACTTGGCTCCCAGTGTGCTATGATGGGTTCTTAATGTCTGCCTGCTGCGCTGCCTTCAGCAGGAGATTTATTTCTATCTGTCACTTTGTGGGTTCTGTAGCTCTAAAAGTTGTTTAGAGTCATGTTTTATAGGTATTTGAGGGGGGGAATCACGGAGTTTTCCTGCTTTTACACCACCATCTTGGCTCTGCCCCTTCTTAGGCTATTTGCATTAATTAATTAATTGGTTTAAAAATGTTAAATTTTATATAACAAAAATTGTCTTTAACTTATTAATTTTCCTCAACCATAGATTTGAAAGGTTCCTCATATTCTCCTCTAGTTTTTTTCATTATGATGTGAACTTTAAAATTTTAGTTCTTTATCTGTTGGAAGCATATTATGGTAATGTATAAAATGATGGCCTAAACTTATTTTCTGCCAAACTGCTTTCCAATTTTCTTGAGTTTCTGATGAATGGCTTACTCTTTCCCTGTAGTTTATATTTTTGAATTTGACTCCCACTAGGCTACTATTTCTTCTGAATCTTGATTGCCTTGTTTAATTCGCTGATTTATTTTTCTGTTTTTTTAAATCAGTCCCAAATAGTTCTGATGATTACTGCTTTATAATATAGTTTAAGATTAGGCACCTAGGGAATGCAGTGGAGACTTCTGGACTTGGAATTAAGAAGATAGAATTCAAATGTGACCCCAGACACTTGCTAGCTATGATACTTTAGGCGAGTTACTTAACCTTACATTTGTGGTTGAACTATTTTCAGGCCAAGGCCTCTCCTCCCTACTGCCCCCCCCCCCCATACATCTATCTTTGTTCCAGGTTTTTTAAAAAAAAATTTGTAGCTCTGTTCTTGATTTTAAAACATTTATTTAAATTTTTATTTTTAGGTTAATTTCATTCTCTTTCATCTATTCTAGATTTTTAGCCAAAATGGCTTACTTATTATTTATTCTCTGACTTTGCTACATCATCTCTCATGTGTACTCCTTTGCATAGGCTGTCCCTCACATCTGGATTGCATTTGTTATTACTTTATACCTTTTAGAATATCTGTCTTCCATCAAACCTTAACCCAACTGCTTCCTCCAAAAAGATCCCTTGATCCCCTTAGCTGTCAGAGGGAAAGTTCTTACTTTCCCTTTTCCTAAACCTCTTTTACAAATGTTTTTTAGAAAATGTTTAGGAAAGGGAAAGTTGTGGTTTCCATCCTTCTTTCCTCCTCTCCCCCATCATGCATGACTTTTTACCCTTAGTATATCACCTTTTGTGAGACAGTATTCCACAACAATTTGTGTTGTGAGAAAAATGGTTGAAAGAAAGAAATTAGCATAGTAATAGCAAATTGTTTTAAGCTAAGTCTCGGAAATGAAATTTGAAATGAGAGAAAACAGAAGGTGAACTTTGTTAGAGAAAGCAATAATTTGACTACATTTCTTTCTCTGGAGTTCTAAATAGTAAATACTGGTGCCAATTGTCTTGAATAAGCACATGGGCTTATCCTTTTTTCACACTCTGAAAGCAACTGATTTGATAAAATTTATAGAAATGGTGTCTTAGTATATATGTGTTGTAACAGCTCCTTTCAGGTTAGTTAGCTATTCACCATTAGGAGTCAGTACTCTTTCTAGCCCTTTATGCCACCAACATCATGAAGCTATGGAGTGAATCATGTATTTGATGTCAGAAGACTTAGGTTCAAATTCTGCTCCTATCATTTATGACCTGGATGATCTTAGGTGAGTGAATTAAGCTTCCTGGACCTCAGTTTTTTAGATAATCTCCAAGATGATTTTAGCTCTAAAATTATAAGATTGATCAGTAAAAAAACATTTATTAAATACCCATTCTATGGTGTGCATTGTGCTAGGCATTGAGATAAAAGGCAAAAATTACAAAACAAAATAGTTTCTGAAAACAAAAAATTTATATCAAAGGAAATAGTATGTATACATATATTAGTAAATATAGTTTGATGGAATGAGAAGGGGAGATTGCCATTGGATGACTGAAGATCAGTCATACCAGATGACTTTTAAAAAACTACCTTACCAGTTCTGGAGACAGTCAGGTCAAGTAGTAGTTTCAATGAATGCAACCTCTGGCTGACCAGAGGAGAGCCAGCTATGGCAGAAGAATGCAACTCTTGAGAGGAGATTGCTCCATGCCTCCCTTTATTTGTGCCTGAACCAAAGGCCAGTGATGGTTGGGGTGTAGAATAGAGTGGAGAATTCTTTCTTCTCTTCCCTCTATCAACCACGACATCTTGCCTTAGAGCTATTCAACCAGCAGGAAGCATTGCACCCAACAGTGATTATCAATGCAGGCTGAAGACAGTGACTCCTGGAAGCAGAGAAAAGAGTCATCTAGGGATTCAAGGGAGAACCGGCCCTGGCAGTCCACATTTGGGATGCAGAGAACAAACCCCAGGAATACAACTAAACTCCCTGACCACCAAAGACATTGTGCCCAGGGGGAACTATGTGAGGAAATTATAAGAAGAGAAAGGAAGTTAGGGACCTTCAGTATAGTAAGTGTGAGTCTCCTTGGCCACTTGTGTTCCTATATAAGTGTCTTACTACCATTGCATTTTATGTTTGTGTCAACTTTCCTGCTGAAAGGTCCTACAGAACCTAGGTCTGTAGTCAGGAAGATTCATCTTTGTGAGTTCAAATCTGACCTTAGACACTTACTAGCTCTGTGACCATGGGCAAGTCACTTAACACTGTTTGACTCCATTCTTATCTATAAAATGAGCTGAAGAAGAAAATAGCAAGCCACTCTAGCCTAGCATCTTTGCCAATAAAACCTCAAATGGGGTCACAAAGAGTCAGATACAACTGAACAATAGCAAGCTTCATGTTTATGGAGGAAATGTTTTGTAGTTACTCTCCTATGTAATATGTTATTTTAGCAAATGTCTTTGTTTTGAGCTAATTGTGTCCTAGTTGATTATAAAAGATAAGTGCACCTGTGGGGGTTTCATGAGCTAAGTACAGATTCACAGAATACCTTTGAAGTAAGGGATTCTACATTGCTATTCAACCTGTTCTCTGTGAGTCTGAGTTAGGGGACAGCTATAGAAGGGACACTACCACAAAACGTAAACAAAGTAAACACACAGTTATGTGTGGGTTGGAGATGGAGAGGCAATAGTGACTAGGGAGATCAAGAAGGGCCTCATATATGAGGTAGCATTTGTGCCGAGTTTTGAAGGGAGCTAGGGGATCCAAGAAGCTGATGTTAAAGAGGATTATTACGACATTCAAGTATTCCCAAGAGTTATTTGCCTGCCATTCTAGGCATGGGGTACAGCCTGTAAGCCCAAGACATAAAGGGAGCAAAAGCAAACAAGACTTGGAGAACAAGAGGAAGAGGAAAGGAAAGAGATGAAAAGTAACAGGTATATATGATGATGAGGATGAGAATGTCTTAAGAAATCTTCCCATGTGCCTATATGGCTATTGATTTCTTTTGAGAATAAAAACATCATTACTTCCTTCAGAGTGGGTGCCATTTAATATCAGGCTGAATGCTAACCCACTGAACTATGAGTAGCAAAAGAGTGTAAATGGAACCTTAATTAACTCTTGGGAATACCTTAGCCTTATAACAGGATTTGGTCTAAGAGGGAAGTCATCCTTCAGTGAAATAGTAGATCCATGTGTCCACATTCATGTGTTGGCAAGTTATAAACATTATACACTGTAAAATGAAGTAATAGAAGTGGGAGGGAGTCTTTAAGTTGCCTTCCAGCTCTTGCATCCTTATAGTTCAGTGATTCTTTGATTCATGTTTTTTAAAGCTAGATCCAGGTCAGGATTAAAGAGTTGCAAATCTGTTTTTTTATTCTTATAACACAAAGGAAATATTTCAGGAATTATTTTAGGCATAAAAATTGCATTTTCTATGCTCCTATTACTTAATAGTGGCCAAAGAGCTTATTTTTTATAGTTCAGAGAAAAATAATTTGCCCTTAGGTTAAGACCTATCCTTAGACATTTCATCTCTTGGTGTATTGTGTTAGAAAAGCACAAAGGCAGTACTTAAGCAGGGAGGTTTATAGGACGACCTTTGGGGCTTCAGCCATCGTAGGAAGGTTATGGAGCATGAAAACTACTTCATGGCATATATGAAATCTCATTTTCTCTTAGTGAATAGAAAATTTGTGAGAAGTCCTGCAAAGGAACCTTTTAGTTACTAGGTGCCTGTTAGGGAGAACTTTACCTCTAGACATATAGGGAAGGGATTTCCTAAGGTACAGGCTTCCCTATTGCTACCTCTTACTCAGCCTGCCATGATCTTACCTATGCCTATGGTCTCAATTATCATTCCCATATAGATGACTCTGAAAGGTATACATTAAAAGAATAAGCATAATTTTTTTAAAGGTAACATATGCTGTTAGTCACTTGAAAAAATCCTCAATCTAACTATACATCAAAGAGATGTAAATGAAAATTTGAAGTACCCCTTCACACAAATCCAATGACTGAAAATAATTAAAAACAATGAAACTCACAGTTGGGGAGTTGCAAACTTGGAATATTTTGTAGGGCTCAGAAAATACATAGAAAATCTATAAAAAATAATGATGCTCTTTGACCTGATAATTCCATTATTAGGGCTTTTCTTTTGAAAGTGTTGTCAAAACAAACTAATAAAAACAAGAGTTATCTGTGCTAAAGACTAGAGGTACTGTCAAAATGAGGCCTATTTAACCTCATAAGCATGTAAAATCTAGTACTAAGGCCTCATTTGTTTGGTAAAAAAAATTAAGCAAATTAAGAAAAAATTAAGAATTAATGTCATATCAGTGTTAGGTTCTACTTGGAATCAAACATCTAATTTGACTCCATTAAATAGAAGACTATTGATTTCTGAAGTGATAGAGGATTTATGGTGATCCAAAGTGGAAATGTTTTATTGTTTAATCTAATTAAGACAGTAATCTTTCTGTTTACCACTGACAAGACTGAAAGAGAAACAGTTCTGTTGAAATGGAATTATCAAAACATTAATTAAAAAAACAATAACGAGAAGCTTACAGACCTCAACCCTTGCTATAAAACATGTTGGAAATTACTTGGGTGAGGGACTATTCTCGTTATATAGAAGAAATTTTGCCTATCTGTACCCATATCCAAGCATAAATGCTTAGATAGTATTAAATTGCTTCTGACAGATTTTGGCTAAAATGCAGAATATAGATTGTTTTCTTTCACAAGTATCACTGAGATTTGGTGAGGTAAAATCAGTGACTGAAATATAACTATAGGTGGAGATGCCTTATTAAACAGAAGCAGGATAGTTTAAAAGGGAGAATTGGGGTAGTATTGTATATTAAGAAGTTATACTTGTAAGGAGAAATTCAGGCACCAGAATAAGGAAACATTGCTGAAAGTATTCGGGTGAAGATCAGTGGAGGGAGAAGGAGAGGTGACTTTGTCATTGTGATATATTGCAGACTCCCTAGTAAAAAAAGGAAATTGATGAGAAATTTAAGAAACAGATCACAATAGCAACAATGGGGGACTTCAGTTATCCAGATATCTGGTTAAGCTCTTCCTTTGTCAGCTGCATAGCAACTAGAGCTTACTCAAATTTCATTTCCTTTGTATTTGAAGGAATTACTACTACTTACTTATATGTAAAATTTGTTGTTTATGAATCAAATTTTTAAAGCTAACCACGATGTCTGTTAGGTTTTATAACCTTGGTTTCCCCCCTGCGTCCCCACCCCACCCACACACACCCTACCGCATACTTCCCAGAGACTCTTGATGCATTCTTTCAAATGGTATTGCTTTTTCTATGTTTGGAAGTTCTGTATAGTTATCTTGTATTATTTCTTGCATTATGGTGCTCAGGTTTTTTGATTTATCACATTCTTTTGGGAGATCTAAAATCCTTAGGTTGTCTCTATTAATCTTGTTTTCAAGAGCAATATGTTTTGCTTGAATAGAGAGCACATTTTCTTTTAATGTTATTGCTTTTTTCTTTTTTTTTTCTTCTAGGTTATCCTTCACTTCTGTGTAGTTGTTTTCCTTGTCAGCCCTCTCTTTTGTTTCTTAGATGAGACTTGCCATTGAAGATTCAAGTTTTTTAAACTTTTTTTATTCTGCCAATTATTTCTGATGTGCAAGCCATAAATTCAGTGCTCATAATTTCATTTCTCTTTTAAACCACTCAGGAACAGTGTGATGTTCTTCCATGTTCTCCTCAAATTTCACAGAGTCCTTTGACTTATCAAGTGCTGAGTCATTTTCTTTGTTTTGCAGTATTTTTTCACAGATGTCTGGACTCATTTACTATATTTGGAGGTCATATTTCTTTCTTTTGTTAATATTTTCCCTGTTTATTTCTTTGCTTATTCTTGATGTCTTTGTATTTTCTTTCTCTTGAGATCTTTAGTAATTTTGGTCTCATTTTTCCTTGTTTCCCCACTATTGCTCACTTTCTGATTCCCTCCCCTCTGATAGTGGTATTTCCAAAGGTTGGATCTCATAGTGTCTCAGTATCCTCCCACACTAGGCAATTCATACTTTACCATCCAATATGTCTACCTTAAGTGATTTTTTGGGGGGACAAAACTTAGATAACAAGTTCTTTCCCTCATGCTTGGTGGAGTACCACATACTCCTGCACAGTTTCCTTCTCACAGGTCCTTCAGTTCCTCAGTTTCCTGGCCTGGAGTACTACCATGCTAGTGTTATTGAAGCCAGAATTGATTTCTGTCATTATGAATTATGTCATTATGATAGAGGAGGGCTTTTTTCAAACCCAGACATATATCTTTCCCCCTTTCTTTCTATTCCTCCACTTACCTGCAGAGACTTTTTGTCCTGCAGCATACTGCCTGGGCCTAACTATCATGGCCTCAGTAAATTTCTCCAGTTTGGAGCTTGGCTCTTCAGAGTACTAGAAAGAGGAGGACAAAGAAGACAAAGTTGCATTTTGTTGCAAGCCTGAGATTAGGCTGGTGCTCCCTTGCTACTGGCCATGAAGTGGGTAGGAGGGAAGGAATGCTGAGTGAGGTCAAGGTAGGTGTTTGTTTATTGCTGTTTTTGTTGTTGACCTTTTTTCAGGGTCCTCTTGTCATAGATCATGGAGATAGTTGAACTTGTTTTATCTTTGGCACATAATTGTTGTGTTGGAGAGGTTTGGAGAGGTCATGAGCATCTGGGAAAATATTCCATCCTTCATCTTCTTGGTTTTGTGATCCAGAAGTCAGCTAGTAACTTCCTGAATTGCCATAATTTCATCCTTAGAAAGGCAGAACAAGACAAATTCTATCATAGATCTGATTCTCACTCATAGCAAGGACTAGCTTGTGGGGGTGAAAATGATGGCAACCTTGGGAGAAAGTGTCCATTCCCTTCTGGAGTTTGTGATAGAGGAGAGAAAGTCAGGTTTAGTCTGGCATGCACCTTAGATTCTGAAAAAGCAGATTTCAAATGGTTCAAAGGAAGGATCAGTAGGATGGACTGGTATTCTACAGGGGAACTCAATCCAGTTTGGGTGGGATATGACCAGGAATGAAAACAATGAGGAGGAAAGAGTAGGATTTATTTGAAGACTGATGTGGAAGCACAGGTAATTCATCACTGACTCAGATTTTAAGATAGGAACAGAAGATGAAATAAGTCTAGGTAACGGATGATGACTATAAAAGTATGGCACAGTTCTACAGAAGGAGTTAATAATTCATTCATTAAAATTCATAATGAGCTGAGGCTAGTGATGGAAGCTAAGGGCAACCAAAAGATCTTTTCTGAAAAAAATATAGGGGTGGCTAGGTGGTGCAGTGAATAGAGCACCGGCCCTGGAGTCAGGAGGACTGACTCAAATATCCAAGGAACCTGGCTTGGATATTTGACACACTTGCTGGCCATGTGACTTTGGGCAAGTTGCTTAACCCCAATTGCCCTCCACAGAAAAAAAAAAAAGCAAAAAAAACCCTATACATATATATTATATATAGGGAGAAAAGGGACGATCAAAGGAAGAATAGGAATTCTTTTGGGGATAGATGGAATGATGATAACTGAGAACAGAGAAAAAGTACAACTTCTCATTTCTTATTGAATTCAGTTTTCTCTACCAAGGAAGAAGGTTATTGCATTGGAAATGACAGAACAGACGTGTTTAACAGGGAATAGATATACAAGAGAAGTAAGGGGATAGGAAATGGCTCCTTACTACTCTTAATAAACTCAGATTGCCTGGCTCATATGAACTACATCCACAGTTACTAAAAGGATAGATGTTACTTTTATTTTCAGTAAAAGATAGGTGTCATGATTACTATCAGTAACATGTGAAAAATTGTGGGGGGGGGGAAAGGGAGAGGTATTAAAGATTAGGAAAAGGCATATGTCTCAATTTTCAAAAGGGAGAAGAAAATATAGTCTGCAAACTATAGACTAGTAACTTTGATTCTTGGGAAAATCTAAAAGATTTGACAATAACACAATTAAATGGATTCAATGATCTTGATAGGCTAGAGCTTTAGGTTAAATCTAATATGAGAACACTCAATGGAGATAAATGTAAAATCTTTCATTTTGATATTTAAAAAATCAACATCAATTATATACAGTGGTTAGGCATGGTTAGATAGCATTTGTTCTCAAAATGAATTGGGAATTTTAGTGGGCTGCAAACTCATATGAGTCAGCAGTATGATATAGCAGCCAAAAATCTCGTGTCATTAAGAGAGGTCTAATCCAGAAAGAAATGGACGATATTCTTTTTTTAAATTATTGATTTATTTATTTATGTTTAGTTTACAAGATTCAGTTACACAGTGCCTTGAGTTTCAAATTTTCTCTCCTCCCCCTCCCCCCATGGCGGAATACAATCAAGTATAGGATCTGCAAATACTTTTACATTGGGCATTAGTCTGGTTGCATAGAAGGGTTGTAACCAGTGGAGTGAACAATGGGAAAAAAGAAAGAAAACCAAACATGGAAAAGAACACTAGCATGTAGATTGCTTTAGTCTCCATTTAAACTCTGGGCTTTCTAGATCTTTCTCTGAATGTAGATATCTCCTTCCATCCTGAGACTTGTAGAGTTGTCTTATAACTGTGTGTGGTGAGAAGAGTTCAGTTTTTCAAAGTTGGTCATCACACAGAGGATGTGTCTGTGATTATGTACAAATTTTTCCTGATTCTGCTCTTCTCACTTATCTTCAGTTTGTATAACTTAGTATAAGTTTGCATAAGTAACAGGTGAATATGAAGATTATCTCCTCCCCATTTCTTATGGCACAATAGTATTCCATTACATTCATATACCACAACTTGTTCAGCCATTCCCCAATTGATGGGCATAAGGGATGATATTCTCACTGTACTCTGCCCCCATCAGACCTTCTATGGAATATTATATTTATGTCTGAAGACCATGGTTTAAGAAGAACACATAAGATGAAGAGTGTCCAGAGGAAGCAGTCAGATAAGTAAAAAGTCTTGAGCCCAAGGCAAGAGAATCAAAACAAGACTCATAGGGACAGAGAGCTGTCTTCAAGTATTTGAAGGGCTTATATATGGACGATAGATTAGATTTGATCTGTTTGACCCCAAAGGACAGAATCAGGAGTTCCAGGTAGAAATTACAATGAATTTAATTTAGACTTGATGTCAGGAAAAATTAAATTGAACAATTAGAGCTGTCTATAAGTGGAATAGACTGCCTTGAGAAGTGTTATGGTATACCTCCCTAGAAGTTTTCAAGCAAAGACTGGATTATCACTTGTATATATTATAACAGGTATTCCTTTCAAGTATGGACTGGAAAAAATAGCAGTTTAGGTCTATCTAGTTCTCAGATTCTGTGATTCTTTCCAAAGAACTGATAGTAACATTATAACATTTTTTTTTTTTACTTCTAAATCTACATCCCCACATATAGCAAGTCCTGTATTGATATAGGGTGCTAAGCAATGCCTCTCGGGTACTTAGGAATAGACATCAACCCCATAGTTCTTGGTCTGCACTGTCCTCAGGTTCAAAAGCAATTATGTAATATAGTCTGATGTTACCTCAAATTATCACTGTAATGCCAAGCAAAGGCAACTTCCAAGGTTCAGATTACCAGCATGGCAAACCCCATTTATTCAGCCAATATTCACAGAACAGGGAAAATCAAAATGGAGTATTATTCATTTCACAAGTAAGTTCTTAATTCAGTCCAGGTAGTACTCCACCTGTACAAGCTTTTAGTCAAAGTCTCTTCTCAAATGGAGATCAGACTACTCCACCCCTAGGCAGTACATTCTTTTAGCCAGTCAAAGTCTCTTCCCAAAAGGAGAGAGAGTTCTTCTCAAATGGAGATCAGTTTCCAATCATAAACAAAGTACA
>CM053594.1:145898581-146006989 GCA_028646575.1 Pseudocheirus occidentalis | reverse complement strand
GAAACTGTGAACATTGTACTGAATAAAGATTTGTAATGGAATAAACAGAGTGTTCACTAATACTGTGTAATCTGAATCTTAAAAGCTGTTCACAGTAGCATTCTCTCAGGAATCTACTGCTGATTGGCTTTACAGGTCCTATGACTTGGAGAGATTAAAAATTGTTTTGATATTTTACATATTAAGATATATTCATTTAAATGGAAATTGTCATTAAGCAAGTTTAGTTTGGTGGCATTAATTTAAAATAAAAACAAAACTCTTTGGTTTTATTGCCCCTCTGGTAAGAAAGTATTGTTATTATTTTAAAATTGTTTTAATTTATTTTTAAAAATAATATTTTTTCCTCAGTTACATGTGAAGATAATTTTAACATTCATTTCAAACAAATTTTGAGTTCCAAATTTTTTCTTTTCCTCCTTCACCTCCCCCCTCCCTGAGACAGTACATACTTTGATATAGGTTATACATGTTCAGTTATGTGATGCGTATTACCATGTTAGTCATGTTTTGAAAGAAGATATAGACCCAAATGAAAAAATACAGACAGTGAAAAATAGTATGCTTTGATCTTCATTCAGATTCCATCAGTCCTTTCTCTGGGGATGAGTATCATTTTTTGTCATGAATCCTTTGGAATTGTCTTGGATCACTGTATTGTTGAGAATAGTTAAATCATTCAAAATTGATCATCATACAGTATTGTTATTCCTGTGTATGTTGTTCTCCTGGTTCTGTTCACTCCACTTTGCATCAGTTCATGCCAATCTTTCCAGGTTTTTCTGAAAGCATCCTGCTCATTGTTTCTTATAGCACAGTAATATTCCATCACAATCATATACCATGACTTGTTGTTCAGCTTTTGTCCAATTGATGAACATCCCCTCAATTTCTAATTCTTTGCCACCTCAAAAAGAGCTGCTATAAATATTTTTGAACAATAGTTCCTTTACCCCTTCTACCCTTTGTCTAATCTCTTGGGGATATAGTCCTAGTAGTATTGCTGGATGAAAGGGTATGCACAGTTTGATTTTTCCTTTGGATACAGTCCAAATTGCTCTCCAGAATTGTTGGATCCATTCACAATTCCACCAAAGTGCATTAGTGCCACAATTTTTCCACATCTTCTCCAACATTTGTTATTTTCCTTTTCTGTCATATTAGCCAATCTGATAGGTGTGAGGTGGTACCTCATAGTTTTAATTTGCATTTCTCTAATCAATAGTGATTTAGGGAATTTTCCCATCATTATAGATAGCTGAAAAGTCCCTCTTCATATCTTTTGATCATTTATTGATTGGGGAATGATTTGTATTCTTATAAAGTTGAATCAGTTCTGTATATAATTGAGAAATGAGGCCTTTGTCAGAGACACTGTAAAATTGTTTCCTTGCTTTCTGCTTTCTGTCTAATCTTGGTTGCACAGGTTTTATTTGTGCAAAACCTTTTTAATTTGATGTTATCAAAATTATCCAGTTTACATATAGTAATGCTCCCTATTTCTTTTGTTTGGTCACAACTTCTTCCCTTCTCCATAGATCTGAAAGATTAACTATTCCTTGATCTCTTAATTTGCTTATGGTATCACCCTTTATGTGTCAATCATGTACCCATTTTGATCTTATCTTGGTATATAGTGTAAGCTGTTGGTCTATACCTAGTTTCTGAATTTCTGTTTTTTAGTTTTCCTAGAAGTTTTTGTCAAATAGTGAGTTCTTATTCCAAAAACTGGGGTCTTTATTTTTGTCAAACACTAGTTATTATGGTCATTTACTAATGAGTATTGTGTGCTCAATCTATTCCACTGATCCACCACTCCATTTTTTAGCCAGTACCAGATAGTTTTGATGATTACTGCTTTATAATACAGTTTGAGATCTGGTACGGCTAGGCCACCTTCCTTCACATTTGTTTTCATCAATTCCCTTGATAGTCTTGACCTTTTGTTCTTCCAGATGAATTTTGTTATGATTTTTTTCTATCTCTATAAAATAATTTTTGGTAGCTTGATTGGTATGGCACTGAAGAATTACATTAATTTAGTCAGAATTGTCATTTTTATTATATTGACTTCGCCTGCCCATGAGCAATTAATATTTGTCCAGTTGTTTAGATCTGACTTTATCAGTGTGAAAAGTGTTTTGTAATTGTATTCATATAGTTTCTGGGTTTGTCTTGGCAGGTAAACTCCCAAGTATTTTATGTCTACAAGGATTTTTTCTTTCTAACTCTGGCTGCTGGACTTTGTAGGTAATATGTAAAAATGCTGATTATTTATGTGCATGTATTTTATATCCTACAATCTTATTAAAGTTGTTAATTATTTCAATAGTTTTTAGTTGATTCTCTAGGATCATATCATTAGCAAAGAGTGATAGTTTTGTTTTCTCATTGCGTGTTCTAATTCCTTTAACTTCTTTTTCTTGACTTACTGCTATAGCTAACATTTCTAGTACAATATTGAATAATAGTGGTGATAATGGGATTAATTTTAAAAATAAACATTGAATTTTTAAAAATCGATATATCTTACCCTAATCTTTCTCCTGAACCCCAGTCCTACATGCCTGTTTCTGGACAATTCTACCTGGTTGTCCCCCAGGCATCTCAGACTTAGTGTAACCAACTCAAAATTCATTTCCCCCCCAAATCTATCTCTCTTCAAACTTCTCCATTTTGGTACAACTGTCCTTCTAATTATGCAGACTGGTAACCTGAGGGTCATTTTTGACTCTTTCCTTTCCCTTACTTATCATATCCAATCATTAATTAAATTTCATTGCTACTGCCTGCAATACTTCTTTCACATCTTTCCACATCTGTGCTTCTTTTACCTATTTCACCTCTTGAAGCCTAGAATATAGCAATAGTACCCTAATTGGTCTCCCTGATTCCAGTTTTTCTTCTCTTCTCCAATTCATCTTATACATAGTTGCCAAATAGATAGTTAAAAAACATAAATCTGACCACATCACTCCAGTATATTAAAAAAATCTTAAATAGCCCTCTATTGCTTCTGGGATAAAGTACAAACTCTTCAGACTGGAATAGAAGGCCCACCATAATCTGACTTTTACTTTCCTTTCTAGATTTACTTTTTATTACTCTTATTCACACATTTTCCATTCTAATATTAGTAGCTTGCTAGTCTTTCTCCATATACAACATTCTTTTTCCTATCTCTGTGCCTTTGCATTAGGGGATCAAAAAGTGAGAATCAAAGACACACACCCACAGACATACAAATACACATATATACATATGCATATATTCACACATATATGTGTGTATGTGCATACAGACATGCACAGTCAAATTTTTGTAAATTTTGTAAGACTATGCCATGCATAGTCTTAAGTTCTTAAAGTGTTTTCCAAGGAGGTTCAGGAGGTTCCTAACATCTTTTCAAGGATCTGTGAAGTCAAAACTATTTTAATAATAATATTAAGATGTGATTTGCCTATTAAAATACTCCTCTATTTTCCAACTTCATATCTGAGGCTGGATTTTCTTCATGCATTAAAAATAGTTTTTAAGAGCACAAAGGAATCTTGAGGCAAAAAATATTGAGGGTCATTGAGCTAGGTCATAACCTTATAAACAAATTCAGAAAAACAGAAATATTAAGCATCTTTTACTGATCAGGAAATAAAAAATATAATCAATAAAGAGTTTTTGAAGAAAAGATTAAAATTTAATCAGAGACTAAATAAACTTGTCCTAAAGAAGTGGTGAGTCAGAAAACAAATTATAGAAACAGAAGATAAAATATAAAATCATTGAAGAAAGCTATAGCAGTAAAACAACATACCCAAAGTGGTCCTTAGAGAAATTTTGTATCTCTAAACACTTTTATCAATGTAAAAAAGAGTAAGAATAGATCAATGATTAAGGACGTAACTAAAAAAATTAAAACCAAAAAAGCAACCAATTGAAAAATCCTAATTAAATTTCAAAATAGAATTTTTAAAATTCAAAGAAGAGAGTAACAAAATTGAAAGCAATTCCCCTCACCTCCCCCCCCCCCAATTGAATGGACAAATCAACGAGTATTGTTTGGGGAAAATAAAACCACTAGCCAAATAGACAAATCATAACTATTGTGATTATTTTTAGAGGGAAAACAAATTGCCAGTACCAGAAGTCAAAAAGGAGAATTTACAATTATAGAAAATATGAAAGAAATTATTTATAACTA
Organism: Pseudocheirus occidentalis; assembly: GCA_028646575.1. Classification (NCBI taxonomy): domain Eukaryota; kingdom Metazoa; phylum Chordata; class Mammalia; order Diprotodontia; family Pseudocheiridae; genus Pseudocheirus; species Pseudocheirus occidentalis. Next base: position 146,002,791 of record CM053594.1, on the reverse strand, counting down.
TTTACCCAATCACATGCCAAGAAACTGTCAACTTACATGAAATAGATGAATATTTACAGGTATAATAACATCCAGATGAACATAACAAGTTAATTCTGATATTTTAGAAATTTTTTTTTGCCAAAACAGAAAAAGAAAGAATTCTACTTAATTTCTTCTGTCATAGAAATATGGTCTTGATACCTAAACCAGGGAAAGACAAAGCAGAAGAAGAAAAATATAAACCAATATCCCTGAAGAATATTGATGCAAAAGTAACTTATTACTAAATTATTAGGAAAACATTATATGTTAACTATGAGTGTATAGAAATACATGAAAATATTATATATGATGGATTTATACTAGGACTATAGGATAGTTCAGTAAAAGGAAAACTATAGACATAATAGACCAAATTCATCATAAAACAATAAGAATCACGTGATATGTCTATACTTTCAGAAAAGTCCTAACAAAGTATATCAACTACCACATAATTTAAAATATACCTATTTCTGTTAAAACACTAAAAATCATAGAGATAAATCATTCCTTAATCCAGCATTCCTTAATGTGATAAATTGTAACTCTTATATAGCAAATCTGTATCATTATTTTGTTTAGTATTACTATTATTGTTTTTATTTAGGTGATAATCCAGACTATTTATTTTATTATTTAATTTAGATTTTGTTTGATTTAATCATCAGGCATTTATCTGTTTTCTCCTCAACTTCCTCTATCCCCCGGAAAATAAATAGAAAGCTTTTATAGCAAGTAAGCATAGTCAAGAAAAATAAATTCCCATATTAGCTATGTCCAATATATATATATATAATTCTGCATATTAGTTCATCACTTCTCTGTCAAGTGAGTATTGTTCTTCGTTATTGATTCTCTGGAATTATGATTGATCATGGTGTTAATCAGAATTCTTGCCTTTCAAAATTGTTCAGTTTTACAATGTTGATGTTATGATACAGGATTTCCCAAACATTCATGGAGAATTTAAGCTTTAATAGCTTAAACTGCCTTAAGACTTTTGGGGCATCCTGTCTAAATTTCTTTCCTAATTCTTCTCAATTCACTGTGCATCAGTCCCTGAAAATCTTCTCAGGTTTCTCATAAACCACTTGTTTCCTAATTTCTTAGAGCACTATAGTATTCTATTACATTCATACACCATAAATTGTTCAGCCATTCCCCAACTGATGGGCAATCCTTTAGTTTCAAGTTCTTTGCATCTATTAAAAGAGCTGCTATAAATATTTCGTATGTTTAGAATCTTTCTCCCTCTCTTTGACCTCCTTGGGCTACTGACCTAGCAGTGGTATTGATGGGTCAAAGGGTATATACTCACAATTTGATAACTTTTGGGACATAGTTCCAAATTACTTTCTGGTATAGAATGGTATAGAATGACTATACCATTTTAAAGCCCCACTAATGGTACATCAGTGTTCCTTTTTCCTGCAACTCTTTTAACATTTTGTCATTGTCCATTTTATCAACTTTGCCAGTCTGATGGATGTAATGTGGAACTTCAAAGTTGCTTTAAGTTGCATTTCTCTAATTATTAATGATTTAGAGCAGAATTGTCAAAATCACAGGAACTAGATGGAACTGGGAAATGTTTAAGAAAATAAATAAAAATGTAATACAACATAGATTATGTTAATTTGTGTTTTTTTAAGTCAGCATGCCAGCTGCAGCTATGCCTTTCTATTGAGTTTGACACTATAGATATAAAACTTTTTTCATGCCAATATAATAAAAATGATAATGCTATCTAAATCAATTTACTTATTCAGTACCATACAAATCAAACTAAAGTAATTCTAAAAGATTACTTTATGGAGTTAAAAAGAAATGAAAACAAGATTTACCTAGAAGAGCAACAGATCAAGATTTTTAAGAGAAACGATGAAGAAAAACAAGAAGAGGCCAGATAGTACTATACTTGAAGCTAGATTACAAAGTAGTAATCATCAAAAAAACTGGTGTTGACCGAAAAATAGAAAAGTATTTTAGGAGACTATATCAGATGCTCAATATTCAGAAATAACTGAACACAGTAGCTTATTATTTTATAAGAAGATAGAAAGAATAATTTGTTATGTGACTGTTATGTGCCAGGAACTATGCTAAGTGATTTACAAATATTATTTCATTTGTTCCCCCAAAGATCCCAGTAACTGGAGTAAGGACTCACAATTCAACAAAGACTTCCAAAAAACTGGAAAGCAGAATGGAAAATTCCAAAGACTCAACTATGAAGTTAGTTGAAATAATGAATAATTTTAACAAAGTAGCAGGATATAAAGTAAATCCATATAAATCATCAGCATTCCTATATGTCACAAACAAAGCTTTGCAAAAAGAAATAGTAAAAAAGACTTCATTTAAAATAGCTCCAGGCAGCATAAAATACCTGGGAATACACTTGCCAAAACAAACCCAGAAACTATATAAGCAAAATTATCTTAAAAAACCTTTTTATACAAATAAAATCAGATTTAAGTAATTGGACAAATCTTAATTGTTTATGGGTAGGCAAGAAAAACGTAATAAAAATGACCATTTTACCCAAACAAATTTTGCCATCCCAATAAAATTACCAACATTTTTTTATGGAATTAGAAAAGATAATAGCAAAATTAATTTGGAAAAACAAAAAGTTAAGACTATCAAAGGAAAAAATAAAAAAAATGTAAAGGAAGGAGATTTAGCAGTACCATATCTTAAACTATATTATAAGGCAATAATTATCAACACTATATGGTACTATCTGAGAAATAGAAAGGTAGATCAATGGAATGGATTAAACATACAATTTACAACAGCAAATAAACATGATAACCTTGTATTTGACAAGTGTAAATACTTGAAGAATTCATTATTTCATAAAAATTGTTTAGGAAATTGGAAAGCAATATGGCAAAAACTGAGCAATATCTTATACCATTTACCATGATAAGGTCAAAATGGATATATAACTTAGATATAAAGAAAAAATTGTATAAGAAAATTAGAACATGAAGCATATTATTTATCAGAATTATGGATAGTCAAAGAATTTATGAATAAATAAGCAATATAAAGCAAGGTTAGGTGTAAAATGGACAATCTAGATTACCTTAAATTAAAAAGATTTTGTACAAATAAAACAAATGTAGCCAAGATCAGAAGAAAAGCAGAAAATTGGGGGAAAATTTTATAGATAATTTATCAGATAAAGGTCTCATATCAAAAATATATAAAGAACTTTGTCAAATCTATGAGAATATGAATCATTTCCCAATTGATATATCATCAAAGGATATGAACAGGCAGTTTTCCCATGAAGAAATTAAAAAAAATTATAATCACATGAAAAGTGCTCTAAATCATTATTGATTAGAAAAATGCCAATTAAAACAACCTTGAGTTATCACTTTACATCAACCAGATTGTTTAAAATGAGTGAAAGGTAAAGTGACAAATGTTAGAGGGAATGTGAAGGCAATATGGGAAAAATTAAATTTAGACTAAGAACTGACACCATATACTACAATAAACTCCAAATAGATACATGATATATATGTATATATCACATATATACATATATACTATACATACACATATATCTATCTATCTATCTACCTACATATATAAAGTCATATCAAAACATTATAGAATCGAGAAGAAAGACACCTTTTGAAGCTATGGGTAGAGGAAGGGTTCATGATGAAAGGAAGGATAGAGTATCACAGATGATAAAATGGATAATTTTAATGATTTAAATTACAATTGTTGGTGGCATTGAGGGAAAACAGATGCAGAAATGTACTGTTGGTCAAATTGTGAATTAGTAATTTTGGAAAGCGAATGGAAACTATTTCCCCAAAGACACTAAACTATCCATACCCTTTGATCCAACCATAATGCTTCTAAACATATACCTCAAAGAGATCAAAGAAAGAGGGAAAGGACTTTTTTGTTAAAAATTTATAGCAATATTTCTTATCGTAGCAAAGAAATGGAAACTAAGGACATGTCCATTAATTAGGAAATAGATGAACATAGGATTATATACGAGCAAGATGGAATATTGTTGCCTTTTAAAAGAAGATACAAGTCATAGATTCAGGGAAAACTGAGGAGATTCACGAATTGATGCAGAGGTAAGTGAGCAGAACCAGAAATATAACATATATGAATGTTTTTTCTTAAACCCCTTTGAAAGATTGAAGAACTCTGATCAATGCAATGGCCAATTACTGTTCCAGAGGGCTGATGATGAATCACTTTGCTCCCTACCTGACAGAAAATTGGAAGACTTGAGTGACGGATTGAGTCACACACTTTCAGATACAGACAATATGTGGTGTTTTTGTTATTATTGTTGCATCACTAAAACTTCTTGTTATAAGGAAAGGTTGCTTTTTTTAATTGGGGGGGAAATTGGGAAGGGATGTCAAAAATAAGAAAGAAAAGGGGGACACTATAGCATTTTTTAAATACAAAGAGAAAACGATAGGTTCAGAAGGAGATAGACAAACAGGACTACTCTGAAGTCAACATGTTGGATGTATTATATTCTTTTGAAAAGACAAATTGTATGAAACAGATTCATGTTTTCAGATATAATCCTTTCTTCTTTTCTTTTGTTTATATAGAAATGCTAACATTTTGATGATGTTTGTAAAACACAGAATAACAAAAAAATATTTTAAAATGAAGGCTGTCTCTCACAGAGAGACAGTTTGGTATGGTAGAAAAAAATCACTACATGAGGCGATTGAAATTCTGAATTCTGAGCCTTTCTCCATGACTTTTAAGCCATGTAGCACTGGCAAAACTTCTTCTGAGTCTCAGTTTCCTCAACTGTAAAATGGGGATTTTATGTATTCCCTCCCATAATTTGTATTGATTTCTCTCTCTCCCTTCTCTCTTTATTGTCCTATCTTTGAATAGTCCCCATAAAGGAATAGCATAAACAGGTTTCAATTACAGTGCTCAATAGATTAAAAAAAACCTCAATAAATGTTTACTGATTAGTTGATTGATTGGTTTCAGGGAAGAAACGACAGCAATTTCCACCTGTAGTTTTTGCAATGTAAGAGCAATCAAACAGGTCAGCATACTGCCAGGGAGAATATGGGTTTAAAGATCAGTCTTCAGTTTCCAGGACACACTATTTTCATCATCTCAAAAGACCGCATTTGTCTCTGCTGCCTGCAGACAATGTGGGCCTGGTGAGGGGGGTGGGGATGAAGCTCAGGGTAGGAGCAGCTAGGTTGCAGTAGGAGGGGAGGGAACACAGAAATTGGGAACAGAAGTGGGCACACGAATAGTTCATCTCAGCTGTGTGTTCGTTCAGATGCACACAGATTAAAATGTCCTTCCTTAGGTTTGCGCGTATATGTGAGAAAGCAAGAATATAAAGTGCTGCCTGTTTCATACTTAAAATATCTATGAGTTCAATTGTTAAAAATTTATTATGTGTGAATGAGCCATAAAATGGTCCTCCCCAAACCCTTAAAAAGCTAAACCAGTCATCAACATTGACTAAAAATGAAATTTCTTAAATTGGTCATCTTTGAAGTGGTAGTGAATATAGAGGTGACCAGGATTTCCAACATTCATGTACTTTTATTGTATACAAAGGCAGTGTTGAACAGTGGACAGAAGTGCATTAGTAGTGACAGGTCCTAGGTTCAGTTTTTAAGGCTGTTGTTTACCACTTGTGTGACCTCAGACAAGTCACTTAACCTCTCTCTTGGTCTCAGTTTTCTCATCTGCAAAATAGTTCCTTTCCAATTCTTGGTCTATGATCCTAGTTTTCCAAAGACATCTGAATTTTCAGACAATGATCTTACTTTTTTCTCTTGTTTCTGTGTGAAGAGATTAGAGAAAGGGAAGGGGATGGATTACAAAAGGAAGGTAATGAGTAATAATTTGTCCAAAAGTCACAAAGTTGACTCCCTTTATGTCTTTCTTCTAGACATGGAGCTATTTGTTACATTTACTTTCTTTGCTTTGGTTGCAGTCACAGAGCTTAGTTGGGAGAAGAAAAGTGAGTGTTGAGGTGGCTAGGTGGCACAATGAATAGAGCACTGATCCTGGTGTCAGGAGGACCTGAGTTCAAATCCGGACTCATACACTTAACACACACACACACACACACACACACACACACACAAAACTAGACATGTGATGACTTTGGGCAAATCACTTAACTCCAATTGCCCTCTCCAAAAAAAAAAAAAAAAAAAAGAAGAAGGAAAGGTGAGTGTTGTGGAATGGCTAGGTGGAAGTGAGATGGCACTTGGTTATAGAGGGTAGTAAAGGGAAGAGCTAGATTTCATGAAAATATGGTGATGCTGCTCTAACATTTCAATGAGCCTCTAAGACAGTGGTGTCAAACTCAAATAGAAACTGAAACCACTAATCCATAAATAAGGAAGACTTTGACCCACATATTGATTTAGGTTTAAAATATGATATTATCTCTGCCTTATTGTACTTTTAACTATTTTGTTAAATATTTCCCAATTACATTTTCATTTGGTTAGGACTCCCTTGGCAGTGCTGTGGGTCTTGCATGGCCCACAGGCTGTATGTTTGACAACTTTGCTCTAAGACACCTGCTAATAAACTTTTTTGGATGTTAGTTGAGTGTCTGTACCTTTGCCAATCTGGAAAAGCTAAACAAAGAGGTAGAAAAGGCAAGGACCTCAGAGGTCATCAATAAATGCTTATCAATTGCTTACTGTGTGGCAATCACTATGTTAAATCCTGGTCCATGAAGCAAAAACAATCCTTCCTCTCAAGGAAGGTATTACATTTTAATTATCTAGTCCAAGCCTGACCTGCAGCATGAATACCTTGTTCAACCTTCTTGACCAGCGGTCTAGCTTCTATTTTAATATTTCCAGGGAAACAAAACTCAGAACTGTTTGGATAGCTGGACTGAAAGAATAACTGTGAATGATTCAATGTCAATGTGGCAGAATGTCTCCAGTGGACTATCCCAGAAATCTTGGTGCTATTTAACATTTTTATCAATGACGTGGTTGAAGGCGTAGATGGTATGCCCATGAAATCTGTAGATGATGCAAAGTTAAGAGGGAGGGCTAATACAGTAGATGAAAAAGTCAAGATTCAAAAATATCTTAATGGGATACGATTGTATGGATTGAATGGAATGGATTGAATAGAATGTGACGAAATTCAACAGAGATAAGGGTAAATTCTTCTTAGGTACAAAAAAACAGCTTCCTAAGTATAAGATGGGGAAAACATGGATAGGTAACAACTGTTCTGAAAAGAGATTTAGGAGATTTTAGTCAGGGGTATGCTAGAGCCAATTATTAAATTTTCAAAACTGTTACAAATCAGAGCTTGATGTATTATTTTGTTGATCATTTAAACTTAAGAAAGTGCTAATGATGCCGATTAAACTTAGAAGTGTGCACGTATATATTATTAAGAGAGCCCAGTTTTCAAACTCAATCATCTACCACTTCTCTTCCATAATCTATCACTCTGTAAATATTGCTTGAACTCAAAAAGAGTCTGGTGACCAGAATAAGAACAACAACAGGCATTTATATAGCACTTTAAGGTTTGCAAAGTGCCTTACATCCATATCTTATTTGAATCTCACAACACTCCTGATTTTAGTGAACTAAAATGAGTTGAAAATGAAAATATGAATGAATTAAAAATGAACTCAATATGAATCAACTGATATAGCAGTTAAAAAAGTTAATGTGATTGTTGGTGATATTAAGAAGGACAGATTGGCCCAGAATAGTGGTGATCTCATAGTATTCTGCTCTTATTTGAAATATCACACACAGTTCTGAGTACCTATAGTTTAAGAAGTACATTGATAAGCTGTAGAGCTTCCAAAGAAGGATAACCAGGATGGTGAAGGGGTTTTATTCTACGATGCATGAGAATCAGATGAAATATCTGGGAATGTTTAGTTTGGTCAAGTGAAGGCTCAGGGCACACAATACCTGTCTTTAAATATTTGAAAAGTTCTCACATGAAGGAGGGATTAGACTCTGACTATTAAATTTGGCCTCTGAGGATAAAAATAGGAGCAATGCATGGAAATTGCAGAGGACAATTTAGACTTGATGTCAGGAAATACTTTTTAACGATTAGAAGTGAGTAGATTAGAATAGTAGTGGGTGGTGGCTCCCCCCTCCTTGGAGGTCTTCAAGCAGAGTCTAAGTACAGTACTTGTCGGTTATCTTATAAAAAAATTTTCTTTCTTGGATGGGATGGATTAGATAGACGTTAAGGTTCTTTCCAATGCTTAAATTCAGTGATTCTCTGATTCTGTGACCTAATGAGGAAGCTATATTCTCAATGGAGAGTTGGATTATCATTGGCTGGCTCTACTTATTTGGAAGTTTTTGCTTATATTTAGCTGAAATCCAGCTCCCTATAACGTCACTCCCACCAATCCTGAATGTCTTTGGGAGCTTCAGAAGATAAATATAATCCTTCTTCCATGAGTCAGTCCTTCAAAGGGCTGATTACAGTGATTATGTTACCTTCCCCATTCTCTCCACGAATATTCTCAGTTCTTTAAGCCCTCTTCCTATCACATGCTTTTGAGTATTTTCACCAACTTAGTTGCTGTCCTCTTGAGGGTGACTGGTAGTAATCTAGGTATTTTAGAGAATCTGGAAATAATACTAGCAACATCAATATAGCAATAAAGTGCTGTATAAGTGGTATAAAACAATACTAGCAATTTAGAAAATCTGGAAATAATACTAGCAACTAGCAATACTAGCAACAACAAAAATAATAATGGGTAGTTCTATAGTTATTGAAAGCTTGTAAAAAATTTTATGCGTCTTAACTCAACCAAACTCACAACTCCACTACAGGTACTATTAGTCCTGTTTTATAGATGAGGAAACTGAGACTCGAAGGAGTTCATAGAAAACCTCTGTAGCCAGAAAGAAGTGTTTACTCCCATCTGAAAGTTAAAATGAAGCTCAATAGTTTATTTTTTCCTCATAGCTTCCCCATGAGGAGGGAAGGGAAAGATATGACAGTTCCTACTTTAAGGACATGGAGACAACAATGATTAAGACTTGTCCCATGTAAAAAAATCCAAATGAATACATTCACAGTAATTTGCTTTTATTAACCAACAAAAAGAAACTTCTCTGCTCTAGAGGTTTCATTAGGGCTAGTTCTTGCATAAATTTCTTCCATTTAAAGAAAAACTGATAATGCCCAGATCCCCAACCATCATGTGACTTTGTTGAGTAACAAACACTGTATCACGTTTTGCTTTATTCGAAAGATTATAAATTTTAAAATCAGTTAATGGTACTTTTATACACTTGAGATCTCTGTGTAGCTTTCAAAGAACTAGCTATAATCTTACCCATCGAGAGTATTTCTATGTTGTATTTCCCATTTATTTTTGCCAAACATGGTACCCTTGTAAATACTCTTGTTACTCTTCCCTGTAACCTAATTCCTATATCTCTGCCACAATACCTATTAAAAAACAGAACTCCCTCTAAGAGGTGCAACACTGAATGTATTAGCTTACACTTTACTTAGACTTTGCTAGATAACCTTGAAAGGGCATCAGCTCTCCAGACCTCTTTAATGAATGTCATCAGAACCTGCAGATTAAGACCCTGACCAGTGCTATAATAATTTAGTAGCTGGTCAGGAAGGTCTCCTGGGTGGTGATCCCCAGATCATAGGAATGAGTTTATTTATGGACAATGTTCAGGTTAAGGTTTTCTGTAAGAACACACAGGATTTCATTATTCCAAACACTGCCTCACTCTGAAGCATCTTTTCTCAATCTGAGCATAATTTCTTTCAGTTTTGATCAGGATGTGTGATGCATAAGTAATGGGCTTCCCACTGCCATCTGGCAATCGCTGTGAGTTCTCAGCTCCCACTACAGCAGAAGGAGCATCACAAGCCAAATTTAAAAGTAAAAGTAGGCTAAAGGACAGTTGTACCTGTGGAAATGATGACTGATTTAGTTTCATTAAATGCTTTTCGAGAATAACAGGACCTCTCTTAGCTTTTTTATCTCTATCTCTGTAACAATTCAGGCAGGGCCAGTTGTAACGGCATATTCTTCTAGTCTCTGATGTTGGGGAGGATGAGGCTTGTGGATCACTTGAGTTCATGAGTTCTGAGTTGTAGTAGGGTTTGAGCTGATTGGGAATCTACTCTAAATCGGGCACAGATATGTTGAACCTCCAGGAACTAAGGGGCACAAGGATGCCTAATGAGGGGCAAACCTGCCCAAGTTGGAAAAAACAGCAGACTAAAGCTTTTGTGCAGTTCATCACTGGAATTGTAGTCTTTGAGTGGCCATCACCCTTCTAGCCTGAGATGGGGAGATTGAGGTAGGGAGATCCAATCTCCACAATGCAAAACAAAAACACAGTTCAAATAGGGTCCAGATTATTTTAATGTTGTCCAAAAATCTATTAATCAATCCAATGTACATTTATCAAGCATTTATTATACACTAGGCACTGATTAAAAACAAATGTAGTTTGTTAGAGCTTTAATTGTTTCTTTAATATGAACCATTCCATTGTCATCATTGCTTGTAATACAATTAAATTAAACTAAAACGAGTAATTTTGAGGATTTCCCCATATCCAAAAATAATCTTATTCTTATATGTGTCAGTTTATCTGCCATCCTTATTCTTTTTCTTGCTCAAACTGAGAAAAAGATTTAAACACTTGTTTTGTCTGGTACAAAGATATCATTGCTGTCATGTAACATTTGCAGAACATGTAGAATTATCAGTCAGGTCCTGGACCAAGGACATAAGCAGAAATGCCTTAACACATATTTAGGAAAGTTTAGAATAACAAAAACTCAGTACAAGGAAATATGGAACTCACAAGAAGACAGTAAAGAAAGCCAACTTTGCTGAGAGGAGATATTAAAAAAAATGAAGGGCAATAAGGGAAAATTATGAAAAGTAAGGTGTACCGGGCACCCATGTGGAATTGAACACCCCACTGGGCTCTTGGAAAGATGGGGTACCCACTCTTTCACCAGTAAAGTCTAGAAGAATTTTATAGTGTTCTTATCTTAACCTAGGAGGAACAGGCATTGGTGAAGGGAGAGAGAAGCCTGGACCTGGGGACTGGTTTTGATTCTTCACGTTAGCAGAGGGAAGGGAAGACTCCTGAGGAATTGATGGCTACTTTGTATTCAGATTTGCCTCTAAAGGGTAAAAAAGGAGTTTGGGCCATTACTAATGGTCTTACTTTGACAAGGTGACTCAACTTACCTGTCAGGGGTTTTAGAATTTCTTCATTTGTTGGATTAGGGAAGCTACTCTACTCCTTACAATATGCCTCCTCCTCTATAAAGAAATCCTTTGTATTCTTTTGGGAAGGAGATACCTCCTGAGAATACTGGCTGTCTTCATGTGGTCCCATTTACCTTGGGATTCTTAGCAATATGCAGAGTTCTTTCAGGAGGCAAATATTTTCTCTAAACCATGGTTTCTAAGCTGTTACATAGCCAGTTCCCTATTTTCAGGATTATTCCTTTTTCAGCATCATGCTCTAATATGGAAGACCACAGAGGGTTCAATTGGAAATTAGCATAACTCATCAAAAAAGCAGTAGGGGCATGATGAATAAAAGGTGAGTCTTAGAGTCAGGGGTAGCTAACATTTATTGGTCCTTTAAGCTTTGCAGAGTATTTTAGATTTCTAGCCATGATGGTTGCCAGAAGCGAGGCAGTTTGCCCAGCTCCCACATACCTGCTAGAGCAACATTTGAAATTTGTAAAACCAAGATGGACTGATCACCCTCCTCAAAGGCAGAGCAGGGGGTAGAGCCTAGTCATTACACAAAACCTCAATTTAGGAAACAAAGTAGAGAAATGAAATTTGTACCAGACCAAAAAATAAGCAAGCTATCCAAATGAGAAACAGAATAAGTAACTTATTCAACTCAGAACTGACCAATAAGTTAGCCACAAGTCCGTGGAGAATGGGAGATGAATGGAAGGGAATAAGAATTTATACAGTGCCTACTATGTGCCAGGCATCATGCTTTACAAATATTATCTCATTTGATCCTTACAATAACCCTGAGAGGTAGGTGCTATTTTTACCCCCATTTTATAGTTGAGGAAATTAAGGCAAACAAAGGTTAAGTGACTTAACCCAAGGTCACACAGCTAGTAAATGTTTGAGGTCAGATTTGAATTCAAGTCTTTCCAACTCCAAACCCAGTACTCTAGCCAATGTCCCACCTAGTTGACTTTAGGAAAGAGGGCCATCAATAAAGCCAGTGTCAGTACAGGTTATCCTTCCAAGATGACCAGAGATATGTGTAGCCTATAAGGCTTTGTGTCTAGAAGGAACAAGAGTGAATGGCCCCAGAAGAAAGACCCAAGAAGGTTAGGAAGTTCCAGAGTGGGGATTCTGATAACACCATAGCAACAAATAAAATAGCATCAGTCTGTATGCTCCATGTTCTAGGAGTACTGAGATACCTAGCATTCTATTCTGAGGTATTAGAGAGGTCCTGGAGAGTCAAAGTTCTGAATTCAAAGATTCAGTGGGAACTAATCACAGGACATAAAACCAAGGAAACCCAGAATAAAACCAAGATAGATTGATCCCTCTACTCAAAGGCAGAGCAGGGGTTAGAACCTACCCATTACACAAAACCTCAATGTAAGAAACAAAGTAAGAGATGAGTAAATCAAAGAAAACACCAACCAGTTAAAAAATTATAGATAAGAGATTCCTCAAATGAAGTGAATAATTTCATAACAACTACAGTGACTCAAAGGAAAAAATTAATTTTCCACAATGACTACATGAATACTTAAAAGAAATGAAACAAGAGATTAAAAAAAATGAAACAAAAGGCCTTGAGGAAAGAATTAGAAAGATAATAAATAGTTTAGAAGAAAAAAGTGGTAAATCTTATGTAAGTAATAAACTCTGTGAAAATTAGAATGGACTATACAGAAATCATACAGAGACTCCATGAGAGCAAAAAAAAAATAGAACAAAATAAAAAGCTGAAAATATAGGAAAAAATGTAATGTATCTGATGTTACAATTAAGCAACCTTGAAAACAGGTCAAGGAAAGCTGATTTAAGAATCAATGAGTTCCCTGACAGCTATGAGTAAAGAACACTTGGACGCTATATTTCAAAATATAATAAATGAAAGCTATACAAATAGATTTCTATTAGAAACAGAAGATGAAGTGAATATAGAAATTATCCAAATGAACACCTCCTGAAAGAAACCCCAAGAGGAAAACTCTCAGAAATGTCATAGCTTCTACTCAGAGTTTCCACATATGTGAGATATATTGAAGAATCCAGAAATAAGCAGTTCAAGAAACCACAGTCAGCATTGTATAAACCCTGACAGCGTCTTAGGTAATTAAGAGATTATGGAATACCATATTCCAAAAGGCAAAAGGGATGTTTATAATCAAGAAAGATTTACTTCACAAAGCTGAGAAAAATCCTACAGGGAGAAAAATGTATCTTTAATGGAATACAGGATATTCAAGCATTTCTGATAAAAAGGCTAGAGTTGAGTAATACAAACTTTGAAATACAAACACAAGGATACAAAGAAATCTAGAAAGGTAAATTTATTTGAGTAATTAGAAGAGGGGTGAATGATGATGTGGTCCTAACTTTTTAATGGAGGTGTGGAGAAGAAACAGAGATCCCTTTTGGAAATTTAGTATCTTCAAAGCTTATCAAGGGAGTTAAGGAAGAAAAAATGGGTCTAGGAATGGTTATATTGATTCTGCTCTGAGTGCCTGAAGAGGGGAAAGAGAAGGACGATAAAAGGAGAAATACATTGGCATAAAAAGGAAGAAGGAGGGGATGGAACTTGGTATTTTTCATAAGAAAATGGAGGAAGGGTGGGCAAGAGAGCATCCAATGAATTTCACTCTTATCCAAAACATATAAGAAACAATTCTGTATTTGAAGCCAGAGGATCTGGGCTCTGATTCTGCATCTTAACTGCCTGCACAATAAGAGAATAGTAATTTGTCCCAGGATAATTTTTTATTTGAACTCCATCAAAATAGATGAGGAAAACGAACTCAACAACAACAATCATAGTGATATTTTATACATGGCTTTAAGATTTGTTGAAGTAGAGAGAAAAATTAGGAGGAGATATTTTTAACCAGGAATTTCCCACGATGCAAGACAGGACACTTTGTTTAGAAGATTATAGGCATTTTTAGAACAAGTATTTTTGAGCAGTAATTTTTGTTTGTTTTTAGAAATTTGATGCACAGTCATTCACAGGAACACACTTGCCCCATGCTCAAGATCCTTCCTCTCCCTCAGGCACTATCTTTCCAAGACAGTCTAAGAAATGCTCATTTCAGATGAGTGGTATCAGACTGAATCTATTAACGAGTCTCACATCTATGCTGGCATGTATGCTATGTATTACGGAAAATGCTATTAAGACCTAGACTCTAGCATACTATCTTTCCAGGATCAGGGCTCAGGGCACAATCAGGGTAGCAATCACCTTCATACTTTAATTCCTCTTCCATATACACTTACTAAATTAGTTTTCCTGTAGAATTATTGAATTACCTCTCCTGAACCCACTTTTTCAAAGCTCCTTTGATACTAATATTTATTCCCTCTTATTCTAAACAGCTCTCATGCCACTCATGCTTCAAACATCAACTCAGCCTCCCTGATCACACACGTTAACTTTCAATTTATGTTCCTTTAGTCACTAAGCCCAGGTTTGCTTCTAATGGTCAACTCTAACCCAGAGAATATTTCCTCATGCCCTTAAATCAGGAGTACCTGAATACTCCTGCAGCCTCCTGGGGCACATTTTTTCTTTCTTTTCCAGCACTATCAATAGTGAGCTTTAAGAATATAACAAGGAGTTCATTTGTAGGTAGCCTGAATCATTATTAGAGTGGGAGCAATGGGAACTTTGACCCAGAGCACCAAAATTTAGGGAGTATTGATAGTACTTACAATCTTTCAATAAGTAAGAATAACTGATTCTATGCTTGGTGTTGACTCTTTGAACATCATGCTTTCCCCAGGTTAAGCTTGTCTTTAGAAATCTCATCATCATGCTTCAGCTTTGGTACTCAACACCTCCTCAGTACCCTCAGTTCTTCTTCCTTCTGATTGGAGGGCTGAAGTGCAAAGCATAAAACTTCTCTCAAAGTCTCTTTTTATACAGGGCTTGGAGTTTCCAGCCCTATCTTCATTTCCCACCAGCTGCATTGCATGGTTTCATCTCCAGAACATCATGGTACCCTCTGTCTTCAAACTACCAGGCTGAAGGATGCCCAATGTAGTTTCTCTATTCCTCTGTTGATCTTCCTTTTTTCTCTAACATAGACTTTAAAATACCTTCCTGTTGTACTTGGCATTCATCACCATCCTCAGCTCCTCATGAACTTTAGCATTTCTGATAGTATTCTTATAGGATTATGGCAGAATTTTGTGTTTCTCCTCTCTTACCTGTATTTGTTTCCATCTTCTAAATATGCCTTTAAATATCTTCATTGCTTGATTAGTCCCCTGTGTATCCACATCAGTCACTTTAGAAAACTCTCTTTTTTTCCTTGAGTACACTTTGGACTTAAGTCTCCAGATTTTTATTCGTGGGTGCTTTTTCATTTTCTTGACCAATATATTGTGGTCTACCAAAACACCATTCTAATTTTTTCTTATGTAAACATATGGGGAAAATTTGAGAATTTCTCACTTTATTGTTTTTGTGCATTTTAAGTTACGAGCATGAGAAATGCATCTTTTATCAGAGCTAAGTGACCTTCTTGGAATTTATGCTAGATTTAGAAGGATGACAAATAGACCCAGCCTCTATATTTCATGATGAAGAATGAAGGATGTCCAGTGTTTCTTAGTGACAATGAATTTTTCTTTTACAAATAATTCATTCCAGGACATTGAAGGCTTAAGACACTCCTGGACACAGTTGTTGAGGTAATACAAATGTATTGAGAAATAGATCTTTTCTGGCTTTGAAGAGAACTTTCTGGCTGTGCTTTGTGTGTGTGTGTGTGTGTGGTGTTTATGTACATAAAGATACCTCAGGGGTGGATTTTGGGACAACCTCAACTCAAAATTTATCAGAAAAAGAAGACTGGGTCAAAGCCAAAGGCTCTATACCCTCCAGCAGTGTATTAGACCAGGAGTTGCTTGCTATCATGGTGGGCTGTGGGAATACCCCTAGGAGAGAGCTAAGTACCTAGTTACAACCTTAATAGACTACAAAAATTTAGTATATGCTGAGGAGGCTCAGATCTTATCTGAATGTCCCACCTGGCGGGCATTATTATTTTCTCAGCTGTTTTTCTTTTTTCTCTGAATGATTCATGTACCTGAAACTACTCTATGCACTATCACAATGCTTGGTACCTCATAAAGAAAAGTCTCAGATAGAGCTTTTGGTTGCTTCAGGGGGATGTGTAGCACCAATTTGGAAGTGGGAACAGCTCTGGTTTTGATTTTTCCAGGGCTGGATGGATGTACCATACCACCCTTGAGAAAAAGTCACATATGCTCCTTGTGATACCTTTTAAGTCAGTCAATAATCAACAAAAATTTATTAGGCACTCATATGTGCCAAGCACTGTGCTAAGTGCTGGCTTATGAAGAAAGGCAAAACCAGTTTGAGCTTTCAAAGACATCACAATCTAATAGGAGAGACGAAATGTAAACAGCTAAGTACAAATAAGACACATAGGATAAATTGGAGATAATCAGTGGAAGGAAGGTACCACAGGATTCTTGTAGAAGGTGGGATTATTGGGCCCCACTCAGGGGAGGTGAGCACCTCTGGCAGCCTGACTAGACACAGGCTGTTCAGCCGTATGCCTGAGGCTACAACTGGTGCCAGATCAGAAAGAGACCCCCGTAGAATTGAAATATCCTCTTGCAGCTATTGGAAATATCTCTTGACTATGGTATTGGTTGGGACTTGATTTTATAAATCTATGATCCTATGAACTTTAGGGGTAGAAGATCATGCAGATTTGTCACTTGATCCCATTTCCCAAGGATTCATAAGTAGAATAGTATTTCCTAAAAGAGATCATTCACTTGCTTATAGGTCATCTTGTATAGAGACCCAAAGTTTCTAACCAAATTCTAGAAGAGACTTTGAAAAATTAGCTAGACTTTAAAAGATAAGCTAATACTTATCATATTCATTTGCCAATGAACAGGCAAAACAGAATTTTAAACAGTATCTATGTTGTTACATTCTAGTCTTAGAGCAATCCTGAGTCTAGTTTCTACTGATGGTAGGAGCTTCCAAAAATAATGTCGTACACTATGCCTTTAGAAACTTACTCTTTTTGAGCAGCCTATGAAATCCATATGAATTTCCACATATATACCAGGCATTCCAAAATCTCAGCAAATGCTGGCTTT
Organism: Pseudocheirus occidentalis; assembly: GCA_028646575.1. NCBI lineage: Eukaryota > Metazoa > Chordata > Mammalia > Diprotodontia > Pseudocheiridae > Pseudocheirus > Pseudocheirus occidentalis. The sequence continues at coordinate 145,985,339 of CM053594.1, read as the reverse complement.
TGTGAACTGGTAACAACACCTGCAAGTCACTCTGCAAACAAAAAGGTGGGCATAGGGACAGGGAAGAGAGAAGGAGGACTGACACCCAACAGAGGTTTCATTTTGGGAACTCAAACACCAAGTCTGGCTAGATCACATGCATTTCTGAATCTACAAACATTTCCAGACATTGATATTCAGACATCTTTACATCACTCAGTGAACGAAGCTGGTGTCTTATGACCTAGGTCCTAGGATTACCAAAAACCTAGAAAATTCACTTAGTCTTTTACATTTCATGTGTTGGCAACCACATAGAACTGCCACTCCTGTGCCTAGTGTGGCTGGGCATTTAGCACTAAGAAAAACCCACGAAATTGGCTTGAAGCCAGGTTGTGTTAACTTTCCACTAATGGCTCTATGTTTAGAATGGTGGCTACTGTTGGTAAATAATTAGTCTAACTGAAACTGAAAAGAATGGTTCAAACTTATTTAAATCTCTAGGACTTGGAAAGGCTTGGGCTACCTTAGGAGGTAGTGGTTCCTCCTTATTGGAGGTAGTGAAGAAAAGATTGAATGACCACTATTGAATGCATTCTTGAAGGTGACCTGTTGGCCTAGTACATAGTAAGCATTTAATAAATATGTGTTGATTGATTAACTAGATGACTACTAAACTCCAACTCTGGTCCAACATCCAATTCTGAAATTCTGTGAATCCATGAGGGGAATGGTTGCATTGACTGGGGTTCCCAGGAAACTTCCCTGATGTGATTCTTCTCACTGTGGCGAAAAAGATGTGATGTAATTGATCACTTGCCCTTCCTTTCTGCAACTGGACCTTCAGAACCTGTAGCTATAGAGTGACAGAGGTGAGGACAATTAATTATGGAACTGGGTCAGACTCAGGTGTGCAGTGGAGTTGGCATTGTTGTAGTTCTCTGGGGTACCTGAGTCTTTCCCTTCTGTCTGTGTGCTTTAATAGTTGGCTGACCCTTCCCGTGAGGTGGCCAAGAAAACATACGGCATGTGTGTCCCCTTCAGGGTGCCTAGTGTTCCTGTGGCCAGGCTGAACTGTGCCTGCCTTTTTCTTTTTCCTCTTGTGTCTTATATGTTCTACTATGCTTGGCACCTTCCCCAGTGGCTGAGTTTCAGTTTTTGGGTACAGGCAGGCCTTTCTTTTTACCTCCAGCACTTAGCACAGTGCCTGGCTTATAGTAAGCACTTAATAAATATTCCCTGACTGGCTGTAAGACAAGGTAACTCAGAGATGTCCCCAGGCTTTTAAAAGGTTAGTGCAGTCTGTAGACAAGCTTAGGCAGTTTTGTCAGGAGCTATAGGGCCTAACAGACAAAGCTGATGTTGCAAAAGAATCATCCCATTCACTTTATTGTAACAAATTCCCTATTCCCCACTGATCTTGGGGACCAGGGTTAGTAATCTCAGACCTATTGACTCCTTTATTTTTTGTCTTTTTTGGAGAGGGGAAGGCTGGGCAATTGGTATTAAGTGATTTGCCCAAGGTCGCCGAACTGGTAAGTGTTAAGTGTCTAAGGTCGGATTTGAACTCAGGTCCTCCTGACTCCAGGGCTGGTGCTCTATTCCCTGTGCCACCTAGCTGCTCCTCCTATTGATTCTTAAATGACCATAGTCCTTCCTTTAGTCTTTTTCTCTCTAAGGAAAACATCCTTGACATTTTAGGAATAATATAAACTCATACCTCTACAACATATTGGAATATAGTGTTTTTTATTATAGAATATTTGGGCAGCTGCAAGATGAATGGAGTGGCACTTTTCATATAGGAACAAAGTTGTCTCTATTGATTTCATCCCTTTAACTGGGGACGGGGGTATGAATTTAGTGGCTAAGGACCAAAAAGTACCCTCAGAGGAAATCCCAGAGAAACAAACCAGGTAAAGATTGAATTTCAGTTATGAACACTGACTAAAAAATTTCCCTGAGAGGACTTCTGGGAAATGTAGTTTATAGGATAACAATGGAGTATTAATAAGGCAGAAGACAGGCCTGAGGTGGTCTATGGTAGATTAAACCAGACAAATCAAAACACAAGACAGGAGGAAGTTATGGGACGAAGTTCAACAGAGAAACAAAGAGAGAAATGTTATACTGGTGCTGGAGTCCAGAGAAAGCAGCAAATCTAGCACATAGGAGAATAAGGTACACATTCAAAGAGAGCAGGGCAGGGAGATCATGGCAATGAGAAGGGAGCAGATACTGCTTTTGAGGGTTTCATTGTTTCCACCTTTGTGGGGGTTCCCAGTAACTGGTATATTTAGGCAGGAGGTGCAGTGAAATTATTTGTCCTTTCATTGTGAAAATAAACAATTTGAAGTCTACAAATATGGGCTAACAGAAGCGAAGGCAATAAAAGATGGAGTGAGCTGGGACTCAGGTGTGCTGCCGAGTAGGACAGAGCTCTGGTGGTCCATTCTGTCTGTGAGTGTATGCTCTAATGGTTGGCTGGTTCCATCAGTGAGTGAGGTGGCCAAGAGGACATATGGTATGTGTGTCTCTCCTTCAGTACCTACTGTGCCCGTGGCAAGGCCAATCTATGGCGCTGGAGTCTGGGACAAAGTGGCACTATTGGGCCAGTCCACACTGGCTCTGGGCTTTCAGGTCTGGCAGCAGTTGTATGCCTTTTAAGTTCATTTGAGAGGACTCTCTTGTTAGGGTGCCTCTCACCCCTACGTGGTCTTGGCCATGAACATAGGTAAGATTGGGGAGCTGGTTGTGCTCCTCCAGTGATTGAGAACTACAACACTCAGACTGTGGGAAATGTTTGGGTCCCATACTAGGGAACAGGATCCAGCAATCACTGGTACTCTGCTAGGCTGGTCCAAGGATGCTCAAAGTATCACTAAAGTGATACATATAACTCAGCCAGATTCACATAGTCACTAGGTGGGAGGAGCCATCTTCGATGAGGTATTTAAATTGGGACTAAGGGGGGATTTAAAAGTAGGCTTTTTGAGCATCTGATGTCATTTGCTAGTCTGGCAAAATAATGGAGCTGAGGGCTACTGTGTTGCAAGCTGTTCAAGTCCATGGCTGGCTAGTCTCTCTGTTGCACTGCCACCTGTTGGTCCTCCACAGGGTGCTGCCATCTGCTGGTGTCTCTACTGAACTAATCTCTGAATGCTTTGTTTCTCTTTTTCTGAATGACTCTTGTGTGGCTTTGCTCTCTAAGGAAAGGCTCTCAGCTCTTTTATCTATAGCCTCAGAAGCATCTCAGGTTTTTTTGTCTTTTTTTTTGTTTGTTGCTGAAAGACTACCAGTTATAATAGTCAGCCAACAATAATCAATTGATCAATGAAACAATTAATAAGCATTTATTAAGTCCCTGATATATGCAAGACAGTGCTAGATGCTGAGGATACAAGTACAAATAATGAAATACTTTCTTCTCATAGGAAGCTTACATTCTAATGGGGGAGACAAAATACATATATAAAACAGCATAATAGAAAGATAAAATGTATATATACATATATATATGAGTATATAACTGCTATACATGAGTATGCATATGTACATGTGTATGTAGACATATCTGTGTGTGTGTGTGCAGTTAAATTCTTGGTAGTTATCCAAGATAATTCCAAAGGACTCATGATGAAAAATGCTATCTACCTCCAGAGAAAGAGCTGATAGAATCTGAATGCAGATTGAAGTATGCTATTTTTTATTTTCTGTATTTTTTCATGACTTTTTTCCCTTTGGGTCTGTGTCTTCTTTCACAATATGACTAATATGGTAATATTTTTTGCATGATTGAACACGTACAACTTATATCAAATTGCTTACTGTCTCAGGGAGGAAGGAAGCAAGGGAGGGAGAGAGAAGATTTGGAACTCAAAATTTGTTAAAAATAAATGTTATAGAGCACCGGCCCTGGAGTCAGGGGTACCTGAGTTCAAATCCGGCCTCAGACACTTAACACAAAAAACTAGCCGTGTGACCTTGGGCAAGTTGCTTAACCCCAACTGCCCTCCAAAAAATAAATAAATAAGTAAATAAATGTTATAAATTATCTTTACATGTAACTGGGGAAAATAAAATTACTAAATTTATTTTAAATAAATTATTGAAATCTAATTATTAAATTATTTAAAACAAGTCATTAAAAACAAATACAGGGGCGGCTAGGTGGTGCAGTGAATATAGCACCGGCCTTGGAGTTAGGAGGATCCGAATTCAAATGTGACCTCAGATACTTAACGCAAAAACTAGCCCTGTGACCTTAGGCAAGTCACTTAACCCCAACTGCCCACCAAAAAGCAAAAACAACAACAACAACAAAAACCCCAAAAAACCAAATACAATACAATTAAGGAGAAAGGGCACTAGCAGTTATGGAAATCAGGAAGGCTTCATGTAGAAGATTATGCTTAAGTTTTCTCTTAAAGGAAGAAAGAGACTGAAGTAAAGAGAAGGAGGGAGTCAATTCCAGACATGTGGCATGATGAGCACAAAGGCATGGAGAAAGGAGGAGAGGTAATGTTGTATGTAAGGAAGAGAAAGAAGGCTGGCTTAGCTTGACCACAAAAATGTAGGAAGGAGAGTAATAGCCAACAAGGTTCGAAAAATAAATTGGAGCTAGGCTGTGGAGAACTTGCCAAAAGGAGTTTATATTTTAATGCTAGATACAAAAGTTAGCCAATAAACTGTTTGAGTATGGGATGATATGGTCAGATCTATGCCTAAGTAAAATTACAGTAGCCTGAAGTGGTGAGAGATTTGGGGCAGAGTGAACCAAATAGGAGAATACTGAAATAATCTAGGCAAGAGCTGGACTAAGGTAGTAGCTGAGTAGAGAGAGAGGGTCAGAAGAGCCTAACAGTAAGTACCCTGGATGGCCTGCTAGCACAGGTTCTTTTAATCTGCTTTATAAAGGAAAGACAGCTTTAATGGGGTTAAAAATCCTACTTTAATTACAGAGAAAGAAATGAGTATAGAAAATACAAGCAGAGAAATTAGCACAAAGATCAGCAGACAGGGCTCTGACTGCCTGAATCAAAATTGCTATACACTTCATATATACCACTGGATCAAAAGAGCCTTTACATCTTAGCAGTTAGGGGTCTGAACACACAGCTACTCAGAGTCTCAACCAGGAAATCAAATGGTCCTTCTCACAAACAAACCCCCAAAGGAAAATACCAGTTCAGAGTATACGCACACTTCTCAGAGCAAGAAGGCATCACAACCTTTGTGACTCAGAGCCTATAAGCAAGCCTCCCCTTAAACAAACTCCTCCTTAGGCAAGTCCCTCCTCCAATGGGCTCCACAGGAGGCCTATTAATGGGTGGGGAAGATCTTATTATCCCATTAACATTATAATGAGAAAAAAAGTGCTATGGAGGTAGAAATGGCAAGAATTAGTAACTAACTACATTATGGAATGAGAGATAGTGAGGAGTTTACCTTAATTCTGAAGTTACAAACTTGAGAGGACAGAAAGATGGTGGTACTTTTGACGGAAATGGGGTAGTTTGAGAAAGATGAGGGTTTTAGGGGACAATAGTGAGTTCAGAAGTCTTGGACATGTTGAATTTGAGATGTCTTTGGGACACCAGGTTCAAAATGTCTAGTAGGCAGTGTGGGGAAAAGGCAAGGAGAGAAAACTGAAGGCTGGATATATAGATCTGAGTCATCTGCAGTTAAACCCATGGAAGCTGATAGGGTACCAAAGTAGAGAGAGTATAGAGGGAGATGATGGCCTAGAATGAAAATAGGGGAGTGTGATTTGGATGATGAGCCAGTAAAATGAGACTGAGGAGGAACAGTTAGATAAGAGAAGAAACAGGAAAGAATAAAGTCACAAAAACCCAGAGAAGAGGTTATTCAAGTGGAGTTGGTGGCCAATAGTATCCAATGTAGCACAAAATTGGGAAGGATAATGTCTGAGAAAGATCATTTGGTTTGGCAATTAAGTGTTCACTGATGACTTTGCAGAGAGCAGTTTCCATTGATTGGTAGGTCAGAGACAAGACTGCAAAGAGCTAAAGAGTGAATGAGATGTACCAAGTGTAGACAGCTTTTTCAAGGATGCACTGAGGTAATCATAAAATAGTTTTCACTCAGGTCAGTTTAGTTTCTCACCTGAAAGTGAGGGGATGACTTCCAGGTGACCCCAGGTCTCTAATCCCCATAGGGAGAATCTCATTTGCTCTGGGTTAAGTTTTCCTTCTCAGATGGAAAACTTGATTTTCTTTTTCTCTTAATACTCTCTAAGTGTTGGTCCAGAGCAGAAGGGAAAGAGTGAGAAGGTGAAATGCTTCAGCCCCAGCAACCCTCAGCTAGTTTGCAAGAACCAAGTCAGATCATTTTTTTTAGGGTGAAGGGGTGACTTCCAATCTGCCTCAGGTTCTAAATTCCAGTAAAGAGAGTTTCATGTGAACTGGCAAGCTCTACCTGGAGCAGGTTTCCCCTGGGATAGGAAGCTGATTTTCTTTGTCTTTATCTTTATTGCCTTTGGATCAGAGAAAGCTATTTCCAGCACCAAAACAGACCTAGGTAAGCAGTAATCTATGATAAACCTTGACAATTTGTTTTGCTTGTTGAATCTGCATACATCTTTATTTGAGGATAATTGTAATTTTCTCCTTTACTTCTGGAGCTGTAAAACATTCTTTCCTATATGGGGCTGGGAAGCAGGTGAAAGGACAATGCTTATGTCTCCCCAAGACCACAGAGAAATGTTCTGAATTGTTGACATGCAGAGTGTATTTAAACTACATCACACCTGATTTGCCAAGAATGGTAAAAATTTTCAACAAAAGGAAGAATGAAATAGAGGCCTGACCTGGGAGCATGCAAATTTGGTGGTCATGTTTCTGTAAGTATCTGATGGCACTGGAGGGGAGGAAAGGGGCCTCATTTATCCACTTCTGAGCAAGTATAGGCATTTCGTGATTGATTCTAAACTCCTTACTGAAGAGTTATATGAGGGGGGTTGACCTGGAACTGAGCACATATACAAAATTTGCCTACCAGGGAATTTCAGCCCTCTTTCCTGCTTGGCTATATTTGAGTGAGGAGGTAGGGACTGCTATAAGCTTCTGGGCAGCTTGGGGGAGGGGGAGATCTAGCACCTTTTCCCCTCCTCAATCCACATGAAACCATGAGCACATGTAGCTGCTGATGTTTCTGTCCCTGTTTTATTTCTTCTTTCCTGCCTTAGGTGAAGAAGGATTGGACATGGAACAGATTAGGACACAATTTTGTGAGCTTTGAAAGGTTGGGGGAAAAAATGGGCTACCAGAGATCCAGTGATGGGATTTCATGCCAGGATTTGTATGCAGCTGAGCCTCAAGAGGATTAAAGCCCTATATTGACCCAGTGTAGCAGTAGAAGTTACTCATTCTCTGGCTTTGCCATATTCAGAAGTGAACATGGTGGGCTCATTCTTTGTAGGACCTGCTTAAAGCTTGAGCCCTCTTTCCATAGGGACTGAAATGATTTGGGGAGAGTATGTCCCTGGCTATTGGGGGAAATGATATGTTCTTCTCTTCTTGCTATATCTTTTCAGTAAATAGCCTGTCCTAGAAGCTAATTGAAATTAATTAGTTAAATCATGCTGGGTAATTGGTTCTAGTAATTGGTTCGAAGTACTAACTATGTAACTGGCGATTGATGCTGAAGAGATAACATTGAACAGCAGGCTGGAGCTAAAAGCATTAGAGAAATCCCAATACCTCAGGACCCCTAGACTCCGGAGGGGAAGATATAGCTGGCTTTGCTCTGTGGGAACCTACTTAGCAGGGTGATGGGAGTTAAGGTGAGGACCCAAGCAGTTATTGAGCACTACATTTATGGATGGACACACTGCCTTCTAGCTGCTTATTATTAGATGAAAATGAGCTACATTCCCTGACTTCTGTGTGTTCTCATTAATGGTTGCTGAGCACCCTTAACAACCTCCTTTTCCCTCTATGAGTCTTATCGGGGCTCTAAGATGCTCAAGACAATTTAGATACTTTTTGTACATTTCCTGGAGTTAAGCAAAGCCCATAGTATAAAGCAGGAAGTTGTGCTGCTGAAAAGGAAAGCTAAGGTTCCTTCTATGGTTCTAGTAGCAATATTTCCCATTTATCTCATGCTTTAGGGTTAAAAAAATCACTTTGCTTGTGACAGGCAAGTAAGGTAGATAGTGAAAGCATAGCACAGGGGGGAGGTCAGATGAAAAACTCCTCTCACGCAGAGAGAACTTTAACAAACTTTATAGCTACTCACAAGGGAAGGAAGAAAAGAGCTGACAGCAGGGAAAATCTCAGTGTGTAGCCTCCATACCCACAGTAGGAGTACACAGGGGTGAGTCTGTGTGTGTGTGTGTGTGTGTGTGTGTGTGTGTGTGTGTGTGTGTGTGTGTTCCAGATTCCAGTTCAAGGTGCCAAGACCCTCAGGACTCAACCTTCTATATCATTCAAGACAAAGAACCCATACAATTCTAATCTGAGACTACCCTATCATCTATTATTAATAAAATGAAGGTATTTTAGAAGTTACCCAATAAAGAGGAAGAATACCGAAATACAGAAATAGGAAACTTAACCCTAGCAGTACCATTCAAGCAAAAACAGGGGGCCTTTTGGAGGCTGGGGCCATACCAGTTAAAGCATTTTTTCACTGACTCATAGAAAGTATACATCCCATTTTGCACACAAGAAAACTGAAAGGTATGAGGTCACATAATTGATGAGTTGCAAAGCTAAGGTTCCTGACTCTAGCCTCACTTCCTTTCATGAGGCCATGCGGCCAGGTCCTCTTACCCTTGTCTCCAATAGAATATGGATTTCTAGAATATAGACCTAAAGCTCTGAAACAAAAAATTTACAATAACCAGTTTCCAGTGTTAAAGGATAGAGCGGATTTCCAGAGGCAGTGTTTGAAGGACCAACCTCATTACTATTGTCATCCACCACCCACGTATGCTCCCTGCTGGCCTTGGTACTTTACAGGAGACACAAAAAGGTAGAACCTGACCTCTAGGAACTATTTTGTAAGTTCCTGCCTGGTACATTTGGTGAGTTTACACTTAACAAAAACTTGTTTGATTACTACAAAGATCTTGCATTCGTTTAATGCCATATCCTTATTTCCACTTTTAATTTAGCCAGATTTTGTCCTTTTGAATTATGATCCATGCTCCTCTCACACCTCTCCTGCTCCTCCTCCCAGCCATGGTTAGTTATGAGTCATAATTATAGCCATGTTTACCTGCTGCTACAACCCGTGGACCTCAGTGGTTATTATTCACTGTGTGGGTGTTATCTACAAACTAGGAAGCTATTGCTTAGTTTAGCTCTAATAAGGAGATTTTTGGTTATCTGAGGACAATGTCTTCATGTTTCAGAGGAGAACAAACTAATTTTGCCTATTTCTCTGAAAACCTGATATTCTTTGTCAGAAAGAAAACCAACTTGATCTGATCATTGATAGGCTTGTGCTTCCTTTCTCTCAACTCTAATTCATTTGAATGAGGAATGGCTCAGTCAACAAACATTGATAAAGTATCTTGGGCATAGATCATACTTCTAAAGGAGGAAGCAACTTGAAAATGAATGCCTGGTTCCTAGGAGATATAGAGTATATGAAGGTCAAAGGTCCTCTGGAAGGGGAAGGCCTCAGCAACCTGGGGGAACTAGGCAAGGCTTCACAGAGGTTGGATTTGAACAATTTTTGAAAGAAGTCAGAGAAAATAAGAGAAAGTATAGAAATACAGGTATAGCATTCTAAGCATGGAGAAGAGCCAGTGCAAAAGTATGGAGGTGAGAGATTGTAAGAGGAATGGTATATTTGACTAACTGAAAGCAGTTTAACATTAGCAAGTAGGCTAATTGAATTATAGAGCGTGTGGAGGGAAAAGATTGGAAAAGTAGGAAAGGGCCAGATTATGAAGAGCTCTAAATAAAAGGCAAACAGAGGAGTTAACTTTAGTTGACCCTGACAAATTGATCCAGTAAATAAATCCCAGTCTTGCTGATTTTTGCATTTTTCCTCAGGAGAAAGCACATTTTCCATTGTTTTTATTTTTGAAATTAAATTTTACTTTTTTAAATTATCAAGCATTTATATTCTTTCCATCCCACCTCCTCCATCCCCCACTCAATGCTTTGAGAAAGTGAAAAAGAAAAACCAAAGGATCATAATAAATATTCATAGTCTTTCAACACTGCTTTATTCTTACCCTCAACAGCAAATTATTGACAAGAATAAAAATACCCATATTTAGGAAGGGTCAGTTAGAGATTTTTTTTTAACAACTCTTTACCTATGAATAAAAGATAAACCATGAAATTTCCAATGTACTGGATTTTTTTTTAAAGTCAGTATTGCAGCTTTAATAAGGGCTTTACATTTTTGTTTTGTTTTAAAACTAGACTGTGATTTTATCAGCATAGGAAGCTTCCTCACCAGTTGAAGACTGGCACCTTCTCAGCAATTTATAGTCTTAGAGAGTTTCCTGGGGCCTTGAGGGTTTAAGTGACTTGCTTTTCTCACATAGGTAGTATTCCAGAGAGAGGACTTCAACCTAGGTCTTCCTCACTAAGAGGTCGGGTCTCTATTCACTAGGGCATGTTGCCTCTTACCACAAAAACGCAAGTGTTTTGAGTTAATATAAGTGACCCTTGCCAAATTGTAAGCTCATGGAGGGCAAGGATCACATTAAAAAACATATTTTTGTGAAGTACCTATTAGTTTATGTCACACATTAGTATTTTTTTAAAGACCACAAAGAAGGAGAAAAGACCTCAAAAAAGAAGAAATTATATTAGGTATTATATTTAATAGGCAACACTCAAAACTAACTGATGTCAAAGTATATATTTCCATTGGCCTTAAAGGATGGAAGTTGTGGATAGGAAGATTTAGGTTGAGGAAAAACCTTTTTTTTTTAAACAATTAGAGCTATGCCAAAACAGGTTGGCTGCCTTGGGAGGTAGAGAGCACCCTTGGAAGTCTTCAAGCAATGGCTAAATTGCCTATTATAGTATTATGGGGTAGGGGGAGTTTTTGTTAATGAAGAGAGAACAATGTGGTTTGGTGCTGGCGAGAACACATTGCAAGACAGGTTTTCTGTTGTTACGAGAAGTTCCTAACAAGGGCAGTAATATGGACTGGGGTGGTGGTCTAAGGCTATAGTAAGCATAAGGTGATGGCCTTGTTTTCTTTAACTCCTTTTTGTTCTGGTTCCTCGTTTCATTTACTTGCTAAAGAGGCTTTTGGGAGTTGACTAACTCTCCTCAGTTATCCTCTGCTTCCTTGGCTTTTGTGGGTTTTCTGGGATAACATAAAACAAGAGCTTTTGACCCCATGTCTATGGGCTTATTATTTGGTCTTTGACAGATGTTAGAAGGAATTTCCTAACACCAAGTCAGATAGATGCCTGGGACCAAATGTTGTGAATTTGTATCTGGAGAAAAACAATGAGAAAGAAAAACTTAGTCTTAGCTTTGGTGTCATTTTTCTTGCTTTTGTTTCTAGGAAAACAGAGATGATGTGATGCTTTGAGGACATCAGTAATTTTGTGGTGTCAGAGGTTTGAGTTACTCTGGTCACATAAATCCTTATATCCTTCACATGTGTACTATGGCCACATGTATCACCAAAGCAATATTTACAGCACCATTGGCAACTATGAATATGCCAGCATAATTCTCAGTAATGAATATAACAGACTCTCCATATAGAAGACAGAAGCAATACATTTATTCAGATACCAGAAAGCCAAATCCCAACACCAGAAAACCAAATTCATCATAGCAACAAAGAAATCTATCCACAATAACACTGCAGAGAACAACACCATCCCAAAATCTTCCCACAAACAAACTCTCACAAGCCTAGCTGTCTCATTGCCTGCCTCCTCTCTCCTCCCTCCATTCTAACTGCTATGACACCAGTTTCCTGCTCCATTCGTTCAGCAAACTCCTCCCATCATAGGCTCCATGTGATTACATTTGCCCCTAGTTGGGGGCAGGGAAGATCTTCAAATTCCCATTGCTATTACACCACATGATTTCCTGACACTTGTGCCTTCTGTACATGTGCTCTGTTTGTATGAGATCCTGGAATGCACCACTTCATGTATGTTTCCTTCTACTTGTGTTCACCACTTATATTCTCCATTTATATTCTCTTATCACATGTGTTCTCTTTGTATGAGCCCTCTCCACTTTCAGGAGAGCAGGAGATTATTTTTGTCACATTTTTCCTCTCCTGTTTGATTATATATATATGTATATATATATACACATATATGTATATACACACACAGATATATGCATATATATATAATTTTTCTTTCTTTCTTTCTTTCTTTCTTTCTTTCTTTCTTTCTTTCTTTCTTTCTTTCTTTCTTTCTTTCTGTCTTTCTTTCATTGTATCTTCTGATTGTCTACTAAAAGTAAACACAATGGTACATGTGAGCTATGATTTTCCATGGGGGCTGACCTATGGTGCACCTCAAATCTGGGCTATCTTTTACAAAGGCCCATTGTGACAAGAGGGACAGTGGTGCAGAGAATAGAGCACCAGGTCTGGAATTGGAAAGACCTGAGTTCAAATTCACATTCAGATATGTACTAGCTTTGTAATCTTGGGCAAGTCACTTATCTGCTTTCTTCCTCAGTTTCCACAACTGTAAAATGGGGATAGTAATAATACCTACCTCCAAATATTGTTGTGAAGATCAAATGAGATAAGGTTTGTGAAGTGCTTGGAACACAGAATGTGCTATAAAAATATGTTTTTCCTCCCCCTCCTCAATCATTTTTTTCTTTTCCATTATGTAAATATTGGCTTTCTCCTTTCAATAACAAGGACAGTTGGAAATCTTTCACTTTTATTGTGCCACCCATCCCAATTCTTTTTTTTTTTTTGCTTTTTTTAGAGGCAATTGGGGTTAAGTGACTTGCCCAAAGTCACATGGCTAGTGTGTCGAGTGTGTGAGGTCAGATTTGAACTCAGGTCCTCCTGACTCCTGGGCCAGTGCTCTATTCTCTGTGCCACCTAGCCGCCCCACACCCATCCCAATTCTTAAATGTTAGCTATTCTTACCACTATTATATTCAGGAATAATTTTGTTTAGATGGCTTCTGAGGTCCCTTCTAACTCAATTGTAATATGGTTTGCAAACCTTAAAGTATTATATAAATACTTATTATTATTTTTATTGTTAATATCTTTGCCCAGTGGATAGAGTACTATACATGGCAACTGGAAGACCTGGCACTAGCTATGTGCTTGATTCTTTTCCACTTCTGGTTCCTGGTCCTTATCATTTATGTTAGTGCCTTACACATAGTAGGTACTTAATAAGTGTTGAATTGAACTGAATTAAATTGAAGTTAAAATTTAAGCTCATCAATGAAACTTCTGTTTGATTATCACTTTGAGAGACAGCATGGTAAAATGAAAAGAATCCTGGTTTTCGAGTTGAGAGAGACTTGGGTTTCTCCTGCTCTAATATTTACTATCTGTGTGACTGTTGGCAAAACAGTTTAAATGGGAATAAAATGGGAATAAAATGAGAATAAAAAATACTATTTACACCATAGTTAAGAAAGAGAAGGGTGGTGCTTATGAAACTTTAATGTGCTATATCAAGATGAATTTTTTATAATAAAGCAAGTTTTGTTTGGGGCAGTCAATACTGCCTGTTCTGGTGAGCTAAACCTACAGCACAGTGGTGCTCAATAGCTTTAGCTGCATATTACACATTCCCTACCTTCCTGCTTGTTTTTGATTATATAAGCGGGGGATTGGCATGAGGGGCAAAGGATGGACTGAGCTAGAAATGGAAATGTTTTATGATGTAACCTTTGACTATTACTGTTAAATCATTTGATCCTCTTAAAGGATTTGCATACTAGTGAAGACCATTTTCCATCTCATCCTAATTCCCATTCCTAAATAGCCTGTAAAAATAGACCTGGAGATTCTACTTGGAAGGAGTTCATGTTTAGAGTTCTAGGTCTGGAACTTGTCTCTAGTATTTAACTCTGACCACCTAGTTAGACCATCACCTGTCTCTTAGTAGTGCTGGTTCTCTAAATGTCTTTTTATACACACTAATAATCAGTCATCATATTAAAAGCTCTAGAAGACCTCCAGGGTATCATAGATCCTCCACAGAAGGTTTATGGTAGGACATGGAAAAGTAGAATTGCACCACTGGTCAGTGTACACACATTTTGAATATATATATATATATATATATACACACACACACATAGTACAAATTATAGAGGAAATAATCTTTGCCCACATAAGATTTGCATACAGAAACTATTTCTTTTTACCTTTTTACAAAATAAATTTAGATGTATGTATTTGTGTATAGGTTAGGGGAGGTGGGAAGGTAGGGAGAGAGATGGCAGATGAAGGATAAAAGGATAGTAAATGGTTGGATTGTAATTAGATCAGTGTTTCCCAATCATTTTCAATTTGTTATATACCTTCTATTTTTGAGTTACACTAGGGATGGGGAAGAAGTAGCAATCAAGGAAGCAGGCACCATTTCCCTTTCTCCAGTGGTAAATGTGTATTGCCCTTATATATTCCTTTCCATATTTCCATATTCCCAGTCATGTTACACACATCCACACATCAGTTATTCTCCCTTCCACCTTGATTACAACATTTCCATCCCTCAGCTGCAAGGTGGCATTGAGAAAGGGGAATGATAAAACCTAGGGCATCACAGCAAATCATGTACCTCATCATAATACACCAATATGTAATGAAGATCAGTTAGGAGATAGTGAGTTAGGATATGAGAAATTTTGTGATTTCTGTAGAAGTTCATGAATACACCAAACATCTATTTTCACCAACCCCAAAGGTGACCAAGTAAGATGGGAAGACATATTTTTTTTCTGGCTCTAAAAGTTGAAGATTCTACGTTAGGAAGAGAAGGTCATAGTAAAGTGCCAAAGGATAATTCCAGAGTCATTCTCAAGAGGCAAACCTTGAACACGTTACATATGCTTTGTTCTAGCTTTAAAATCCTCTGACTCTGATGAAATATAATAAAACCACATTTTCTGCATTTTAGGAATTTGTGATAATTCAGATAGGTTCTAGGATAAACTAAGTTAGGGAAAACAAGACTAACTGGTCAAAGGCATGGTATAAACTCCATAATATTTTTCAGCTCAGTCTAATCATCCATACTTGAAAAGCCATGTAGATGAAAAATGTGTAACACCCAGATTGACACGTAGCTAATTGGGCATCCAATTAAGTTAGTTCATCAGTCTATATATGTACTAGAAACTCCTTGTAGCTGTATCCAACAGGTGTGGTGGAAGGGCAATAAACATCCTAGAATTGAGTTACAAGTGAAATTTAGGCTGGTCACACTTGTGAAACTGCACAATATTTACAATAATTCTAAGGGACTCAGTGCCTCTAAAGCCCAGTTCTTTAATACTAATATTCTATTACATGGTTGCGTGGTCTTAAGGAATGACAATTGTAAGTGACCTATAGAAAAATATTAAGATACAGGCACAAGGAAACATATTATAACATTAATGATTTATTCTGGAAAAGTGGCACAAAAGCCATTAAGGACATGTACAATTGGAGAAGGTTAGAGAGTTACATAAAGAGCATGAGAGCTAATAGAGCTGTGTGCTACCTTAGTGTTAGCTTCAATAATGCAACGGCTCTATGGCCTCATTGCGGCGATAGGTATTTGTTTCATATCCTATCCATGTCTTCTTACTCTGAATAACTCATCCCTGCTCTACAAGAGAGAATCTATCAAATATCTTGGGGGTCTTCTCTAGTTTTTTACTTTGTGAGTACAGTTTTACATTTGCACTGTCTGTCTTCTATTCTTTGCTACATTATGATTCTTCTTTTATAGATGAAGAATCTGAGAACTGGAGAATTCAAGTGACTTGCCAAGGCGAATAAAAAAGAGCAAAACTGAGATTTGGATCCTACTTTCCTTTTGTTGTTTGTCCTTCATTTTCAAAGAGGAACAATGACATCACAATGTTGGGGTGTGGGTGACGTCTCGACTTGCACGTGAATTGCACATAAGCGAGGCAGAGTTGTACAAAGTCTTCAGCCTCACTCTCTCTTCCAGAGTCATGGAAGTCTAGGAGCAAGGCAAAAGTCATTATGATTGGTGATAGCCCAGGATGCAGTGAGTGGTCTTGGCATCTTTAGCGTGTTACCAGCTCTAAATATTCCACGGTACCTGCTTCAACCACCTGTTTGGACCATTGGAACAAATTGTTCTCCTTTGCCCATTCTGCTGGGGGTGATTATCATATGCTGGGGTAGACTTTTTTCTAGTTCACAAATGGGTTTGAGGCCTGTCTCTTACCCTCAACCTAGTTGAGCTCATCAGCCAAGACAGTTTTACTGTGGTGTGGCCACTAAGCATGTGACAGCTTCTTGGAGTCAAAGGTGAGAGTTGAGTGAATCAGGTGAACACCAAAGGTGGAGGAGCAGTCCTGAAAGAGCTCAGCAAGCCCTCTTAGCAGAGGTACTAGACTTCCTTGAACACCCCATACTCCTATGGTCTTGTACATAGTCAACAAAACAATAAATCAAGACCTAGTTTATGGCATTTGCCAATTTCCAAGGTATAAATGCTCATACTGCAACCTTTTGAGGTATTGTTATTATAAAGCGGTGACAAAATCACTCCCACTGTAATTAGTCCTGATACATTGATCAGGTGAAAATCCATTTATTCACTAGGTATAACCATGGCTTGGCTACCTCCTTAGATATGACAGAAATTATGTTCCTTCAGTTGACGGGTTTGGTCATATACCGGTATCCTGAATAAAACCATCAAAGAAGAAAGAGAAAGAATAACATAGGGTAAATAGAGAGGGGAGAACACCTTGACCTCAACCTGCAACTCCTTTCCTAGTATCTCTTGCTAGAGGGGAACCTTGTGAGGGTTAAAAGGATTGGAATGCGTTCTAGCATCATTCTGGGTAGGGCAGCAGCTGTGGGCAATGGCTGCATTGGGAACTGTGATGAGATTGGATGTGATAAGGAAAACAAATTAAAGCCTCTACACAGAGCCCAACAGAGAAGTTCTATCATATGTAAGGGGAACAACTTGGAAACTCCAGCAAAAGGACTTTTAGGAGATATGAGTCTTTCTCTTTGCCACATATGCTCTAAGCTCAGGCTCACAGTTCCCTGGTGTGTACTTTGGGGACGCTGTGTCACAGACTTTTGGGGGCTTGTTTTGTACCTGCTGTTGTTACTATTCCATCTTAATAGACACCTTTCTCAAAGCTAACTAAGTCTGGCTGACTAATTAACATTTACTAATAATCATAGCAGGTGGGCAGTTAGGTGGTGCACTGTACAGAGTGGCCTCAGGTTTGGAAGACTCATCTTCCTAAGTTCAAATCCATCCTCACACACTTACTCCTAGTGGGACCTAGGGCAGATCACTTAACCTTCTTTGCCTCAGTTTCCTCACTTGTAAAATGAGCTAGAGAAGGAAATGACAAACAACCCTAGTATCTCTGCCAAGAAAATCCCAAATGAGGTCATAAAGAGTCAGACATAAATGAAAACTACTCAACAACATCAACAACAACAAAATAATCATAGCAGGAAGTTCATCTGTGGAAGCTTATGAGTGAAAAAACTTTATAAGGTCAATCCCAGGAAAAGACAAGAAGGTGGAGAGGATCCAGGAAGTTGCCTGAGCTCTCTCTATTTTCCCTCAGAAATGTTTAATTAAGCCTCTAAAATGGATTTTGGATAAATAGAACTGACAAAAAGAAAAAATGAAATACTTTCCAGCTTAAGATGACTTAGAAGGACTTCAGGAAAGGTCTGTCTTACTTGAGTAAAAGGGGAACACAGCCCAGCACAGGGGTTGTACAGGCAAGCCAGCAGGAGTTTCTTAGCAACAGCATAGATCAACAACTGAGACCTCTTGGTCCTGGAATAGCAAGCTGGCAGTGAGGCCTCCAGTCTCAGTGCAGAAGGAAAATTGTGAGCCCCAGAACCCTGGCATAACAGGTGCAACTAGGTCAGGCCATCCCTGGTGCAGTGGGCAAGCCACAAATAAATGAGGCCTTGCTGTGGAAAGCCAATGACCAGGACCCAGCATAAAAAGCTTGGGATAGTGTACCTACACTCCAGAAAAAGAGCTCAGCTTTAAAAGTCACAAAATAGAATGAAAAATGAGTAAGAAACACAGAATTGCCCTGACCATAGAAAGCTACTGTAGCAACAAGGAAGATCAAAACACATACTCAGAAGAGGACGATGCCAAAATGCTTACATGCAAACCCTCAAAGGGAAATATAAATTGGTCTAAAACCCAAAAAAGTCCTCTTGGAAGAGTCAAAAAGGATCTTAGAAACTAAGTAAGAGAGGTAGAAGAAAAATTGGAAAAAAGAAATGACACTTATGCAGAATTATGGAAAAAAAAGAATCAATAGCTTGGAAAAGGAAGCACAAAAAAAATGACTGAAGAAAACAGTTCCTTAAAAAATATAATTGGTCAAATGTAAAAAAAAAATCCACTGAAGAAAGCAATGTAGAATTTGCCAAATGGAAAAGAAGGTACAAAAACTAACTGAAGAAAATAATTCCTTAAAAATTAAAATTGGGCAAATAGAAGTTAATGACTATGAGACATTTCAAGAATCAAACAAAATTTTAAAAAATGAAAAAATAGAAGAAAATGTAAATTATCTCATTGGAAAAACAATCGACATGTAAAATAGATCCAGGAGAGATCATTTAAGAATCATATGAGTACCTGCAGGCCATGATTAAAAGAAAAAAAAAGAGCCTGGACAACGTCTTTCAAGAAATTACCAAGGAAAACTGCCCTGATATCCTAGAACCAGAGGGTAAAATAATCATTGAAAGAGTCCACTGATCACCTCCTGATAGAAATTCCTAAAATAAAAACTCCAAGGAATATTATAACCAAATTCTAAAATTTCCAGGTCAAGCAGAAAATGCTGCAAACAGCCAGAAAGAAACAACTCAAATATCAAGGAGGTACACTTAGGATTACACAGGATTTAGCCACTTCTACTTTAAAGTTTGTGGAATATGTGGAATATGATGTTCTGGAAGGTAAAAATGCTTGGATTACAACTAAGAATCAACTACCCAGCAAAACTGAGCATAATCTTTCAGGGGAAATGATGGGATATTCAATGGAAGAGGGGACTTTCAAACTTGCTTGATGAAAAGACTAGAGTTGAACAGAAAATTTGATCTCCAAATACAAAACTCAAGAGAAATATAAAAAGGTAAACAGGAAAGAAAAAAAATAACATGTTATTCAATAAGATTTAAACTTTTATCCAGCCTCAGACACTTAACACTTACTAGCTGTGTGACCTTGGGCAAGTCACTTAACCGCAATTGCCCTGCCTACCCCCCTACAAAATAAAAGATTTAAACTGTTTTCTTAACATAGGAATATGATAGTTGTAAATCTTGAGAATTGTACCTCTATTACGGCATTTAGAAGGAATATATGGATATAAATTTCTTTCATGTGATGATATAAAAAAAATTAAGGGATGAAAAAAGAGTTATCCTGGGAGAAGAGGAAAGGAGAGGCAGGATAGGATAAATTATATCGAGTGAAGAGATTCAAAAAACCCATTACAGTAGAGGGAAAGAAGGGAGAGGGGTGAGCATTGTTTGAATCTTACTCTTATTGGATTTGACTCAAAGAGGAAATAACATACACACTCAGGTACAGAAATTTATCTTACTCTATAGCAGTGGTTCTCAACCTTCCTAATGCTGCAACCCTTTAATACAGTTCATGTTGTGGGGACCTCCAACCATAAAATTATTTTTGTTGCTACTTCATAACTGTAATTTTGCTACTGCTATGAATTGTAATGTAAATATCTGATATGCAGGATGTATTTTCATTGTTACAAATTTAACATAACCCACAGGTTGAGAACCACTGCTCTCTAGCAAAGTAGGCAGGTAAAGTGGCAGAACTGATAAAAGGGAGGGCCCATTGAGGGAGGTGGTAGTCAGAAGCAAAACTCTGGTGAGGAGGGAAAGGGTGAAAGGAGAGAGAAACATATAAAAAAGGGGAAAGATAGGATGGAGGGAAACACACAGTAATAATTAAAATGGAGGGGGATAGCAGAGTAGATTAAAAACTATATTCCAACAATATATTGTTTACAAGAAACACATTTGAAGCAGAGAGATACACACAAAGTACAGGTAAAAGGCTTGAGCAGAATATGTTATGCTTCAGTTGAAGTAAAAAATAGCAGGAGTAGCAATCCTGATCTCAGACAAAGCAAAAGCAAAAATAGATCTAATGAAAAGAAATAAGGAAGGAAACTACATCCTGCTAAAAGGTACCATGGACAATGAAGTCATATCTATACTAAACATATATGCACCAAGTGGTATACCATCAAAATTCTTAGAGAAGTTAAGTGAATTACAAGAAGAGATAGTAAAACTATGCTAGTGGGGGGACCTTAACCTCCCCCTCTCAGAACTAGATAAATCTAGCCACAAACAAGAAAGAAGTCAAGGAGATGAATAAAATTTTAGAAAAGTTAGATATAATAGACCTCTAGAGAAAACTGAATGGGGATAGAAAGGAATAATACTTTTTCTCAGAGGCACATAGTACCTAGACAAAAATTGGCCATGTACTAGGGCATAAAAACCTTACAATCAAAAGCAGAAAGGCAGAAATATTAAAATCATCCTTTTTAGTCATGATTCAACAAAAATTATGTGTAATAAATGGCCATAGAAATACAGATTAAAAATTAATTGAAACTAAACAATCTAATCCTAAAGAATGAGTGGGTCAAGCAACCAATCATAGAAATAATCAAAGAGAATTCATCAAAGAGAATGACAAAATAACAAAACTTATGGATGCATCCAAAGCAGTTATTAGGGAAAAATTTATGTTTTTAAATGTTTTTATGAAAAAAATAGAGAAAGAGGAGATCAATGCATTAGGCATGCAACTAAAAAAACTAAAAAAGAACAAATCTTAAATCTCCAATTAAATACCAAATTAGAAAGTTTGAAAATTAAAGGAGAGATTAATAAAGTTGAAAGTAAGAAAACTATTGAACTAATAATTGAAACTAAGAACTGTTTTTATGAAAAGAATCCAATAAAATATATAAACCTTTGGTTAATTTGATAAGAAAAAAGGAAGAAGAAAATCAAAATACCAGTATTAAAAATGAAAAGGGTGAATTCACCACCAATGAAGAGAAAATTAAAGCAATAATTAGGAGTTATTTTGCCCAACTATGGGTCAATAAATCTAACAATATAAGGGAAATAGATGAATATTTACAAAAACATAAACTTCCCAGATTAACAGTAGAGAAAATAAAATACTTAAAAATCCCATTTTAGAAAAAGAAATTGAAAAAGCCATCAGTGAACTCCATAAAAAAATCTCCAGGGCTAGATATTACAAGTAAATTGTGCCAAACATTTAAAGAACAATTAATTCCAATAATATAGAAACTATTTGGAAAAATAGGCAAAGAAGGAGTCCTACCCAATTCCTTTTATGACACAAATATGGTGCTGATACCTAAAACAGGAAGAGAAAGACAATTATAGACCAATTTCCCTAAAGACTATAGATGCAAAAATTCTAAATAAAATATTAGAAAAGAGAGCACAGCAATTTGTCACCAAGATAATACACTCTGACCAGATGGGATTTATACCAGTAATTGAACTAGAGGGCTAGTTCAATATTAGGAAAATTATCAGCATAATTGACTATATCAATAACAAAACAAACAAAAATTATTATCTTAATAGACACAGAAAAAGCCTTTGACAAAATATAGTACTCATTCGTATTAAAAACATAAGAGAGTATAGGAACAAATGGAATTTTCCTTAAAATGATAAGCAGTACCTATCTAAAACCATCAGCAAGCATTATATGTAATGGGAATAAGCTAGATGCATTCCCAATAAGATCAGGGGTGAAACAAAGATGTCCATTATCACCACTATTATTCAATATTGTACTAGAAATGTTAGCTTTAGCAATAAGAGAAGAAAAAGAAATTGAAATAATAAGCATAGGAAATGAGGAAACAAATATCACTCATTGTAAATGATATGATGGTATACTTACAGAATCATAGAGAATTAACTATGAAATTACTTGAAACAATTAGCAACTTTAGCAAAGTTGCAGGATATAAAATAAATCCACACAAATCATCAGCATTTCTATATATTACCAAAATGCCCAGGAACAAAACATAGAGAGAGAAATTCCATTTAAAATAACTGTAGATAATATAAAATATTTGTGAGTCTACCTGCCAAGGGAAACCCAGGAGCTATATGAACACAATCCAGTAATCCACTACTAGGTCGATTAGATCTCCCAGAGAGATTGTAAAAATAGGGAAAAGAACCCACATATACAAAAATGTTTAGAGCAGCTCTTTTGTGGTGGCAAAGAACTGGAAACTGAGGGGAAGCTGAGGTCCCTCAACTTACCAACTGGGGAACAACTGAACAAGTCGCGTTACATGAATGTAATGGAATATTATTGTTCTATAAGAAATGATGAATGGGCAAATTTCAGAAAAAACCTGGAAAGACTTGATGAACTGATGCTGAATGAAAGGAACAGAACCAGGAGAATATTGTACACAGCAATTATGCGATGATTAACTATGATAGACTTAGCTCTTTTCAGCAATCCAAGACAATTCCAAAAGACTCAGGATGGAAAATGCTAACCACATTCACAGAAAGAATTATGGCATTTGAATGCAGATCAAAGCTTACTATTTTCACTTTTTTGCTTTTTCTTTCTTGTGGTTTCTCTCTTTTGTTCTGATTCTTCTTTCACAACACGACTAATGTGGAAATATGTTTAGCATGATTATATAATCGTGTATAACCGATATTGGGTCACTTGCTGTCTTGGGGGGGAAGGAAAGGAGAAAAATTTGGAACTCAAAATTTTGCAAAAATGAATGTTGAAAACTATTTTTACATGTAATTTGGAAAAATAGAAATATTATTAAGATAAAAAGAAATAAAGTTAACTCCAACCATTCAGGGTGACTCCTAGGACCCCTTAAGAATAATATAACCAACTTGACTCTTTGGACTTGGCCTGCCCATGAGAAGGGAGGTAGGGATCCTAGCTCTGGAATGTATTATATTGTAATTATCATTTCATCAATGATGAAGCTGAGGCATAGAAAAATCAAATGATTCATCCAAACTAAAAAGAGGCAAAGCTAAGATTTGAATCCACATCTTCTGGGCCCAAATTCAAAGATATTTTTTGCTACCCTACATTGGCTCTATCAGGGGATTAGGAAGAATTTAACTTAAAAACTAACAAACCTAGCAAAGGGACATAAAAGGAAATCAAAGGGACTTCACTCAAGTATTTGTGAAACATATTCAAGCATCAGCCATATCTTATAAGTGGTGGTGGGGCTTACCAAAGGCAGCATTGTGTCATAGAATACACATTGGTCTGAGAATTAAGAGCCTTGGGTGCCATTTTAGCTGGGTGACCTTGGTCAAATCACCTAATCTGCCTTGGGCCTAGTGCTACCAATCTGAAAAAGGATCATGTTGGGCTAGATCATCCCTAAAGCTCTCTTCTATTTTAGAAATTTGATGATTCTGAAATCATGTGTGGGAACTATATTTCCTTTATGGAACTATGTCCCAAGGATATGCTATTAAATGTTTAACAAGCTTTCTGAAAAGCGTGACACACATTTTGAGTTTATCCTGCATTATTAATATTTTCTCTGTTATTTTATTAAGTCTACAAATCAACAAATCAATAAATCAAGGCCTGATTTTAGCATTTTCCAGTTTCTAAGGTATAAATACTTACACTGAAAATTTCAACATCAGCTTTCACGAGCTGGTTCAAGCTGGCTCCAGCACCCTCCTGACTATGACCATATTAACTTGACCTTTTCTTCTGTTGTGTTCTGTTCTGAAAATTGCTAAAAGCACATAGAGAAATGCAGACATATCAAATATAGAAGGTCTTTATCCTTCCATGCATGGTGTTTTTATAATGTTGCATGACAAAACTGATAAGGATGAGTGAACCTTGACCTAGCACAGGGCCATTTTCATGACCATTTTAATTGCCCTCCATTACATGAGAACCTTGGGTATGAATGACAGTTTCATTGGCCTCTGTCTTCTTCCTTATTCAGGTATCATGATTCCAGATGGCAGAATAGCCAAAGTTCACTGAAATCTATCCACTGCAACTTCATACTGTTACCAAGGGATAATATTAACTGCAAGACCAACCTTTCAGGGCCATTATGAGGAAAAGGCTTTGTAAACCTTAAAGCATAATATAAAGTGTTATAATAATTATATTATTATTAATTATTATTTATCAGTGATAAAACATAATTTTATCCCTCCAAGCTGTAGCATTTATAACATCTTCAACTATCAACTCTTTATTGGTTAATCTATATCACCAATGTGCATCTTGACTGTCAACCTGTCAACCAGTTCTCTACTCCCCTAATTCCAATAATACGATGGACATTTCAATTTCGATCATAAAATCAGAGAATTTCAAAGTTGAGAGATTTCAACAGACATCTAGTCTAATCTGTTCTTGAAAATATGATGTCTTGATGTTGCCTTGAATGCACTGTTAGAAAATGAATTAATCTTCCCTTCTAAGCTAACCTCTTTTTTCTTCAGTTTCTTTGAAATAAATTACTTTAAATAAACTTCTTTAAATAAATTACTATCATTTTCTGAGTCATGCTGGCTCAACCCCCTTAAATCACTTTTCATTCCCCTCTTTGGATGAGTTGTATACTGCATGCCCATTTAGTTGTATGTTATAATATGGGCATCATGCATTTTTCACATACTTTTTATAAAAATATAGATGATTAAACTGCTCTCCCAAATAAATGATAAAGATAGGGTTTTCACCACTCCTTTGCTCTCAATGAGGTGTTGTGAATTCTTTTTTCACTCCGGCTCTCATATTTGTCACTTTCTCCTACCATCACTGTGTTCTAGTCCCTCATCACTTCACACCTGAATGACTCTTAACAGTTTCCTAAATGACCTTAATTTGCCTCTTACTGGAAAAACCCGTTCAATGCATACTGTCTAATCTTAAAACACTGTTGTAGTGATGTCATGATCCCTCTTAAGAACCTATAACTAGGAGGGAAGAGGGGAAAAAAGGGAAAAAAAGAAAGCAATTTAATAACTTGATTATAAGGTTAAAAGGAATAGCAAGTTGTATGTAATAGATTTGAATAATAATTTTTTATTATATCCTGTTATGGAAATGCTTGTTTTATTTCACAAAATAAAATAAAATAAAATAAAAAATAAGGAACCTATAACAGACTGACAAAATTTCTGAGTAGAAAGGGATCTCAGCCATTATCTAGTCCAATCAGTGTCTGAAAAAGTATCTTTTCTGCAATGATCCCAACAAATGATCATCTAGCTTTTATGTGAATACTTACTCATGACAGGGAGCCTGCTACCGGCAGAAGTAGTACATTTCACTTTGGGATGTCTCTATTTGTTGGGAAGTTCTAAATTTTTCTTTACGCTTGCCTCCATTGCTCACTATTTTGCCTCTTGAATCCATAGAAAACAATTCTGATTCTTCCATCACATGATGATTCTTCAATAAAAGAAAGCTGTTATGTATCCCCTGACTGGTTTTTTTCTCCAAGCTAGATACCCCAGGTTTCCTCAACCAAGCCTCATATGGCACAAATTTGAGTCCCTGAATAATCCTCATTGCCTTTCTCTGGGTACTTCCCAGCTTGTGAATGTTCCTAGAATGTGGTGCTCAGAACTGAATAGAGTACAGCACATATGGTCTGACCAGGGACTATTGCACCTCCTAGTCCTTACCATTATGCCTTTTTAAGGCAATTTTAGATTGTATTTGCTTCTTGACTGCCATTCAGTTCTATTCAATAAACATTGATTAAGGGCCTATTATGTGCCAGGCTCTGTGCTGAGGATACAAAAACAGGCAAAAGATAACCCCTGTCCTCAAGGAGCTTACAATATAATGGGGAAGATAGCAATCAACAAATATATACAAAGTGAGCTTTATAGAAGATAAATAGGAAATAACTAAAACAGGGAATTAAATAATTTAATTAAGAGGAATTTGTAATTTAGTTGGGGTTTAAAGGAAACCACTGAAGTCAGCAGTTGAAGATAAGGAAGGAGAGTGTGATAGGCTTGGGGTACAGACTGTTTACTCATATTGAACTGACAACCCACCAGAACACCCAGATTTTCTTCATATAAACTACTACATGGCCATATTGATTTGATCTTGTACTTAGGCAGTTGATTTTTTTAGCCCTACATGCAAGACCTGACACTTATTCCTATTACATTTCATTTTATTAGATGCATTCCAATCTTCTAGATTGTTGGATCTTGACTTTGTAATATGGTATGACAGCTAGATGGTGCAGTGAATAAAGCCCTGTACCTGAAGTCAGAAAAATTTGAGTTCAAATTTGGATTCAGACACTTTCTCACTGAGTGACCCTGGGAAAGTCACTTACCTTTTGTTTGCCTCAGTTTCCTCAACTGTAAAATGTGTGTCAGAGGGTAATAATAGTACGTATCTGCAAGGTTGCTGTAAGGGTCATATTTGTAAAGCACTTACATATTACCTAGCACATAGGTATTATATGAATGAATTTTCTTTTTCCTCCTCTCAGTGAGTTAGCTATCTTCTTAAAATTTGTATCATCAAGAGCCAATGCAGATTGAAGCATATTATTTTCAGTTTCATTTTTAGTAGTTTTCCCCTTTTGTTCTGTTCCTTCTTTTACAACATGACAAATAGGGAAATTTTACATGATCACATGTATATAACCTATATCAAATTACTTACCAACTTAAAAAGGGAGGAAGGAGAAGAAGAAAAATCTGGAACTTGAAATCTTATAAAAATAAATGTTTGAAATTGTCTTCACCTGCAATTGGAAAAAATAAAATACTAGTAAAAATAAAGTTTGTGTCATCTGCAAATTTGATAAAAATGTGATCTCCCCTAATTTTTTACTAAGAGTTTTTAATAATAGCTGGTATTTATGTAGCATTTTAAGATTTACGAAGTAGTTTGCATATATATTCGTTTATTTGGTTGTCAAAATAACTCTTGTAAAGTTATCATCCCCATTTTACAGAAGAGGATACTGGGGTACAGAGCAGTTGCCCAAGGTCACACAGTAAGTATTTGAGTTAGAATTTGAACTTGAGTCTTCCTGACTCCAAGTCCTTCTCTATCCACTGTACTACACCTACTAGTATAAATATACATCATGATAAATACTATAAACATGCCAAAATTCCTTCTTGCTTATTAGATCAAAAATTCATTTGTCTTGCATTCAAAGTCTTCCTTATTAAGGAAGGCCACACAAATCTGACCTGATTTCCCATGATGCTCCAGTCTGAATTCTCTACTTCGCTTAGGCTGCCGACTTGTATCTGCCCTTGGACATGTAAACTGCCTAATCAGAAATACCTTTCTCCCATCCTGTTCATTTATGTAAGTCTCAGCTCAAGCCCCTCCAGCTCCATGAAGCCTTCCCAAGGATTTCCGCCTATACTCATAGCTTCTTTTTCTAAATTTTTAATCAGAAGAACATCAAATATATAAAAGAAAGACCTCAGTTCTTGTCTCCTCTTCTAGTCTCCAAGGACTCTTTGAATGATGATGACTATGACAGTTATGGTGACTTGTCTTGATGATAGCAGATGCTGATAATGCATTTTGAGGTTCACAAAATGCTTTACCTAGATAATCTCATTTGATTCTTCAAACAATCTGGCAATTACACATCTATTATTGTTTTTATAAATTAAAATACTGAAGATTAGAAAAGTTAAGTGACTTGCTTAAGGTCACACAAATATTATCAGAGGCAATATTTAAATTCAAGTCTCTCCTGACTCACAGTACTCTTATTTATTTATTTATTTTGGAGGGGGGAAGGAGGGGCAATTGGGGTTGACTTGCCCAAGGTCACAAGGCTAGTTTTTATGTTAAGTGTCTGAGGCTGAATTTGACTCCAGGGCTGGTGCTCTATTCACTGTATTGCCTAGCCACCCCACAGACTCATACTATTCTTCCAACTCTAAAGATTCCATACCTATGATTCTATCTACAAGACCAGCCTTTAGCAATGATGCTTTCAGTATGAATCACACAATTTAGCACTTTATTATAAGCTTTATTTCTATTGATCTTTAGTTGTTAAATGTCTCTAATGGTTTGCTCAATTTGATTATAAGTTCCTTGAGGGCAAGAACTATGTCTTGTATTTCATTTATATAACATATATTTATTTAATACTTTCTAAATGCATAGCTCTGTACTTGGTGGTGTGGAGACTACAAAATATAAGGTAATCTAAAAATCTTTGTGCCATTTTAAACTTTATGGTACTAAGATTTTTGAGACATCTTATACAAGACACATTTGTAGAATTATAGAATAGTAGAGCTGGAAGAGACTTTGGAGATTATCTAGTCCAACCCCTTCTCTTTTGCAGATAAGGAAACCAAGGTCCAGAGAGATCAGGTAACTTGCCAATTGTCATGTAACTACTATATAGCAGTGGAGAGATTAATAAGGCTTTTTTTTTAAACTCCCGATTCAGCATTTTGCCTACTGCTCTCCATTTCTCCCCCCTAAATTCTTGCAAAGCAGTATATAATTGTAGCCTTGGCTCATGTCTATGAAGCAGATTTATATTTATATATCCTATTATATATATTATATATATCCTATTATATACCCCACATATCCTATAGGCATTAAGAAGCTGGTTATGAAAGGACGGGTGCATTATGTCTGTCTCTAGTTAGTGAACAAAGCTTTCTAACAATGGACTTGGGGTTGATGTCTCAGACCTAGTCTAGGAAACGTCCTTCTCTTTGGTACAGCTTCCTTTGACCTCTCATGCAGAAAACAAAGGGACACCTGGCAACATAAGGGCAGGTTTAGTCCTGGGCATTTATGGGAAAAATATTAAATCCAAAAAATTTATTCTTTAACAGAATACATTTCTTTAAAGCCACAATTAAGCAGAAGTAAGACTGGGGTGGGGCTGGTTTCCTCTGCCTACCTTGTTTCTCTCAGTGTTCATTCTAGAGAGCAAGTGCCTATGATAAAAATACAGTCCCTCAATTTCCAGCTCATCCATTTAGAAGTAATCTCTTAATGGCAATCATGTTGTAGCCATGGGACATTACTATCTCTCCTTTATTTCCTTCTCCTTGAGAGCTCCCAAAACTCTCACTGTCTGTGTGTGAAAGCCTCAAAAGTCCTTTCCCAAACCCTTGCCTTTTCCAAATCTCAAGTTAGTTTCCCTTCTTCTCAAACTTGGAAACACTACAAATCCCAGGGGCGTTTTGTGACCACTCAACCCCTTGCCAGGGTTGTTACATAATTAAATACTAATCAAGGGAGTACAAAGAAGTGCTTCTGGAGTTCAGAAGAAAAAGAACATTCAGGGAAATCTTCATAGAAATAAGTGGGACTGCAACTGGAGATTATAGTATAGAAATTTTTTATGCTCCATCTAGCATCCTGCGGTGAACTCTCAAGGATTTGTGCTTTTATCAATGGTGCTATTGCAGATAGCAACCCCATAACCCAGTCTTCTTGAGTTAATGTGACCAAAAAGATCCATCATCTCATGACAAGCCTCACTGATCTTAGGCTGGTCCTTGCACTGATTATGGTTCATCCCTTTTATTCAAAACTTTTCCACCCTAAAAAGACCCGTCAGAGCTTGCAAACTGTTGGTTTTGTGGCTCACTTTCAGGACAATGATGAAGCTTTTGATTGCAAATCACTTTGATCACAAAAGATGATATACATATATGATTATATATACATGTCTCTACATGCACACACATATGTGTATGTGTATATATGTTCTGACCTGGCTTATTCTGAGGCTTATATATGTCAGGTGTATTTTAGAGTATGTAGTATCAAGCACCCTAGGACACCCAGGATAGTCTGCTAGCACAGGTTCTTTGATCTGCCTTTAAAGGAAAGACTGTTAAAAAAGGGGTTAACAATTCTACTTTTAATTACAGTCATTAGTTCAGGTGAAAGGTCAGTACCTTGAAAACCAGAGAAAATACAAACAGAGAAAATGCAAACAAAGAAATTAACACAAAGAACAACAGACAGGACTCTGTCTGAATATTGCTATACACTTTACATACATCACAGGATTGAGGGAGCACATCCATCTAAGCATTTTGGGATCTTTGAACATATGGCTAATCAGAGTCTCTACCAGGAAATCAAAAGGTCCTTCTCATGAGCAAACCCCCAAAACAAAATGCCAAAAACTCAGTCCTTTTTTGACTCAGAGCCAGAAGGCACAAAACCTACTTGACTCAGTACAGCTTTGAATTATCAGGGTTCAAAGGAGATTAATCCTTCAGATGTTTACCGTGATCCTGGGAAACTGAACTCCAAACAACAAGAAAAAAAGACAACAAAAATCCCACCTGGCTTGTGCTTACAGAGTACAAAAACTATGAGCTAATAATAAAGAGCCAAAATTATCTCACATTTAAGTTGCCTCTCTCTGATCCTTAAATATTTCCCTACACTCAACCTAAGTTTACTGTGACTGGGGTAAGCCTCTACCCTCCACTGGCAGTTAGGTGGCACAGTAGATAGAATATCAAGTCAGGAAAACTCATCTTCCTGAGTTCAAATGTGGTCTTGCGCACTGTGTGACCCTGGACAGGTCACTTAATCCTGTTTGTCTCAGTTTCCTCATCTGTAAAATGAACTGGAGAAGAAAATGGCAAACCAATTCAGTGTCTTTGCCAAGAAAATCCCAAATGGGGTCATGAAAAGTAAGATATGCCTAAAATGACTGAACAACAACAATCTACCCCCACCCCAATCAATCAATCAATCAACAGAATCAAAATTACAATTGATTCTCATCATTTGTGCTAGTTATGTTACATAAAGTCACTGTGAACACTGAATTATCCAATACTGAATCATCGCTCCTAGGGGAAATATAGGATCAGGTTCCTGCAAGCCGCTACAATATTTCCCTTAGCACTTTCTAGAGCAGACTCATGAACATATTGGCAATCCTTACAGATAGACTGTCTTTCTTTTGCTGGATGTACTGTACATATTGTTGATTCACTAATGTTGAACTGACAGCAAATAGCACTATAACTCATGCCTGAACAAAGCACATGTATTTTCTCTGTAAGACATATCATCTAAGCCTTCTTGCACTTAGGAACACTAGATAGCACTTCAGCAATATGCTTGTAGGACATTTTAAACAGTGAATCACCAACAAAAAAGCTCAAAAATGCAAAATTGTAACACTAAATAGATCTAAAAAAGGACACTTGTTTATAGTGTGAGAGCTGAAATAAGAAAGCAGTTACCTTATTCAGTCTCAGCTGGGAACATGCCTTCAAGTAACTCATTTTTAAAAATAATTCTTTGCATGTCTTTAAATGACTGCCACAAGTATTGATTTTGGGGTTACAAATAAGTTTTAGTGAATAGGTAAATTCACAAATACAGCCTCAAATAATGATGATCAATAGTAGGTAGTAAGGAATTTTCCTATAACCTCATCACAATGTGATGATCATTTTGAAAAGATCATAAGACTTTTGGCCATTGGATGAAAGACAGATGATGCCCTACAAGAAATATCTTTGATTGGTCTCCATAGAAAAAGAGTAGTTTGTCTAGTGGTGGACTCAGGTTAGCAGTGGGCCAATCTAGCCATGGAGAATTCTAACTCCGAAAGCTGATGACTCCAGTTGTAGAGTTTGAGCCAAAGCTCTAATGGGAATTGATCTTATTGAGGGGGAAGGGAGAGAAATAGCTTCTCTTTATTGCTCATCTTCCCCTTCCTGGTTTGCCTTGTATAATGATAATGGGAGTTGAAAATCTTCCTAGACCATTAATAGGCCTCAGGTGGAGCCCTATAAGGGAAACTTGATTAGGGGAGACTCGTTTTTGTGCAAAGGCACACACCTTTTGCTAATTTCTAATTAGGCACTGGGTCACAGAGGGTTGTGCTGCCCTCTGACTCTGAGAAGTCCATTTATATACTCTGAGGTTAACATTTTGCTTTGGGGTTCAGTCTTTAGAAAAATGTTGGTGTGATTTGACCAGATGAGACTCTGGGTAGCCTTAAGGAGCCTCTGGCTTTGAAAACTCAGGTGGTGGTGCTTTTGTCTCTGGTAACTATGTATATATTCCTATGGTCAAAATAGTTAGAACTGTCTGTTGATCTGTACTAATTTCTCAGACGGTTAAAAGCCCTGTCTGTTGATTTGTGCTATTTTCTCTACTTGTAATTTCTGCTTATAATTTCTGTTTGTATTTTCTCTGAAATTCAGGGTGCTGACTTCCCCCCAAACTAAGTGAATTTCATATATATATATGTACACACATACACACATATATACACACACACATATACACACATATGTGTATATATATGTTTATATATTTGTTATTGTTATATGTTATAATGTGTATTCATATATATATATGTTTAATTAAAGTAAGATTGTTGACCCCTTTAAAGTTGCTTTCCTTTAGAAAAGCAGATCAAAGAATTTGTGCTAGCAGCTATTCTGAGTATGCCAGTATGGTTGTTGTTACATCTTGTAATTAGAAATACTGTACCAGTAAAAGACAACATATCTATTTAGGAGTAGAGAGAGTCACTCTGAGGACACAGATGGATACAGAAAGAGCCACAAAAGCAGCTTCAAGGAGCATGAATTCCCATGGTAAAAAGACATGCCAATTATTGGCTCTACAAAGGCAGTGATCCTTAGAGATCAGTAGAGATCTAAACAGAGATACCTAAAGGCAACTTCAAGAGGAATATACAAGTTATTCAGCCACATGTATCCTTTATACACATGCCTTAATAGCTTTTTACTTTAATTCTGTGCCCACTTTCCCCTACAGACCATATATTAATCTGTGACAGAGCACACCACAGACTTTTGTACCAGTGTTTTATACGAATTGTTTATCCTATTCTTGCTTAGACCTAAATGAGGCTGATGAATAGTAATCAATGAGAAGTACACTGGTACAGAATTGAGAACAACAGTTTTAGAAACCCAGCCCCTTAAACTTGCTCATAGATTCCTGAGGTTGAGGAAGAGGCACCCTCTGTGGACCCAGACCATAAATGTGGGCAAGAGTTGGGAAAATGACCATAGAGGGGGTGCCATACTACACCTACACTAACTGCTAGTAATTATCCATCCAATAAATATTCATCAAGTTCCTGCTATGTTCAGAGACCATACTAGTTTTGGGGGCAGATAACACAATTTAGTCCCTATTTATGGGATTCACTATCAGTGGTATATGAAGATGATGCTACCAATCCACGATCAATCAGATACTGGGTATTGTTTTTTCCTTCCACTGAATCCAGATACACTGTTGTCATATTCTTTTATGGCCAGTGGCACACATTTCCAGGGCAATTGTTTGGGGTTAGAGATTTATGGGTTTAACAGGGCTCAATAATATATATCTGGAGATCCTACAGAGAGGGAGCAAATTATATTTCTACCCCTGTTTGCAGGGCCTTCTCTTTTAATGGAGGTAAGTACAGATTTATAATAACCCACCTTCCGTGGTTTAGAAAATTTGGATGCCTACATTTAGATAAATTTTGTAATGGCAACATAGTCATCTCCTAAATCAGACAAATAAGACAGAATATTCAAATGATTTCCTGAAATCAGAGAAAGACAAGTTGAAGCATCCTAATAAATGAGGGAAAAATTGATATTATTACATTTGTACTAAAGTGTCTCTCACATTCATATCATTCATCATATATTTATTCTTTGTTTTTCTTATTTTCAATTACTCAAATTTGTGTTGTAGAGAAACGTAACAGAAACGTATTCATGGAAGGCAGTGAAGTCTAAATAAAAATTTTTCCCCTTGGGAATATGTATTTTACTTGAAAATCACCTGAATATATATAACCCAAGGAGATCAAGGACAGAAAGGCCCCCATACATACAAAATATTCATAACAACACTTTCAGTAGTAGCAAGAACAAGCAGAAACAGTGGGTGCTCATTCCTTGGGGAGTGACTAAACAAATTATGTGAATGTAATGTATCATTGCTCTGTTAGAAATGGTAAACGTGAAGAATTCAGAGAATCATGGGAAGACTTGCTTTAACTAATGCAGAATGAAGAAAGCAGTGACATGTACAATGAGTGATATAATCTAAATGGAAACAATATTGAAAGGCAGCTGAATTTGGATCACCCTCCTCTTGATGGGTGAGGTTAAGCAATTGAATATTGGATATGCCATAACATGGTCATATTTGCTTAATATTTTGTTTGTTATGAGGGAGGGTTCTATGGGGTAGAGGGAAATGAGTTATGTAAAAACCAAAGGACATCAATAAAACTTTCAAACAAAAAAGAAAATTAGTCATCTGAAAGAATTTGGCAGTTGGTGCCTACTGTGGGAAGAGTTTAGAATTCATTATCTTACCATTTATTGAAGGCATATTTTATATCTACAGTTGATGATACCTTATGATGTTTGAGATTATAAAGGTACTTTACCATAATATGTTCATGAATTTTATCTCATAGAGAGTTTCATAATAATAATAATTATTATAATTATAATAAAAAATAATAATAACCTAATAGCGATTGGGTTGTTTCAGTCAGGTCCAACTCTTTGTGACCACATTTAGAGTTTTCTTGGCAGAGCTACTAGAGTGGTTTGCCATTTCCTTTTCCAGATGATCTTATAGATGAGGAATTGAGGCAAACAGGGTTAAGTGACTTGCCCAGGGTCACACAGCTAGTCACACAGGTAATAAATGTCTGAGATCAGATTTGAATTCAGGAAGATGAGTCTTCATGACTCCAGCCCCAGCACGCTGTCCATTGTACCATCTAGCTGCCCACTTGGTACCGGTAAAAAGAATAACGCATAAAATCAAGATAGCCTAAGGAAAGGTAAGAGTTTTACTATTAGAAACAAGCATTTGAGATAAGAAATCCAGGATAATATACAACAAAATAAACAATTCTCTTCCTTTCCATTTTTGGTAACTTTGTGCTTTATTTCACCAATCTAAACGATACTACAATATCCAGTTGTCTTGAAATGAGTGAAAGCAATACACTAATGAGCTTCAGGAATATACACAGGGGATTGATTTACACTCATAAGTGGTTAGGGATTGGAAAAAAACCTGGTGGTAGGCAAGGAAATGACATTTGGAAGAGTAGACAGGACTGGATTTCAAGGAAGATAGAATGAATAACTGCATCTAGAGAAAAGGTAATTTATATAAGGTCCAGGATCCTACAAATAGTGGATGGAATACTGATCTCATCATTTAGGAACTGGATTGTATTTCCATCTCCAACAACATCTGTGATATTGGGAAAATAATCTATTGGGTGCCTCAGTTTCCCAATGTGTTAAAGAGAATAATTAAACTATCAATCCATGTCCCTGAAATTATAAAGATTAGTTTCTTAGGAATTACATAGCATTGTAAATTGTTCTTCTTGTAAGTTATTCTTTTCAATTACCACATTGTAATGTTTATTGAAAAAAATGTGTTGTGGGACAGGGTCTTTAAAGCCCCTTAAAAGTTTCCTGATGTTGTAGTAGTTGACTACTTCCCTTATCTTCTTTTGGCAAGGGCTTGTAATACATGAAGAATATAGAGTTTGTTGGGTACCCTAGGGCCAATGAAAAATGATGACACAGAAGCCCTTCTCTAAGTAGAGGAATCCAAATTTCAGATTTCTTTTCAAGCTTGTGCAGCATAAGATGGCTGCAAAATAGTAATCTCTGGATACAACTCCCTTAATGAAGAGCAATACTGAGGGAACACACACACACACGCACGTATGTACTCACACTTGGCCATGTGTACAGGTAGAGTGCAAATGTAATTTTCCCTCTAGCGACCTGTTCAACACTCTGATCCTTTTTGGAAAAAGGAAAGTGAGATTTATATGTACATACATATATGTATGTATGTATTCTCCATTGTTTATATTCACAAAGTCTTCACCAAATCAGCCTAGCCATTCATCTACTTGCATGAGAGAGTTCTTGGGGAATCCAACGTACATACAAAAAAAGATGGAAATTTAGTTCAAACTCCAATTTCTCCTGAGAATGTTAACTGGCTTCTTCTTGCGCAGAAAATAAGAGTGAGCTGAGACCTGGGTTCAAGGTAAATTTAGGTGTGGATTTATTGATTAAGCGCACGACTACCAGAGTATTCACCACTCAAATTGGTAGTGAATTACTGGGGATACATCCTTGATTATAAAGGCTAAAACCACAATCAGGGAGGGGAAGCTAGCAGAAGCTATGATGTACAGAAACAAAGAACAGCCATTGGTTAGATCTATAGCTCAGGGCTAATTAGGGAATATGGTACAAGGGTACAAGGAAGCAACCTTCCTGTGACATGAGGGTCCCTCCTAGAACAGGGTGGAAGGCTGTAGTCAGCTTTCCAGAGCAGGGTGGAGGATCATGGGGTAAGGGGGCTAGAATTTCCCAGAGCAGGCCAGGGTCATGCTCTGGGCAAAGGGTGTGGGAACCCTGCTTAGTCAGTGGAACAGAACAGGGTGGTCCCTACAGAAGATCCTTGCACCATAATGAAACTTGTACACTATAATGATTCTAGGAGAACATATAAAATGCTGATTAGGGAAGGAGGGGGCAGGGAACTACGCCTTGAGCAATGCCCAGACATGCCTTAAGCCATTTCAAGCTATGACAAAATGTAGGATAGGGACAAAGACAGAAATATAAAAGGGGCTTAATGGTGGGTCACAAATCAGGTGGTGTGTAGTGACCTGGGATTTGGGTTTCTGTACGACACTCTATAATTATGAATGTGTTTGTGCACTTTCTCTAAGGCACTCATGGTGCCTAGTGTTGTAGTTACCACTGATGCAGTCCACTCTCCTTGTGGCAGTTTTCTTACTTAAGAACGAACCATTTTAGTGCTCGTTTGGCATCTTCATTTACTCATTCTTTCATGTTCAGAACCTTGAAGCTTTGTCTTTGATGCTTCCCTCTCCCTGCCCTTTCATATCCAGTCATGAAGGCCTCTGAACACGTCCAATATGTTTTCTGCCTGTCCCTTCCTCTCTGTTCTCCTTGCCACCATTCTAGGATGCAGCCTTATTGCCTCTCGATTATTCAGTAGTTTCCCAAATGGTTTTCCTGGCTCCGTTCTCTCGTTTCTTGGCAATCCACCCTTCATACCGACTGTCAGAATTATTTTTCTTGCACATAGATTTGAGTTGCAACTCTCCTCAAAAATCTTCAATGACTGCCTACTGAATAAAGTTCAAACTAGTTTTCATGGAATTCAATTCTACAATCTGAACCGACGTAGCCATCCAGGCTTTTCTCATGTTACTTGTATTCCATGATACAATTAAACTATTCAGTCTCTCCCCCCCAATACACCTCCTGTTCTTTCCTGTCTCTATCTTCACTTACATTATTCCCTATGTCTGGAATGTTCTTCCTTGGCCTATTGGATTCCTATTCATACTTTAATTTCCTGTTCCTATTGAGTCATTTCAGTCTTGTCCAACTCTTAAGGACCCTATTTTTGGGTTTTCTTGGCAAAGACGCTAAAGTGGTTTGCTGCCTTCTCCATTTTCTCCTCTATCTCATTTGAGAGATGAGGAAACTGAGGCAAACAGGGTTAAGTGACTTGCTTAGGGTCACACAACCAGTAAGTGTCTTACATAATATTTGAGCTCAGATCTTCTGACTCCAGGACTGGCTCTCTATCCACTGCACCACCTAGTCTCCTTATATTCCTACTTTTAAAGGCCAACTTAAGTACCAGTTCTTTCAGGAAGCATTCTGTGATTTTTCTTCCTTGTGTCATAAATGTCCTAATTAAGTATGACACAGCATATTATTTCACACTTCTCTGATACACTTATCATGGATAACTGCATATCCCAGTTTTTTAATTTCTCTACTATGATACCTTATTTATATTTTGTACCTTCTATCTCTTCCTTTGCCTAATATACAGAAGCATATGGATGTAATATTAAATAATGTTATGATGTTGTCATGTCAATATATTAATTATACAATATAATTATAATATATTAATAATATAATAAAGTAATATTAATGTGATATAAACACTTAATAGTATTTGCTGAATTGAAAATATTGTAGATTCCTTCCTTCAATAAGCATATGTAGCTGCTAAGGTGGTGGCAGAGGGCACTTAATGGATGTTCCTAGCAACTAATGAAATTTGCCAACATGGAAAGGACCTCTATTTTTTCTCTTAGCATAGGATTCAAATGGAAGTGCCAACAACTGTAGAAAAGAGGTCATTATGTCAAACCTCTTGGATAGAGGACAGGATGGGAATTCAAGAGGCTTGAATTTCAGTTCTGATATTACATTCCAGGCTTTATAGTTTGTCCTTCTCTCTCAGAGTTTGTCCTTCAGTTCTGGCCTGGGAATTATGTACCTGCCTCACTTTAAACCTGACCTAGAATGCTGAGACTTGGATTTGCTTTTGTACTTCCCCAAGTTGTTTGAGGGCAGAGAGAATTATTATTATTTTTTATCCTTATCTCCTTCCTTATTTCATTTTCCTGCTGGCTCCACTCCTGATTCCTTGGACTTTTTCACTTCTGGGATGATGACTTCCTCACCTCAGAGACGCTGCTATATCTGTGGCTTCCTCCTCTAGATGGTGAGTTTCTGTTCAGGACCACTAATTTAGGAAGTGTCCCAGGCCATCCAGACTTAACTTCTGTACCTCTCCTAACTCTCTGTTTTTTTCTCACTTTTCCTCCTGAACAATACTTCTTCTTCCCTCTTTTCAGCTCCCTTGTATGTATTAACTTCCACCATTAGGATATAAGCTCCTTGAGGGTAGGGACCAGGTTTTTGCTTTTATTTTTATTATTCTCTCTCTCTCTTTTTCTCTCTCTCCTCCTCCCATCATGTATTCTTGTGACTTATATAAACTTCTTGCTCAATAAATGACCGTGCATGAATGAAGGACCCTTCCTTTTAAGCAGCTTTATTTGGATTAACAGGAGTAAGGATTAATGTAGGGTCCAGAAATCAAATTACCAAACCCCAGGAGCAAGCAATTAGAAACCAAGATTGAATTACCATATTTTCATATAAAAAATAATGAGGTCAGGATTCAAGGAAAAGGGGAATCCCAAATTAGTGTAAATTTTGAAGAATGAAAGCACACAGCAGGCTGAGACAGATCACCAGTGCATAATCAAGACCCTGGTTCCCTTAAAAAGCTGCGTGGTACCTGGCAGCCCTGCCTTCTCACCCTAATCTGGGTTAATCCCTCCTTGCCTAGCCAAAAGACTTTCTCCCAGGCTACAAGTGTGATCTCCCTTCTTTGTATGTCTTGTATATACCATCTTTGTCCATACCATCTGGGTCTAGGCCAAGGTATACATTATACTCCAGTGTTCTCCAAATTGTCTCATAGACCAGAAAAAATTTAACTTTTTAAAATTCTTCTTTGGCTATGTATGTCTAGGTTTTCTCTGTTGCATCACCAAGAGCTTCTAGAAAAGATCTTAATGAGAATGAACTAGTAAAAAGGAACAGGGAAATTAAAAAGTCAAGAAACTGATACTGTCAAGGGAGAAATAAAGGTGAAATTTGCACGAGTGTTGGCTGTCCAGCTAGGTTGGGTTGTACTAATTATAGGTAGATTAAAAAACAAATGGTTCTTAACTCCCAATGACTCCATTCTGTTCCGTTGTATAAACATGTATTAAGAGGAATGTTTACACTGGGCGCTGGGGGTAGAGATGAAATAAGACACATACTCTGTATTCATCGATTTTACAGTTTAATTCGAATGGGAAAAGACGTGTGCACAAGTAATTCTATCTGGATTTGGTCCTTAGGAAATTTCTAGCAGAGATCATTAGCCTGTCCATTCCTTTAATGGAGTACCTTATCCCAAGTCTAGCAATGTGTGGCTTGTTTTAGCTCGCAACACCAACCTTAGGTGTTATGTTTCCTGTTATTGCAAAGCTTGGTTCTGCAAGCTCCACACCTTAGACTCATTATTTCTTTTCCATACTGACTATGCTTACAACAATAGAAGCTACCACTCTGTAGACAGTGGTGTCTATTAA
Organism: Pseudocheirus occidentalis; assembly: GCA_028646575.1. NCBI lineage: Eukaryota > Metazoa > Chordata > Mammalia > Diprotodontia > Pseudocheiridae > Pseudocheirus > Pseudocheirus occidentalis. The sequence continues at coordinate 145,945,032 of CM053594.1, read as the reverse complement.
TGTACTATTTTTAAAAATTTTAATTTTTTTTGTTTCTTCAAGGAGGGAAGGTAGGGCATTTGGGGTTACGTGACTTGCGCTAGGTCACAAGGGGCGTGTGTGTGTGTGTGTGTGTGTGTGTGTGTGTGTTAAATGTCTGAGGTCATATTTGAACTCAGGTCTTCCTACTCCAGGGCAGGTGCTCTATTCACTGTGCCACCTAGCCACCCCTCTAAATGTACTTTTTGTTGTTGGTTGTGTCCGTGACCCCACTGGAGTTTTCTTGACAAAGATACTGAAGTGGTTTGCCATTTCCTTCTCTAGTTCATTCTACAGAAGAGGAAACTGAGTTAAGTGACTTGTCCTAAGTCACACAACTAGTAAATGTCTGAGACTGTATATGGACTCATGAAGATGACTCTTCTTGATTCTAAGTCAGTGCTCCATCCACAGAGCCACCTACCTCTCTTTAATCTAGCATAGGAAGGGTTAATAGACTTTCCCCAAGTGAAGAAAATAGGGAGAAGCAGCATGTGAATCAGTCAATTATACTTTTACTATTTAAAACTCCCTTCTTTCTTAAAATACCATTATAAATAATTTCATTGATCACTAATTTCTGGGGTCCTTTCTAGTCCTAGCTCTATAGTCCTCTAAATTTTATTTTATTTTTCTTTTATCAAATTAGAAGTAAAAGAAAAAGAAACCGCTTAAGAGAAGATGGAGACTTTTACCTTTCCTTTCACCAGTTCACATAATATTAGTCATCTTATCTAAATCTTGGTTTTTCTTTGCACTAATAGGGAAACCATACTGTTTCCTCTCTTAGAGGCTCCAATTCGGCCCATAGGCTCTCAGGGTTTCCTGGCAAGCTGTTTCTAGCTCAGCCATGAAAAGCCTTTGTGGTGGTTTATCCTGCTGTGTGCATTCATTGCCAGTCTGTGGTGGCACAACCCCCTCACTGGGGCTCAGTTCTCACTAATGAACTGGGCCCTCTCCTCACAGAAAGCTGCCTTGCTAACCTCAGGGGATGCTTCAAACTGCTTTTCCTTCATGCCTGCTGCTGCTCCTTGACCCTTCTGATTCCAGGTTAGAAACAGAAAGGTAGAGAAACTGTCCAGTTAGGGAAAAGTTTCTTAGAAACACAGTTACTCACTCACTGGACATGGGCCTCTCATAAGTACATAATAGTGCTATGTTTTACCGTGGCATTTTATAGACTTTGGCGTTTTACAGCCTTTGTTGTTGTTGAGTCATTTCAGTCATATCTGATCCTTCTTTACCTCGTTTGGGGTTTTCTTGGCAAAGCTAGTAGAATAGTTTGCCATTTCCTTCTCCAGCTCATTTTACAGATGAAGAAACTGAGGCAAACAGGGTTAAGTGACTTGCCTCGCTAGTGAGTGTCTGAGGTCACATTTGAACTTAGGAAGATGAGTCTTCCAGGCCTGGCACTGTATCTGTTGTGCCACTTAGCTGCCTTTTTTACAACCTACCCCTACATTAATTCAGTAATTTTTTTTCTTAAAGAATCAGAGAATCATTCATTTAGAACTGAAGGGAACCTTGAAGATCACCTTGCCTAACCCTCTCTTTTCAGATGAGGCTTTTCCTCTGAACTTTAAGCAACACAATGTTAGCCAAATAGAACAGTTTTAAAAAATAGAATGGCTTCTACACATAATAATCTTTCCCTCCTCTCTACCTTTCCCTCAAGTGTGGACTTTTAAGACTCGCCCAAGGGCATGGCCTCTATTTCCCTTAAAGCTGTTTCATGGTAGCTGGACTAGTAGGAGAAAAAAAAAACTCTGCTTTTTATTCTTGGCAAAGGAACCGCTGCTGAATCTTGAGGAGCAAGGGAGAAAGTAAGTCTTCTAGGTATAGCTAATTCCTACATAGCCATGCTGTGCTGAATCATTCACTCAGAGTAGCCACTACCTAGGTTGATGTGGACATAAGTTCAAGCTCCTACTAAGGGAAAGCATCTTTTCAAGGATGCTAGCTTAGTGTGTGCTTTCTTATCTGCTAATTTTCCTCCCTTTATCTTAAATCCTAGCTCAGCCCTGACATTTCTTCTTACATTCTCCTCTGGTCATGACATATCACAGTCAGGGTTTTTGCCCTGCCCTTCCTCCCACCCCCAACTAACTTCTTCCATATATGTTCTAACTTAGCTCTTTATATTTTTCTGTTATCCCTGCAACTCTTCTCTGTCCCATCTCATCCAGTGATGGGATGGGAGCTGACCCACTTTCCATGGCTATAAGGGCTATAAGCCTAGGGCCAGCTTCTTTGACTCTCCGGGTTTGGTTTGGGCAGCAGATGACATCCTGTAAGACTTGGAGACCCAAAGATTAGTCTTCTGAGTTGAAAAGGGTGCTCCTAGTAGCCTATTAAATTATTTGAAGGAGCATATTTATACTCTCTCCTGCATTTCCTCTCATCTTGCCCTGTTTTCACCTCCTCTTTTTTCCCTCTCTCCTCTTTCATAAAATGATAGATTTAGATTAGGTGGTCTCTAAGGGTCCTCCTAGCTTTATATCTATGATCCTGTTATTATTGTTACTTGACATTTATCTAGCACCTTAAAGTTTGCAAAGTAAACTTTTTTTACTTGTAAATTTATACATTTTACTTTTAGTATTTCATTTGATATTTTCCCATTTGTAGATTGGCATGTGTGTTTTTGAATGACCAGATGGTTCTTGCCCAAATTTGGAGAACCAATCATGGTCATTAAGACAACTGCAGCTATTAGCTGTGATTTGAGCTGAGCAGAGTGGCCTGATCTCTGCCTAAGTGAACATTAGGTCCATTACATCTTTCTACATAACCATAAGGGTCTTGTATACCAAAGTCCTCAAATCCCACCAATCGGAGTTTATCAAGCACTTACCACGTGCCAGGCACTGTGCTCTTTTGTGTCTAATAACTGACTCTCAGGGCTCTGTTGTTGCATTATTCTGCTTAGTACAAGCCACAGCAAAATCTTTAGCCTGATTTTTGACCTTTCAAAGTATGTGCCAATTTTGGGTCAATTCTGAATCACTTTATGTAGTTCTTCAAACAAAAGAAGAGCTTCTGTTCTTTCCAAAATAGGGATGTCTACATACAATGGACGGATAACTTAAGAGGGTTCATAATTGGTCCAGAAAGGTATTTCAAGTTCATGTTGCTGAATATATGACTTCTCAGACTGTTCTTTAGCAGACAGTTTTCTTTTTATACTTCTTGAATCTTGTAATTCAATTTATGCTGAGCCAAATTCTTCCCAGTTTATTGTGTCCTTATCACAAGGGAAATTTCTGTGCTTTCCTTTAGACCGCATCACTAGTTAGCAGTTTCATTCTGTTTTCTTGGCAGTTCCTTAAGATCTCCACATCATGCTCTCTAGCCCAGCCTTCATCTTCATTGTCTCCATATTGGAAATTTGGACTCTACACCATGGAACTCTGGGCTTTGGTAGGTAAAATTGTTGCTTCATTCTGCTCCCAAATGGGCCTCCATGCCACTTCCTGGCTGTTTTCTCACCATGCTGTCCCATCCTCTCTCCCTTTTCTAACTCTCCTTTATGTCTTTTCTTCTCCCATTAGAATATAAACTTCTTGAAGTCTTCCTCTTGCTTCTTGTTTTTATGTCCCTAGTTCTTACCATATAGCAAATGCTTCATAAATATGTCTTCTCTCTCTCCTTTTTCCTTTCTGTCTTCCTCTCCTTTCTGTTTCTGTCCCTCCCTCTTCTTCTTTCCCTCCCTCTTCCTCCCAATAAGTAATGAGCTTTTACATGTATTTTCTCCCTATAAAATATATCTGTATTTATATGTAAGATTATATTTAAGCAAAGCCCCCTGTTGACATCCACCTAAATAGAGAAAGAGGACATACAGAAGAAATACATAACACAAACCAAGCAGAAAGAAAATTTGGTCATCATTCCATCTGCTTTGTGGAAAATAATTGTGAGCCAGATGGAGGTAGTGGGACTAGAGAGACGGTGACAGGAACAGAGGAAGAGGCAGTGAAGGGGCAGAATCAGAAAGAGAGATTCCCCTCACATATTTCTATTTCTATCTTGGGCTTGTGGATACAAGTGATATGGACCCTCTTTCTGGGAATGCTTTCCTTCTTCACTTTTGCCTCCTGGCTTCCCTGATTTTCTTCAAGACTCAAATCCCACCTTTGTAAGAGACCTTTCACAGTTCCCCACTGCTACTGCTTTCCCTCTGAGATTTTCTTCCATGTACTTTCATCTACACTGTATATGTCTTTTATGTACATAGTTGTATGTCACCTGTCTACTCTCTCCCTTAGCATGTGAGATTCCTAAGGGCAATGAGGTGGTTTTTTTCCCCTTTCTTTGCACCCTGAGTACATCCCACAGTGCCTGGAACATAACAAGTGTTTATTAAATGCTTGTTGCCTTGACCTGACTCTGGTGAATCTAACCTGGAAAATCACTAGCTATGCTTTGGTTTCACACCTGAAAGAGAAAGAAGCCTCGGAAATAGGACCTAAGGAAGTGAAACATTAATAAGAACGGGAAAAGAACAGAAATGATTATGGGTATTTAGGTAGCTTTTCAATTGTCTTTAGCATGTAGCCTTCAGGGGCAAAAGCAGCTTCAGAGGCAATGTTTTCCAAGACTTCATAAGCTTTCTAATGTATTTTGTTCATTGGTTGATTTGTTTTCATCCTAAGAAAGAGTGGCAGAACAAGTTTGTAATAAATACTTCACATGACAAGCTGCTATTTGCCCAGAGGATCTTTTTAGGTTTCTTCTGGTGAATATCATTAAAACTGAAGCCCATTTGGGGGGTTCGTGAGCATGCTTTGCGTAAGGGGAGCTCCTTTTTAGTCATATTTCTGCAAGGGTGCTAGTCTGCTCCCCATTTTGACCCTGAATTGAGCTCTTGTGTACTAACACCTGGGAAGTGCAGTTCACACCAGGCCATCAGGCTGCAAAATTGGCACCAATAATTCCCAGTGGCTGTTTCTACAAGGTAGAAAGCGTTTTACCTAAATTATTTGAACACAGTCGGCATGATGTTAGAGACTTTTAGCTGACTCTAAAGGCTTGACTGAGGCAATTAGAGGGGAACGCTATTTGCAAGAAGCTATGAAATTAGTTATATCAGTCTTAATAACCCAAGCCATTACTATAGATCTATAATTCTCAAGATTTTTATATTTATTTTAAACTTACTCATTTTTTTCACTTAATAGTATTTTATTTTTTCCAATTACACATAAAGATAGTTTTCAACATTCAATTTTGTGAGATTTTGAGTTCCAATTTTTTCCCCCTTCCTCCTTTCTGCCTTTCCCAAGATGGTAAGCAATCTGATACAGGTTATACACATACAATATTAAACATATTTCTATATTAGTCATGTTGTAAAAGAAGAATCAGAACAAAAGGGGAAAACTATGAGAAAGGAAAAAAAGAAACTAGTATACTTCAATATGCATTCAGACTCCATAGTTCTTTCTCTGAATGTGGTTAGCACTTTCCATCATGAGTCTTTTTTGAATGATCTTAGATCATTGTATTGCTGAGAAGAGCTAAGTCTATCAAAGTTGGTCATTGCGCAATGTTGCTGTTACTTTGTACAAAGTTCTCCTGGTTCTGCTCACTTCACTTAGCATCAGTTCACATAAGTCCTTCTAGGTTTTTCTGAAATCTGTCTGCTTATCATTTCTTATAGAACAATAATATTCCATTACATTCATGTACCACAACTTGTTCAGCCATTCCCAGTTGATGGGCATCCCCTCAATTTCCAGTTCCTGGACAGCAAAAAAGAGTTGCAATAAATATTTTTGTACATGTAGGTCCTTTCCAATTTTTATGATCTTTTTGGGATACAGCTATAGTAGTGGTATTATTGGATCAAAGAGTATGCACTGTTTTATAGCCCTTTGGGCAAAGCTCCAAATTGTTCTCCAGAATGGTTGGGTCAGTTCACAACTCTACCAACAACACATTAGTGTTCCAATTTTCGCACATCTCCAATACTTATCATTTTCCTTTTTTGTCATATTAGTCAATCTGTTAGGTGTGAGGTGGTGTCTCAGAGTTGTTTTAATTTGCATTTCTCTAATCAATAGTGATTTAGAGCATTTTTAAAAATATGACTATAAATAGCTTTAATTTCTTCATCTGAAAACTGCCTATTCATAGCATTTGTCCATTTATCAGTTGGGGAATGACTTGTATTCTTAAATATTTGACTCAGTTCTCTATGTATTTTAGAAATGAGATCTTTATCAGAGACACACTGTAAAAATTGTTTCCCAGTTTTGTGCTTTCCTTCTAATCTTAATTGCATTGATTTTTGCTTGTGTAAAACCTTTTTAATTTGATGTAATCCAAATTATTATCCATTTTGCATTTCATAATGTTCTTTCTCTCATTTAATCATAAATTCTTCCCTTCTCCATAGATCTGACATCTAAATTATTCCTTGTTCTAATTTGCTTATCACCCTTTATGTCTATGTCATGTACCCATTTTGACCTTATGTTGTTATACAGTGTAAGATGTTGGTCTATACCTACTTTCTGCCATATGGTTTTTCAGTTTTTCCAGGAGCTTTTGTCAAACAGTGAGCCTTTGGTTTTTATCAAATAGTAGATTACAGTAGTCATTGACTATTGTGTCTTGTGTCTAACCTATTCCACTGATCCACCACTCTATTTCTTAGCCAGTACCAAATAGTTCTGGTGATTGCTGCTTTATAATATAGTTTTAGATCTGGTTGGCTAGGCCACCTTCCCTTGCATTTCTTTTAATTTCCTTGATATTCTTGATCTTTTGTTCTTCCAGATGAATTTTATTATTTTTTTCTATCTCTATAAAATAATTTTTGGTGGTTTGATTGATATGGCACTGAAGAATTAAATTAATTTAGTAGAATTGTCATTTTTACTATATTACCTTGTCCTACCTATGAGCAACTATTTTTGCAATTATTTAGATCTGACTTTATTTGTGTGAAAGATTTTCTGTAATTGTGTTTAATAAACCATTTAGCAGGGCCAAAACTTCCTGAGGATCACTTATGCTCAAGCCCTTTACCTACTCCCTTGTAAACAAAAAATGGGGAACAGAATTAGTGTCAGGGCTAGCACTGTTTTTAATGAGACAATAATCAGATGATATCTAACTTTTATTCAATGTCATAAATAATGAATTCATTCAAGAAGCACTTTTAATTCAAATATACACCTTTAGCCTGCTAGAAATCAATCAGTTTGAGGACCCTCTTGGAGGTAGGTGGGTGGGAAATCCTTATGGATAACCATTCATCTCCAAATGACACTTTGAGAATCACTGTTATAGAAGAAATGAATAATAGAAGAATTTAGCTTGTCTCTAGCAAAAGTTTTGTCATATGCGGTCAATGTCATGTTTATCACAGGTAGACTTGTCCAGTCAGGTATTAATGTCACCATGACAATGAATACAGACAAAGGTTCCTATGATCATAGAGCTAGAGTTGGCCAATTAGGACAGTCCTTTCAATTTATAAATGAGGAAATTGAGGCCGATGAGGGTAAAGTGATTAATGTAAGGTCTCACAAGTAGTATAAATATCAGAAATCAGATTTGAACTTAGGTACTTGGTTACTCAGAACCAGCATTCTTTTCATTATATCACACTAGTTTTCTAAAGCATTAGAAACTATCTGCTCATTTTAAATTTAGCTGGCAGTAGGAAGAACACAAATAAAACCTTTACAGATTGTGTGTATGCTTTTTGATGGTTCAAAAATAGTATGGTCCCTCATTTTATTATTTTCAAAGACTCCAATAATCAAAGTGTCTCTAAGAAGTGAGAAACTCCCAAATCCTTCTCTGAACCAACTCTAAGCTCTTTGTACGTCTTTGTTTTATTTTTGTTTTTGTATCAGCTTTATTTCCTAAGATTTTCTTCTCCTCCTACTTGAGCAAATCATCTCTTATAACACAGAGTGACAAGAAAAGGGGGAAAATTCAATTCTGCAAAATTAACTGCCATATCAACCAAGGTTGACAATGTATACACTGTTCCATGCTGATAGTCCCCCACCCTTGTGAAGAAAAGAGAGATGTTCTCATCTCTTTTGAAAGGCTAAGCTTGATTGCTATCATTGCATGGAGGTCAATTTTTTGGGGGGGGGGTTATGTATATTGTTTTTATTTATAGTGCTGTAGCCAACAAATCAATAAAAAACATTTATTTGTCACGTACTCTTGTTTTCCTGCTTCTGCTTACTTCATTCTGGATCATTTCATATAGTCTTTTTATATTTCTCTGAGTTCGTCATATTTATAATTTCTTATGGCACAGCAATATTCCACTACAATCACGTACCACAATTTGCTTAGCCATTTTGTATCCCTTATTACACTGTCAGATTAATGCTAATTTTATCTTCTCTACCAAATTAGAAGCTATATGAGGGCAAAGACCACATTTAATTTTTCTCAGTATCTCTTGCAGTGCCAGATCTTTCAGTGACATTATTACATAGTACAAGCCTTGTGCTTGAGGGCAGCTTCCCATTTCTTAGGTTTTAATTTCTCATTAATTGGTTAACTTTCTTTTTCCTATCCTTCCCAGTCCAAAGATTATTCTTCTTAGAGAAAATGAAAGTAAAATAAGAGTCGATAATGTATTTATCTTAAATGATGTTTTTGAAAAATATACTTACAAGCTTGTCCCTTATTTGTTGTCTCTCTGTATATAGCCAGATAACAGAATACTGAATACTAAAAAAAATCTAAAGAGAAAATGTATATTGAGATATTGGCTATTTTATTGAGGCATACTCGATGAGAGCTGGAATTGAGGTGGAAGAGGGCAGACAGTCCACCTTTCTTGAATACATCATCACCTTTATAATTTTCTCACTCAAGGAGAAAAAGGGGCTGAATTTGAACAGTAATTTCCACTGGGTGAGTCACTTTCATTAGATAGTGCACAGGGGTCATAAATATGACTTTCCAAGCCCTCTCACAGCAAACATTGAGGGCAGTTATTGACTTGACTTTGCACACAATGATATTCAAAATCTGTGAGAACACATAAATTATAGATTAAAGTCCAGTACTGTGTAATATTTAAACTGGTCAATGGGAAGGGATCCTTGCTATTTCTCCATTAAGTTGTGGAAGTTCAGGGGCGCCTGTACATCCAATTGGGTTAATTCTGGTTGATTCAGGTTTTAAACCCTTTTATGGAGCTTTGTGAAACCTCCAGCACATCAGCATATTCATGTGGGGACCTAACCCAGGTGATCTATCAACCGCTGTCATTGCTGTAGCGAAGAGTATAGGGATTAACAACAATAAAACCCTTCTCCCTTCCAAGTCCTTAGTTGTAAGTTTGTCTTGGAAAATATACTCATCAGGCTCTTCAGTTTGTAAATTGCAAAGCACGATGTACTTGTGAGCTGTAATGATAACTGTTATTTGTAGCTGTGATAATAATAGTTAGCCTTTATGTAGCACTTTAGGGTTTGCACAGTAATTTGTTGTTGATCGGTCATTTGAGTCATGTCTGATTCTTCCTGACCCCATTTGGAGTGGTGGGCACTTCCTTCTCCAGCTCATTTTACAATTGAGGAGCTCAGGAACAGGGTGAAGTGACTTGCCCAGGGTCACACACACCTAGTCTGAGATCAGATTTGAACTCAGGAAGATGAGTCTGCCTGATTTCTCCCCCAAACTCTATCTGTTGTGCCACCTCACGGCTCCCATAGTACTTTATATATGTTATCTCATTTACTGTTAATGGATATCTTTTCTCAAGCATAGGTGGGCCAGAGAATTTGAGCTAGGTTAGTGCCAATACATATAATAACCTCCTTAAAGGCAGAAATACTTTGTTTTTGTCTTTATGTCCTTGGCAGACATTCAATAAATATTTGTTGAATTGGTTGAAACTACTCTACTAGGAGCCTAGCATTTTCTTTGCTCTAGAAGCCTTCCCTAGAGTAGAATGGAGTAATAGTCAGCAGCCCAGCAAAACAGACACACCTGGAGGTCTAGTGAGACGAATGCATAAGTTTCTACCAGAAGAAAGGATTATTGAGGAACACAGATTATACAATAGATTGTTTTGCCATCAATTGCTAAAAACATGGACTATTAGACAGTTTGGGAATTTTGTGCGCATGTGTCAAGGAATGACTTTGAATGAAGTAAAATAAAGTTGTTATTTTTTTTGTCATTATGATTATTGCTGTTAGTCATACACCTGGACATGAAGAGGATATTAATGTAATGTAATGAAAACATTTTCTTGGCTTGACAACTATAGTCAATTTTTTCTTGTTAGATTATTCCAATAGAATTTCCTTAAAGAAAAATTTTATAATTATTGTAGTTTCAATATTTTTAAATTTTCAACATTTTTAATAAAAAGATGAGGTATACGAAATGAAGAAGATCAAAGTCCATCAATTCTGGATAACCAGGGCCAAGTCCAACCTGGATTGGGGAAAAGCCTCACTTATAGAATGTTATAACTTGAGGTGGGTCTCTGGGATAAGGAACCTATAGGATCCTCTGAAGTCAGGAGGTGGAAGTAGCACCCTGACTCGAGCTAGCTAATTGAACCGGTTGCTTATTGCTATATAATATCAGAAGGACAGCTAGGTGGTACAGTGGATAGAGCACTGGGCCAACAGTCAGGAAGACCTGAGTTTAAATTCAGCCTCAAACACTTCTGGCTGTGTGATTTTGGGCAAGTCACTTAACCCTCTTTGCTTCAGTTTCTTCATCTATAAAATGAGCTGAAGAAGGAAATAGCAAACTACTGTAGTATCTTTGCCAAGAAAACCCCAAATGATGTTGTAAAAAGTTGGAAATGACTGAAAAACAAAATAGTATTAAAAAACATAAATCTCTTGATAGGGAAGTTTATAGGAGTGAGGAGAAAGGCTAATGATAGGTCCGTAGCTTGGGCCCTCCTCAAACGTAGGTACCCCAAATTTGTTAAAGTTATACCTTAGGTTAGACTCTTTTCAATATTATAGCTCATGAGCTCCCACTAATATTTCTCTTTTATGAGACTGAACCACATTACACATGGATTTAAAGCAAAACACATTTAACAGAACAGTAAGATATATAATAAGTGTACCTCCCTGTCCCCTCCCCCAACAAGGGCATAACTTTCCCAAAGACTGTCATGACATGTAATGGAGTGGGAACACATTCAGAAATAAATATCACCAGGACAAGTTATCCTATTCCTGTAATTCTCTGCCTCAGAAACTGTCACTAACTGCTGATATTATCTCTGAGCTATTTTCTTAGCCAAGATGTGAACTGCAAGCTTATGGTGTCTCTTCTACAGCATTTTCTCTCTTGTGAAACTATCTGCTGATTCTCTAATGAGCTATTATTGTCAACTGTGGATTCTCTGCTGAACTGCTGCCATCTGTTCTCCATGCAACTGTATCTGCTATGTAGCCTCTTCCCCAAAGGAAGTGGTGTCAATCCTTTTAGTTCATTTCTAGCTCATAACTTTAGGATTATTTTAGCTCTTTTGTGAGTCAGATACACAGCCAACAAAACCCCTATCTTTGCTTCTTCAGAGACCACTTTCCTTGTCCTTTTTGCTATTTGGGTTGGGGTGAGAAAATTCCTTTCAACTCTTATGTACCTGGCCACTGAGCCCATAAATGTTAAAATGAAGCTTTGCTTAGCAAGAGAGAAGGAGCAGGGGGCAAACGGCACCTTCTTTGCTACATTCCTACCAGCACCATTTGTTGCTTTTCCTACAGGTGATAGAATTTAGAATTGAAAGGTACCTTAGGGATAATTTACTTCAATTATGTAATTTTATTAATGAGTAATTAAAATAATAAACCAGTAGATAAGAGAAGGAATATAAGACGTAAGTTAAATGAATCAGGGATTCATTTAACAAAGGCACAAAAAATATTCAATTCATATAGGATTGCAGTCCTGAAGAAAAGGCTAGAGTGGAAGACAGAGAAGAGGTGACAAATAATTAATAAACTGCTCAAAGAAAGGGATTTAAATTTAATCCAATGAACATTTCTTAAGCACTCATTGTATACAAGGACTCTATTAGACACTGGAAATGAAAATTACAAGTTAATTCTTGCCCTCAAAGACCTTACACTCTATCAGAAGATATAACTTGTAGAACGTAATTATAAGTAAGTATAATTTTAGATGAGAATGATCACTAGAAATGAAAGGGCTTGAGAAATAGTTCTCAAAAGAGGTGGTTCTTGAACTGAGCTGTAAAGGGATCTAATGAGGCTAAGAGGTGGAGGAGAGGAGGGAGTACATTCCAGTAATGGGAGGAAGTTTATGCAAGGGCACAGGGTAGATGCCAAGTTTGGGGAATAGCAAATATTCCAGTTTAGTTGGAGCAGAGTGTATAGAGGGGAACAATCTAGAAAGTTCAACTGGAAGCAGACTAAGAAGGACTTTAAATCACAAGTTGAGTTTCTATTTTTTACTAGAAGATGTGTGTGTGTATATATGTATACACACACATATATATGTATATATGCATTCACATATGCATATGTATATATACATATATGTGTGGATATATGCATGCACCTTTTTTTTAATTGGCAGAGTAACATGGTAGGATGTGCTTTAAAAAATTATTTTAGCAGCTGTATAGGATGGATTGGAGAACAGAGGTCTTGGAAGCAGGAGACCAGTTGAGAGGCAATTTGTAATTGTCTAGTCAAGGGGAGATGAGAGTGTGAACTAGTGTATTAGTCATGCCAGTGGAGAGAAGAGAACAGATGTTCATATGTTATGCAAATAAAGTCAGCAAGTCTCCGCTAATTACAAGAGTAAAGAAAAGAGAATTGTGGATGACTCTAAAGTTGTGAACCTGAATGCCTAGGAGAATAGGTATGCCCCATGTTATTCTTCATGACACCTTTTGGGTTTTTCTTGGCAAAGACCCTGAAATGGTTTGCCATTTCCTTCTGCAGCTAATTTTACACATTAGGAAACTGAAGCAAGTGGAAGTTGAGTGACTTGCCCAGGGTTGCACAGCTAGAAGTGTCTGAGGCTATATTTGAACTCAGGTCTTCCTGACTCCAGGTCCAGCGCTCTACCTACTGTGCCACGTGTAGAGATAGTGAGTTTTGAATTACAGACAGGTTTAGGAGGCAAAATAACAAGGTCCATATTAAGAGGTTTAGTTTGATATACCTAGAGGACATCCAGGTGGAAGTATTTAGCAGAAAGATGGCGATTTAGGTTGGGTCTCAGGTGAGAGATGAAGACAGAATGTAGAGATGTGGGATCTTATGTACATAGAAGTAATTGAATCCTTGAGCTATGATGAGATTACCAAGAGAAGGGCCCAGGACAGAGTCACCAGATAAACTCTTGCTTAGGTGATGAAATATGGATGATGATTCAGGAAAAGGGAACCAAGAAGGGACAGTTAGACAAGCAAATGAAGAGCCAAAAGAGAAGAGCATCTTGGAAACCGAGGAAAGAGAGAGACAACAAGGAGGAAGGGGTTAAGGATAATGCCAAAAGTTACAGAGTTGTCAAATAGAGTGAAGCTAATGATAATAGTAGCTAACATTTATATAGTGTCTTCTATGAGCCAGACACTGTACTAAGCAAATTGTTCCCTCATTTGATCCTCACAATAACCCTGGAAAGTAGGTACTATTAGGATCCTCATTTTACAGATGAGGAAAAAACGCCTCATTTTACAGAGGCATAGTAACTTGCCTGAGTTTTTCAATTGTGGCTGACCCTTCATAACTCGTTTTGGGGCTTTTGTGCCAAAGATACTAGTATGGTTTGCCATTTCCTTCTCCAGCTCATTTACAGATGAGGAAACTGAGGCAAACAGGGTTAAGTGAGTGACTTGCCCAGGATCTAGCTAATAAGTGTTTGAGCTTGGATTTGAATGCAGGTTTTCCTGACTCTAGGTCAGGTGCTCTATCCACTGTGCCACCTAGACTAAGAAAATGGCATTGGATTTAGTTAAGAAATTATTGGCAGTCTCGGAAAGAACTGTCAAGTGGTGAGATCAGAAGCTGAAACACCAGTGATTGAGAAGGGAGTGAAATGTGGAGAGGAAGTGGAAGCCATGAATAGAGACTTTTGTGGGTTTCTTTTCCCCTGCCCTAGGAGTTTGGTTGTGAAAGGAAGTAAAGACATAAAGTGATAGCTTGCAGGAGGGCAAGGTCAAGTAAAGGTTTATTTTTTTTTCAAATGCAGAGACCTTGGCATGTTTGTAGATAGCAAGGAAAGAAATGGTAGATTAGAAGAGATGGAAGAGGAAGAGAGAGAGAGATGGGATGATGGCAGGTCAGGGACTGTTTTTACTTTCTTTGTGTCTCCAGCACTTAGTGTGATGTCTAGAACATTGTCAATCCCTGATAAATGATGGATGAGTGAATGACTTATTCCCAGAAGAAATAGGATGGGGTGGGATCAAGGATTTAAATAGGGTGGTTTGTCTTGGCAAGATAAAGAACCACTTCGTTGTTAGGCATTGGAGCAAAGGAGGAGAAAATAGAAGATGATATAAAAGATTTATTTAGGAATGAAATAAAGAAGAAGAGGAATCTCACAATGGATGACCTCATTTTTTTCAGTAAAATATAACGAGGTTCTTTGCAAAGAGGAATATTGAAGGGGGCTATATATGGGAGCAAGAGGGGAGATTTGGACCCGTTTTATCATGAAGAGTGCAATATTCAATCACGGAAGAAGAAAAGGAATTCTACACATCAGTGATGGACCAATTAATATTAGAGAATAGATGTGAGAGTGTTCTAGGCTCCTGGGAGCATCAGATTTCTTCCTGGGAATAAGAGCATGTCTTGGAAAGTCATATCCTTCTAGAATTCTGAACCCTTAACTAGCTATGACACCACCTAGAAAACTTTACGTGAGGCTATGAGTGAGAAACGTGAAGACTGAAGGAGAAAGCAGGAGGATGTAGGAAGTCTTCTTAGGAGATAGTCCATATTCCCATGCTGCTTTAGGCCAATGGAGTAGTACTCCTTAGATTAGTCTGAATATGTCCTATGATACTATGTGGGATCAGCAGGGCTTCTCCATTGGGGAGAGCAAGAGATTCTTGTTGGAGCAGAGAGGTGCCAAAGTTGAGATAATCAACTGAAAGGGCAAAAAAGTTGACACATTAATAGCTGACATTTATAGGATGCTTACAATGTGCCAGGCATTGTACTAAGCAATTTACAATTATTATGTCATTTGAGCCTCACAACAATCCTGGGAGGTAGGTGCTATTATTATTTCCATTTTACAGATGAGGAAACTAAGGGAAATAGAGGTTAAGTGACTTGCTCAGGGTCACACAGCTAGTAAGTGTCTAAGGTTGGAATTGAACTTAGGTCTTCCCGACTCCAGGCCCAGCACTCTCTCCAATATAACACCTAACTGCTCACATATTGGCAATAAAGAGAGAAAGAACTATAATTCCTCAATCTGCAACACTGGACTAGTTAGCTCCATGCTCCATTTCTCTGCAGAGACAGGCAGCTGTTAGCTTGACCCCGCTGTAATCAGTGCAGTGAGGTAGCTAAAATAGATTGTAGGCAGGAGAAGGAGGCAAGAATAAAAGGCAGAGGCTTGGGGAATTCAGTTTTTATTGACCAGAGGATAAAGAAAGCGAATTTCAAGAGGAAGTACTTGTTAGGAAATTAATTTTATTATCTTAATTATTAATTGTGAGGTTATATAATATATAATAATTGTGAGATTATATAATATATATATATGACATTATAATTATTATTAATTAAATTTAAAGTGACCAACACTATTAAATTTTCTTCTGCTTTGGCAACAAAGTTGTTTATGTATTTCCATCCTCCCATAATGTGGAATCCATGGAATGGGAAGAGATCAGAAGAGATCAGACTCATAACTGTCAGGCATGGGCATTGAAAGCAAACTGGGTGACTTGCTTGGGGCACAGGTTTGGGGAGTATCATTGCTGATAGTTTCTGTAGCTTTGCAATGCTTATTATTTTAAGTATTTGTTACTTCAAATTTTTGTTCTTTATTATTAATATGAAATTAGAAGGTGTGTTGACATGACTGGATGTGAAAAGAAGTAGGGAATTTCTATTAATTTATTTATTTTTATTTTACAACATTCACTTTTGCAAGATTTTGAGTTCTAACTTTTCTCCCCATCTCTCACCTCCTCCAACCCTAAGATGGTGCGCATCTTCCTCTAATCTGCCTTCCCTTCTATCACGTCCCTCCCTTCTCTTATTCCCTTCCACTTCTATTTTCCTATAGGGCAAGATAGATTTCTATACCCCATTGCCTATATATCTTATTTCAGAAGAAGGGAATTTCTAGTGTGATAGAAGCACAAGCAAATAAGACTAGAGCTTGGAGGGCATGAAAAGAGGTAGGTCCCCCCAAAAGGGATTAGACACTATGCCTTGTTACAAAAATGGGGAAGGAAAGGGCCATGGAGGAAAGGAATCATCCTTCATTCTGCTGGAGTTTGTAGGCATTGAATTCCACTCTGGTCAATGCCAGGTTTGGGGCATTGATGACACAGCACTGCTGCAAACACTGATGCTTTCCCCCTTTGCTTGATAATGCCAGACATTAGACTTGATTTGCTCACCTCCTGCCAGCCCTTTGAGACAGGAGCTTGCTTTGATTGACTGTTCTGTGCTGGGAGCAATGACTGCAGAATCCTGATTACTCACAGTTCCAGGGGTGAGAGACAATGGTGGCTCAGACATAGAGATGTAACACCATTTGTGGTCATTGGATAGGGAAATTGTTAACCATTGTTTTCAGTTCTATTACACTGGAAGCAGTAGTGCAGGGCAATGGGTGAGGATTGGGCTACACTTATAATCTTTCTCTCTTTAGGGATTGGGATGTGATTTGATTTGAGAAAAAGATGGTAAGATCCCAGACTATTTAATGTATTTTGCTGATACTCATTCTGAATTTCTAATTTGACTAAACTATCCTTTATGTACTTCTATGATTTATAGTCATTTGATCAATATTTGCCAGTCTAGAGAGTGATCTAACACAAAAGCATCAAATTCATGGTCTGTAAAACTTAAGTCTACTAGAACCAGATCAAAAGAAAATTAGAAAATTTTTAACAAAATAAATAAAAATACAATACAACACAGATAATATCCATTTGGGATTGTCTAAGTCAATATGTAGCCAGGGAGGGATCTCCTTCTATTTGAGTCTGACACCACTGAAACAGACCCAATAATTTACATAAACTAAAGAAAAAAAGAAATATGATATCAATTTGCTCAAGTAGTCTAGCCAGATTCAGGAGCTTTGGGGAGGTAATGATAGACAACGTTTATAATTTATATAATGTTTACTTTGCTAAGTGTTTTAGAATTATGATCTCATTTAATTCTCACAATAACCCTAGAAGATAGGTGCTATTAATGTTTGTAATGGTAATTTGAAGATCTTCCCTGACCCTTGTATTTGCTATCAAATAGGTATTTAGCATCTTGTTCCAAGTTCATGATTGTGTCAAGTAGTAAGACCCAATACTTGTGAATCCCACAGTGGGATGGACTTGCTGATGTAACAGGAAGGGCCTGGAATAGGGAGGAGCTAATCCCTTATATCAAGAAAAGCCCAAGCTAGAGAGCCAGAATTTCTGGGAGCAAGCAGTGTGGAGGCTGAGAAGATGAGAACTGAGAACTGAACTGAGAACTGAGAAGAAGATTGAGAAGGGAGAAGATTTTGAGAATAGGACTTGTGGTGTCAGAACTTCTTTTGAGAGCTGCCAAGAACTTCTGAGAGCCAGCCAGAACTGCTGGGAATGAGAACTGAGAAATGAGAACAGAGAACTGGGAGGAAGTATGACTGTGGTGCTGGTACTTTGTCTGTTTTGATGTTACTTTGTCTCAGACCTTGTTGTTGGGTCTGTGTTGATTTCTTAGGAAGAAAGTGAATTGATGATGATGATGCCGGCAATGTGTACAAATGTTATTGTGGCTTTGTTAAGCTTTGTCCTCCCAGGAACAGAAACTGTAAAGGACTTGAGGTAGACCAGACACTGTGAGCTTCAATATGGAATAGGAATTGCATAAGAAGCTGGACAAAGAACTGAGAGCTGTCTGCCTTTGAACCCAGGCGGCAGTTGGATAGATTTAGGCAGGAGCTGGGACCATGGAGGAGGAACCATAGAAGCTGAGAGCCTGCCTTGAGTCAAGATGAAAAGACCTCTCCTTGGGTATTTAATGAAAACTGAAAAGATCATCATTTACTGTTGCCTAGGGGTGGAGAACTTTGACCTTTACATTTAGGTGATTGAGTTAAGGACTTCTCCAATTAAGAAGAAAGAAGATTTTATGACTGAAGAGATTAAGACAATGTGACCTAGGGGTGGAGAACCTTGACCTTTGTACTTCCTGTCAATTAAGGAGGCTTGCCTCCTTAAGGATGATTGAATTAAGAACTTACTAAATTATTGAGTTATTACTCAATGAATGTTATCTTTTGCTTAAAACTATGTGACCATTTTGGTGAAAATTATGTGGTCATTTTAGTGATAAGTTGTTAAGTTATAACATTGTGAATGCTGTACTTTGATTTCTGTGAATATTTTGCCTTAATTTATTACTCAATAAATAGAGAGTTCACTATACTCTATAATCAGAACCTTGAAGCTGTTCATAGCAGCAGTCCTCTGGAAAGCTGCTCACGCTTGGCTTTATAATGTTAAGGATATTAGAATTTTGACTCAGTATACAAAAAAAGCTTTTCTAACAGCTAGAACTGTCCAAAAGTAGGAAAGGGTTGCTTCTGAAGGTAGTGGATTACTCTTTCCTTCAAATTTTTAGTAAAAAAATCATATAACCACTTGTTGGAGATGTAAGAGAAGAGATTTTTATAGTTCCAGGCTAGATCAGATGACCTCTAAAGTCTATTTGAACTCTGAGATTCTGACATTCTTTGAGTACCTAGGACAACCATCACTGAATACTCATAAAATATCTTGGAAGTGAGTAATTTGGTAACGAGGGAAGAGCATTGGATTTGGCAGGTGATACCTATGTTTGACTCCCTCCTTGAATATTAATGAATTGTGTCACCATGGGTGCTTTACCTCTATAAACCTCAAATCTCCCATAAGTAAGATAGATATTATAATAATAACAACTGTAATATCTACCTTAAAGGGTTGTTGTGAGGTCCAAGTGAGATAAGGTATGTCAGACATTAAAAGATTCCATAAATGTCAGCTATTATTAAGCAGAAATCTTGCTTGGTCTATTTCAATGATAGTTAGCTACACATAGTAGGTATTTAATAATTGGTTATGGAGTAGATGTGGTGGTTTGTATCTGTACTCTGAGGCTGGCAGATCTCTTGAAATGGGGAGCTCTTAACTATAGAGGGCTTTTATTTTATTATTAAAATCTAGCATTGATAATGGTAAAGGTGAAGAGAAGTCCCATGTTGTCTAAGGAGGGACAGACTGGGGCAGGTCCAAAGTGGAGCAGGTCAGTGCTTCTGTGGCAATCACAGTGTGATTGGGCCCTGTACTTTCCTGTCTGGGTGAGATAGAGAGGCCCAATCTTAAAACAAAGCCCCAAACCCCACTTATTGAATTGAATTTGTAAACAACTGAAATGCTAATGTACCTAAAACACATTTTCAAGTAGGTTAAAAAAAATTCAATGCTTCCTGCAATCTAATGACAATACTTTACTTTTTAAAGCCTTTTTTCAGAGATAAACTGTACCATGGCTTTCTTAGCATTGCAAATTCCAAACTTGGTAGCACCTGAATTAATGAGGTCTAAGCTATAATTTCATCAATTTAGACAGTCAAGCCTCGATTTTCTGCCTGTGGACTGCACACAGTAAATTATGCAGACTCTGGAAGGCTTCTGTCTGCTGTGCACTAGGGCCATGGGCAGTAAATTGGAAAAAACAGGGCTCCAGCAATTATTAAATGGCACAGTAAAAACGCAAAAGGAAGGAAAACATTCCCTCTTTCTTCCTAACAATATCACTAGCTGGCCTAACATGGGTTGACAGGTCAGCCATCCAGTACTAGGAAATGAAGAAAACCAGGAGGACTCATAAAGATTCATTTTCCTGCCTTCTTCTCTAGCCTGATGCAACGTAAGAGGGAAAGAAAGCAGGCTGGGTGTATGTACAAGGGGATTTCTGTGGTTCTAGGAAAAAAAAAACTACAAACACTACTAAGGACCCAGACTGCTGCTAGGTATCACCCTTCATAAGTAATTGTGTGTGTGTGTGTGGCAAAATTCACAGCTGGGGCCTAGAAGTCTCCAAATACCCAGTGTGATAAGGCCTTGTTGGGCAGATGCCTTTACACTTCTCAGGCCTGGCATCTCCTTCCTCCTTTCTCTGCAGTGCCTGGGAAAGTCTCAGCTGGTTCCCCCAACAACTCATTTGTTCATTTGGAGATACCTTGACACTGTTTACTATTTCCATTCCCCTTCTCCCCCCATTGTACTTTGTTCATCAAGATTATTGTGCTTGCCTTCCCAATAATTTTACTTGACCTTACAAAGCAAGAGAAAGAGACTGAATTCACTACCTTCACCCTCGGACTGTTCCTGATGATTACATTTGGAATTATCTGCCTCTTTTCTTACTTGGTCTCTCAGACTTTGCTGTGGCTTTTTGAGAAAGTCTTTGGCAGTTTATCTACCAGTTTCTATAATCTTCCAAAATGCCCATCCCTGTTTGCTCTAAAAATTGAGAGTTGGCTATGTTAACAGCAAGAGCAAAAATATATCCCCAAAAGATTCTAAAGTAATTTTTCTTTTAAATAGAAGAGTTATATATATAATTTAATCATCAATATATTCTGTGAGAGACTCATTCAACTTCAAATCATTCCTACTAGGATTTCTATTTAAAATGTTCTTTTCAGAAGAATTTTACCCCGTCTATGATACTAATAATGTATTTGTCAATCAAGAACAAATGGCAGTTTGTTTCGTGGGGTTTAGTGAGAAGAATCCTGGATTTAGCAGCAGAGGACCTAGCTTCAAATTCGAGCTCCTCTACTCACCACCTGGCTGACTAAACAAGCCATTCAGTTTCTCTGTCTCGGTTTCCTCATCTGTAAAAAAAACTTGGGTTGGACTGGATTATCTATAAGATCCTATCTAAACTTACAAAATAGGATTTAACATGTAATTCCTCTTTTCTGATCTTTTAAAAATTTGTTTCACTTTATTTTTATTCCGTATCTACTCCAAGATGTTTGTCACTTTTTTGAAATACTGAGGATCTAGAGAAAAGAGGTGAGCCCTATAGATGAGAGGTTCTTAACCTTTTGGGCAACATCTATTTCTTCAGCAGTCTGGTGACTCTGGTGAGTCTATCGACCTCTTCTAGGAATAATGTTTTTAATACATACAATAAAATGTATAGGTTTATAAAGGAAACTAATTATATTGAAATATTAAAATTTTAAAAATTTAGAAATATTAAAAAATTTAATTAAATATAATTAAAATATTAAAACATATGAAATATGAAAAATAGAATATAAAAAAAACCAAACTCATGATAGAGTAATATGTTGTGCTTTTAAAAATTCATTAAATAACAAGATAATACATTGAAAAAATAGGAGAAGCTATACATGGGAGTGGAGTTGGGAAGATCTGAGTTAAAATTTTGCCTCACTGGCTATGTAAACCTGGGCAAGTCACTTAACCCCTGCTTGCCTCAGTTTTCTCAACTGTAAAATGAGAATAATAATAGCATCCACTTCTCAGGATTGCTGTGAAGTCCCACAGGATAATATTTGTGAAATGGTTAGTATGGTACCTGGTGCCTAGTAAGCGCTATTTGTTATTATTAAAGGATATATCAGTATGATGGCTGTTGTTGCTTAGCCTGACTAAGAACATTAAGTTGTGGAGTGGTCTTTGAAATTGTCTGTTGAAAATTCCTGTTTTGTCCAAATCACTAATAATAGAGAAATACAAATCAAGATAGGTTTCATGATTTCTGTGCTCTGAAAGTTGCCAAAGATTACAAACTATGAGAATAGTCAATGTTAGAAGGATTGTGGGGAGATAAACACATGAGCACATTTTTGGTGGAGCTGTGAATCAGTACAACCGTTTTGGAAAGCAATTTGGAATTACAAGAATAAAGTAAGTCATCCATGCCCTTTGACCTAGAGCTTCTACAACTAGGCTTATACAGAAAAGAGGCTATGGATAAAAGAAAGCCCCCTTTTAAAAAATATTAAGATTTTGTTTATTTTTAATATTAAACTTTAATGATAAAACAAAATTTAATATTAACTATCTTAAAACCAAAATACTTACAACAGCACTTTTTTGTGATAGTAAAGAAATGGAAACAAAGTAAAAAAATCAAAAGTGAATATTGAAAAATTTACAAAGAACAAGCATGACCCCAAAGAAAAGATATGAGAAGGCACCCCTACCCTTTGTGGCAGTGATAAGTTTATAAGTATGGTATGTTGTACATATGTTCACACTTTAAAAAAATGTATTGATTAGTTATGATAACTTTGTTCTCTTTCTTTTTCTTTAAATATATTGTTATATAGGATGGCGTGTATGGACTCTCAAGGAGGACTAGCCCCTCTGGTGAGGGCTTGCTGAGCCCTTTTCAGGACTGTTCATCTACCTTTTGTGTCTGCCTGGCACTTAACTCTTACGTGTGAGTCCAAGAAACTGTAGCATAGGCAGCAGCCATACCCCGGTAAACTGACTTGGCTGACGGGTTAAACCATCAGAGTTAACAACAGGTCTCAAAAGCATCAGTGAGTTAGGTGGATGTCTACCCCAAGCATGCAAAGACTTCCCCCAGCAAAATGGAAGAATGAAAAGTTTGTTCCAATGGCCAT
The DNA here is from genome assembly GCA_028646575.1 of Pseudocheirus occidentalis. Classification (NCBI taxonomy): domain Eukaryota; kingdom Metazoa; phylum Chordata; class Mammalia; order Diprotodontia; family Pseudocheiridae; genus Pseudocheirus; species Pseudocheirus occidentalis. The sequence goes on along the minus strand of CM053594.1, from coordinate 145,922,163 downwards.
GAAGTAGCTGAAGCAGGTGCTGTAGAAGACTTAGACATTAGAGCTTGGTTAGGCACAGAAGATGCAAAGGTCATCCACTGCATCCTGGAACATTATTAGTTGTCTTGACTTTTGCCTTACCATTGGACTTGGAAAAGAGAGTGAGGCTGATGATTTTGTGCAACTTTGTTTCACTTAAATCCAGTTCAACCAAGGTGTCACTTCAGTGGTCCTCTTTAAAAACAAGGGACAAAAAAACAACATAGGCTGGCTTACTTGGAGGCGGGGGAGGAGTATTGAGAGAAAATTATAGTGATGTAAAAAATGACATCAAAAAATCATTAAAGAAAATTCAAATTTGCAAAGATATCTTGTTGCAAATGAAACAAAAATTTTCATGGCTTACTTTATAAAACAAGAATACATTGCTCTCAAGGTATATCAGAATTCACTAAAGTTTTTTGAGATAAACTCGAAGTGTAGCAAGTTTTTTGTCCTTATGTTAATGAGTTTTTCTCAGCTAGATCAGCATCATTGATATAGTTTATGTCAAAAAGAAAAAGGATTGTGAGTCATCCATGGTTCAACTTTAGAGCTATTAAATTAGAAATCGCTTTTCAAATAGTTCTAAAGTGTTTATTTTTTTAAATTGTTTCATTTTTTTTCAATTAAGCATTATTTTCTTTTCCTCCTACTCCCTGCAACCCTGGGGAAAAAAGAAAAGGAAAACCTTAAGCAAAAATGCTTCATATATTTGCTAAACCTGACAAATTTCCATGTTGACCATGTTCAAAAATATATTTCATTCTTCATACTCAGTCCATCTCCTCTCTGTCAGGAGATGAATGGCATTCTTCAGCATCACTTTTAGGGAATCATGGTTGATTGTTGCATTGATCAGAGTTCTAAAATCTTTCAAAGTTACTCATTTTTACAATGTTGCTGTTAAAATATAAATTGCTCTGTTCATTCTGCATTAGTTCATATCAGTCTTCCTAGAAATCTCTGAAACTTATTTCCATCATTTCTTACGGCAAAATAATATTCCATCACATTTGTATATCACAATTAGCTTAGCCATTCTTGGCAGATTACTCTTTTCTAAGGGACTAACAAATAATTTTATATCTCAGCTTCATCTTGGTAAAGCACTTCATCCAACATTTGAAAGTTTGCAAGAATATTAACCTCTACTCCATTCTTCCAAATGGGTACTTTAGTCAAGAAAACTTGACATTTTTTAGTAGCCTCCATAATAGTGACTTCAGAATCTTGATTTAAAAGAGTCATCTCATTTATATGGTTAAAACTCTGTCAATAAAACAACTTTGTATGACAATCTTTTATTTCCATGGTGTAAAAGTGGTTTTATTTTTATCTTTTGAAAAAGCAAAATTTCCGCTCTATCTGTAAAAACCCTTGAAGGCATCCTCATGAAAGTCAGTAAACTTCTGTATGACAGAGATGCACTTCATATTCTGCTCCTATTTCTTGACAAAATCTTTTAAAATTGTGATGACTTAGAGACTACTTCTGATAAAATTGATTATTTTCATGGCTGTTGACAAAACTTTCAAGGTTGTCAGAAGAGTCTTTGTTGTCAGTGCATGTCTGTATGAAAAAAAGCAATGAATGACAATAACCCGAGGAACTCATTTTTTCACTAAAGTAATAAGTGTTTCAGGAATTCCATTTGTACAAAGAGTATGAAATTTTTCCTTCCAGTCAGAATTTTTGTTTGTTTATTTGTTTTTATTTTTGGCAAGAAAAATACTTTTGACCATTCCTAAAACATTGACTCAGGTTTTAGTTTTTAAAAAGGACACACAAAATAAGAATTCTTCTTTGATGGCATCAACATGCATATGTTAAATAAAAACAAGGAGATGACTATGAGATGTATATAGCTGCACCCACTCTACATATGGAAAGGGAATGATGAAGCTGCCACTTTCTCTGTGACCTGTTTCAAAATGTTAAGAAACATCAATTCTTTTAGAACACATATATTTTTTTGACAATAGAACAATTTTCAGGGTTCTAATTCTGGCTCCCGTACATGCCATGTTCCAGTCTTACCCCTGTGTGGCAGACCTTTCCTGACAACCTTCTAAGTTGGCTTGGGCTGAAAAATTGTTCCACCCCATCTTTTTGTAGATACTAATGCTCCAGAATTCTTTTTGAGGTGCTATTTAAAGTTGTTTGGGAGGGAATGGAGACTCCTAGCTTTTTGTCCACCATCTTGTCTCTGCCCTTTTATGTGTTTTAAAGTAATCGATTTTATAAATCTACACAGAGATAATATGTATATTAAGAAAAGTGTAAAATATCCAAGAAATTTAGGTAACAAATAAATAAAATAAGGCAGATTTTATAGTTTATCCAAAGTCTTAACACTTTTAATTTTTTCTTAAAATTCTCAAATAGGCACATAGAGACAGGGATCATGGCAGTAGCTTAGGAGTCATGTCTTCCCTGAAATTTGGCTGTTATTACATGTGAACTTCCATAAGCTTTCTGTTCCTTCCTTGAAAAAAACTGATTCTCATATCTGATATTCACAGTTTTCTTACAAAATTAGTTAATGTGTAGTACTTTCATGGAATAATAATACATAAACACCACCCATACAATACAGCATATTGCATCTTTACTTCATACCAGAGACAGGGTGCAAAAAGGGAGCACAAAGAGACAAATAAATAAAGAAACAACTTCTTTATTCACAAAATTTACCAGCCTGTCCATGACCGGAATCACTGATCAATCTATTAGCAATAATAAGTCAATTTACAGAACATACTTCAACTGTTATCTCAACTATATCAGCTAAACTTGTTTGGTTGCTCTAGGTTAGCAGGTCTACATTGGTAGCCCAGGTACCTATCCATGCTATAAAAGGTCTTGCCTACCTTATAGAGAGTTAAGAATTCTCATATGAACAGCTCAATTATACAAAACTTCAACGAGTTATGAAAACAACTCACCTCCTTCCATGTATTGATCAATCGTAGATAGGGAATACTGCAAAGCGATGTAGATGACATACAATTTTACAGTTTGGTAGCTAAATGGCAACTAAGTGAAGAATTGGCTGATTGTTGACCAGCTACGTGGCATGAGCATCTTTAGATGGGAAGACTGCAACACTATATAATCTAGGGCCAATGAGACCTAGCTCTACAGTAATTCTGAAGTACGGATGAACAGAAATGATATTTTGAGATATAGGCAATAAGTGATATGAAATTCTCTGTTATTTTTACTGATGTTAACAGGCACTGCTAATCCTATGAGCATATTGCTTATATTCATAATTGAAGGAAACACTAAGTTTCAGTTGAAATAAAGATGTAATTTTGTTCCCATGCGCAAACTCCCTGATATCTGTGTACTCTTTGGTGGGTGGGGGGAGTGTCTGTGGTCTCCAATCTAGGACCTCTGCTCTAGGAAATCAAGTTTTCCAGATGATATTGTATTGGTAGCATTAAGCTCCAGAACTGCATGGTTTCTTCAAAAACTCACGATTACTCAAAGAAATTGGCTTAACAATACACATATAAAAAAACCCCAACAACGAAACATATTTTTAAAATGTCCATTGTTCTGACAATGATCAATGTTTAAATGAGCAGTTCATTGAGTTAGCACATTAATGACTATAGCTGGGGCAGGCGCTACATATAGACAATTAGTAGGGCCATAAATGAAACATGAAGGGGAAATATGCTGGATTGCATTTAGAAAATTGCTTTCAAAGTTCCTAACTCAGCACAAAATCCATTTATTTTCATTACCAAAGTTCTAGCTATGCTGAGTCTTAGACCACTCTAATTTCAAAAGAATCAAGTTTGTGAAAGGGGAACAGAAAGACAAATGGTTGATGCAAGTAGACTGCAATATATTTTTAGTTATGATCTATGAAAAAAGTAGTGTAAGTCAGAGTCAAGCACACAGTTATCAGGTTGCATGCAGCTCACAAAATTCCCAAATGAGGCCAGAACCAGATTAAAGTGTAATTGGGAAATATTTAACAAACTAAATAAAAAATAGAAAATATTAACACGTGATTTTCTAAGTTAATATATACCCACAGGGTTCCTTATTTTATGGTTTTGTGGCCTTATTTCTTTTCGATTTTGACATAACCGATGTTAGTCTTTCAATAAGGAAATACATGACTGGAAAGGGAGGTGTATTAGTTATTCAGTATTAGCAAGGCATAACACATGAGCAGCCTGGGGTACCCACGAAATTAAGGGGGGAAGACCTCCAGCATATTGAACAGATCCCCTTTGGAAGGTCTATGAGAGAATATGGACCAGAGTTTTCACCAGATGAAATGTGGAATAGGGTGTAAGTGGCACCAAAGGAGGGAAGGTTCACATCAATGAAATCACAGATTCACTAAACTATTAAAAAAGAAGTTTGAGTAACAAGGGGGCATCAATTATAGCATCCGGTAAGCAGTTAGAAAGAGAGAGCTAATACTTGGTTGAGAAGTTAAGTTTGGAGATCTAGGCAAAGAAATGGTCAGTATCATTATGAAAGTGGAAGTCATAATAATGTCAAATGAACTGTTACATGGAAATCATTCAATTCACGATTTCCTGTTGAATAAGTAAATGTAGGTAAATCCATTACCCCTCCATCATTTTGTGTAACTGATTTAAAATAAACCCTATTTCATGCTGAAATTCACTGGATTTGTTTGAAAAGAGCTGGTCATCCTCTTTCTGCTTTGCCATTATAGATGGGGGAAGGGGAAATGATCATTGTTCTCCCTATGTTTATTATTCAGAATTCATTATCAAAATGGTATTTATGGCAGAGTAGTCATAATTCAAAATATTATTAAAGGTAAGCATTTCAATTTAGGTATTATTTTATCATTGCTAAAAGCAGTGCCTGAATACAAAAAGATTTTCAACTCCATTATGTGAATAACTCAATTTACCCTTTGGTTTTTGTGTTTAGGCCATGATGACCTTCAATGCCTTTTGATGGCTGCCCTCTGGTGGTGACTTATTAACTATACACATCTCTAACTTTAACAGAATTTTCTCTGAGAAAACACAACAGTCAATTTGGCCTGGACAAAATTTAGATCTATGGGGAAAGGGAAAAGCATGCTATACAATTTGTTGTCTCTTCTGTTCTTTGAAAACAAGCCCCGTTGTGTTGTTTATGGTTCTGGGGTTTATTTTTGCCTGTGTAAATTTTATATCAGTAGCTGCTAACATTGAAGGATAATTTTCATTTAAATAGTTTCAAAAGGTGTGTGAGTGTGCATGTGTGTCTGTGTACATATGTGCATGTATGTGCATCTGCACTGTGTATGTGTGTGTAGGGAAATTAGTGAATGAGATGAGAAATTTTAAAATGGAAGCAAATGGAAGCAAAAATTTAAAATTTCCACGACATCACCTACCCAAGCTGCTCTGTTTTTGATTATGAGCAAAGTACTACTTAGACTTGAGACTTCCTTAGCCAGATAGTCTTGCTCTCGAAAACAATCTCTGGTTTCAAAATTGACTACTTAGGAAAGCTGAATTAAGGTTAGGGGAGACACAATGAGAACTGGAGAGATGGAGGAAGGGCTAATCACGTACGTTTTAGAACCTGCTTCATACATAAAGATTCTTCCTACTTGGATATAATGGTGGTTATGGCGTATTAACTTTCTTTCCAATAGGCATCAGCACAATGCTATCAGATTAATTGTCTTAAAAATACTCTGTCTTTTAATAGTGTGATGGAGAAGGTGAAGAAAGAAAGGAAAGGGAATAGGTATTTATATGGTACCACAACCTATTCAGCCATTCCACAACGGATGTCCAACCCCTCAATTTCTACTTCTTTATCTCCAGAAATGAGCTGCTATTTTTGCACATATAGGCCCTTTTCTTTTTTGTTTTTTTTCCCTTTGGGGAATCAGACCTAGTAGTGGTATTACTATGTCAAAGGCTATGCATGATTTTATAGCTCTTTAGGCATAGCTACAAATTGCTCTATAGAATGGTTTAATTAGTTCGCAACTCCAACAACAGTACATTAATATCTCATTTTTCCTGCATCCCCTCCAACATTTGTAATTTACTTTTTTTTGTCCTATTATTTAACCTATCAGGTATGAGGTAATACTTCAGAATTGTTTCAACTTGCATTTCTCTTATCCCCTTCCCCTTCTGTTTTCCTGTAGGGTAAGATAGATTTCTATACTCTATTGCCGAGACCAGAATTTTCTAACCTGCTTAAAAATCTCCCAAATGAAGTATTTGGAAGAGTTTTGAACACTTTTGTTAAAAATATAAGCCTCACAATTGTACAATGTGAAGGAGTTTGCAGATCCTATACATGATTGTATGCCACCATGGGGGGGGTTGGGTGGGGGATGGGGAGGAAGGGGAGAAAAATCTATAACTGAAGTGACTATGGAACAGAATCTTGTAACCTAAAAGTGAACAAACAAGTTAACTTTAAAAAAAATAATAATAAAATAAAATTAAAAAAAATATAAGCCTCATTTTAGGAAATAGTGGGAAATAAAGTTAGACAGATAAGAGGACTATATAATGGGGAGTAGAAGATGTCTTAAAAGTCAGAAGAATTTGACTAGATATATTAAGAAATAGGGAATCATTTGCAGGTTCTTGGGCAGGGGAATGGTTATGATGAAAACTGGTTTTTGGAGATTAATTTAGCAAACATGTAAAGTATGAATTGGAGAGGAGACTAGAGGCAGGAAGTTTATTAGGAGAGTGTTGCTATAATTTAAGTGGGAATTAATGAGGACTAGGTTGGACTAGGATGATGGCAATGAGAATGAAGAGAAAGAGGCAGATACAGGATGTATTTTTAAAGAAAAAAATTACAGGATTTGGTAAAAGATTAAACATAGTATATGAAATTCCCTGTGGACAAGAGTCATATCCTATTTCCTTTGACAACCTTTCAGAAAGGAAGTATTAAGAGGTTTGGTAGAAGGCAGATGGTCCTAAGAATAGTCAAGGAGAATCTGAAAAATATTTCTGCTAACAAAAAAAGAAAATACAACTAGTTTCCTACTAGTGAGAAAAATGAACCCCCTAAAGTGGTCATATGTATTTGAATTTGAACTATTTGAAGTTATAATTATGTAAAATGTGGTAATTGGTTCCAGTCTAATGAAAATATGCAGTGCAAATTCAAATAATGCAACCAACTCAAGGGACTCATTATTCACATTAATCAAGGCCGAAATGATCTATTTCATATTTTCTATCAATCAATAATTAATTTGGGTTTAGCAAACTCCTCTTTTAAAATGACAATGTCACCTGGAAGGATGAAGCCTATCAATTATTCACACTTTAATACAAATTACTTTAATCAAGCTCTTTTTTTCCCTCTTGACACCTGGCTAAGATTATCTTCACTAATACATTTGGAATTTCAAAGTGGAAGGGGAATGATTTTTAATGGGAGGAATATTTGAGAGGAGGAAGATTCTTAATGTGTCTCCAGGGAGGATTTTGGACAGTCAGAAGGTAGCACGGAATCACTGGACACTTGGTAAGAAAGAGGAGACAGTCTGGAAGAAAGATACAAAGGTGCCAAAAAAAACTTTTCCTACTTTGCAATTTTGTCCAGAAATCTGTGGTTCTGACAACTTGGTTGTCCCTGAAAACGTATCTCCTCAGCTGTCATTGGCCCTAGAGCTCAACCGTATTGTGAGCTACCCACAAGAAAGGAGCTCAGATCTAGAGCTGGAAAAGACTACAGAAATAATCTACCCCAACTCTCCCATTTTACAAATAGGAAGCTGAGGCCTGAAGAGATGAACTTTCTTGCTTGAATCAGATCGGTAGTAAGCAACAGCATTGCATCAGAGCTTACGTTCTATGGCTCATCATGCTGTCTCCTGAAGTCATTGAGATGATGTTCTCACTCCCTCCCCTCGTCAATCACTCCAGAAACCAACCAAGGAGAGATGGGTCTAGGAGTAACAGGACCCCCACCATTTGTTGGGAGGTACACCATTATGGCTATGATGAATTGTAATGAAACCCTGTGTATGGGAAGGGTCCTTTCACATATGATACCAGATATCCCTTTCTTCACTTTAGTTCTGGTATTACATAGGCTTCAGGGCTTCAGTTATAGTGATAAAAACCCAACTTTTTTCAGTTCCTTAACTTCTAGTAGAATTATAATCTTTATTGGTAAAACAAGAGAAGCTTCAGACAGAGCAGCATTCAAAAAACGTTGACATTTGCCTAACAAGTTCTTATATAAGCCTGACTAGAGTGGCCAAGACAAGTCTTGCCCACTAGTAATTCAAGCCATAATTATTTCAGAAGAACTGATTCCTATTGTTGAACAAAGAGTAAGTAACATGTTGAATGTTGAGAAACCTAAGAATTCTTATTGGCCAGTTTCTTCCAACCACCCACATGAGGGCATCCTTTAAAGTTTGTGGCATTTATTCAACAGTGATGACATATAAATGTATGTATAGAGAGACAGACATAGATAGATAAATGGAGCTTGTATTAAGAACTACTCTGTGTCAGACAGAAGCTTTGCTAAATGCTAGAGATACAAATATGAGCAAAAAAAGAAAGGTCCTGCCCTCAGGGAGCCTACATTCTAATGGGAGAAGACAATACACAGAGTGCTGTTAAATGGGTGAAGGGAAATATGGCACATGGGGTGGCATCCTTAGGAGATGGCAGGGAAGTGGCATGAAGGCTTGAGCCCAGACAAAAAAAATGAAAGCTCAGGTACTAGGGGAAGGGAAAGGAGGAAAGTAGATGGCATGGAGTTGAAATGGCAGGAAAGTGATAATGAGACTTAACAATAACAATCCCAAAAATCCTTACTGAGGTAAATAGGTACTAAAGGTCCATTATGTGATATTATAGTGGCTGACAATCACTATTTTGTAAATGAATTGTGTAAATAACACATAAATATATCACTTTCTGGTTTACAAAATGCTGATTTATATAATATCTCAATCACATAGGATCAAATGTTAGAGCAGGATGGAACCTTACAAATCATCGGGTCCAACTTTTATTTTTACAGATGAGGAAACTGAGACCCAGAGAAGTGAAATGATCTGTCTTAGTTTCAGGATCCAAGTTTTAACTCAGGTGTCCTAATAAAGTAGTGCTCTTTTCACTTCATTGTGATTGCCGCAACAAAGTTTTAAAGTAGAATTAGGAAAATTATAAGACTGTGTTCATTTGATGAACCAGCTGATCAGAGCATAGGTTCAAATGATAGGGTACAAGAAATGACTCATATTAAGAGACTTATGGTGATAGAATAAAGCAACATTTATTGGAGAGATACAGAAGAACTGGTATCAATCAGCAGCTCCTCATGGTAGAGGTTACAGCCATAGCAGGTCCCAAAGCAGCAGCCCAATGAGCTGTGTGTCATCCAGGACCCAGTGGTGAATTCAACTGATAAACAACCAGGAATGTACAGTGTTGGTCAGTCCCATTACATCAAGGACCTGGGTCTTCTAGGGGCTGAAGGAATTTTGTACTCACCAGGGGTTGGGTATTTGGGTTCTTTATGTTGGGACCCTTATGATAGGAAGAACCCTGTGGGATGGAAAACAAGATACAACCTGGCCTTCTGGTCAACTTCATGACTCACAAGGTAACATTCCTTTGTGCTAACCTTGCAGAAAGTACAATTAAGGGTGGGTGTGGAGGTGTATATTAGAAGCCTGAGGCAAGTGGTACGTGCTTTTCTTATCTTGTTGAGAAAGCCAGGGGCTGAGAGTGGCAAACCTCAACCGGAAAGACAAAACTCAAAAAAATCATGAGGTGATTCACAAGGAATGGAAATCTAAGCAGAAATACAAAGGTGCAAAGCATGAGAATATGCCTATCAAATATATGTGGTTAAAAGGGTTGGTCCTAGGTCTGGGAACTTTCAAGATGATTCACAGGTCAATAAAAGAGTTGCTGCCCCTCCTACAGAGCCTTCCTAAGAAGAGATCTACCACATCTGAGGAAACAATTTAAGGTTCTGCAATCCTTCTAGGATCCTACCAAATTGACCTGAATTAATGGCTAAATGCTCTTGATTACTTCTCTTGGAAAAGTAGATGCTTTATCACATTGAATAGTGTGGCTTGTATTACACTCCTTTTTGGCCTTTTCAGTATAGGAACACATCCTGTCATCAACATAGTTCTAGTGCAGGGATATTTAACCCTTTGGGGGTAAAAGGGTAGAATTCAGGGATCCATGAGCTTGGAAGGGAAGAAATTATATCTTTATTTTCACCAATCTCTAAATGAAATTTAGCATTTTTCTTTAATTATTTTTTTTTATAATTTTCTGAGAAGAGACTAATATGTGCTACCAGCCCCGCCAAAAGTGTCCATAACACAGACAAAATGTTAAGATCCAAACCAATGTTTTCACTTGAACAATTTTGAGATGTGATGCATGTAGTGAGGCCTGGCTGGGTAGCATGATAACCATCTAGAATATACTGTGATTGTCCCCCTTCAATGACATGCATAGTGGACTGATGATCCATGGGAATGAGTGGAATTCCTCAGGCATGTTCTGTACTGAACAATTCCTCAAGGTTGGCCTCTTCTTCAGTCCAACTCAAGATCCCATGTAGTAAATAATGTAATTTGATCAGCCTGAAGGAATGGACCAGAGAGGTCTTATAACAACAATGCTTCCCATGTAAATACCACAGAATTATTGGGGAAGACAGAATCCTTGAATCAGAATTGAAAAGGATTTCATAGGCCATCAAGAGGCAGCTAAGTGGCATAGTGCCTAGAACACGGCACACAGAATAAGGAAAACCTTGGGCAAGTCACTTAACCTCTGTCTGCCTCAGTTTTTCCAACTGTAAATGGGAATATAACAGTATCTACCTCACAGAGTTGTTGTGAAGAACAAATGAGGTAATGTATGTAAAGCACTTTGAAAACCTTGAAAGGCTATATAGATGCTAATTATTATTTTTTTTATTGTTTATTTAGTTCAATCTATACTTGAACAAGAATACCTTCTACTTCCTACCCAAAGGAGACGTCCAAACATTGTTTGAAGATTACATATAAGGGAGAAGCCACGACTTCTTGAGGCGACCTATTTCAATTCTGTAGGGCTATAAGTATTGATAAGTACATAAAGTTTATATCTCTGTCTGTCTCTTCCACCCATTGCTCTAAGTTCTACTGTCTGGGACCAAGGATAAAAAAAAATCTAAAACCTTTGACTTTTACATCAAATTCCTATCAAATTCTTGGGTTATCCTAATTGTGTTTCCACAGTATTCAAATTTCTTTCTCTTGGCAGCCTGTAATATTTTCTCCTTGATCTGGGTACTACGGAACCTGGCTATGACATTCCTAGGAGTTTTCTTTTGAGGATCTTTTTCAAGAGGTGATCAGTGAATTCTTTCAAGTTCTTTTTTGCTCTCTGGTTCTAAAATATCAGGGCAATTTTCCTTGAGCATTTTTTGAAGGATGCTTTTTAAGTTCTTTTTTTGATCATGGCTTTCAGGTTGTCCAATAATTTTCAAATTGTCTCTCCTAGACCTACTTTTCAGGTCAGTGGTTTTTTCAAGGAGCTATTTCACATTACCTTCTATTTTTTTCATTTGTTTGGATCTATTTAATAGTATCTTAATTTCTCATAAAGTAATTTGCTTCCATTTGCTCCACTCTAATTCTGAAGGAATTATTCTCTTCAGTGAGCTTGTGAGATTCTTTTTCCATCTGGCAAATTTGACTTTTTAAGGCATTCTTCTCCTCATTGGCTCTTTGGGCCTCTTTTGCCATTTGAAATAATCTACTTTTTGAGGTGTCATTTTCTTCAGTCAGGTTATTGACTCTCTTTTCATTATTTTCTTGCATCATTTTCCTTTCTCTTCCCAATTTTTCCTCCACTTCTCTTATTTGGTTTTCAAAATTCTTCTTAAGCTGCTCTATGGCTTGTAAACAATCTTCATGTTTCTTGGAAACTTTTGGTGTGGGAGTTCTGACTGTATTGTCTTCCTTCCATTCCATGCTTTGATCCTTTTTGTCCCCAACAAAGGAATCTAAAGTTGGATTGCTGGGGCTATTAGGAGGTCGCTGCAGCCCCTACCAGCTTCACTGAAAACACACCCTGGGACCACCACCCAAGACTGCAATCCAGATCCAGGCCACTCAACACAAGAGCACTTAGTCTCTGAGCAATCACTTGGCCCCCTGCAGTCAGCAGGCCGGGAGGTCTGAAGCAGCCACATGGAGGCGGCTGCAGGGCCATCTCTTCTGCCACTTCCTTGCCCTAGAGGCAGTTTGGCTGGACAGCTTTTCTTCCTCAAATTTAGCTGAGTTCCATGGACCTTTCACTTTGTTCTTGTTTCTTATGGTTTGATAAATCTGGAAATTGCCACAGCTGCCGCTGATCCACTCTCCTGAAGGCTCCAGCTACACCTCATCCTGGCTACCCCAGGGCCAAGCCGTGGTTTCAGGCTGTCCTGGTTTTGGCTCCCAGCCTGCTGTGATGAGCCCTTCCTGCCAAGCTGCCTTCAGTGGGAGATGTGTTTTTCTATATTTTTGTGAGTTTTGGAGCCCTAAAATTTGTTTAGAGTCATATTTTATGGGTATTTGACATGGCTATGTGGGAGCTGTGGAACCTTGTTGCTTCTACACTGCCATCTTGGCTCCACCCCCATTCCTATCAAATTCTTGAAGTAGTCTTTTCTTCTAAATCTTCTTTTCTCTAGGCTAACCATTCCCATTTCTTTCAGTAGATCCTCCTAGACTTAAAAGCTCTTAACTCTAATGGCTTCCTTCCTCTATCAAATTCTTTCCTAAAAGATAGCATCAGAATGGAACACAATACCTCCGATATAGATGGAGAAGGTATAGACATCACTCTCCTACTCCTGAATTTACTTCTCTTAATGAGCCTAATTTTGATGTATTGTTATTATTATTTACCTACTATATCACACTGGTGAAGCACATTGAAACTGAGATTCACTTAAATCCCTAGATCGTTTTCTAACAAACTTCTGTCTACCCACACTACATACCTATGAAGTTGATTAAAAATTCAAATATAAGACCTTTCATTTATCTCTATTAAATGTGATTTTACTGCTTTATCAGATTCAACTCAACATTCTATTCTATGAAGACATTTTGGGGACCCCATCTCTAATCCAGTGTGTTGGCTACCCCTCCCAGGCTTGTGTTATCTGAAGATTTTACAGTCAAACCATATATAATGTTATTGGTGGCAATGGCCCAAAGCACCAGTGGTGAATGCTGATTCCTTATTAGTCCTTCAGGTTTTAAGATTGGTTCTAAGCATCCGGTCAAAAATTCTACCACATGTATCAGAAAATAATTTATGGATATATCTTTATAAAAAGATCACAAGAAACTATTGATGAAGACATATTAAAAGGGCATGGTCATACAGGGAGTTGTGGAATTCCCTGATACCCCCAGCACATATCAAAAACTTCTTGGATTTGTTCTGTTTCTGAGATAATGTTGCACTTGAAGTAATTATTGCCTCTAGGTCATCTGAAATTGTGCTGCAAGCCTTACTCTAACAATATGAGGTGAGATATAAATGTAATGGAGAAGAAGTAATGATTCATTTCCATTATGTTGTAGTAAGACAGACACATTTCACCTGTATCTCACCTGCGGCTCTAAGAAGCTGTAGCATGCACAGGAGCCACACCCTGGTAAAACTATGTCAGCAGATGTGCCACACCAGGTTAAGGGCAACCAACAGGCTTCAAAAGCATCAGTTAGTTTGGGGGAGTGTCTACCCCGAGCATGAGAAGACTTCCCTCCGCAGATTGTAACGGCAAGCAAACTAGTACTTTGCTCCTCGTTTCAGTTATTCAAGTATCTTTGTGTCAAGTCTTTGTTGGAAATAGTATACAGAGTGTTGTCTTTAATAGGCCAAAGGGCGTTTGGAGACCTTCCCTGAACTTAATAGGCCTAATGTCATCACATGGAACCCACAGTGGGAGGAGCTTGCTGAACGAGTAGAATAGGAAGGGTGAGCAGAGCAGAGAAAAGCTCAAGCACAAGCTGGGACCAAGCAGAACAGAGAGAGCGGATATCTGTGATATTCTTTGTTACTTTGTCGTAGTGTTACTTTGTCAGACAGAAAGAAGCACTTTGTCGTTGACTTGTGTTACTTTGTTAGAGAAAAGCCCTCTGTTGATTTGTGCAGATTTCTTAGAGAGAAAATCAGTTGAGATGATAAGCTGGTAATATATGTAAATATTGTTGTAGCCCTGTTGAACTTTGTTTTCCTAGAAACAGAAACTGTGAGGAGCTTGGGGTAGAGCAGTCCCTGTGAGCTATGATATGAAACAGGAATGGAGAGCTGCCTAGGTGTAAATCCAGGCAAGAGCTGGGAGCCTGGAAGAGGATCCATGGGGTTTGGATAGCCAGCCTTGAGTCAAGATGAAAAAGAACTAATTTGGGTACTCAGTAGTGACTGATGATATTGTAACTTATTGTACTTTCCACTACCTCTTAAGGATGATTGGGAGCCAGCCTCAAGTCAAGAAGAAAGAAGACTTTAGATGGGTACTTTATACTGATTGAGGAGAATGTGACTTACCGGATGGTATGTTTTGTCTAAGGCTATGTGGCCACCTTAGTACTAAGTTATTATGTTATGTTGTTGTGAATGCTACGCTTTAGCTTTTTAAAAATATTTTGCTTTAATTTATTGTGGACTAGAGTTTGCTATACTATGCAATTTGATCCTTAAAGTTATTCACAGGAGAAGTCCTCAGGAGAGCTGCTTATGATTAGCTTTACACAGATGAGAACAATTTGTTCCAATGGCCACGAAGGCAACTGGACCAGACTTTGTGAAGAGTTTAGAGCTTGGTTAGACATTGAAGATGGCAAGGTTGTCCTCTGCGTCCCTGCTCAGCAGCAGTTCTCTTGGCTTTTGTCTTGCCATTGGACTTTGATAGCTCTGGAGGAAAGAGTGAGGCTGTCTATTCTGTGCAACTCTGCCTCGCTTAAATCCAACTCACTCGCAAGTCAAGACATCACCCCATGATGTCACTGGTCCTCTTTAAAAATGATGGATGAGCAATAACAACAATTAGCACAGACTCAAAATAACTGCTTGACGTTCTGGAAAGCAGGCAGATTGTTGATCATAGGATGTTGGAGAGTTGGCAGGGATCTTAGAGGTAGGACGTAAAATCCAAACCCTTCATTTTATAGGTGAAAAATGATGTCCAAAGAGTTAAGGTGATTTCTTCAGCTTCATCCAGCAACATATTAGTGGAGCTAGACTAGAGGCCAAGTGTTCTCAATCCTGCCTAGATTTAGGTAGGTGGTCCAGAGGAGAGAGCTCTGGACCTGGAGTCAGGAAGACCAGAGTTTAGATTGTTACTAGCTATAGGACCCTGGGCAAATCAGTTAACCCTTGACTGCCTTAGTTTCTTCAACTGTAAAATAGAGATCCTAATAGCACCTATCTCTCACAGTGGTTGTGAGGCCCAAATGATATAATATTGTAAAGCGCCTGACACATAATAGACAACATATAAATGAAAATGACAACGTAATGTTGTCCAGTCATTTTAGTCATGTCCCACTCTTTCTGGCCCCATTTGGAGTTTTCTTGGCAAAGATATTAGAGTGATTAGCCGTTTCCTTCTCCAGATCATTTTACAGATATGGAAAGTAAGGCAAACAGGATTAAGTAACTTGCACTGGGTCACACAGCTAGTGAGTGTCTGCGGCCAGGTCTGAGCTTAGCAAGAGTCTTCCTGACTCCAGGTCCAGAGTTCTAACAAGTGTGCCACCTACCTGCTAATTATACAACATTGGAAAGATATACATGTACTGACAAATATGACTTGTAGATGTATATCATGGAATTTTATATGAGCTAGATGTTGCAGTGGACAGAGCTCTGGAGTCCAGGAGGCCCTAGTTCAAATCTAGACCCAGATACTAGCTGTGTGACCCTCAGAAAGTCACTTGATTTCTCTGTCTGACTCAGTTCCCTTATCTATAAAATGGGGATAATAAAGTAGCTCTTCCCTTCCAGAGTTGTTGAGAGGATAAAAATATTGCAAAGTACTCTGTAAATCTTAAATATAAATATAACTATTGTTATTGTTATTGTTACACCATGGGATCACATAGTTAGGGGCATTAGGGGCTCACCCTCTTACTTGTCCTGACATTTATTCCTAGACAGATAATTGTTACTTTCATCAAAATAGAACCTGTTTATTAACCTTCTATATGATGTTCTGCATCCTATATAGAGTAAGGACAGATGGTTAGCTATTCTCCAGCTTTAGGCAATGGATGAGGACCAAAATAAGTGTTTCTAAAAAACACATAATTAAGAGACCAGGAGAGTTTCAGGTAAATAAGACACTTTTGAAATAACTGAGAAATATACTCATAGGTAGAATGTAATGTAAAAAGAAAAGATATCAATAAAATGATATTTGAAAATGGACTAAAATCATCCCACCACTTTTGATACAGTAAAATCTCTCTAGGATGGTTTATGACCTTTAAAAAATAGTATGTAGTAATGATATCCATCTCTAGGGCAGGCAGGGGGAAGGAAAAAGGGGGAAAAAGAAATTTACACAATTAAAAAGAATAGCAAGTTATACATAATAGATTCGCAGTTTCATGTGCAATCTTTTTTCTATTATGCTATGTTATGGAAATGCTTATTCCATCCCATAAATTAAAAATAGAATAAATTTAGAAATTTAAAAATAGTATGTATTACAAACTAAATACTCATATGTTCCCTAGCCCTTAGGTTAATCCTAGGATGACAATGGATCATGTTGCCAATTCTTTACCAATAACTAAATGGGAAAAGGGATCAGTAGCAGACTTCTTGCCCCTGTATTTCCGTCAGGGCATTCTACTCCCAGAAGATCTGCCTCATGGCTGCAGTCCTTGAAATGGGAGCTGTTTGGATAAACTAAAGGGCACAGAAAGCAGGGATGTAGAGCAATGCCTTTGCTCCCTGATAGCCTACTACATGCACTGAACATCTTTCTTTTCTCTATTGAACACTTTGGTAAACTCCTTATCTTCATCATAACCCTTTTCCTGACTTTTCCTTTGCTCCTCTTCCATCTTTCTCTTCCATGAGGGCATGAATAAGGTTCATTGAATCATATAATCTTCTTTGGTGCTGATTTACCTGTTTTCGTTGCTGAATCATTTTCTTAAATTTTCAACATTACCTGCTTCATGCCTTCCTTGTGAGGAATGATCTGCTGCTGAAAGGTAATAGATGTCTTCTTACTCTCATGTCATTTCAATTCTCATTTTCTCTGGTTGCTGGATGTTGAGTGATTCATTTCAGAGGGTTGATCATACTTGAAAAGTGTGTGTTTTGCATATTGGAGACTGGGGAGTTAGTTCTTTTCTGTCTATTTCTGGCAAAATGATCAAGGATATGGAAATAAAGCTAGTATAGTTTCCTTCTTTCCCTCAAAACTTTGCTAACCTCTTCTTCCTACTTGAGAATAGAAAACTGTGGGGAAAAAAGCAAGGTAGATTGAGTTCTTTGGAATCTGACTCATCTACTATTTCTTAAGTCTTGCCAGGTAAGTTTCAGGTTGGACCTGTTTTTTTTTAAAGATATGATTCATATTAGTGAATCAAGATCAGTATTTGGGAAAAATGAGTGTGACTATCCAGAGTCAAATTTAACATTGTCAATATTAATGAACAATATTAATGTTGTTCTGAAAACTGGTGCTGGAAATTTGAGCAATCCCGTACATGTTCCATTTCAACATGATTGATTATGCACCTTTTCTGTAAAGGAAAGGATCAATTTTTAAAAGAAGGAATGTTTGATTCTTTTATCTTATCAAATAATAAAAACGCTCCACAAGATGCATTTGCTTTCATTTCCTTGAGGAGGTACATTTTGTAAAGAGCAAAGGAGACTCAATAATTCTATGTTTGGGTTCATGTTGTTGTTAATTCATTTCAGTCATGGTCAGCTCTTCATGTCTCCATTTGGGGTTTTCTTGGCAGAGATACTGGAGTGGGTTGTCATTTCCTTCTTGAGCTCATTTTATAGGGTTAAGTGACTTGCCCAAGGTCATGTAGCTGGTTAGTGTCTAGGGGAAGATTTTAACTCATTTCTTTCTAACTCCAGGCTCAGTGTTCTATCCACTGTACCACTTAGCATGCATCTTATTAAAAATAACCACAAAAAATCAATTTAAAGAGCATGATAATAACATTGTTTGTCATCGCAAAACATCCCAAGTGGCCTAAATATTCAAAAATAGAGGAATAGTTAAATAAACTATGGTTCACTGATGTAATAGAATGTTATATTGCAATGGAGATAAATAAGTATGAGGAAAAATATGGAAAGATTTTAAAAAGTAAAATGACAATGATTTTATGAAATAATACAAAGTGAAAAAATAGAATCAGAAGAATTGAATATATGGTATGATTATGTGAGGAAAAGTGAATGAGAATGAATGAAGGAAGAATACTGATATTTTATATATTGAATTTCATTTATTTAAATGTAAGCATTTGCAAAACAAATTTAATTACATACATTGATGTCTAACATTAAGTTTATAATAGGGCATAAAAAAGAGAAAAGATTGCTCAGAGTCCTCTTCTCTGCCAGGGAAGGAGAAAGTGAACAGGCATTATTATGTGGCAGGTGCTGTGCTAAGCACTTTGTGAATTTTCTCTCATTTGCTCCTCATAACAACCGGATAGGAAAGGTGCAATTAGTGCCCCCATTTTACAAGTGAGAAATGTAAGGCAGACAGAGGTTAAGTAACCTCCTCAAGGTCACTCAGCTACTCAGTGTCTGAAGCCGAATTTGAACTTGGATCTTTGTGAGATAGGGACAGAGAATCATATAGATTTTGAGTTGGAAGGAACCTAGGAAGTCATGTCTTATTTTGCAGATGAGTAAACTGAAGCCCAAAAAAGTTAAGTGACTTGCCCAGGGTCACACAGGCAGTAAGTCAAGGAGACAGAATTCGGATTCAAGTCCCCAGACTCCAAATTCAGGGTTCTTTCCACTGTACCAAGCTAGTATATGAAGGTGAAAGAGTTATGATTCCTACTAGAATTTTAGATATCATCATGAATTAAACCTTTGAAGTGATCTAGTTTAATTCCTGTAATTATGCCAATGGGAAAACAATTGATGTGAGAGGTTAAGCACTTTACTGATAGACTCACACTGATAATCTGGGGCAGAACCAGGCCTAGAACTCAGGTTTACCGGCCCTCAGCCTGGTGTGAGTTCTCCTTCACAATCCACCTACCCATTCTTTACAAGTTTTCAGTTTCTTCCTTTCAAACAGGAAAGTTCGTGGGCCAGACCTGGGTGAATGGATCAATTCCTGTGCCAAAGGGAAAGTAGAATAAGAACAATAACTTCAAGGTTTTAATATTTCTAGAAAATATTTAATTTATGTATGAGTTGTTTTATGATTTCACCTCTAGGTGGTGAAAGAGACTAAACTAACATAATATTTAGCTTCTTAAGCTGAGCACTGGAAAAAAAAAATAATTCTTGGAATTCTGAGGAGCCACAGGAAAATTTTGATCTTTTAAAAAAGGATCCTTTTGGGAAAACCTCTAACCTGTCACTGCACTTCAAAATACTGGCTCAGAAATTAAAGCTGGTGTGCTTTCATCTTGTTGTTGTTGTTTTTAAATCTTTGTTTTTTTAACAAATTTATAGATTTGGTTGATGATAAAACAAAAATTAGATGGATAATCTGATGGAGTGGGGGAAGAGGCAGGGTTATCTAATGGTTAGAGGACTTGTCTTTGGTGTAAGAAAGACCTGGATTCAATCCCTTCCTTTGACTCATTTGCGTGTGACCTCATATGAGATGGAGGCAAAGGGGAAAGTGAAAAATTTTTATAGATGACCTATTCTGTGCCAAATATTGTGCTAAGCAGTTTTACAAATAAGATCTCTTTTCATCCTCACAATAAGCCTGCGAGGCAGGTGCTGTTATTGTTCTAGTCGTATAGGTGAGGAAACTGAGAGAAATCCAGGTTAAGTGACTTGCCCAGGGTCACACAGCTCATAAGTGCCTGGGGCCAGATTTGAACTCAGGTCTTTCTGACTCCAGGCCTAGTGTTCTATCTACTGCACCAATTAGCTCTTCCCATGGGTAAGTCAGTTAACCTCTTATTGCCCCCAGACTCTCTAAGACCTTGAAGAGTTTCCTGATCAGTTGGGGAGTAGGGTGTTTTCACAAAATAAGTTTCCACACAGATGAAATTACAGGTTTGCACCAAAAGAAAACAACAACAGCAAATTTAAGAGATTGTTTTAAGAACTAAATAGCTGGGAAATAGAAACCTCAGCAGAAGCAGTAAGTGTTCCTTAGCCCTTTCCTGAGCCAGTTTCCCAGCAGCCCTCTCTGACCACTCTAGCCCTCAAACTTAGCCTTGAGTGGCTACAAAAAAAAGTCCTATCATCTCAGGTCTTCATTATGTGAAAAGATGTAAATTAATTAGCTCTACCTGAGTGGTTACAAAAGCTTTTGACGGAATTTTTGAGCTCATTAATAACTTGGATAGAAAAACATTTAAAGTAAATGTTATTAAGAAGTTCAGAACACATATTTCCCAATTTTTAACTGTGTTCTTGTTACACTTATTTCCTCTAAAAATGGGTGCTAAAGGACCGTATATCTAGGGCTGGAAGAGGTCTTAGATGGGATATAGTCTGATCTCCTCATCTTACAGTTAAGGAAACTTGAGGACAGGGATGCCCTCAATTTGCCCAGGGTCACACAGATATAATTGTTAGAGCTGAGACTTGAACCCAGGTCCCCTGACTCTATAGACAATGCTCTTTCTAATCTGGTGACAAATAAGAAATGGTTACTGTAGATGAGAAAGAAAATTGTGTCCTCCAGCCAGTAGACCTGAAGTTCAAACCAGCTCTGATAAGAAATACCAATTTTTGTCATTTATGTATTGGTTTCCAAGCTATTTCAAGAACCGTAATTTCATTAGTGTGGGCACTCCTTTCACCAATGTACAGTACAAACCCTTTGTAACTTAGTGCATGGCTTTGGAGAGTTGCTGGGTCCCTATAGTTCATCACTCTTTAGTCATCCTGGTGATGGACTTTGAACTGAGCTTTACTGGCCCTCAGGCAACAGATATGACATAATTCCTCACCAATTCTATACTTGAACGATTCTAGCTTGAGTTCTGCTGACAGGTGCAGGTGCTGACAGATGACATATGCACATTGTCTCCCCCTGGGGGCTTCAGTTTTCTCATCTGTAAAATAAAGGAGTCGGACCTGATTACCTTTAAGGTCTTTGCCAGATTAAAATCTGTGATTTTATGATCCATTGGCATACCCTCTGATAATCCAGGATCATCTTTATATTCTGAAGAGATATCAGAGCAGGACTTTAGAAATTTAAGTTTATAAATGGTAAAAAGAGTGTATGAAGTTCTTGTGTCACTATATGCAAACTAACATATACTGGCTACTTTATATTTTATATAAAATGCATTCTGATAGCTATTATTAGTGATTGGGATAATTTTCTCATTTGGACCAATGGGGAAGTTTCACTTCAAAAGAGTAAACATAGAGTGACCAGTGTGCCAACCAGCCACTAGAGGTTGGTGGACATAATCTGGGGATGAGACATATGGGGGATATTGAGATAAGAGAAGTAAAGGTAACTCTGTTGTTAATAATGATAATATACAGCTTGCCAAACTACGAAAAAGCTACCAAAAAAGATTACTTTATCTAGCTGTACAATAGTTCACGGAACATTAAATGCAAAAAAAAAATATAACAGGATAGTGACTTGTCTCGAGACTGTTTTAATTTGAACACCATTGAAAAAGATGGCAAGATTATGACAACAATATGACATTTGTGTAGTGCTTTAAAGTTTTTAAAGAAAACTTTTTTCTTACAATAGCCCTGAGTGCAAATATTACTGCCCCACTTCACAGAATAGGAAACTGGAACTCAGAGATGTTATGTGACCTTCCCATGGTACCACATCTACTAAGTGGAGACAATTAATAAACAGAGCATTGCATTCAGTGCTAGGAAAGACATAAAGTTTAGATAATATGCAGTCCCTGACATCATGGAGTTTATGGTCTTAGTCAATCAAAGTTGAACTTGTTTGCTGAGTTCATTAGAATGGGCTATAGTCTAATTTCTCTTAGTCTGTTTTTGAAACAGTTTGTAGTCTATAGGAAAGGGGAGACCACTACTTAGATTGAAGGAAAGATGTCCTAAATTTCCTCATTCCTGCTAAGACTTAATTTTTTTTTTCTTTTTAGAGGGCAGGGCAATTGAGTTAAGTGACTTGCCCAAGGTCACATGACTAGTAAGTGTTAAGTGTCTGAGGCTGAATTTGAACTCAGGTCCTCCTGACTCCAGTGCCGGTGCTCTATTCACTGTGCCATCTAGCCACCCCTACTCCTGCTAAGATTTGGAGAAATTGTAAAGTATTTCTGTGAATTATCGCATCAACAGCTTGGTTTCTAAGGACGTTTTGACCAGGTAGTCAAAAGCCCTGTCTATACTTAGTATTGACTTTTTTGACTATATTGACCATTTTGTATGTAAGGGATTCAGATCGCATTGTTTTGACATTTGTTTAGGGTACAGCTCAGAAAAATATCCAGGCAGTACACTCCCCTATAAACTATCCCCTGGTAGTCTTGAGGTAGGCAATGGCAAGTGTAATTCCCAGGAAAGTTCTCGCACGTCCCACTATTTTTACAAGGGTTTGAGGAGCATTTGTCAATGTCATCTTCACAGTGAATCCCTGTTAAATGATAGAAAATATTTTGAATGAGTATACGTTAGGTCAGAAATTCAGATTTCATTTAAGTATGAAAATTTCATAATGTTTATTTAAATACCATAAATACCATATTTATATATTTATTTAGTAAATTTATACTTTATAATTTATAATAGTAAAGCTTAGTTCAAAGTTCATCACCAGGATGACTAAAGAGTGATGAACTGTAGGGACCCAGCAGTTCTCCAAAGGCATGCACTAAGTTACAAAGGGTTTGTACTGTACGTTGGTGAAATGAGTGCCCACACCAATTTATATGGTATTTATTGATGGTATTTATTTATATATTTATATAAGCAGAAAAACAAGTTTAATTAGTTACATTGATGTTTAATATTAAGTTTATAATAGAGCATAAAAAAAGAGAAAATATTCCTTGAGTTCCTTTTCTTTGAAAAGGCACCCCTGGCATATAGTAAACATTAAATGCCATATATACCATACCATTTAAATACCAAATATATACCATAGTTATCCAGGAACATTCTCATATGACGTGGAAAATATAGCTGTCAAAGGGTGGGTGTGCTTTAAAAGGAAACCTAATTTTCCTGTGATGTTCACAGCTATAGGGGGGCGGAGCCAAGATGGCGGCGTAGAAACAGCAAAGCACCACAGCTCCCACACAAATACGCTAAAAAACTCATAAAATGGGATGCTAAACAGATTTTCAAGCTCCAAAACTCTCCACAAGACAGAAAG
Source organism: Pseudocheirus occidentalis (assembly GCA_028646575.1). NCBI lineage: Eukaryota > Metazoa > Chordata > Mammalia > Diprotodontia > Pseudocheiridae > Pseudocheirus > Pseudocheirus occidentalis. Next base: position 145,898,586 of record CM053594.1, on the reverse strand, counting down.
CACTA
>CM053594.1:145847473-145898081 GCA_028646575.1 Pseudocheirus occidentalis | reverse complement strand
CTGGGCTGGGGGGTAGGGACAAAAAAGGGGAGAAAATTTGTAACTCAAAACCTTGTGGAAATGAATGATGTAACCAAGAAAATAAATTAAAATTAAAAAAAAAAAGATGTTCACAGCTATAAACCAATATTCCCTGAATTTGTGGTCCTGTGTGAGTGGACTTGTCTGTTTACATAATCATAAAATGTCATAAAGGCCTTTAGAGATGCTATGGAAAAAGGGTTTGATTTGGAGGCAGAAAATTGGGGTTTTAATCCCAATTATGCCATTAAGGACACATGCAACTTTGGGGAAGTTATTGAAAGTTTCTGGCCCTTACTTTTCTTATTTGTAAAATGAGATGTTGGAATAGATGACCATCTTAATCCAGATCTATGATCCCAAGATTATCTAGTCCAACGCTCATACTTTATAGATGAAAAAACCGAAACTGAGAAAGGGGAAGCAACATGGTACAATGGATAGAGTGCTAGACCTGGCATCCAGAAGATCTGAGTTCAAATTCAACCTCAGATACATAATTGTTGTGTGATCTTGGGCAAGTCACTTTTGTATGCCTCAGTTTTCTCCTCTGTAAAATAATATTTGTAATTGCAAAACACCAAAAGCAGTTTAAGTGTTCAGAAGTAGAGGAATAGTTAAATAAAGCATGGTTCACTGATGTAATAGAATGTTATATTGCAATGCAGAGAAGTATGAGGAAAAACATGGAAAGATTTTAAAAAATAAAATAGCAATGATTTTATGAAGTAACACAAAGTGAAAAAATAGAATCAGAAAAATTGAATAATATATGGTGTGATTATATGAGGAAAAGTGAATAACAATGGATGAAGGAAGAATCCTGACGTTTTATATATTGAATTTCATTTATTTAAATGTAAGCATTTGCAAAACAAATTTAATTAGTTAAATTGATGTTTAATATTAAATTTATAATAGAGCATAAAAAAGAGAAAATATTCCTTGAGTTCCTTTTCTTTGAAAAGGCACACCTGGCATACAGTAAGCATTAAATAAAAGTTAACTATTCTTATTAACTTATTCTTATAAATACCATTATTGCCTAGGGTTGCATGTATAGTAAGTGGAATTTGGGGGACTCCGTCTGTAATTCCTTCTTTGTTCACCTGTACATTATCAATCAACTTGACCTGATCCTCAGAGGACTACCATTCAATTTCATTTCTCCTATAAATTTAGTTCACAGAATTACATAATCTCATAGGAGAAAGGGACCTCAAAGATTACCGAGTCCATTCTGTACCTGAACAAGAATCCCCTCTACAAACATTCTCAAGTGACTATCCAGCCTTTGAAAACATCTAGCAAGGAGGAACCCACCAACTCCCAAAGCAGCCTATTTTACTTTTGGTTAGCTCCATTGATAGGAAGGTTTTTTTCCCCTTACATTAAACCAAAATTTGAATCCCTGTAATTTCTACCCATTACTTGTAATTCTGCCCTCTGGAGCAAAACAGAAAAAGAATAATACCTCCTTGACATCACAACATTTCAAATCCCTGAGGATAGTTATCACGTCTTTCCTTAATTTTATCTTCTTTTGGTTAAACATCCCCAATTTTTTCAACAAATTCTTAAATGGTATCATATTGAGGTCTTTTGCCATCCTGTTTACCTTCTTATGGCAATAGTCTTACTAAAATGTGTCACCCTGGACATGATATTCCAGATGCTGTCTGATTCTGTGTTTGAAGGTTAATGCCAAGTGTTGGAGAAGTGATATCTCAAGCCTACTCATCAATATTTAGCAGTAAATGCTCTCTAAGTGGATTTTTAAAAAATAGTAAATATTTATTGAGAAAAATTAAAAATAAATTTTGAGTAATCAATTCAAAATAAGAGAGAATTACAGTTGACTTGAAAAGTCTATTATCAGAGAATACTGCTTCCCGCCCATCTTTTGGCTCATCATCTCTAGCAAAAAAAGAGGTCCTGACAAAACAAAACAAATAAAAAATTTTCTATTTCTCATAGGTCTTGTAAAAAGTTGAGCTTTTGTTTATCAAACCATTGCCATCCCCCCTTAACATATCTAATTAAGAATTGATGAGAGACACAGAGAGAAAAACAGAGAGACAGAGAGACAGACTGAGAGAGGGGGGGGGGAAGAATTCAGATTAGAATCTGGACTAACAGAATCCTCAGAATCAACAAGAAATCACATTCCAGATTAATTCTTTCAGTGTATGGTAAGTGTAGCTCAATACTTCCTTTACTATATACAGTTTACTGTACAAGGTATCATGCAGAGATAAAAAACTTCAGAGAAATATATGGCCTTACTTAATTTAAAATGGAAACATTTATTAAAGAAAAGTATCCAGAAGTTTTTTAATTTAATAATTATCTGTTCTTGTCCACTCTTTCTTCAACACATGATCAATTAGTGGATAAGTTTCAAGAGGGTGGTGGTCAAAAAATTTTGTTTCAAGCTCCATACTTGCTCATGTACATTATAGATTATTTTTTCAAAATATATAAGTGAAGATTTAAATGTCATCTTCTAAAGCCATAATCAATTGTATTAATTCAAGTTGCTATCTTTTTTCTTTTGTTCATTCAATTTCTGTATTGTGTTTTTCTTTACTATTGGTTCCAACATCATGGAAGGTGATAGAAAAGAATCTTTTTTGTTTTTTAGGCCCAGAAGATCATTAAGCACCTTAAAATAATGAAGGGCAATTTCTATATTGCTTCGGATAATTTACTTAAAAGATTTCAGTCCCTCTAATTTTTCAAAATCCTCATCAGTAAATGAGTTAACAAACATTTATTAACTTCCTACTATGTGCTAGGCACTTTGCTAAGTGCTAGGAATACAAAAAGAGGCAAAAGAAAATTCCTGTTCTTAAGAAGCTTACAATAAGCAAATGGCTGCACACAGATTGTCACTTAACTGTCTAAGAAATTTTAAAGCAACATCCTTTTCTTTCCAATGAACACTTTAAAGATTTATGGAATAATCATGATGTTGACCTACTGTAAGGGATGACTACAACTAGTTTTCCTTCTAATAGTAAATGTTTAATGGCTATTTGTAGAGTATGGGGCTGGTGAAAATATCTTCTTACTGATATTTTTCATTAGTAATTCTCAGAGGAAAATCAATAGGTAAAAATCTAAAGGCAGGTGGTGGAAATTTAACAGTGCATCTATAATTAGGACACATCTGTGGAATTCTTAGTGTTCACCATATGTAAAAGTTACAGAGCAAAGAACATTTCCCAGAGAATTTCTGTAAAATGTATTAAAGCAGAGTAGTACTCACGGATCTTCAAATACAAATGAAGCATGTTAATTTATCCTCAAAATTATGCATTTGTAAAACTTCTTAAAAAGCTCTTCATCCAGATTGGAACCTTCTTAAACTCTTGTGTCCTCTTACATTTTAACTTGTTATATCCTTAATCTTGACTGAAACACCAACAAGCTTCCTTCTAAGCACTGGGACACTGCCAGGTCTCAGCCTTCAGCTCAAGGCTATGTCTCTCTAAGTGGATTGTTATGTGGTTATCATAAATACCACATCATTAAAAAGTGAAATCAAAACACAACACACAATTCATGAATATTCTAGTATGGTTTATTGAAGGTTGTGTTACAACTGTCCAGACCTCAGATGGATCATGAACACAGGTAATGTTGAAAGCTGCTGGGGTCCTCTTGAGCTCTTCCCCATCAGAAGTATGTATGCTCCTTTGCTACTATTGAGTTTCTGGTACTCTGCTATCCTGTGAAATACTGATACAAGCTCCAGAATCCATATCAGAGTCACAGGACAAGTCTTTAACAGCAATACAATATGAGGTTGAATTATTTTACTTATGCAGGAAAACAAACTCCTTTCTATATGTAGTTTATAAATAATAGTCTTGTGTTTTTGTTAGTCTAGAAGATTTGGGAGCGTTATTTGTCTCAGTCCTTTCCGAATTTATGATTTTTCTTCGAAGCAACTCATGTTAAAGGTCAATGAGGGTTCATGAGTTTCAGATTGTTGGGGTTCTTAGGTGTTTCTAGGAGTTACTTTTAAATTTAAGTTGGTTAATTAACTCCCTATACATCCACATCCAGCTATTTAGACAACCCTCTATTTCTTCCACACCGGAAATAATTTTCGGTGTCTTTAGAATTTTATTTTTAGAGCTTCCTTTCATTTCTGAATAACTTCCCTTTAGAATTTTATTCCATAGAATCTAAGCCATCTTTTCCCTGAAGACTTTGAAACCTAAATTCCTAAAATCTAGAGCACTTGTCCAGCTAATGTCCTCTTTTTCTCTCTCCTAGCCAAGATGGAGTGGTTATTTTACTTAAAGTTGTCCATCATTTCTATTTCAATAACCTTGTTAATGAGAATCAGGTCAGCGATAACCATTTCCTTTGTTGCTTCTTCCACTTTTTACAGGATTGAGTTGTAATTACGTCTACTCAAGAAATTATTAGCTGGAAACGATTAGTTAAAACGCTAAACTAACATTGGCAGACTCATTTAAATATGACCTGAACTGTCAGAAAGATCAGCTTTCCACAAGATTTATGTTAAATAAAACACATTTGCCTTTGGAAAAGTATTTTTCTCTCTATTTTGGTTTTGTGACTTGGAATTAGATTTTATATTCAGATAATTTTTGAAAAATGAACTTTGATTTTCCATAAAGCAAAATTTTAAAGAGGCAATATTTCTCATAAAATCATGGAAATCTCATAAGATTGTTATGAGGAAAGTCTTTTGAAATCTTAAGGCAAAATTTATCCATCCATCCATCCATCCATTCATCTATTCATCTACTGATACATCTATCCATCTATCCAAATCTTCTTTTTAAAAAAAGTTTTCAACATTTATTTCCCAAAGATTTTGAGTTACAGTTTTTTTCCCATCTCTCCCCTACCCCACCCCAAGATGGCAAACATACTGAATACCCCTTCCCTCAATCTGCCCTCTTATATCTTATATTCTCCCTAATCCCCACTTACTTCCTTTAGGACAAGATGAATATCTGTACTCCATTGCTTGTATATCTTATTTCCCAGTTGCGTGTAAAAAACGATTTTTAAACATTTGTTTTTAAAATTTTGAATTCCAAATTCTCTCCCTTCTCCCCTCCTCACCTACCCCCACTGAGAAGACAAGCAATTCAATATAGGTTATACATGTATAGTAATGCAAAATATTTCCATAGTAGTCATATTGTGAAAGACTCACCATATTTCTCTGTCCCATCCTGAATCCCATTTATTCTATTTTCTCCTTTGACCCTGTCCTTTTTCAAAAGTGTCTGCTTCTAACTATCCTCTTCCCCAATTTTCCCTCCTTTCTATCATCCCTCATCTTATCCCCTTCCCCCCTTCTTTCCTGTGGGGTAAGATACCCAATTGAGTGTGTATGTTTTTCCCTCCTTAAGCCAAATCCAATGTGAGTAAAGTTGACTCATTCCCTTTCACCTTCCTGCTCTTTCACTCCATTATAACAGTCTTGTCCTGCCTCCTTTATTTGATATAATCCATCCCATTCTATCTCTCTCCCTCTTCTTCTCACAATATATTCCTCTCTCACTTCTTAATTTTTTAATATCATTCCTTCACATTCAACTCACCCTGTGCCCTCTGTCTACGTATACATTTACATAAATATACACACACATATATACATATACATATACACCCACCTATACATACATATTTATGTGTGTGTGTATGTATGTATGTATGTATGTAATCACTTCAACTATCCTCATACTGAGAAAAGTCTCATGAGTTAAAAATACTGTTTTTTCATTAAGGGATGTAAATAGTTCAACTTTAATGAGTTCTTTATGAATTTTCTTTTCTGTTTACCTTTTCATGCTTCTCTTGCTTCTTGTATTTGAAAGTCAAATTTTCTGTTCAGCTCTGGTCTTTTCATCACAAATGCTTGAAAGTCCTCTATTTCATTGAATGTCCATATTTTCCCCTGAAATATTATGCTCCATTTTGCTAGGTAGGTGACTCTTGACTTTAGTCCTAGCTCCTTTGACCCCCAGAATATCATATTCCAAGCCCTTCTATCCCTTAATGTAGTAGCCGCTAGATCTTGTGTTATCCTGATTGCATTTCCACAATACTCAAATTGTTTCTTCCTGACTGCTTGTAATATTTTCTCCTTGACATAGGAACTCTGGAATTTGGCTATAAAATTCTTAAGAGCTTTCTTTTGGGGATCTTTTTCAAGAGGTTATGAGTGAATTATTTCAATTTCTATTTTTGTCCTCTGCAATTTTCCTTGATAATTTCTTGAAAGATGATGTCTAGGCTCTTTTTTTGATCATGGCTTTCAGATGGTCCAATAACTCTTAAATGATCTCTCCTGGATCTATTTTCCAGGTCAGTGGTTTTTCCAATGAGATATTTTACATTGCCTTTTATTTTTCATTTGTTTGGATTTATTTTATAGTATCTTGACTTCTGATAAAATCATTAACTTCCATTTGCTCCAATCTAATTTTTAAGGAATTATTTTCTTTTGTGAGCTTCTGAAATTCCTTTTCCATCTTGCAAATTTGGCTTTTTAAGACATTCTTCTCCTCATTGGCTTTTTGGACCTCTTTTGCCATTTGAGTTAGTCTATTTTTAAGGTGCTATTTTCTTCAGTCAGGCTGTGGACTCATTTTTCATGATTTTCTTGCTTCTTTCTAATTTCTTGCCAATTTTTTCTCTACTTCTCTTTATTTTCAAAATTCTTCTTGAGATCCTCCAAGGCCTGCACCCAATTCATATTTTTCTAGGAGGTTTTTGATGTAGGAATTTTGACTTTGTTTTCTTCTGGTTTTATTTTGATCATCTTAATCTATGAAAAAAGATTTTACAGTTTGATTGTGCTTCCTCCATTTGCTCATCTTGCCAACCAATTACTTAACTTTTGAGCTCTTTGCCACAGTAGAACTCTGCTTCCAGAGTGTCGTGGAGAGTGTTGTGTTCCAAATTTTTGGTGTTTTGTGCAGCTGTTGTCAGAGTTTCTACCTGTCTCAGAACTGTGAGGAGGACTAGTTCTCCACAGTCTCCACAAGCTCTGCCACACCAGTGCTCTTTACCCCAGGACCACCATCCAAAGCTGTGACCCAAATACAAGCAGGGAAAAGCAAGGGAATCCTGGCTCAGCACCAGCAGAGAGATTCCTGCAAATGCCTTCTGGACAGTCACTTGGTGCCCCTATGATCTATAGGCCTGGAGCCAGAAGCAGTAGCAGTGAAAGTAGTGGCAGTCACCATCACCTCTACTGTCCTGGGGGTAGGGGTTGGACCATGCTCTTCTCTCACCCAGTTCCAACAGAGATCCCCCACTGACCTTTTACTTTCTCTTTGGTGTTTTTGGTTGAGAAGTCTAGAAACCACCACAGCTGCCATTGATTCACTCTCCTAAAGTCTACTCTGACTGTTCTGTGCCTTGGGTCTGGGCCACCCTGGGTCTGGGCTGGCAGAGCTCATGCAGGATTGCTCAGCCCCCAGCCCAGTGAGATAGACCCTTCCTGTTGGTCTGCCAGGCTGCCTTCAGTGGGAGATTTGTTTCTTTTTGTCACTTTGTGGGTTATGTAGCTCTAAAATTTGTTCAGAGTAATATTTTACAGGTATTGGAGGTGGTTGGAGTGGGAGCTCAAGCAAGTTCTCACTTTTACTCAGCCGTCTTCGCTCCACCTATCCAAATCTTCTTACTGACTACTCCATATCCATTTAGCAACACTGCCTTTCCAAAGTATTACGTAAACATAGCCTATTATTAATAAATTTATAATAATAATTTGTTGACTGTTCTTAATAGGAAACCAAAAAGTATTAACTACTTAAAGCTGAAACATCTAATTCAGAGGTAGTATAATATGGTATGGTGTAAAGTCTAGGTTGAACCCTGGTTCTGATGCCTACTAGCTGCTTCATCTTAGATAGTTATTTTACTTTGGGGTCAATGATTTCTTCAATTATATAATGAAGATATCTAAGATCTGTTCTAGTTCTAATTCTCATGATCCTTTAAGTTATAAGCCTGTCACTTAAAAGACACATAGACGTTCTTTCTATGTTCATGTTCATGTCTGCCATAACTTCTATCAGACTTTGTTGTAGATCCCTCTTCCTCGACCCTGTAAACTATCTATGAATCCAAATCTTTTCTGAGGTTTTCTAGACTATGAATGACTTGGAGATGGTGTGGACCTGCTGGGCTGGAGAAAACTGTTACCAACACTTAATCCAGACATACCTGTTCTGATCCCCACCTTCTAAAAGAAAATAAATCTCTGGGAGGGGATTGGTGAAACACCCAGTATGAGTCGATTTTCTTTCCTTTATTCCATAACATGCCAATATAATCCTATAGACTTTTATTTTCTTTATCTTGGATTTTAAAGTCAACAAAAACTAAGATTGTAGATCCACATGGGAGTCATAAAGCAGTGTCATACATATAGAATCACAGAATTATGCAATTTCAGAATTGTACAAAACCTCCAAGCTTATCTAATCTAGCCTTCACTTGAATTTCTAATAAATCTGCCAAGTACTTATTTGATTCTTGCTTAAAGATTTCAAGTGTGAGAGAATCTACCACCTCCATAGATAGTCTGGTTCCCTTCAATTCTTTTTTTTTTTTACTTCAGAAGATGCTTTTATTAAAACTGGGTGACATCTATAAGGGGACAGTACAAAAAAAATTTTGGTCCATGAAAAAACATAATATTCAGTTAATAAAATTTTATCTGCAACAGGGACACTGCCTAAGTAGTGGGAGGAAGGCCGGTGTCTGAGCTTCCTTCACACAGTCCTGGCCAGGAGGGGGGCCAGGGCTCAGCTGCCCTCCCCCAACAGTTCCCTTCAATTCTTAACTTCAATTAATAGAAATATTGTAGTTCTATTAAGCCTAAATTAGTCTCCCTTGCAACTTTTAGCCATTACTCCTAGTTTTGCTCTCTCCTCTGGATCCAAGAAGAACAAGTCTAACAGTTTTTACGTGTGTTAACTCTTCAGTTTCTCAGAGATGTAGACAGCATTTAATAAATCCTTAGTGTGTTGAAATGTATTAGTAACATCAATATGGTAAGAGAACTTAAATTTCTAATTGGTTCCTTGGCTTTTATGTCTTCTTTATTCTGATAACATGGATGACAAATTTCTTCTTGGGTCTCTGTAGCAAAGAATTAACTAAGTGACAAATCTATTAGATATAGAGGTTTGAGAGTACACAGTCTACTCTCAGATGGTGCCTCAACTTTGAATATTTAGAGCTTGTTATATTAAAGCCATACTATATAGCTGCAAATCATGAAGTACCACAAACTCGGAATCATCAAAGTTTCAGGGTACCCAGGAAGACAATGGACAATCACTTTACCTTTTGGGGCAATGGTTTCTTCAACTATATAATAAAGATATTTAAGATGCATTCTAGCTGTAATTCCCACGGTCTTTTAAGATTTGAACCTGTCACTAAAAAAATGCAAAGATATTCAGGCTACAGTAATTTCTGTGCCTACCATAACTTCTGCTAAGCTTTGTTGTGCATCCTTCTCTCATCCCCAGTGATGTGATCTCCCTATGAATCCAAGACTTTTCTGAGGTCTTCTAGACTATGGATGATGCATGATGTTAGTAGACTACATGTTATCAATGAAGAATTTTGTTCTAGAAGCAGCAAAGATGTCAAAGATAAATATGATCAGAAAAGAAGGGTTGTTCATAAATGAATGAATTAAAAAGCATATAAGTACTTATTATGTGCCAAGTATTCTACTGAATGTTGGAGATGGAAGTAAAAACTCCAGAGTCCTTCCTCTTAACAAACTCCCTTTCTAATTGGGGGAGACAACAGAGAAATAAGAGTTCAGCTTCAAAGGAGATGACAAGGGTCAAGGGTTCTCAGAATATAGTAGTAAGTCCAGTGTTAAGATCCATTAATCCTTAGGGCACATTGACAAGGCAGATGGTAAGATTCAGGAGTTCTCTATCTTTCTAGAAAGGTTGTAGGTGGTGATTTCCTGCTCATCAAAATAGTATAAGAAGTTGTCTGTTGGGAGTAGGGTAGGGAAAGGGCTGGAGGAGCTCAGGCCACATTGTTGGGAAGTGAGAAGTGAGCCTAAGGGTCAGAGTGGATCAGGGGTCTCTAGTTTGCCTCCTGAGGGAAGTGAATCAGCACATAGTTAGAAGGGAAAGGGGAGAATTAATAAGAAGATTGGGGGAAAGAATTTCCTGCAGTTCCTGTTCCTACAGAGTCCTCTTATGCCCATGGGGTCTAGGTATCAGGTGAATGGGGAAAAGGAGTAGAAAGGTGTTTTATAGCAGCTTGTTCATGTTTGACTCTCAGTGTTCACATATTGACAAATAAGTGTATCAGCAAGCACCCTAGAATATCCAGGGTGGGGTGGCTGCTAGCTCGGGTTCTTAGATCTGATTTTCTAAAGGAAAGCAACTCAAAATAGGTTAACAATCTTACTTTAATCAAAGATATCATTTACCTATTCAGGGGAAAAAGTCAACACCCTGAACTTCAGAGAATGCAAACAGAATACAAACAGAAATTACAAGTAGACAAAGAATCATATCAGCAGACAGGGCTTCCAACTATCTGACCATTACATCCATACCTAGTCAGTTACCAGAAAGGGAAGCATCAACATCTGGGTTCAAAGCCAGGGGATTCAATGGCTTCCCAGAGTCTCGTCTGACCAAATCATACAACTCTTTCCAAAGTGAGCCCCAAAGCAAAAACTCATATCAGGGTACATATAGCCTTCTCCTGGATCAGAGAATGTCACAGTCCTCTTGACCCACTGCCCAATCACAAAGTAATAAGGCGTGGGCATTCCTGAAAAACAAGCCTCCAGCCACAAGCTCCATGTGACCACATTTAGCTTATTAGGGGGCAAAGTATACTTTCAAATCAGGGAAGGTTCTCAGAGTCACTTAAGGCTATCAAAAGGCCTAGAGGCAGGGAAGATCTTCAGATTCCCATAACAGTAAGTTACTTTCATTGTTACCAATGTAAGGATGTTAAGATTCTTAAGGAATATCACCCAGCACATTGAGTGGACCTCTTGTAGAGCATTTACACAAGATCATGGACAAGAATCATAAACAACAAAAAGAGAGTAGACAGATTATTATCTCTATCACTGGAGACAGTATCAAAATTTATGAGTTCACTGATCTGTGAAGTATTTATATATATGTATATGTATATATATATACACACACACACATATATATATATGTATGTATGTATGTATGTGTCTGTTTCTATGTAAAGAAGTGGTATTTATCTCTGCCTACTCACCTTTTTGGAAAATTTCAGGGCACCTTTTGTTTTCCTATAGATTCAAAACAGATGCTCTTACTACTAGAATGGATGGAGAGTGTAAGGATGTCCTGTATCTATCACAGAGGACAGAATCAGGAGAATGGCATGTATTGGAAGAGGATAGCAGTTTAAGCAATATTGGTAGGGGTGAGTTACAGCTTATCTCTTCTCTGTGTCTTTTGAGGATTCTTTCAGGAGGAAGGGGCTTGTCTAGCAGCTTTCTCATTCTCCACCCCACCCTTTAACTCTCCCCTTAGTGAAAAGACTTTGGCAAAATCAGAAATAGCACCTCATCTGGAACATTTAGAACCTCTGTTATAGCACAGTCTACATTCACTATGTGTGGAGTGGGTCATTCATTTCAAATACAAGGTTATCACTGAAAAGAAATATATGCTCCTGGTTTATCTCTCACTTTCAGCTGACTAGGCTATAAACTTTGTCAGTGTTTTCATTAGGCATTTGTCACCCTCATATGCTGTACAAGTAGTAGAATAACATGAATACAGCTTTGAAAAGACAGTGAGTCAAAAACATAACTAAATGTGACAAGAAGAGCTTTTGGGGGGACATTTTGACATAGGAGTGATCTAGGCAGTAGATAATGTAAATTCTGGAACAAATATTCTCTTTATGCGCTCCTGGACTTTTAAAAGTGCTGGTGTCTAGTTTGTATTAAAGTTTAAAAGTGACAACATTTGAAAAATATCAACGGCACTGGAGAATGAATAATTGTGCCTGAGTATTTTCTTTTACTGACAATGCTGAGATTCCCTCCCAGCATTCTCTGCATGATATATTATTATGCAATATGAAAAGCCTTTGGGAAAGTTTCTTGAATTCACCCTGACCGCATGTAGAGAGCTCTGAAAGAAGATGGCTTGAGGGAAGAAACTGAGAAAGTTCAAAATTCTCTTAACTGGTACACAAGGTAGAAGTGTCATTCCAGTTGGACATTAAAACAGCTGTTTGAGTGTTTGTTGTATTGTTGTGCTTGTCCTTCATTTTCAGAAAGGACCTTGGCATCAGGGAAATGATGACATGACTTGCAGTTGACTTTGATTTGAGTGAGGGAGGCTGTGCAAGGTCACTGGCCTCACTTTCTGTTCCAGAGTCATCTGGACGCAGTGGCCAGATATTCATCAAGATGACTGGAGATGACAGGTCACTGGCCTCACTTTCTCTTCCAGAGTCATCTGGACACAGTGGCCAGATATTCATCAAAATGACTGGAGATGACTCAGGATGCCATGGGAGACTCTGGCCTTTAGGCTAAGGCCTATTCAGGTGCTCACTTAGACTCTAGTGACTAAGTAACTTGACTCACTAAGTAACTTGACTCACTAAGAAGTGAGTCAAGGGATGACCCTTTTAATTAGAAAAAGAAAAAAAGAAAACAAAATCAAACTGGGAGGGGAAGACTCTCAGCTTTGCTGTTCCAAAGAGAAACAGTTACCACTGACATTCACTCTAAGCCCGGAGGCTCAAAAATACAGCCATTAAGTGGAGCTTGGATAGGGACCTATTATGGTCCAATCTATGAGCGTCAGAGTGAACTGGGTTTAAGGTTTTGGAAAGAATTGAAGGAAGGAAGGAAGGAAGGGAAGGAGGGAAGGAAGGAGGAAAGAAGGAAGAAAGGAAGGAAGGAAGAAAGGAAAGAAGGAAGGAAGAAAGGAAATAAGAAAGGAAGGAAGGAAGAAAGGAAGGAAGGAAGGAAGGAAGGAAGGAAGGAAGGAAGGAAGGGAGGGAGGGAGGAAAATATCTAGTCAGTAAACCCTAACTTGAGTGGGCAGCTTCTGGCCATCAAAATTTACCTTCCTTTGTGAACTGATTCAACTATTCTGGAGAGCAATCTGGATCTATGCCCAAAAGGCTATAAATAATTGCATACCCTTTGACCCAGTAATACCACTTCTAGGGTTGTGTCCTAAAGAGATCATAGAAGTGAGAGGAAGACCTGTATGTACATGTAAAGCCAAGCACCAGTCGATTCCCAAAAGAATGCTACTGTGAACAGCTTTTAAGATTTGGATTACACAGTAATAGTGAAAACTCTGTTTATTCCATTACAAATCAAGATTCAGTACAATATTTACAGTATAATATTCTCAGTATTACATCTTATTACAGAAAGTCACAATATTTAGAACAAGGAACAAAAGAAGAATCACCTGGTTTCCCTAAGGAGTAAACCAACTTGACACTTAAAAGATTCAATTAACAATTCATAGTATAGATCTTCCACTTATGGGGCAACCATTAACTTTAGTCTCTAATACAATCCTTATAAAACCACACAAACTTTCTACCCCTTGATTTCCAACAAACCTCAGTTTAGTCCATGGGGAGGCCTTTCCTTCATTTTGACTTTGGGTGGTCTCTCTGATTCCCTGGATCCTCTCCCCTGGTCCCAGCTCCCTCCTGAATCTGCCAAACAGTCACCTGGATTCAGAAGCAGACAGCTGCCAGGTTTTCGTCCAGTCCTCAGAGGTAAACGGCTCCCAGGTCCTTGTCTAGTCCTCAGGGCAATTCCCGGCACACACTGAAGTTCACAGGGTTCAGCACACCTCAGTCCCTTCACCACTTCTCTTGCCTGGAACTCAAGGATCAGCCAAGCCACAAACAAAGTCCCATCCTGTTCATGTTTCAGTCAGCTTCCAGATACTGGGAGAGGAACTCTCTGTCTCTCTCTCTCTGTCTCTCTGTCTCTGTCTCTGTCTCTGTCTCTCTCCCTCTCTCTCTGTCTCTTTCTCTCTCTGTCTCTCTGTCTCTCTCAGCTGACTTCAGTCTCCATGTATCTTCCTTCACTGAGGAGACAATTCCAATTCTCTCTAAAATTCTTCTTTATATACAGCACTGGCCTCCTGTCTCAGCCAATAGCCTTCTTCCAAGTCAACAAGGGAGTTCATACCTTCTCAACAATGGACAGAGTTCATACCTTCTATACTTAGCCCTAACTTACTAGGTGCTACTTAGTCCTAAGTCACTAAGTGCTAAGTATCTGATAAACTGATTACTATTACAGTACAAAAATATTCATTGCAGCTCTTTTTGTGGTGGCAAAGAATTGGAAATTAAGGGGATGTCTATCAGTTGGGGAATGGCTAAACAAGTTGTGGTATATGAATGTAATGGAATACTATTGTGCTATAAGAAATGAGGAGCAGATGTACTTCATATTTACCTGGAGAAACTTATACAAACTGATGCTGAGTGAGAAGAGCAAAACCAGGAGAAATTTGTACACAATTATAGACACAACATATGTGTGATGACAAGCTTTGATAAACTGGACTCTTCTCAGCAATGCAAGGTTATAAGACAACTCCAAAAGACTTATGATAGAAGGATATATCTACATTCAGAGAAAGAACTAGAAAGAACAGAGCTTAAATGCAGACTGAAGCAAACTATCTACTCTCTTTCCTTTTCTGTTTGGTTTTGTTTCTGCTTTCCCATTGTTCATTCCATTGGTTACAACCCTTCTTTACAACCCGACCAATGTCTAATGTGAAAGATTTTGCAGATCCTTTAATTGATTGCATGCTACCATGCGAAGAGTGAAGGGAGGGGAGAAAAATTGAAACTCAAGGGACTATGGGACTAAATCTTGAAAACTAAAAGTAAACAAATCAATAAAAAAGGGAAAAAAGTTAACTTTCTTTTGGAGAGGATTGAGTGTTCATAGGTAACATGTAACGGGTCAGCTATGTTTTGCAGTGGATTAGAGTGCTAAACCTGGAGTCAAGAAGCCTCCTCTTGGTGAGTTCAAATCTGACCTCAGACTCTTACTAACTGTATGACCCTGGGCAAGTCACTTAACCCTATTTGTCTCAATTCCTCATCTGTAAAATGAACTGGAGAAGTAAATGGCAAGCTACTCCTATCATGCCAAAGAAAGCAGTATCTTTGCCAAGAAAATTCCAAATGGGTTCATGAAGAGCCTCACATAACTAAAAAATGACTCAATAACAAGATGTTGTTATAGGGTCTACTCTTGAGAGCCCTCTAGATGTGGTTAAAGTGAGTTTGTATAGCTAGGCTCTGGCAGAATTGTTATATGTTTCTTTATTTTCAAGTCACATCATGTACTTCTATTGATTATGTTTGTCTAATTGTCTCCTCCACTAAACTGAGAGCACTTGCTTTGACTATTCATAAGTCTATCATTTGCAGGTGTTTTAGTATTTTCTCTTTCAAAAGAGTCACCTCAGGATCTATACTATTGTTGTAAAGATGCTATTGTACTGTGGGAAGGGGGAATAAACAGCATGTCTTCTCATCTGTTCTGGATAGAGCAGACAATCCCTTGCTTCCTTCTTTTTCCCAGTTCTCTCTAATCCCCATTAATCACAAACAATTGCTATAAATATATTTGAACTCTCCCTTTTAAAATTGCTTCCATTCCCTCAACACACCCTAGGAGAACAGGAGTCAAGCCACATTTAGGGAGAGGGATAGGGTGTAGACACAATTTCATTGAGATAGAGAATTTTGAGATTTAAAGAATAAAAAAAGCAAACCTACCCAAATCCTCCATCCATGCAGGGCAGTGACTTCTCTGCCACTTAGTCTGAGAGTTATCCATTCACCAGAGCACTGTGTGCAGGTCACTCTGACAGTGTGAATCACAGGCAGGTCTTCTGCCTGTCTGCCCACTATGCCATTCTGCCTTTATGTACAAGTGGTATTTATCTATATTTGGTATCTACCCTAGTGCCAAAGCACATGACATGCAATAAGCAGTTGATAATGTTGATGGGGTTAACAATATCCTCAATGGTAGCAATTGTTCACTCTTTGAGGATATATTTGGTTTTGGGGACCAGCTAGGTGTCACTCAGAGCTAAATCTGGTGAATAAGGTGGGGAATAAATATGGGGAATGCTGTTTTTGTTTAAAGCTGAGGAGTGACTAAACATAAAGGCAGTGATTTGTCTTGTGCTGTATGTGAAACTCTGAAAATCAGTCCCAAAGCATATTCACTAATATTTCCCATCCTGGCAGCAAACCTAAAACAGGTATATAGACACACAAACATGCATATGGACACATGTGCGTGCACTCAGATGCATGCATGTACATGTGTGAATGCATACATGTATGCATATATGAATGTGTGTGCACATATTTTGTGTGTATATATGTGTATATGTACATGTGTTATATACCATATATATTTATTTATTCTTCTAAGTGATCATATAGGAAGACCAAACCATTTGTATGTTTAAGCTTTAGTTATATTTTAAATCAGTGTTATTTCTTTATAGTCACACTAATTTTACAGATTTATTACTAAAAAGTTTTAAGTAAATAAAATTCCATAAACCAAGCCATCTTTTTGATGTACTTGGAAAGTTAAAAATTTAAAGGACTCCTGTGATTTCTCTTTTTATAAATAGAGAAGGAATGACATAAGGGAAAGAGGACTGAGCTAAGAGCTAAAAGATGTGGACTTTGTTGTAGCTTGGCCACTATATGTGGCTTTGGGAAAACCATAAACCTTTCTGGGTCTCAGTTTCTTATTCTATGGAATATTGTTCTAAAAATATTGTTCTATTTATCTCTCAGAGTGGTGGTGATGATCAAAGGAGTGAGTGCATATATAAAAGCTCTTTGAACATTGTAAAGTCCTTTGCAAATATAAGCTATTATTAAACCAAAGTGACAGTAGCATGTTCAGAGAAATTTTTGGGAATGAGCACGGTCGGCACTATGGCTAAGGAAAAAAGGAGAGTTTTTACCGTTAGTTTATAGCTGCACTGGAGTGGACTGTTTCAACATTATTCTGGATATAATAGAATGCTGCATGGCAGGGAAAGAGGAGAAACTGCTGCTAGTAGTAATTACGTTGAATTTTTAAAAAGCATTTGTTAAATGCTATATGTGCATCATTGTGCTAAGTGATAGAGATACACATAGAGAAGTAAGACATTTCTCTGTTCTCAAGGAGCAGAATGTGGAGAGACATTATAGATAATAGGAGGTTTCAGCAGCATGTCAGATGTAAAGCCCCCTGGTCTTTAGGGTACAAAGCAGAGGAAAATGTATCTTCTTTATTGTTATTTCCACTGACAAAACCATGTCTTTTTAAGTACTTATGAAACCTTTGGAAATGTTTGATTATTTGCTAAGAGACTTAGATTAAGGAAACCTCCTCTGGAACTGGGGAAAGGCATGACTGCATTGTTTGGATTCTTGGGAGATTGTTGTGAGCCATTGTTTGAGTACTTCTCCTGGTATACTGACCTGGGGAAAAGAAGTTATGCATCATGTCTACATTACCTCCTCTCCCTTAGACTCTTTTTTTTTTGTTTTTTGTTTTTTGTTTGTTTTTTGGAGGGGGGAAGGTAGGGCAATATGGGGTTAAGTGACTTGCCCAAGGTCACATAGGTAGTTTTGTGTAAGTGTCTGGGGATGGATTTGTACTCAGGTCCTCCCTTTATCAGGGCTGGTGCTCTATTTACTGCCCCACCTAGACACCCCACCCCTTATTTATACTCTTACGATGTGTTATGGCTACCTGTGGTAATTGATTTGCAGCAGGGAAGGGTTAGACTTCTGGTACTAACAAATTTGTGTGAAAATGCCAATTTGAGGCAACCTAGTCTGTGTTTTTGTTATGGCACCTAGTATTACAACCTCCATAGATTTAGAGCTGAAAACAACCTTGGTGGACATCAAATCCAACCTTCGAAACTGCAGCTGTTTAAGTAACTTGCCCAGGATCACAGCCATTTTGAGAACTCCAGACATAACAATACTAGGGGAAACATGAAGTCTGCTCTTTCTTTTCTTATCTCACTAGAGGACCAAGTGGAAATTACTCACAGGTCCTTGAAACAACTACCAAAATTGTAGACTATCAACCAAGAAGCATTTATTAAGCACCTACTATGTCGTTCCAAGATTATGCAATGGCTAGGAAGTTGACATCACAGCACAAGTAGTCCATTCATACTATCATTGGTATCCCTCCAACCCTGCAAGTAGCTGTAGCTCAATCCCTGACATTATATTGCCATTCATATTTTAAAAAAAATCGATTATTTTCCAATGACTTTCCCTAAGTAGTATAGTGGCTAGAGTGTTAGGAAGACCTAGCTTTAAATCTGGCCTCAGACACTTATAAGCTGTATGCCTCTGGGCAAGTCATTGCACCTCTGTTTGTCTCAGTTTCCTTATCTATAAAATGGGAATAATAATAGCACCTACCTCGAAGGGTTGTTGTGAGGATCATCTGACATAATACTTGTCAAGGGCTTAGAACAGTGCCTGGCACATAGAAGGAGCTACATAAATTCAAGGGAGCTAGATGATGCAATGGATAGAGTGTCCTCCCTGGAGTCAGGAGGACCCGAGTTCAAATCCGGATTCAGACACTACTTGTTTGACCCTGGGCAAATCACTCAATCTTGTTTGTTTCAGTTTCCTCATCTGTAAAATAAGCTGGAGAAGAAAGTGGTCAACCACTCTAGTAACTTTGATAAGAAAACCCCAAATGGGGTCAAGAAGAGTTGGAAATTACACAACAGAAAAAATTTATTGTTATTGTTACTCTCATTATATAGAATTTTCCTTTGTAACAAATAAGGATTTAAGCAAAATAGATCAACATATAGATCATGTCTAATAATGTATAACTCATTTTGCACCTATATTCTATTCCCTCAAAGAGAGATGGGATATTGCCATACATCATCAAGTAACAATGAGAGTGAACGCTGGATTTTCTTTATCACTGTGCACCATTTAAGACACAAACTTGCATTTCATGGCAGGTCAGGTCCGGGTTGCTTTTAGAAAATTAGAAGCAATTGCTCTTATTTAGGCAGTTCTTCTGAAGGGAGAGGAAGGTTCTTTGGTCAGATATTATAATCACTTTAAAGGTGAGTTCTTCAGATATTTCTTGTGAAAACACAAAGCAACAATGCTGATACTAAGAATGTGACACAAATGAGGTTCATTTGCTAGGGATGTACATAATTGAATTCTGCCAGCAACAAGCAATTGTTCATTGAAAGAGACAATGTCAGTGGAAGTATTTAGGAAGGGGTTAAATGAAATGTTAAAAGATTAAGGGAAGCTCTGTAGTATAATGTAGTCAAAAGAGCGCATCATTTGCCACCAAAAGACAATTGGATTTAAATCACGAGTTTGTTATTTAGTATCTGTGTAACCTTCACCTTTCTGGATCTCAGTTTATTTATTACTGTAAAATTCCTGACTTGAAATGTCCACCCAGTCTTTCATGTTTTACGCTTAAAACTAGTACGTTCCCTGAATTCTTGTGGTAATAACAGTATAAGAATAAGCTACACCCCATGGATGAGATAATGAGAATGGATTGACTAGAAAGTATATGACCCAGTTAACTACACATAATGCTTTTTGAAGATGCTTCTATCTTCTCTTGGTAAGGGGCTATCATCAGATAGTCTATGACTATCATCATCATCTAAGGAAACTTTAACATTCTTGGTAGAAATGGGGCAGCTAGGCCATGCAGTAGGTAGAGTGTTGGGTCTGGAGTCAGGAAGACTCATTTTCCTGAGTTCGAATCTATCCTCAGACATTTACTAGCTGTGTGACTCTGGGCAAGTCACTTCACCCTGTTTGTCTCAGTTTCCTCATCTGGAAAATGAGCTAGAGAAGGAAATGGCAAACCCCTCCAATATCTTTGCCAAAAAAACCCCAAACGAGGTCATGAAGAGTTGAACACTCCTGAAGAACAACAAAATTGAAAGGTACTATCAGCACCATGGTCAGAGGTAGACAGCTCTATAGCTGTACGAAAGTCTACTTTGCTCTGTTATGTAGTGTTATTATAACAGTTGTAGTATCTGCTGCTAATAATTAGACTGCTCATAATTGTGGAACTTTTTGAAGATTTGGTTGTTTGTGGAGAGAGATTCAGACTTCTGCAAGCCTCTAGGGCACAAGAAGGACGTGGTGGAACTGTGGGATTACCAAGAGATTTCCCTGATGCGAACATTTCTGTGTTCTTTTCCCAGTATACTGACCTATGAAGAGGTTTATAGGGAGTTGTTTGTTGTGTCTGTTGTGTCCCCCTGGATTCTTTGTAAGCTGAGGCTAGTGGAGTACTCTTGGTAGCTCCCTTGGGGCAGAGCATATGGGAGCTTTGGGGAACAGATAAATCTTCAGTGATAAAGTTTTTCTGACACACTCTATTCTCTGATATAACAGCTATCTGAGACTCTCCTCATCAATGCTGGCCTATATGTGATATCTACAAAACGTATAACACAAAGCCTCATTCTATAAAGCACATCGTTTTCCCTAGTTTATAATTTTAATTTTGGTAAATTTGGCAAATTCATATTTTAATGTTTTGACTTTGCTTAAAGCAGAATACACTTTAGCTATTGAATCCAATGTAATGGATTGCACATTGAACTTGGAGTCAGGAAGACCTGAACTCTAATACTGCCTGAAATACTGCATAGCTGTGTGCCCCTGGACAAGTTGCTTAACTTCTCTCAGCCTCAGTTTCCTCATTTGTAAAAGGGAGAGAACAATAGCATTTACCTCATAAGTTGCTGTGAGATAATACATGAGATATCATATTATGTGTATAGTAATACATATGTCACTTTATCATATAAGATATGATGAGATAATACATTTAAACCACTTAAAGCACCACAGAAATGTGAGCTATTTATTATATCTATACTGGGAGATGCAGAGTGGTAGAGTGAGATTGAATACTTGACCTGTAGTAAGGAAGACCTTTCAATGCAGCCTTTGCCACTTAGCTGTGGGACCATAAGTGAGCCATTTAATCTTTCAAAATCTTAGCTTACTCATCTGTAAAAAAAAAAGGAAAAATAATATCTATATAATCTATACCACAGAGCTGTTGTGAGGTTCAATGAGATAATGTATGTAAATTTCCTAAAAAACTTTAAAATGACATTTAAATATCTACTGGGCAGTTAAGTGGTGAAGTGGATAGAATGCTAGGTTTTGGAGTGAGGAAGCCTCATCTTCCTGACTTCAAATCTGCCCTCAGACACTTACCAACTGTGTGATCCTGGGCAAGTCACTTAACCCTGTTTACCTCAGTTTCCTCATCTGTAAAAAGAGCTGAAGAAGGAAATGGCAAACCACTCCAGTATCTTTGCCAAGAAAATCCCAAATGGGGTTATGAAGAGTTAGACATGATTGAACTGACTGAAGAACAAATAGCTATTATTATTATTAGCTATTATTATTATTAACTTTGATATTTAAGAGATTTTTTTATTGCATTGGAGTGACTACTCATTATACTGACCTAGACACAGAATACTCATAATTCCTTATGCTGTGCTATTCTTGTCAATTTCTTTTCATAAATCCTAGGATTCCATGAATCTGGATATTGTACACTTATAAAATAGGTATGAAAGCTTATTGCACAGGGAAAGATGAGTCAGCTATTATGCCTACAGATCGGAGAATGGATATTCAAGGCAATGGGTCTTGAATAGTGCTTCTTTATAGAAAGGAAATGAAGTACTGTTCTCGGAGGTTGGAGCAGAGAGTGTTGGGCATTTTCTTTTTTAACCACAAAGGAAAGTAATATCCATTATATGCACATCTAAGTCTTAGACCCAGATTTGAAGTGTGTTCAATTTAGTCTTTATTTAAAGCTTGGTGAATGGCTGAGCAGAGCCATTTAACTTCAGTCTCTCGAATTTCCATTTTGTGACCTATCCCACTGAGACAAAGCACTCTATTACTCTAGGGCAAATGAGATTTAGGTGTAGTTTTGATCACATACGTTAAAGGCAAAACACATCCTAGAGATGTGCAGTGTGATTCAGTGAAGTGAGAAAATTGTGCTCATGTGCCCAAAGAGTGACAGAGAACAGGATATTTAAAGGGTTTTTAAAAAGGGAACCTGTTCTAGGGAAAATTTATAAATTCTGCAAGATTCTGAAGTCCACTTAGAACAAAGTCAGAAAGGACAGATGCATCGACGACTTTCTTACTAAAAATCTTCACAGATGTTTCCTAACAGGGTTGGTGTTATTCCTTTTCTTATTAGAACAGAAAATTATAGCAGATATGGGTGGAACAGGTGAACATGTGTTGAAGGCATATCAAGTACATTTCAGATTGGGAAGCAGTTTTTAATTATTTTTCATGATAAATTCAGTTCCTAAATATAATTATAGGAAGGGCAAAAGGATTTTGTAATAATAAAATAAGTTTTTGGAGAAAAATAACATTGTGGGCTGGGAAATTAAAAGTAAACTCTATTATATGCCAAGGACCATAAGGAGATGACAATAGCAAAGCTTAGGCCAGGAAATAAAATGCCTGGAACTGAAATGTCTGCTAGTAATTATCTTGCTGGTACTGAGTTACCTCTTCCTCCCATCCCTCTCCCCTATATGGAGCACTGCTTGTGTCTTCCTGGCAAGTGCTCTCTCCAGCCTCCTTTCCTTTGCCTTCTTCCTTTCTTTCCCCTCTTACTTCTTGTTTCTCTCCTCTCTAATTTGCCTCCCAACTTTTCTCTTTCTAAAGAAATATACAGGTGAAGCTAGGAGGTACAGTAAATAGAGCACCAGTCTTGGAGTCAGGAAGACCTGAGTTCAAATCTGACCTCAGACACTTAACACTTACTAGCCATGTGACTTTGGGCAAGTTACTTAACCCCAGTTGCCCTGCCTTCCCCCCTCCAAAAAGCAAAAAAAAAAAAAAAGAAAAGAAAAAAGAAAAAAAGAAAAAAGGAAAAAAAGAAACATACAGAAAATAGAAGCAAGGCAACGTAACAGAGAACAAATATGTAAAATTGTGGCATGGTCCTATAAAATAGTACTGGAATGTTAAACCTTAAAGGCAACTGAGATTGGAGAGAGACTAAGGGAAACAAAAGGATCTTTAAAAAAATGTTATATTGAGGAAAATAGAGAGGATCAAAGAGGAGTTGCATCCTTTGCTTGAGGTGGATAGAATGATGATGGCTGATAATGGAGAGAAGTTAGACCTTGATTGTCACTTTGTTTCTGTTTTTTTTCTGTAAAGAACAATATCTATACTGTTTATGAGGGGAAAAAATGGTTAATTGAGAGATGATACCCATGATAAGTTAGGAGATAGAACACTAGGTGGTACAGGGATAGAATGCTGTGCCTGAAGTCAGGAAGACTCAATTGGTAAGTAAGAAAGAAAGGAGTAAAAGCATAATTGGCTGGTTTACATCCTACTTCACTTTCAATTTTCTTCACTTGGGTTAAACCTACCAACTGCTCCTATGCTAAATTAAGGGCAGCTCAGTGGCATGGACAGAGTGCTGGGCTTGAAATCAGGGAGATTCATTTCCATGAGTTCAACTGCAACCTCAGACATTTACTTGCTATGTAACATAGGGCAAGTCACTTAACTCTGTTTACCTCATTTTCCTCATCTATAAAATGAACTAGAGAAGGAAATGACAAACCACTCCAATATCTTTGCCAAGAAAATCCCAGATGGGTTCACAAAGAGTCAGACACAATTGAAACAATTGAACAACACAACAACATTGCATTACTAGGGACCATACAGCAGATACAAAAGAAAAAAGTATAGCCCCTACCTTCAAGATACTCCTAATTTAACTGGTGACAAGATATATGTAAATGACTTAAAAGCATTTATAAACTATCAACAAACATAAATTAACATACTAAAATGACTAAACAAGAACAGGAAGAAAGTATTTAGTTGCCCTTGATATATTAATTCAAGTCATCTGTTCTCCAGATGAATGAACTGGTAAATGTGATTGCTGAGCCACAGTCAGTAATATCTGAAACATCATGGAAAATGCGAGAAGCACCACAAGATTGTAGAAGGGAAATTTTTTTTCTCTTGATTTTCGAAAACAGGAAGAGAGCAGAGTCTGAAAATTTTAGTTCCATGAACTTGAATTTGTTTCTTGGGAGAATTCTAAAAAGCATCATTTTATGGTAGATAGCAAACATCTCCCTAGTGAATTGGTGACTGCTGCAAACCAGCATGCTTTCATCAAGTACAGACCATTTCAGATACCCTAATTTTCTGTTTTGGCAGAAATACTAAACTAGTAGCTGAGAAAAATGCTATTGATATAGATTAATTAGATTTTTCAAAACAAAGTTTATAATAAAGTATCACATGAGATTCTTGTGGAGAAGATGAAGAGATAGGGATTAAACAATAAAACATTTAGATGTATTCAGAAATGATTGGATGGCTAGACTCAAAGTGTGGTTGCAAATGCTTCAATATCAATGTGGCAGGAAATCATCAGGAAAATTTTCAGGGATTGGTGCTTGGTCCTATGTTTAACATCTTTATCATTGATATGCAGAAGGATAATCTGCTCATAATATTTGTGGAGGACACTAAACTGGGAGAGATTGCTAACAAAATAGAACATTGATGTCAAATAAAAATGGGGATCACTAAATCACACATAAGAATCCTTGTGTACTGCATAGTGATTTATAAAACTACACATGTTGCTATATTTCTTTTTAAAATTAATGCACCAACACATTAAAGTCAGATAGGAATTACATTTTAATTTAGTTGGAGGCTGCATTTGGGAGTGTTTTGATCTGTGTGCAGTGTATGGAAGGAGTATTTAACACTTCTGCAATAGAGGAGAGAGATAGGATTCAAAAAGATCTTCAAAAGATAAGATTAGCACTTTGGGCTAATTTAGATGGAATTCAATAGGAATAAATGTAAATATTGCATATGAGTACAAAAAATCAACTTCATGAGTATAATACAGGGACACATGGTTAGACAGCAGTTGTATAAAGGATAAGGACATTTCAGGTAGACTGCAATTCAACATGAACCATCAGTGTAACATAGCAACCAAAAAAACAATTATGATCTTGGACTGCATTAAGAACAATACAGCTTGAGGTAACTAGGTTGCACTGTGGATAGAGCACGGGCCCTGGAGTCAGAAATACCTGAGTTCAAATCTGACCTCAGATGTATGACCCTAGACAACCATGCACATTATCTATAACTATATGAAAACAGCAGCAACCAAAATGTGTAAGTACATAGGCATAAAAATGCCACAGTTTAAGAAGGGTGTTGCTAAGTTGGAGTGTGTCCAAAGTAAAGCAATCAAGATGGTGAAGGGCCTTGACTGTGTGACATGAGAATCAGCTGAAGGAACTGGCCATACTTTTCTAGAGAAGGGAAGTTTCAGAGCTGACATGATAGCTATCTTAAATATTTGAAGGACTCTCTTGTAAAGGATAGATTTGTTTAGCATGGCCCTAGAGGATAGAATCAGAAGCAATCTGTGGAAGGTGTGAAAAAGGATAATTTAGATTTGATGTTAGGGTGGAAAATAAAACTTCCTAACAATTAGACCTGTCCAAAATTGGAATGGAATTCCTTGAGAGATGGTGAGCTTCCCTTCTTTGGGGGCCTTCAAACAGAGGCTTGATGATTACTTAATGAATTTGTAGAGATTCCTTTTGTGTATGGGGTCATCTAGATGGCTGCTGGGGACCCTTCCAGTGCTCAAATCCTATTATTTCTTCTTTCCATTTGTTCCTTCCTTTCTTCTTTATTAGAAATTAATTTAAAAAAGTCTGTAAATACAAATAAATAAAATACAAATGTAATTCCCAATAAAATTTTCAAATGAAGCCTACTTATATTTTGATAATTTTATTCAATAAGCATTTATTAATCACATCATTTGCAAAACACTGTTAAATATTGGAATACAGAGGTAAAAAACACCAAAAGAAATTTGTACTCCTCTGAGTGTGAAAGAGGCAAGTGAGGGGATATAACATGCACACCAAGAGGTAATTACAAGGCTATTTCATTAAAGAAAATGAAAATACTGGGGGTGTCAGAGAAGTCTCCACTTTAACAAAAAGATAATAATATAATATGTGGTAGTATATATAATTATAATAATTACGTAATACATAATAATGAATTTTGTTTAGTAATAACAGTAACTAGCATTCGTCCTGACAACATCTCTTGAAGATTGGTACTATTACTAAACCCATTTTATAGTAAGAAAACTGAGGAAGAGAGAGGTTAAATGACTCGTCCATGTTCACATAGTAAGCATTTGAAGCATAATTTGAATTTCGGTTTTCCTGACTCGAGGTCCAGTGCTCTATCCACTGCATTTCAATCTCATTTATGCATATGTACTTACACATTTTGGTTGCTGCCATTTTTATATAGTTATAGATAATATACATGGTTGTCTAATTATATGTACCTCACTTTTATCACCATGTATATCATTCCATATTTCTTTGTATTTTCCAAATTTGTTACTTTTTTATAATTCACTATTTTATTACATTGCTATAATAATATGACATTCATATCATACTTTAAAGTTTGTAGAAGCACTTGACATATATTTTATCATTTGGTTCTCACAATGACCTATGAGGTAGGCATGACAAATATTATAATCCCTATGGAAAAACTGATGATTAGGTTAAGTGACTTGCTCACGGTGACTGGGCTAGAAGTGTAATTTGAATCCATAATCTAAGTTCAGCATTCTATTCACTATCAAACATGGCTTCACAGTTCATTCAACTACTCTTCAATTTCTCGACACATAAGTTATTTCTATACATTTGTTATTGTTACTATTCCAAATGAAGCATCTGTGAAAACTTGTACAGACAGACCATGGCATCATAGAGTTGAAGCTGATTCCAAATTAGCACCCTTTCTACTACAATGCACTTTTTGAAAATTTTAATGATATCTTTAGGATATAATCTGAGTAGCAGGACAACTGGATTAAGGGGAACGATCAGTTTTGTAGCTTTTATTTTATATTGCTAGGTTATATTATTGAATGATTGCATAGTTCTATCTATCCAATACAAATCAATAAACATTTATTAGGTACTCACCATTTTACTTAGTAGGCACTGGGGACAAAAAAGACAGCCCTTGCCCCCAATAAACTTACATTCTATGGGAGCAGGAAAGGGAGAAGATACAACATATAAATAAATGAATGATAATTTGAAGATGAGGAAGAAAACACTATTATAAAAGGGATCAGTGGATATATGTCTAGGTCCCTGTTTGACTTTTTCACTTTTTTTTCCTTTCTTGATTTTGGTGAATAAGTACTATTCTCTGATGAATGCGTAGCAGGTTTTGAGGCAACCTTGTGATTTCTAGGGCTCTGGAGCTCCTGGGTCCTTTTGGTAAGAGCTGAATGTGGTCAGGGGAAGAGTTCTTAGTAGCTGCTCCAATGATCCTGAAAAAGATGTCTCCCTCCTCACCCCCTCCAAAGGAATGAATTAAATTCTCCATTTTGCCAGAAAACCTTTACCAGGGCTTGTTTGGACAGTGCAAAGTCAGGGTGAAACATAAAATACCTAATCAGCAGTGTCACCAACTGCTTTCTATGCTGATGAGGCTGAAGTATCAGCCTCCCAGAAAACTATGCCAGTTACTAGGAATAAAGTTACTGAATCTTTAAAAATGTGGGAGAGGGGGGAATCAGGGTAAAAAACTGTTCTGCAGAAGATGGTACATGAGGTGAGACTTGAAGCAAATTGGGAATTCTAATAGATGGAGGTGAGGCTGCACAAAGATCAGTCTGTGCAAAGACATAGAAGCTGGAGGTGTAGTAGTAAGTCTGAGGAACAGAAACCAGTACAGTATGGCTTAAATGTAAAATATGTGAAAGGAAGAAATGTGTAATAAACCTAGACAGGTAGGCTGAAGCCAGATTAGAAAGGGCTTTAAATTCCAAAGTGAAGAATTTGTATTGTATCCTAGACATATGGGGACCACAGAAGTTTATGGATCAGGGAGTAACATGGTCAGACTTGCCTTTATTTTGGCAGCTGCAAAGAGAATAAATGAGAGGAAAGATACTGGAAAGCAGGAGAGAAATTAGGAGACTGTGTCAATAGTCAAGGCAAGAGATGATAAAAGTATGTACTATGGATGTGATTATAAGGAAAATGCATAGATGTGAGAGATGTTGCGGAAGTACAATTGACCAGATGTAGTAACTATATTAAAATTGTGTCTTGTTCTGATCCCTCTGAACCCCTTCTCCTTCTCATTAGTATAGCAAGTTTATGAGTAGTCAATAAAAGTGGCAACAGCAGAAAATAATATTGCAAAGAGTAACCTGGAAGTCACATATACACTGTCTCCAACTTTGAAATGATTTTAATATGTTAATGAACTATTCCCAAGGTGGCACAGATCAGAGTTTGCCTGATCCCCTCAGAACGCTATTAAAATGAGACCTATAAAATTAGAAGTGTTCTTGAGCATTCTTCTTCATGCAGCCTAGTGCTACCAATTCTCATCATGGTTACTTGAATGATACTCTCTGTCTTTCTCCCTCCCCATCCTCTCTCCTCATGTTTTCTGCCTCTGTAACCCATTTGTCACTTTTCTCTGTATATTCTATGCTTTCTTTGTTTTGCCCTTTTACCTTCTGTGGTTATTAAAATGTGATTATGGCCCCATTTTCCACTTCCAGTCATAATCTTTCTTGGTGAGTACCCAAAGAATCAGGTGTGCTTGCTCTCCATTTCATAATTTCATAAATTATCAATTTAGTAGCTTATTGGTTATGAGGGGAAGACTTTAGGCAGGGGAAAGAACCATAGTGGAAAAACATGGTGGAGAGCATTTGGGTGAAGATCAGTGGAGGGAGAAACAGAAGAAATTATATCATCAGAGTATATTCTACATGCTACCTAGACAGAAAGGGACAATAGATGAGGAGTTTGGAAACAATACAAGCTTGGTGCAGAAGGATGATTTTGTAGTTATTAAAAAACAAACAAACAAATCCAAAACTTAAGTTATCTAGACCTTTGCTAGAGGTTCTTCTTAGACTAAAGCAGAATAGCTAAAAACTTCTAGATTGGCTGTAACAATAATTTCATCCTTCAAAAAGTGGAGGAAACAAAAGGAAGAAATTGATTTTTGAGTCTTGATTCACACAAACTAGGAGGAAATGGTTGTTGATGTGGAAATAATGAGAATCCTGGAGTTGTGATAGATGAGGAGACAAGTCCAGTATAGTCTGATGTACATCCTAGATTTTGGGAAAGAAGATTCAGAGGAAAAATGATATGAGTCCATGGACTAG
The DNA here is from genome assembly GCA_028646575.1 of Pseudocheirus occidentalis. Lineage (NCBI taxonomy): Eukaryota > Metazoa > Chordata > Mammalia > Diprotodontia > Pseudocheiridae > Pseudocheirus > Pseudocheirus occidentalis. The sequence goes on along the minus strand of CM053594.1, from coordinate 145,868,593 downwards.
ATTTCTACAAGATGATTCCTTTTATTTTTTCTTGGCAGGGGGGAAGGCAGAGCAATTGAGGTTAAGTAACTTGCCCAAGGTCACATGGCTAGAAAGTGTCAAGTGTCTGAGGCTGGATTTGAACCCAGGTCCTCCTGAGTTCAAGGCTGGTTCTCTTACTCACAACACCACCTAGCCACCCCTCTACAAGCTGATACAATATCAACCCAAAATGAATAGGAAATTCTCAAGCATGAAATTCATGGAGAGTTCATATCTAAAAACATCTTGAAATATTAGAGAATTGAGTTGAATATAAACATATGAAACTCAATAGAGGAAAATGTAAAGTCTTTCACTTGGGTTAAAACAACCAACTTCACAAATGAAGGACAGAAAAGGGATGCTGAGACAGCTATTTGAAAAAGAAAATTTGGGGGTTTGAATTGACTGCATTCTCAATATAAATGGAAATGTGATTTACTAAAAAAACCCACCCTAACATGACCTTGTTCTTTCTACATTAAAAGAGGCATAGCTTCTAGAAATAAGGGAGGTGACAGTTCCTCTATATTCTACCATAGTCACAACACATTTAGAGCGTTGTGTTTAATTCTATGTGGTATATTAATAATTTGGGGAACATCTAGTGGAGGGCAACCAGGAGGGGTGTATGGCTTTAAGTCCACATCATGTGAGGATTAGTTGAAGGAGCTAGAGAGATATATAGCCAGAAGAGAAGAGGCAAGTGAGACATGACAGCTTTCTTTAGGTTTTTGAAGGGTTCTCATATATAAGAGGAATTCGTTTTGTCCTCTTTACACAGGGGTAAAAATAACAATGGGTGAAAGCTGAAAAAGATAAATTCAGTCTTCCTAAAAATTAGTGTTGCTGTTTGTCTTTCGTTTTTGAAGAGGACCAGTAACATCATAGGAGTGATGTTTTATGTGTGAATTGGACTTGTGAAACAGAGTTACACAAAGTCATCAGCCTCACTCTCTCTTCCAGAATCATCAAAGTCCAGTGGCAGGACAAAAGTCAATGGCAATGACTCTGAATGTGGTTGATGACCTTGGTGTCTTCAACATCTGACCAAGCACTAAGCACTTCATGGTGCCAGCTCCCTTCACAGCCATTGGAATAAATTGTTCTCATCCACTCATTCCACCTTGGGAAGTTTTCACCTGTTTGGGTAGACATCTGCCTAACTCACTGATGGGTTTGAGGTTTCTCCCTTACTCTCCACTTGATTTAGTTCATCTGCTGAGATGGTTTCAGTGAGGTGCGGCTGTTGCACATGCGACAGCCTCTTGGAGCCACAGGTGAGAGCTGCGTAACCAGTGGACACCAATAATGGGTGAACAGCCCTGAAAAGGGTTCAGCAAGTCTTGCCAGCTCTCCCTCAGCATCCCAGTTAGGTGGTGCAGTGGATAAAGTATTGGGCCTGGAGTCAAGAAGACTCCTCTTTGTGAGTTCAGATCTGGCCTTAGGCACTTACTAGCATCTAGTGTGACCCTGGGCAAGTAATTTAACCCTGTTTGCCTCAGTTTCTCATCTCTAAAGCGAGCTGGAGAAGGAAATGACAAACTACTCCAGTATTTTTGCCAAGAAAACTTCAAATGGGAGTAATGAAGAATTGGACGTGACTGAAAATGACTGAACAATGACAACAAGTAGAGTTGAATTGAAGAAAGGGGAAAAAAAAACCCAACTTTGTGCTATCTAAAAGTGGAATGGATTACCTTGAAAGTGTAACAGTTGCCCTTATTTGAATGTCTTCATGCAGAGACTGGATGACCACTTCTCCTAAATGTGACAGTACAGCTTCCTTTCTAGTAGGGGTTGGACTAGATATCCTCTGTGGCCCCTGATAACTCTTATCATCTATGATTCTGTAAAATGTTATGGATAACCCCAACAATATATGAGAGTTCCTATTTTTTCACATCTCTACCAGTACTGATACTTTTAGTTTTTAATTATGCCAAACTTGGGGGTGTAAGATGGTATGAAAGGTGCTTTAATTTATATTTCTCTGATTATTAAACAGTTTAAATTATTTAAAGACAGCATCAACAATAATATTCGTGTTTCTTCTTTTGAAAATTGCCAATTCAAAACAGCTCTCAAAAGAACTGCAAATTACAAATGATCATATGAAAGAATGCTGTAAGTCATTAATAATAAATGAAATGCAAGTCAAAGTAATCACAAGGCGTCACCTATGATACCTGACAACTTAGCAAAGTTGACATAAGCTAAATATAATCAGTGTTCAAGGGGTTATGGAAAGATAGACACACATGCATTATTAGTGGAGTTGCGAATTATTATAATTATATATGTATGATGTTTTATAATTATTATAATCATTCCAGAAAGTAGTTTTGGAATTATGCAAATAATGTGACTCAGAGATTTCACTGCTAGACATATATCCCAAGGAGGTCACTGACAGAAAGAAAGTCTCCAATAGAAACCAAACTATTTACGGCAGCATATTTTTGTGGTAGTGCAGAACTGGAAACAAAGTAGATGCCCATTAATTGTGGAATAGTTAAACAAATTGTGGTACATTAATGGAATGGAATTCTACTGTGTTATAAGAAACAACTATGATGAATGTAAAGAAATATGTAAATATTTATATGAAGTGATGCAAAAAGAAGTAGAACCAAGAAAACAATACACACAATGTTTACAAAAATGAAAATGAAAAGATCAGACATTTCAAAAAGCCCTCTAATAACAGGAAAACAAATGCTGTAAATATCAAAGAACAAATTTGGGCCCCAAAGAAGAAACATAAGAAAGCAACTCTCTTTACCCCTTTGTAGAGGCAGGGGGTTCACAGGTGTGGAACAGTTCATGTAATAGCAGAGTTCTACAATGTAATCAATTGGTTTTGCTGGATTTTTTTCTTTTCTTCCTCTTTTTCTTAATGACAAAATTTGCTACAAGGATTGCTTTCTTGAGAAAGGTAGGGAGAGGCAGAAGGGAGAAATGTAGGTTCAGCAAAATCAAAAGACGTCAATTCATTAAAAATAAAATTGTTCATATCCTTTGGTCATTATCCATTAGGAAATGTGTATTAATCTTATAAGTTTATATGTTTTATATATACGTATATATAATATACATATAGAAATCTCAAATAATTTTATATATATGCTTTTCTTTTCTTTTTATTTTAAGTAGATTAGCTTTGTTGTCCAATACAGTTTAAAACTATAATTAAATTCATATATTTTGTCCCCAATATTTTCTCCATTTGTTCTATATATGAGTTTTCTCTTCTTCACAACTGAAATAAATTATTCTTTTTTCTAATTCTTATAATTTAAAAAATTTAAATATCATTGTTACAACTAAAATTTATTAAAGTATATAGTATAGTCTGTGAATTTAAACTCATTTTTTACTTTAGACTTAGAGTGGGGGGGAGAGAAAAAGGGGATGGAGAGAGAGGAGGAGGGAGAAAGAAATTTTTGAATTTGCTCTTCTGTACCATAGAGCCATTTTATTTTTTTATTTTTTATTTTTATTTATTTATTTGGAGGACAGTTGGGGTTAAGTGACTTGCCCAAGGTCACACGGTTAGTTTGTGTGTGTGTGTGTGTGTGTGTGTTAAATGTCTGAGGCTGGATTTGAACTCAGGTACTCCTGACTCCAGGGCTGGTGCTCTATTCACTGCGCCACCTAGCCGCCCAAGTCATTTTATTTTTAAAAATACGATGTCATATAGTTTTGATAATTACTGTTTTATAGTATATTTAAAAAACTTATAGATAAGTCTTCTAATTTCTTCATAATTCTTTCTAAATTTTTCATATATGTTTAATCATTTTATATAATTATATAAAGCAGGCCGTTGGTATTTTGATTGGTATTGAATATAAACATATTAATCTATAAACTCACTTAAGAAATGATATGTTGTATTGGTCCTTCGGTCGATTGTTTCTTCTTTAACATTTTTTTATGATACATTCTATTTTGGCACAGCAGACATTTCCCAAGAAATTTCCTAAGAAACACCTCACAAAGTACAATTCCCAAAGATAGCTAAGCAAAGTGCCTAAAAGAGTAATTGGAGCTGACAACATGCTTCATTTTCCATTTTCATAGTATACTCATAATTAATAGAATACCATCCCAGAAATGGTCTCTTTACCCAAGTTGTATTGATAAATCTTTAGCGCTGGAGATAGATAGATAAATAGATAGACAGAGATAGATAGATACATAGAGAGATAGATAAGTAGATAGATAGACAGACAGACAGATAGGATAGATGATAGACAGATAGATAAAGAGATAGATAAGTAGATAGACAGACAGATATGATAGATGATAGAGATAGATAGATGATAGATAGATATAGATAGATATATAGATATACACATGATACACTTTTAAGTTTAATTTGCATTTTTAATATTTTCTCTCACTTTCTTAAATCCTGACAATCAGCAAAACAACAAATCCAGTTCTGATTTGTGGTGTTTGCAATTTCTGAGATAGAAATGCTTCCACTGAAAATTTAACAATAGCTCCTCAGAGCCATTCTGTGGCTTTGAGTGGACTTTCGTGTACCTGTTTCACCTCTGTTTCCTTTTTCTCTGTGCCTGATCCATTTTATAGTATGGTCTTATCCCTAGTTTCTCAAATTATATCATGAATGTACTTTTCTGTTTACAATATGGATCCTCCTAGGGGAATGTAAACTCCTTGAGGAATATCACTTTGTTATCTCATATGACAATGGTCCCAAGAGATATTCACAAAAACCATCATGAAAGGAATAACTGTTTTTGTACCAGAATATTTTGTGGAGGATTAGGGTATAGAGAAATTCTGCAAAGAAATTCTCAAATCGCTCCAAATGACATTCTTTGATATACAGTGACCTCAGTGCAAAGATAGGTAGGAGTGACAAATATGTTGTAAAATATATTTGGGGAGTAAGGAATGAGAGGGGCTAAACATTTGTAGACTCCACAGAAACCTCAGGCTTCTTTATGGATATTATTTTTGAGAAAAGAATGAGAAATGTTATATACCAAATAAAATCACAAAAATGTTACTGATAATATTTTAATAAATGGGAAATGATCCATCACTGATGTGGGATTCATTCCTAAATTATGTTTTGTGGCATAGTCATAATATTAATAACAGTAGCTAAGACTTATAGAATTCTTACTATGTGCCAGGTACTGTTCTAAGTGCTTTACAATTATGATCTCACTTGATTCTCACAACAACCCTGGGAGGCAGATGCTGTTATTATCCCCATTTTATAGATAAGGAAACTGATATAAGCAGAAGTTACATGAGTTGCCCAGGGTCACATAGCTAGCGGGTGCCTGAGGTTAGATTTGAACTCATCTTCCTGACTCTAAGCCCAGTGCTTTATTCACTGCACCACCAAGCTGCCCCCATTATATTACTTTGTTAAATAGACTCTATATCATCATTCAAGGCCCAGCTCATATCCCATTTAATGAAACCTCTCACTTCAGCCCACATGGACCATTTGGTTCACTGTAGAGCACACATCCAGCCCTATGTCTCTTAATGAAGAAGACTCATGTCAGTAACATGCTTCACTGTCAAAGAATTTGTTCACAGATGTAGAAATAACACAGGTTACAAAGAGATGACTTCTAGGGCTTTGGCCTTTTTTGGCCTTTTGTCCAGTCCCTAAGACAGCACTACTACTCCTTCTTCCTTCTCCCCTTCTAAATCCCACTCAGCTTTTCTGTTCACCCAGTACGGCGATTTCTTTAGCTTCTGCCTTGGTGTCTTTCACTGATGCTGCTACCTTTGCCTTGGCCTCTGCTGTCTCCTCCTTACTACTTACTGATTCTACCTTAGCCTTGGTTGCCACATCTTCATCCACCTTCAGTCATTACTGCTTCTACCTTCATCATCACTATATCCTCCAGAGCTGTTTCCACTGAAATCACCTGACCTGCTGTTGTTAGTCCACCCTGGGTAGATATTAGGACGGATGGACTTAACTGGAAGGTAGCAATATGCTGAACATGACTGGCGTTGAAGTCACTACTCACAAACATATGTTGAAATACTGGGAAAAAGTAAAATCAGAGAATGAGTTTAAGGAATTTAGGAACAAGCCAGAGATTTGGGTGGAGAGGCAGAATACAACTGAGCTGGAGAGAATGGAGTGAGAAAAGAGATGTAACTAGTCATTTCAATGCCCAGGGAAAGCACTACCTGCAATAAGCCCTATTAGATGGGGCAAGTAGCAGAGACTGCCTTTTCAAATCGACTACATTATGTGAAAACAATGCATGAAGCTGTTAAGGCAAATTCAGTTGAATAGTGTAGGAGATGGAATTTCTAAATTGGAAGAGATCTTGGAGATCATGTAGTCTAACCCATGAAATTTAAAGAACCTTGTCTCTCATATAACTTGTGTGAGGAAAGATAATACTGGGATTATTAACATTCCTTTAAAGAGAAAGTGTGGCTGCTTTTGGAGGGCGTGAGTGGGTGGGTATGGTAATGGTTGTCCTGAAAAGGACAAAGGGGAAGGGAAGCCCTCTGGCAGGTATAGGTGAGAGGGAGTGGAAGAAGAGAGAGGGTAAATAAATAGGTAAATAAATCATCCGATGTCTCTATAACTCCCAAGAATCCGAATCTTCTTTTCCCACACTTTGGTCAGAATTTGAACTCAAGTTCCTTCCTTTCTCTTCCTACTCTAGAAAAGGAGCTCGTGAGTTTTGAACCATCTAAATTTTCTGCCCCAAAGCAAAGCTCTGATTACTCTTCCTTAGCTATACTCTGAGTCGGAAAATGGAACAAAAGACAGAAGAGTTAGAGCCAGAGCAGAGGACCTTAAAAGAATAGTCAGACAGTCCGAGGTGAGTTGAAGAGTGACTGGGATTAGCACTCTTTCTTTTGTTGTTCCAGACCTGTGATTACATTGATGCAAAGATTTCCTCTACCAAAACAGAATGGTAATGCTTCTGCAATTTATAAATCTTAGAGAGTGCCTATGGGTACTTACTGAGAGACCAAGTGACTTACCCAGAATCAAAGGGTGATTATGGATCAGACGAAGTACTTGAAATTAGACCTTCCCTGTTTTGAATCTAATGATCTCTGTGTTATATCATCTCTGAGAAGTGAATACCTTTTGAAAAATGGTGTGAGGCTATTATAGGATCATAGGTTTAGAGCTGTAATGGATCTTAGAGGCCATCTGATCCAACCCCATCATTTTTATAGATAACAAACTTACCAGAGAAACCAAAGGGCCAGTCCAAAGCCACATGGGTAGATGCTGACATTCAGAACTACTACTCATCCCCTAACTCCTACTCAGGTACCAGTTCTCTTGCCTAATACTTTACAATCTGAAGGTTATCTTACTGATGTGCATAAGCAAATAGAGGACCTACAAGCTAAGAAGAAATTGTCCAATAAATCTTGACATCAGCCAGCATCATATTCATGGATAACTATGTATAACTTGCACGGCTTTAGTGTTCTTAATTCTTGTCCTGATGGATCTGTGAGTTGATCATCCTATTGGGGAAAGCATTGTGAAGGAGATGAGACTTTCAGATCTTCAAAAGTGGGAGCCTAGAAAAGAAGTGCAAAGAAAATTTCAAATTTTGGGAAGAGTACAAAATTCAGGAGCAGGAGAGACATGTTAAGGGAATGCTGGGAAAGTTGTAATGGGTGGAACAAAAAGCAAAATGGGGAGGAGAGGGTGATGGAGGATGCCATAGTATTTACAATGAGCAATTCTGAATGCTTCCCAAGACGAAAAGATTGTAAGGACTTACTTGTAAACTTACTCATCAGAACAAGATGCTCTGACAGAGAATGTTCCTTCAGATAGCCTACAGAAAATTTTTCAACAGGAAAAAAAAATTCCTAACATATATAACCACCATTAATCACATTCTTATTCTACTGGAATAGGAATCATTAAGATAGAATTCTATCCCATTTCTACTGTCTTAGCAAATATGGCAACAGGCATAACAGAAGCATACAGATAAGCGTCAGAGATAATCAGTAGAGACATATTAAGATGGAACAAGGAAGTGGAAAATATGATGACAACCTGGAAAGGGTGGTATTCATATGACTGTAGCTGCAACACTTCACAGCTGATGGGATAAAGCAATACTATCTCAGTGATGTCAGAATACTTCAGGCTTCTTTTTCTTACAACTTCCCTTTCTCTGTATTTAGTCATAGCTTCTCTCCCAGTTACAGCCTCAACCCCTTCATGTCTTTTAACAACAACGACAAAACTTTCATGGGGCACCATGAATTATTATTATCATATAAATTTGTTATAAATATTATAAATATAAATATTTATAGATTATAAATATATGATTATTAACAAATAGTTAACAACCTAGGGACTAATTTAGTGGTGAGTTGAAATCTGGCCTCAGGTTCTTACTATCTGTGTGACCTTGGGCGAGTCACTTAGCCCTCATCACTTCAGTTCTTCGTCTGTAAAATGAGCTGGAGAAGGAAATGGGAAACCACTCCGGTATCTTTGCCAAAAAGATTCCAAATGGGGTAATGAAGAGTCAGACACAGCTGAAACTGAACAAACAATAATACTTAGAAAGACTGGATCTTAGGCAGGAGACATTCTATTTCTCAGACTTAGAAAGGCTTGCCACAGTTTTCTGCATAATTTTCTAGAACCCTACATCTTCTCTACACCATAGGGAGGTACTAGAATAGGATGTTGTTTAGTTGTCTTATTTTTTTTCCCCTACTTCATCTGGCATAGATTACTAATGGCTATAAATTTAGACTTAAACTTCATAGATTAAAAAAAAAGTTAGAGTATAGTTAATCTATCCAAACTCCAAACGGAAAATTAAAAAAAAAAATGACCCACAAACTTTAGTTCAAGACAGATGCTATGGTTAATAGTTAAGCATATAAGACTATACCAGAAATAATCTGAGCTTTCATCAAGTGCGTACTCTCTTCCCCGATGCAGATTAATGTCTTTCTGTGCTTTAAGAAATGGCTTTCCAAGTTGTTCTGGTCAAAGGAAATACCACCTTCTGGTGATGAAGCTTTATGAAATTAGGTTGTTTCTGGGATGATAAGCACAAAATTCATGTCTAGGCCTGTATTTAAGGACTTTCCAGCTTGGTAGCATCTGCCATAGTTCATGCTTTAACTGGCACAGCCTGCAAGCATTCAAGGTCACCTATGTAATGAGTCATGAGACACAGACTTCAGTGATGACGAACATAAGATATGATAGGATTAAATTTTACATCTCAATTCTTGGAGAAGAAATGACCCTAATACACATTGCTCTAGTTTGAAGTTTCACTTTACCAAATGTTTGAACAAGGAACAAAGAGTCAAGCTATACATGTGCTACAATATGCTTATCTCTTCTCATTAAGCCAGAGAACCATCCATGATGGAGTCAGAAATAAGTCTGAACTCAGAGGTAAATAAGCTAAAGGAAAGCCTTTACACACTTGGAGTAATCCCAACTCAGGATGCCTGTGTCAACCCAAAATTATATTCTTCATATGTGATTAACCATAATGTGAGAAAGGAATTTCTTAATGAAATAGGTTGCAAATACAATAAGATAAGAGAATGTCAAGGTGTCAATTGAAATTATATATCCAGGATGTCTGTGTTTCCTTTACCATTAATGTGACATAACATGAGAAAGCATAAGAAAAGTTCCATTATTCAAGATAGAGTCCAGTTCAAGGTGCCTTACCCTTGGTAGTCATAAACAGAAGAATGTTCCTGGTCAGCTTCATCTGGTCTTGTAGTTGCTGACACAGGAAGGGGCATTTTTGGGTTCATTCAGTGAGCAAAGCAAAGCATGTCTGTTATTCCAGAGCACACAAAGCAGTATGGTAGGTTAAGATCAGAGGGGGCCAAAATGTCTCTCTCCTGATTGGGTAATTCAGATTTTAGATCTTTCTCAGGGGGTGGGACGGCACAAAATGGTTTAAAGTATACACACACACACACACATGCTTACATTTATTTTCTTCAATTAAAATAGTTACTGAAACAACAAAAAATAATTTAAGTTCATTCCTTAGTTTTACCTAAAAATGGTACCTGGTAGTCCAATGGAACTCACTGAGAAAAATTAAGGCTATAAAAAGATAGCATTCAAAGAGAAATACTTTGGAGAAGCAATAATGTTTCCCTAACAGTAGGAATAAAAACGTTTTGCTTTAGGTATTTAAATAACAACAAAAACTTGAATTTATATGACACTCATATTCTGAAGAGAGAATGTCATAAAAGTCTATTTGAAGTTGTGTGTGTGTGTGTGGGGGGGGGTACATGTGTAGATGACTCAAGATACTCTGGTGGTTTAGGTTGGGATCAGAATGACATAATATACTCATAGACTAATTGATAATTTTTTTTTTGCTTTTTTTTTTTTGGAGGGCAGTTGGGGTTAAGTGACTTGCCCAAGGCCACACGGCTAGTTTTTTGTGTTAAGTGTCTGAGGCCGGATTTGAACTCAGGTACTCCTGACTCCAGGGCCGGTGCTCTATTCACTGCTCCACCTAGCCGCCTGACTAATTGATAATTTAAGAAAATAAATATTACTTAGAATTAATTGGGGAGAAGGATATTTAGTAACCAAGTAGGGTGCTAAATGCAGGGTTCACAAATAGAAAAAAATGAGATGGTCTCTGCTGTACAAACTGTAAAAGAAAATTCAGCATTGAGCAGGGATGTGTTGCTAAATTTTGACACATTTAAATTTAATCTACATGATTAACATTCTTTCCACCATTTTCTTAAGCCTAGAGTAGACAATCAATGGAATAATAAACCAAACCCTGATTTGTAGCACCTGCTGATTTCTGAGGTGTAAAGCTCCCACTGAAAATTTCACAACAGATTCTCAGGAGCCTGTAGTCTTTGGCTTCAGCACACTCCTTTAATACACAAAGTCCTTAGCCTTCATGGGCCTCCATTTCCTTATTTATAAAATGAGAGGGTTTCTAGCTCTGAATCTATGACTTAATTTGGTATCTCATTTACTGTACAGTAAGTGACTTGCTTCCATAGCTAGAGATGGCAGAGCTGGGCCTGAGCTTTTTTGACCCACTTCCAGCATACCCCTAGCTACAGAGCTTTTGCAAAGACCTGATATCCCACAAGCTCATCCAAAGGCAAAGCCCGGGTCCTTCGATTATATAAGTTGGTCAAATGACATCAGGTACAGAAAGGGGCGTGAATTGCAGCAGATAGAGGCAGAGTAGATGATAAGACCTGCTGATCCTGCGTTTTATTGGAAGAAAGAGAATTGTTGACTCCCAGTTCATCCAAGCCTTGTGAACTATTAAGCAGTGTACTCACTCAAAATATTTCTGTCACCTGTCAGATGGGTTTGGAAGTGTTCTGGGGCAGCCAGGTGCTAGGGAAGGGGATAAAGAAAGAAGATGACTTAGATTTGTTTTCAGGGAGAAAGTCCAATATTGTCTGTCAATGGTTCAAGTCTTAGCCCTCTAGTCTAAGGAAAATTTCAATATATTTAAAGGAAAGCCTAGCCTTTTGTGCCTGGGGCAGGGTCTTAGGACAAGCTAGCCCAGTCTAGGTTGCTCGGATCCTAGTGGAAGATCTTACTTGCATTCATAGTAACTTGGTTAGGGTCCCAGATCAACTATGTACTACAAATTTTATGAGCCAAGACAAGTCTAACCTCTTTAAACTGCAGTTTCTGCAATGATAATGTGGAGACAATACCTGCTGCACGTAAAAACTTTTTAGATTGTAAAGCATTATATAAATGTAACATATTATTATTATTATTATTATTACTATTGTATCTTCGACACACATACAGTTAATGCAGATACTATGAAGCCCTGCGTCCCATTGTTGTTGCTGAGTAGTACCTAATTCTTATGGACCACTCTTTAGCAACCCAGCTGAAGCTCTCTCAGGCCATTCTGACCTTTCCCTGATTTGAATTATTCAGCCGTTACTAAGTAATACTTCCTTTAGGTTTTTCATCTGCAAAATAAGGATATAATTTCTATATTTTGTTCATTGTTCCATAATTTTTCAGCTGTCGTACTCTTTGTGACTCTGGGGTTTTTGGATGCTGGAGTGGTTCAACATTTTCTTCTCTTGCTCATTTTACAGATGAGGAAACTGAGGCAAATAGGATTAAGTGACTTGCTGTAATGGCAAGCACAGAAGTAGTTCACATCTTGTTTCAGCTATTGAATTAACACCTTTTTTCAGTTCAAGTTTCTTTTTTTTCAGTTTGCATTTTTAAAAAAACTACTTGCAAGATTGTACTGATTACATTTCACAGGGGGGATTGATTCATTGAGTCAATGATCCAGGATCAAGAGATATAGCTCCAAGGTGGCAGGGGGCATGACGACTCAAGACTGATGTGACTTCCAGGATAGGTAGGTGTTCCAGAAAACAGCAACAAACTGGACAAAAGCCAACCTGTAGATAAGAGGAATAAGGTAGAAATTGATCAATTGTACAGCAGGCCAGAAATAGTAATTGGTGATGAGGATATCAGGGTAATCCCATTGAACTTTGGCCCAGTTGTCCTTGACTGACAGTCCATGAAATGTACCAATCACTGAGAGCAAGCCCCCATAAAAACATGGGACAAAGAACGTCTGATCCACTATCATCTTCAGTGCATCCATCTTGGTGTTGCCAGGGATCAGTTGGTCCAAAGCCTTGTACCAGCCACCTAACACAGGGCCCACATAACTACAGTCTATCAAAGCCATGCTCACGGTCCTGTGGACTTGGTGCTTCTCTAAACCGTGTTTTTCTACCAGCTGCTTAGAGATGACATCACCTATGCCCAACAGGGACCCAGCTGTGGTAATCTGTACCTTCCATGGGTAAGCAGCCAGTGCTTTCTGGTATGTCCACCAGAGATTCATGTCTCTCTGCATCCCCACGGTCAATGAGGATGACGCCACAAGCATGGTGCGGAGAACGTCGCTGAGACACAGAGGAATGTGGCAGCAAACCACTCCCCTCGGTTAAGCCTCTCTCCCTCAAGTTTCTTTTGAGCCTTGTATCAAGTCTGTTAAGAAACAGAATGTGTGAACCCCACAACTTGTGAACCCTAGAACTCATGAACTCCTGCAATAGAAAAGGGAGGAACTACTCCTTATAAAAGGAAGAGCACAAGCTGGACAGTTAGAATTTCCTGGGGTAAGCATCGTGGAGGGAGGGCAGCTGCTGCTGGACTAAAGACTGAAATGAGAATTGAGAAGAACTGAGAAGACGACTCTTGTGGTGGCAAAGTCAAGAAGGAGAAAACTTGTGGTATCCTAGCATTCTGTTTGTCTACTCTGTCTATGTTGATGTTTGTTTGTGATACTTTGTACAGAATCCCTGGGATCTTACTGGTAGCCCTGAAAGAGGATTTTCTGGTTGTAAGTTTACAGAAGTCCTGGAGAAGGGTTTTGGAGGTCCTGGGACTTTACTGATGATTTGTGCCCAACTCTTGGACCTTGTTTGTGGATCTGTGTTGATTTCAATGTTGATGATTTGAGTTGAATTCTCAGACCTTGTTGGTGGGTCTGAGTTGATTTCATAGGCAGATAGTGAGTTGATGATGGTACCGGCAATGTGTATAAATATTATTATGGCTCTGTTAAGCTCTGTCTTCCCAGAAACAGGAACTGTGAAGGACTGGACACTATGAGCTTCAATATGGAATAGGAATGGGAAGAAGAACTGGACAAGGAGTTGGACAAAGAACTGGGAGCTGCCTGCCTTTGAACTCAGGTGACAATTGGAGCTGGGACCATGGAAGAGGAGCCATGGAAGCTGAGAGCCAGCCTTGAGTCAAGCTGAAAGAAGACTGGACTTGGATACTGTGTACTGACTGAGAAGATTATGATTTACTGTGACCTAGGGGTGGATAACTTTGACTTTTGTACTTTGCGATTGAATTAAGGATTTTATGATTGATTAAATGAATGTACTTTGTTGAAAACTATGTAACCACTTTGGTGAAAACCATGTGGCCATTTTAGTGATAAGCTGTTGAGTTGTGACATGGTGAATGCTGTATTTTGATTTTCTGTGATAAGTTGTAACACTGTAAATGCTGTATTTTGATTTTCTGTGAATGTTTTGCTCTGATTTGTTATTGAATAAATAGAGAGTTTGCTATTTAGTATGCAAACAGAACCTTGAAAGCTGTTCACAGCAGCAATTTTCTGGAAAGCTGCTTGTGTGTGGCTTTACATTTGCCCAGGGTCATGTAGCTATTAAGTGTCTGGGGTCAGATCTGAACTCAGGAAGATAAGTCTTCCTGACTCCAGGCCCCATACTCTATCCACTGCACCACTTAGATGCCTCAATAATTTCTATTTAGCCACCTTCACAGGGCAACCATGGAGAATAAATAACATAATGTATGTAGAAGGTCTGTGATGGGTCTTCAGAAAGCAAGTTTCTTAATGGTGGTTAGTTTCCTAGACCAGCACACACGTCTGGACTACAGCAATGATATTATCATAACACTATTAATACTAATAGAAAGATGATTTATGTTTACCCTGACCAGCTCTTGTATTCAACCTTTCTGCTCCCTCTAGCTATTGGATCTCCAGAGACCACATACTGGGTGACTTAATCTGTTCATCTTGGAATCACAACCTTGGGGCTATGCCATACTGAGGCATAGGCAATGAAAAATGCAAATGGACCACGAGATCCTTTTGATTCTCCAATTCAGCAATTTCCTTGCCTTTTGTCCTATTGTTTTATCCTCTCCTTATCCCCTCTGATCCCCCACATCCAACTTCCTACATTTTGATCTAGAAATAGTAATCCTATCAATATTGCCATTAGTTCTAGAAAGAGTGGGAGAATCAACTGACTTATGGTTCTATTAACTTAAAAATAAGTCCACTTAAGTAGATAGATAGTCAGATAGATAGATAAATAAAAAAGTCTATGACAGTGACTCCCCAAACCAAAACACTTCCCTGGTTACCATTGCAGGATATCCTAAAAGTCTAAGTCAGCAGTTCTCAATCTGTGGGTTATGCTCAATTTGTAACAATGAAAATACATCCTGCATATCAGATATTTACATTACGATTCAAAACAGTAGCAAAATTACAGTTATGAAGTAGCAATGAAAATAATTTTAAGGTTGGGGGTCACCACAACATGAGGAACTATATTAAAGGTTCGTGGCATTAGGAAGGTTGAGAACCACTGGTCTAAGTACATGGCTTGCTGCTACTGTATATCCTCTGGTCTCAAAGAGGACCGTGACATCAGGGAGCTTATACCATGACATGCAAGTGAATTGGATTTAAGTGAGGGAGGCTTGTGCAAAGTCACTCACCTCACTTTCTTCTTCAGAGCCATCCAGTGAGAAGATATGGATCAGAACAACTGGAGATGGCCCAGGATGCAGTGGGGAACCTTGGCCTTCTTTTTATTTTTTGTTTTTGAACCTTGACCTTTTCAAGCTAAGGTCTTTAACAGGTCTCAGTCTGACTGAGGCAATGGCCATTCAGTGATTAAGGCTTAATAAAAATAAGAGGCAAAGAATGGCTTCTTTAAAAAAAAATAGATCTGAAAGGGGAAGACCCTCAGGGTTTCTGACCAAAACAGAAACAATTGTTATTTACATTCATTCTGAGTCAATCAGGGCTGAAACAGTGACCAATTAGGGCTTGGTCTGAGACCAGAGTGATTTGGGGTTAAGGTTGGTCTTTAAGAGAAAAAAAATGAAAACAAGGAAAAAAGTTTCGGAGACTAAAAATTACATTCCCTTTGGGCAGAGCACCCACAGGTAAGGACGTGATACCTCATGCTGAGAGAGAAGAAAAAGAAAGAAAGAAAGAAGGAAGGAAGGAAGGAAGGAAGGAAGGAAGGAAGGACGGAAGGAAGAAAGCTGCACTGTCCAACTGGAAATTTGGTTGTTAATGGGCAGCTCCTTCTCCACTCACAGATACTGCTGTTTGTCCTTCCTTCCAGAAGAGAAGCATGACATGCAGGTGAATTAGATTTAAGTGAGGGAGTACAAAGTCAACTGCACTAAGACTTTTGGGATATCCTGTGTGTGTTATCTCCTTCTATTGGAAAATAATCCAGTCTTATTTTTGTATTTGTAAATCTAGAGTTTGGCATATAGTAAACCTCTTAATAACTGTTCTGAATTTATTCATTAGGAGAAACAGTGCTGGTTTTTACCAACAGAAGTATTGATTCTATAGCCTTAATTATCCCAAAGTTATTGATATTAGTAGAACTATTAGATTAAATAGGATTATTAGTCATAATACAAGCACTAATTCTGTAACACTAATAGTATCAGAGTACTATTAGTGCAAATAGAAGTTACAATGGTATGTGAATTACTTGGGACAACATCAAATAATTTGTTGATATATAATAAACCTTATAAAATTTAACATTAAAATAAAAAATAGCCTATATGTTCTCATATTGTTACAATTGCTTTTTATATCACTTGACATTCATATTACATTATTTTTGACATGTATCATCCAGTTCTTCACCATTAAAACACATTCTGATCACATGGGATATCAAGCATACCTTCGATGAACTGTCCATTTGTTCAAGTTTTCCCTTGATTACAGTCTGTAGATTTTCAATGGGGTTCAAATCAATCAACTCAAATGAGATAAGATATAAAGCCTTGTAAATATTAAAGAACTGTATAAATGCTATTATTACCAATCAATCAATTAGCAGAAGCACCATAAATGAGGTAAATTTTAAGATCATTAAAGCATGTGCCTCCATTTCTTGGATAAATTTCTTGACCTTTCATGCTTTGGTTCATGGTTTAAGATTGAAGCATTTCAATTCCTTTTTGGGAATTTCTGTAATTATGGAATAATTCTCCTTCTCAGTATACTAGTATGTATATTAGATTTCATCATTCCTCAGCAGGGACAAGACTTCCAAGCTAAATGGAAATTTAAAAAAATTCTCCAAAATGTTTTTGGGAATGGATATTTTACAATCTGATCAATATGCATAGATATTACAGGATCATCAGGACTTCTGATCAACTGTTTTGGGTATAATCTTGAATAAGAAAAATAAGTTTCATCAATAAAATTTTCTCCCCTCTATTTCTAATACTCTGGTATTTGTATTGTCATGTCCATAACAAGTAGTTTTTCTTCACAACAATTAGCAGTTGTTCTTTTTGTTTTGTTTTACTCTTCTTCTGACTACTAAATACTATAGAAGAATACTACAAAGTACCATAGGAAGCACAGAAAAGCAGGGTAGCTCTGAAAACAATGTTTAGTATTTATTACAGTTTTTCAAAAAGAAAGACTATCTCAGCATAAAGACCACTAACTTTGCTAAGAGCTCAGACTTTCTGTTGACCTTGGACAAGTTGCTTAATCATAGGATTGTGGAATTTTTAGAGGGGGAAGAGGCATCTAGAATCAAGGCAGATTCATACCCCAAAAGAAAAACCATAACACTAGGTCATGCTGATGCTTGAAGACTTCTGGTGAGAGGGAATCTATTCACTCTGATGGAAGCTCATTCCATTTAGGGATAGCTGTAATGATCTCAGAGTGGGATTTTCCTCAGCATCAAACCTAAATTTGCCTCTTTGCAACTTCTGTACATGACGGCCAATTCTGCCCCTCATTCCAGTTCCAAGTTATCAATCTGTTGCCATTGGCAGGGCTGACCAATAACATATAATAAGGAATATAAAGGGAAGGCTAAAAATGTATCTATAACATGGACTGCAGACCATAATATGTACACACATTCATAAATTAAATGTAAATTGAAAATATTATCTGAAAGTTTCAATGTCATGTCTTTGCAGTCTCAGTATTTCAAGATAACTCTCCAATGGCATACAATGGATTCTCTTCAGAACCCATGCTGTCTACACTTCAACTTCCTTTTGCGTGTTATCTTCTTCCATTAGAAGGTAAATCCCATTGTTTTTCTTTGTAGCTTGTATTTATTTGTTTCCGCAGGACTTAATGCAGTGTGAAGCATGTACTAAGAGCATTTAATAATTGTTTCCTTCCTTCTTTTCTTCCCTCTCCCCTTCCTTCCTTCCTTCCTTCCTTCCTTCCTTCCTTCCTTCCTTCATTCCTTCGTTCCTTCCTCCCTCCCTTCCTTCCTTCCTTCCTTCCTTCCTTCCTTCCTTCCTTCCTTCCTTCCTTCCTTCCTTCCTTCCTTCCTTCCTTCCTTCCTTCCTTCCTTCTTTCCTTGGGACTGGAGAGAATCCAGAGTGGGAGGCTAGATAGGTGAAATTTGTATGGGTCCACACTCTTGTGCTTCCTAAGAATAACCTTTCTGTAGTTTCTGGTAACAGTGACCTGATCTTACACCATAGTGAACCCCTCTATTTTGGTGCACATCTCATTGACTCAGTCATTTGTCTGATACTTTGTTGATTTATTATTGGCTATTTATGTGGATATCATCCAAAGCTCTCCCTTTTATTCTGTTCTTGGATCTTATCTATTTTGTAGGCTCTATCCTTTGGTAAAACATCAGCTATATTGAATCCAATTTCATGTATGTATTATCCACCTTTTATATTGTTCTGAAAAGTAGAGTTGATTTGTTTGGGAAGAATTAAAAAATTTTTTAAAACATTTTATCATTTAGTCTGGGAACATCTATATTTCTCTTTTTTTTTTTGAAGGGAAATATTAACCTTACTATAGCTTCCTTAGTGTGGTGGGTCCTTTATTCTGTAAATATTGTGCTGATTTTTGTTTGAGTATTTTCTAAATCCATTGTCATCCATTTTAATATTCCAAAGGTGTACATCAAGACTGGCATTTTAAAGGTATTAATCACTCTAAACAGGGTCTTCTCATTCAGCTTTGATTTCAGAATGTCAGTGGGTCCATTGCAATATATAGCTTTAACTTTTCTTCTTGATAATTTTGTACTGTGTCTTGCCTGAAAAGGCAAAGATATTTACCTGTAAACATCACTTTTGTCCATTGTTCTCTTTGCCCACTCGATTCTTCTTATTTTGTTCTTTTATATTTGATGAAATTTGGATCAAAATAGACCTGAAATGAATCACTGACCTGTCATTATTCTTTTATGCTTAGTATTTGGTAAATCAATGTGAAGTTCAATAAAATAACTGATTCATAATTGAATGAAGACATTGAGATGAAGATTCATTTTTTTTGTAAACATACTGAATTAAGCAATTTTAGTAGCAGACAATGCAGTGGAGTTGACATGCACATTTTCTTGACCCCACAATGTTTCAATTTCTTCTCTATGGCCTTGTGTTTTGGAAATTTTTGATTCTGTGTAGTTTGGGTTTTGTGAGAGTTTTGAATTGCAAGAACATTGTCTTAAAAATTTCAGAATTCATATTATGTTCTGGTGATTAAGGATGGTAGTTTTATCTATGATGTTACTTTGGTTAGGGTATAATTTATTTGTCAAATTCTCAAAGATATTTTGAAGTTTGTAGCATAGGAATTTATTATCTTTTAATTTATAAAGGACATATTCTTTAGTATAATTCTATTCACTTGATCATGCCTTTCTTAATATTGAGAAGGTATTAAATTTTTTCTAGGTCCTTAAGAATGAGTTTTCTATGATTTCTGGTAGCAATGACCTAACTCTGTATTGATATCTATTTTTGTAAGCAAATAGCTTGACAAACATTTCTTTTTCTAAGTATTATTGGCTGAGTTTCTTATCATTACTTTCATTCTCATCTTTTTATTTGTATGGTTGAGAAAAATAGTCATAGGACAAATCATTATCCTTTTAAAATGTCTAGTGTTCTATTTATTATTATGGAGGTTGAATGAATAAAAGTATTTGGATGTAAGCTCGTCTTCTATAGGCTCATGAAAAGCATCTTTGGGACAACTCCAGTAGCAGTCAAGAAAAAAGGGATGATATGTCCTTTATCCTCCCACATGATTTTAATTTCTAGTACTAGGTCTTTATATTTTGAAACTTTTTAAGTCTACAAAGTTTGAAGATTTTGAATATTCAGTGTGATGATAACTATTCAAACTATTATTTAAAATTTTCTGGATCAGTGTTATGTCCACATGATTATAGGCACCAGGTTTGTCTGTGACAATGCTTTAATTCCAGTATGGTTTATTTGTTGAAATCTCAAGGATATTTTAGGATCTGTATTTTTAGTACGGGATAATAATGTTTTAGAATTGTTATTAGTATGCCTAAAGAGCTGTCATCAGCATAAAGAAATTACTGGGTGCTTGTCTCTAGAACTTTTGATTATGTTCAATAACCTGGGACCTTAGAGGTCATCACATCCAACCTCCTTATTTGTAAGATGGAGGCCTAGGGAGGTTGAGTCAGTATCCCAGGGTCACACATAGCTAATGCATGTTTGAGGCAGGATTTGAACCAAGTTTTCCTTTCCTCAAATCCTGGGTGCTCTCCACTGAACCACCAATCTCTCCTAGTTATAAAAGACTGAGCAGGAACAGAAAAGCTGTTTCTGTAACTAGCCATACATTTCATAGTTAAACAGTTTCAAAGATAGGGCCACCAGAGTAAATAACTGCTATTCTCATGACTTGGGAGCTCCAAAGACAGAGGACCAAATAGAAAAGGGTGGTTTCCTTTATCTGAAGGTGTGGAAGCAAGGGGAAAGAATGGATTCTTGGTTAATTACTTGAGAAGGTAAAGAAATGGCAGAAAGCAGAGGAAAGTCAGACTTTAAAATAAACACACTAAGAATGACTTTGGGAACTACAAGTGTTTCTGTCTGTCTTTTACCCTTTTCTTCCTCTCAATCTCTTCTGTCTCTTCTTCTTCTTCTTCTTCTTCTTCTTCTTCTTCTTCTTCTTCTTCTCCTCCTCCTCCTCCTCCTCCTTCTCCCCCTCCTCCTCCCCTCCTCCTCGTCTCCCTCCTCCCTCCCTTCCTTCCTTCTTTCCTTCCTTCCTTCCTTCCTTCCTTCCTTCCTTCCTTCCTTCCTTCCTTCCTTCCTTCCTTCCTTCCTTCCTTCCTTCCTTCCTACCTTCCTTCCTCCTCGGTCTCAGTCTCTAGTTGGGAGTGGAGTAGTGAAAGGTGTGGTGAACTTCTTAGGAGTAGGATACAAATCTGGAA
>CM053594.1:145753399-145847373 GCA_028646575.1 Pseudocheirus occidentalis | reverse complement strand
CTTCAGGTGCTCCGGAATTAAACCAGACTCTCAGACACCAGAGCAATAGCTGTCAGCCGAGATGACTTTTGGGGAATCTCGCAGGAGCAAGGTACAGAATGGGAGTTAAAATGCAGGGGTATGTCCCTTTGGGTAAGCGTGGTGTAATGAAAAAAAACCCCACTCAATTTAGAGTTAGAGGATCTGTGTTCAGATACCTGTTCTTTGTTTAAATCTGCTACCTGTATAAACTTAGGCAAGTCACTTGTCTGAGTCTGAATTTCCTCAATATAAAAAAAAGAGGGGACTGAACTAGGTGATCTGTGGAGCCTCTTCGAAGTCTAAGTCCGGTGATTTTAGAAGAAACCAAGGCAAAGGGCTTCTTTGAGAATGGAGTCCTCGCAGAGACTGGAGTCCCAGTCGGAGGTCTGTGCTAGATGCCTTAATGGGGAGATCAGGACCGGGGTGAGGCGAGTACCCTCCCAGGTTTCACTCCCAGCTCGGAAGGAGGGTGAGGCCGCGGGGGCGGAGGCTTCTCTCATTCTCTCTTTCGACCTCTCTCGGAGCCAGAGGAGGGCGGGACAGAGGGAGGGAATGCTCCGCTGTTTGCAGACTCCCGCCCTCCGCTCCCCCAACGCCTACCCTCCTGGGGCTGTCCTGGGTCACTGCGGCCAATAAGAGGGAAGAGGAGGGGAGCGGGAAGCCGAGCGGGCTCCCCACCCGGCCAAGTTCTGCCGAGACCACAGTGCCAGGACCAGCGCCAGCGCTGCACCCCACTCCCGCTCCCTCTGGCTCTTCTCGACTGCCGCCCGGAGCCGTTGTTACGGTTGGCCTCCTCGCTGCGTCTCCTAGGCTCGCCTGTCCCGGGGGTCAAGTCCCCACGTAGGCCGGGCGAAGACACCAGGGAGGGTGACTCGGGGTGGGGGCAGACGAGACAACCCCCCCGAAGATGCAGGATGGCAACAGAGTCGCCGCCGTCCAGCCTTGCCTACCGCACCACGGGCTCCACCTTGTTGCATCCAGTCAGCGACCTCCTGGGCATCCCGCTGGACCAGGTAACAGTAGCGGAAAGGAGCCCGACCCTTTTTCATCCATCTTGTGTCCACTGGAGAACTTTGGGGCATGAGTGGTGGGGAGAAAGACAGACGTGTTCTGTAGGAAGGAGAAAAAGTTAAATCTCTTAGACCCTTCTCGGATTTTGCTAACAGACTAGACACATGGGCCTGTTTTGCAACAGTGAGAAGTTACTTTGCAAATGGAATGTTTACTTTTTAAAGGAAATGGGTGTAGTTTAAGGGACAGGTTAAAGCGTTCCTTTTTGCCCCTACTTTCTCTTCTCGCCCCTCCCCCGCCTTCGATCTCTTCCCTGGTAACAAAATGTCAACAACAGACTCTGGACTATTTTAAATTCAGAATAAAAAATATTAAGGTCCTCATCACCTGTGCTCTGTCAGAGATGTCTGATTTGGCTATAAATTCGGTAGCATGTGTTCACGTGTAAATGGAGGGGAACTTTCCTCTGAAGGTGTGCTATTTAGGAAGTAAAAAAAAAGACACCCGTCAAACTTCCTAAAAACAGGTAGGTGTACACTCGTCCAAGTATGAAGAATGATATGCCGAGACTCTGAGAAGTCTTTGGAGGGCCATTTGATTTCGATACGCTTATCTTTAGGAGTTTGTGGCTCTGGAGAATCTTTAGAGCTAAAAGAAAAGATCACTCCCTGATAGGGTGAGGCAGCTAGTTACGTCCGGGCATCATGAAATGTAAATGGTACCAAAAAAAAAAAAAAGTGCAGGTATTCCTGATAAGTTGGTTTGGGCCCACTGGGCAAATATGAATGATGCTGTTGTACTTTGTGTATTGTTATTTGGCGCTTCTTCTTGGCCAGGAGTTCCTTTCCTTCTCTCCCTTTCACTTGCTGATCTCTTACTCTATCACTTTCCAAACATGACTACACCTGTAGCCCTTTCTACTCGAATTTCTTTAGCAATGAGGAAGTTTGCCTTACTCAGATATTGTTCACTGAGCCAGCTTGCTACTGTCCCCAGCGTGAGGATCTAACTGTAACCTGCACCTGACTAGAGCTTCATCAAAAGTTTCGAAATGGAGAGACAGGAAATTGGGAGATAGAACAGACGCTAGCTCATGTGTGCATTTTTTTAAAGTCATGAGTTACTATCCGGGAATAGTCAGTCTACAGAGTGGACAGCAGCTTGTACAGAGAGAGACACAAATAAAACGTCAAATCCTTCTGGACTGAGACAAAATAAAACTGTTTCCTTGTGAAGAGTGAGCTCCTTTCTCTCTCCACAAAAACAGGTTTTAAAAAAATTCATTCTTCCTACTGTTGTGGAGACTTTCACTTTTACATAAAAAAGAGATGCATATTCATATCGTTTGTAGTGGTTTTGGATTTTTTCCCCTAGGGCAATCATCCCATCTCTAACTCTCTGGATTTAAGCCTTTCACTACCTCCACTGCAAATCATTTTAGATTGTAGGAAAGCTTGGGAGGTAAAGGGGGAGGGACTATCAGAAGAGAGTTGAAAGGAACTGAAAGAAAAAGAGTTGGAGAGAGATATTTTGAGTGAGAAAGTTAACTTTTCTCTGTACCAACTACCAAACATCAGTTGGAAACACCGAAATCTTCTTCTGTAATTAGAGTGCATCTTTCCTACCCCCTCTCAGTGTAGGAAAGGGCCAACCCCCCAATCTGAGAAATTTTGTTACAGGATAGTGAAAAACATGTTTTAGTTTATTTGGAAGATCTAGGGTAACTTTCTACAGAAAATGAGATCTTGGCTAGTTGTAGACTTTGGAATTTGGAGCTTCACTTAATTTTTTCTATTTCACCTTCAACAACTTTAGGGGTGCTTTTGTTATGCTTTCTTCCCCTCTTTTCTCATTCTTGCAATTACTATATTTGAATGTGATCTGGGTGGAGGCTCATTTTCCTGTCTTCTCTTTCCCAAGGAAAGCAATGTTATCAATAAGACCATGTTTTTATTGGGGGCTGGGGAGGGAGGAGAAGAATAATTTTCACAGATTTACTCATATCAAGATGGTATTAATCCTACTTTCCAATAGATTAACAAAGACTAATTCAGTTCAGTTCCACAACATTTTGGAAATGCCTACCTATATTATGATACTATGTAAAATTACTTCAAGCTTAAACTTGTAGCCTAGACTACAGAAGGATCAGCCTGAGAGAATAATCTTTCTATCACTATCAGTATAAAGACCCTGAGTGGATGTTGTTCCATCTTGTTAGGTATGTCTCACTCTTCATGACACCATTTGGGGTTTTCTTGGCAAAGAAACTAAAATGGTTTGCCATTTCCTTCTCCAGCTCATTTTTTTTTTGATGAGGAAACAGACAAAGTTAAGTGACTTGCCCAAGGACACAGTTAATAAGTTTCTGAGGCTGGGTTTAAACTCAGAACCTCCTGACTCCAGGCCTGGCACTCTGTCTACTGTGCCACTTAAGTGCCCCAAGTGCATATGAAGCCTTAGGAGAATGAATTTTTAACTCAGACCAAATCGGGTCTAGCAGGCAAAATAGGGAAGGGAGCTTTTCTTTTCTTTTCTTTTTTGGCTTTAAAATACATTATTATTTAAATTTTTCATTTAACAACTATAAAAAAACTGACCCTCCTCCCCCACACCAAATTATCAAACTCCCCCCCAAGCCCTCAAAGTCCAGCAAAACAAATTCTCATGTTAGCTATGTTCCAAAATGTGTGTCTCTTTCAGCATTTGAAGTTTATTATATCTCTAGAAGGAGGTGAGCGATGTATTTCTTTTTCATTCTTTTGGACTTACCGTTTATCACTACTGTTGATCAGAGTTCTAAAGTCTTTCAAAGTTGCTTCTCTCAATAATGCTTTTTTTCATTGCACAAATTGTTCTCCTTAATCTGCTCACTTTGCATCAGTTCACAAACATCTTCCCAGTTTCTTCTGAAGTTGTCCATTTCATCATTTCCTATATTGGAATTCTTCATTTCTTAATATTCTAGTATATTCACATACTACAGTTTATTTAGCCATTATCCAAAAGGAGGATAGCCTTTTAATTTCCAATTTTTGACCACCATGAAAGGAACTACTATAAATATTTTTCCACGCATAGATCCTTTTCCTCTTCTTTTGATTTCTTTGGGCTATAGGCCTTGTAATGGTATAGTTCTGTCAAAGAGTGTGCATACTTTGGTAATTTTCCAGACATGATTCAAAATTGCTTTCCAGAAAGGCTAGACCAATTCAAAGCTCTGCCAAAAGTGTACTAGCATACCTGTGTTCTCACAGAGTTAGACAACTTTTAAGGACTGCTTCTAGGTATACAATAGTTGCATTCCTGATCACTTTTTTATGAATCATACTTTCCTAAATGAAATCTCTCCCATTCCTTAACCTTATTGCATATATGTCTCTACTAGACTTTAAGTAGTATAGATGAAAGATGATCTATAGATTTTGTACATATACAGCTTAGAGATAGTCTGCATTTCTGATTTACTGAGTCTAGTTCTTCCCAGCTAAAGTGGAGGTTGGAAGCAATTATTAGGGTAACTCAGCTACAACATTTCACTTTTCTAGGTTACTCAGGCAAAAATGTTTCTCTAGCTAATTGCTAATTCTCTACCTAAGTGTCTGTCTAATTGCTTTCATTCTCCATTTTGATTTGGCCTGGAGCTAAGATACGCTCTATCTTTTGATTTATTTGTCAGCCTTCCAGATTTGTGACATGGAATGAATTCTCAAGTTGTATGGATTATGTTAAAGTTACTAGTAGGATCAAGGCAGTGGGTGGTTTAGTGCATAGAGTACTGGGCCTGGAGTCAGGAGCACCTAAATTCAAATCCAGCCTCAAGTATTTCCTCGCTGTGTGACCCTGGGCAAGTCACTTAACCCCTGATTACCTGACAAAATGGATCTACCAGAGAAGGAAATGACAAACCACTCCAGTATCTTTGCCAAGAACACCCCAGATGGGGTCACCAAGGGTCATACATGGCCTAAATGATGACTAGTAGGATGTTTACCTACGGGTTGTAACACCCATAGCACAATAGAAATCATAATAGCACTGTTCTAATTTTTCTCAAGGCAGATTATTGTTAAATCTATGTTTTTGTAGTTATGAGTGCTATCAAATGTTCTTATTGCCCAGAAGTATTTATTATTTATCCACATATTGCTATTAGGATCTAATGCCTTTAGCATATCCATAAGGCCTGGTGGGTACTCAGTGAATTGATGGATGAGACTCTTGAGTGGAGGCAACCGTATAGGCTGAATGTCAGCCTGTCATATATACAATAATTAGGTATTTACTCAATGTTCATTTATTAAGTACTTATTGTATTAGAGAAATATTGAAGTCCTGAATTGGTGGAGAGTTTTCAAACTAGGAGCTTCCAAATGCCAGTGAAATCACAGGTATTAACAACATTCACAAAAAAGGGCATACTTAGACCTACACAAACTAAGGGACTCTGCTGACACTTCATTTGGGTGTGGAGGTGACTCAGTTCCTGACAGATATGCCAATGGATTGTAAATGCTGATCATTCCTATCAATGTTCCTCTCATTCCTATCAACACGAATTATGAGTAAAAGTTAATTTCAAGATAAAGTTTCTTGCCAGATGGAATGATGTTCTGTGCTAGAATTTCTTTATTCATTAATATGTGTGCAAACACTACGGTGTTACAGACTCAATGATGATAAGTATTCCCACCATTTAAAAAGAAAATGTAACATTCCCAAACCATAATTGCTTTTGCCTGGTGGGAAACAATCTTACAAACATTTCTTCCTTTGGGTGTTAGTTGTTTCAATTGTGTCTGACTGTTTCTGACCTCATTTGAGGTTTTTCTTGGCTAGGCTACTGAAATAGTTTGCCATTTCCTTCTCCAGCTCATTTTACAGATGAGGAAACTGAGGTAAACAGGTGCCCAGGGTCACAAAGCTAGTAAATGTCTGAGGTCGGATTTGAATTTGGGTCTTCCTGACTCCATTCAGGCCTCTATCTACCTTGCCACCTGGCTGTTGGGGTGATAGACATTTCTGTAAAGCTTTCATGGGAATTTCCTTGAACTTCTTGGTAATGGCTCTGAGCCCTTTTAAATTCTTACCTTCATTCCTATTTCTCTGGTTAAGAAAGATCCTTCCCTTTCTGACCTAAATATTCCTCCAGAATGTTTCAGGTATTCTTGATCTGCTTGGACAGTAATTTTGTTTATTTTTCTGTTGCTCCTGTTCCTTAGAAGTTTTGTGAACAAATACATCCTTGATCTGTACTCACTGTCCCCAGTGGTTTATCTGAAGCAGATTTACTAACCAGTTGTTTTGTCTGGGATTAGCTTTTTCCCCTTATTACCCCTAATACATATTAACCCTCTATTCTGTTCTAGGACTATGGGTTTGTTAGAAAATGGCTTCCAAACTCTTTTTTTTTTAACATGTACTCTTATCAATATATGTACTTATTTAAAATTTATACTCATGTTCTACTGTTTTAATAGTTATATGCCTTGTAAATCTTGTACATAAATAGAAATTTTAAAAGCATGAGATAACAATGAAAAGATATTGGTCTCTGAGTAACTAGAAAGTACTGGAGATTACTGAGTAGGGAGTGACATGGTCAGACCTTGGCTTTGAGAAAATCACTGTGGCAGCTGTGTGAAGGCTGGAAGACTCAGGAAGACCAGTTATGCGACCATACTTCTATGTATGGTTATGAGGGCCTGAAATACTGTGGTACCTGTGAAGAGTGAGGAAGGGACTGATTGGAGAGATATAGAGGCAGAACAAAAAGACTTGGCAGTTGATTGGATCTGTGGGGTTAGGGAGAGTGAGGAGTCAAAAATATGAGGCTGAATTTATGCTGAAGATGATATAGCCTGGGTGAATAGAAGGAGGTAGTGACTTTGACCTAAATAAGGAAGTTCAAGAAAGGAAGGGTGGTTTTTTATGGTCACAGCTAATGTAATGAGATCTGTAAGAGAGGTCACAATCTACTCATGCCCACTCATCCTGTGTGACTCATTGTGTCTCAGGGGTGAGGTAGGAATCCTATCAATTGGTTACTGCCCTGGAGCCTGAGTTCTCCAAAGGGTTTCTGCCAATGCTTTGAGGTGATTTGGGGATCAGAGGGTTCCTATGGCTAAAGGGAAGGGGAATTTTCCCAGGCACCCAGGCAGTTAATTGTTTCTTTATTCTCTTTTGTGTTTCTCCATAAGTGCCCTCAGAGTTTGACTCAGATTGTAGGGGGGGGGGGGAGGTTGGGAACTTTCACAGCTTAGGGAGGAAGGAAAGTAGAGGAAGGGGAAGAATAGGTCTGGTGGTTTTGGAGACAAACCCCAAGACTGGTTATTATGGAGCTTGGATGCTACCCTTCTTCCCACCCTTCAACTGGTCTCAGGTCTCCTTGGGGCATGATATCATTTTGGAGAGCACTGGCCTTTAACCTTGATACCATCACTGTTTTGAGCCTTAGTTTCCTCATATTGTCTCTGGAAGAGAAAAAGGCATCTGATTTCCATCCATATTCAAGCCAGTATGTCCTATAGTTTTCCAATGAAGGTCCTATTTTAGTGATTCCTCTAGCTCCTAGGTTTCTAATAAAGCTGAGATGTTATGTTCTGGATTCAGTGAGTAAGCAAGACTTAGGATACCAGTCTCTCCCACTTCTCCATGCTTGTCTGTCTTTTATTTACATCCTGAGGGCCCTTTTTCCCCCAAGGGGATTGCTTTCTTGAACTCCTTTATAATTTCAGTAATTTATATTTTATGAATTTGGTAATTAATTTACACTTAGAGATTTGGTAATAAAGGACAATTCTCCCACTAGTAGGGACTGGGTCATGGTATCTGGTTAATGCTTCCTAGAGTCTTTCTAGTTTAAAAAAATTAAATCCCTCAAATAAAGAAGAAAATGGCATATAGTTATATTAGTGTAATTTAATTCAACATTTTGTCATGATCTCGCCTAAGAGAACAATAGAGAAAATTACTTAATATAGATATGACTGACTAAAAAATATATCTTCTGTAGAAGAACTGATCCCACTGGAATCAACAAATGTCATTGTGTGCAAGGGGGGAAGTTTTATTTATCCTCTTACCAAGTATTTTTCAATTATACCTAAAGGTACAATTGGTGAATCATTTGCCACCTTTGGAACTCATATTTCAATTCTCAAAAGTTATCAGGGTTTAATCAATTTTTCCACATTAATAAAACTGATACTGATTTGTAATGGATTTTTGAAGTTCATAATATCTTAAAATGGCCAAAGAATATATTTTTGAGGGGGCAGGTAGGTGGCGCGGTGAATAGAGCACTGGTCCTGGAGTCAGGAGGACCTGAGTTTGAATTTGGCCCCAGACACTTAACTCTTACTAACCATGTGACCTTGGGCAAGTCACTTAATCTCAACTGCACTGCCCTCCCCCTTCTAAAAAGCAAAAAAAAAAAAGAAGAATATATTTTTGAAATAATATTTTATATTCCATTTGCTGAGGATTTCTCAAATATAATACTTTTGTAAATAATTTTCTATTCTGTTTTGTTTCAACTAAAACAAAATACTCTCACACAGACACACACAGAGTTTGACCATGATGATATTTCCTAATTTGTGAAAAAGAAGTGCTAATGAAAAGCTTCTTTTTGATTTTTTCCTAAACTTTTAGTTATCTCAATGAGGAAAAAAAATGGGTATTCTTTAAGCTTAATTTCATTTGCCATTCTGCAGCTCTTGGAGGCAGCACAGGGCAGTACCTAAGAAATGGCTTTGGAGTCAGGAACACCTGGGTTCAAGTTTTGTTATACTGACTATATGAGTCTGGGTATTCATTCACCCAGTGCCCCAGAAAATTCCCTTAAGACTAATATTCGCAGACTGTTGATGAGTAGAAGGAGTCTTCTCATTCCTTTTCATAGGAATTTCCTATACCAGAGAAATTAGAGGCTTAATCCCTACTTCACTATTTTCTCTCCAGTTTCAGCCTGAAATACAGTACTCTCATAGCGGTGCAGAACATAATGGGGTGAGGCAAGTGATTCACTGAATGGGGAATAGCAGGAAATTGCTAAATTCCAGGTTAGTTTGTGAAATTTTATGAAGCAGTTCAACCTGTAAACATCAACTGAACTCAGACTTCCTTGTTTCTGATGCTCTTTCCAACAATCTTGGATATTTGGCTTTTTTTTGTTTGTTTACTAGAAGTTTATTCTAGTTTTTTTCTGGGTTTCTGTGGCATTTTGGAAGTAATAAATTCTCTATTCTCACCAAACTTTTCATATACCCAGGTTAGGATGGTAGTGTTGGGTGGGCAGTTGGCTGAGGGGGAGGGTTTTATTTCATATTCAGTCCCTGCTCCCTGTGTACTTACAGAAAACCCTTAAAGCACAAAAAATTTACTTCAGTGCCCTGCTATGCTGGTGTTTCTCATTTCATCTTCATTGAGATTAAAACTAGAAGAAATGGCAGCATGGAGGATTTATATTAGCTCTAATGAACCTCTTTCTGGTTGGCACAGTGAGAGACCTGAAGTTGGAAAACTCATTTTCTTGAGTTTAAATCTGGCCTCAGACACATATTAGCTATGGGACCCTGGGCAAGTCATTTGCCCCTGTTTCCTCAGTTTCCTTATCTATAAAACGAATTGGAGAATGAAATGATAAGCCACTCTAGTATCTCTGCTAAGAAAGCCTCAAATGGGGTCACAAAGAGTTGAACATAACTGAACAACAACCTCTTTCTAAAACAGATGTGAAGTGCATTTCTTTTTAAGCACATTAAGAAAAAATTACAAGTGTTTTATTTTTATTTTTTCTCCAGTAACACATCAAAACATTTTTAAAATTCGTTTTTAAACTTTTGAGTTTCAAATAGTCTCCTTCCCCCTTCCCTCCCCATCAATTGAGAAGGAAAGTAATTAAATATAGATTTCACATGTATAATCACTTGAAACTTAAGCATATTCTAAAGCCATCCTGACGCTTTTTCCTAGACTGACCCAAAAATGTGTTGACTGTACTTTTTTGTTTCTGTCCTTAAAATGATGCCTAGACCTTTTAACATATATTTCTCTTTTCTTCAAGCATTAATAACTAGGATTGATTGAATGATCATTCATAACTGATGGATATTATCCATTTT
Organism: Pseudocheirus occidentalis; assembly: GCA_028646575.1. NCBI lineage: Eukaryota > Metazoa > Chordata > Mammalia > Diprotodontia > Pseudocheiridae > Pseudocheirus > Pseudocheirus occidentalis. The sequence continues at coordinate 145,837,213 of CM053594.1, read as the reverse complement.
CATAATTTTTTACCTCATTGGTCAATATAGAACTAGGAGTCATTAAGTACATATGTGTATGACGCCATACTAGGTACCACTATACACATGTTAATAGGAAAAGGCTATCTTACTCCCATAGCTACTCCAATAGGAGTTTTCAATGGAGAGGTAATCAGAAATTATGTGAGTCAGCCGTCAGAGACATTGTATTCAATTATGTGAAGGGGAGAAGGTAGAAGAAATATACACACACGTATACATATCTATGTATTCACATGCATACATATATACATATATACATGTATTTCTGTGTGCATATATGTATATTGGGAGGAGGTTATTACAAAGAGGGAATCCCACATTATAATATTATTTTAATTTCTGCTGATTTGTGACTCTTCCTCTTTTAGTTTCTGCCCCCTCCCCCCAACTCATCAATTTTACAGCTAGATTCACTTTGCAAACCTTTGTTGGCTTAATTTTCTATAACTTTCCCACTAAGGCTCTCAGAGTGACTTATAGATATATTGTATTTCTTTTTCTGGTCTGATTATCAGCACGATTACTACAGTTTAACAGGAACTACAATGAAATTGCAGAATGAAAGAAATAGAGGCATTTAAAAAAAATCAGGATGAAGGGTGGGACTTTATCAATTCCAGAAATAAATTATGGTTATGTATGGTCACTAGTGAATAATACCAGGTCTAAATGCACTTTATAAAGGTGGGTAGAATCCAGCATGTCAAATTAGAAAATGACCAACTGTAGCTTATGAAAGAGCAGGAATTCATCTTTCCATTATAATTTTAACTGTTCAGACCTGAATTATTTTATTTGTGTTTGTCTTATTTGATCATTAAATTAAAAAAATGTTGTGGTGAATTTGGAGAGTGTTTAAGAGAAGCAAGAAATGAATAAATGTAGTAGGAAATAGAGACGAGGAAGAGTCATATGAATTGGGGCTGTTTGACCTTTTCTGTGCCTTACTGGTAAATATTTACTTAATAATTATCAGGGATTTGTTGATAGCTAGTGGAAAAACTAGGACCTGAAGGACTGCACCTTACAGGACATAAATGTCAGACTTTAAAACTGGAAAGGATCTTTGAGATCATTCAGTTTGGTGGTGTCAAACTCAGACACAAACAGGGTCCACTAAACCATATATAAAGATCCCTGTAGGCCACATATTGAATTAGAAAACCACAGTCCATCTATCTATCTATCTATCTATCTATCTATCTATCTATCTATCTATCTATCTATCTATCTATCTATCTATGTCTATCTATTTATCTATCTATCATCTATGTATCTATCTATCTATCATCTATGTATCTATGTATCTATCTATTTATCTATCATCTCTCTCTCTCTCTCTCTCTCTCTCTCTTTCTCTCTCCCCCCTCCTCCGTCTGTCTGTCTCTCTATCTAACAAAACAAGGTCAAAGACAACTTTCTGAGACATCCCACTATATAACTACTTTCCAGCTCAGTATTGATCCAATAGTGACTATCTTTTGGATCTGGTCAAGTCATTCAAGTTGTTGCAAATCTGTTCATCTGAAGATTTAAGAGCTCTTTAATCATGTCACTCACTTCTCTTCATTTTGTCAGTAAAGATATTGGAAAACACATTGTCATATGCCTTATTGAAATCCTGATATGCTTATCCACGGTGTCTGCTACATAACCTTTTCTTCTAGTCTGTCAAAAGAAGAAACGAATTTAGTTTGGCATGACTTCTTCTATATCAAATTCTGCTGGCTCTTAGTGATCAGTGCTCACAGATAATACCTTTAGTGATGTGTTATAGAATTTTGTTAGGAATTAAAGTTCAATTTACTGGCTTAGAGATGAAAGAATCCACCTCTTTTCCTTTCCTTCCTTTTTTAAAGACAATGTCTGCCCATTTTTAGTCCTGTGGGACTTCTCTTATTTCTCCCAAGTTTTTCAGGACTTTCAATAACAGCTTGAAAATCACACCCTTAATTTCATTCATTCTTTTGTTTTATTAAAAATTATTTAAGGCTTATGTTGTAAAGACTACTATACTCCTTTTTTTTTCAGTACTCTGAGATGTATTTATCCAGACTTGCTAATTCCCCTTAAATAATCAAGGAAAATTAGGTTCTTTCTTACCATCTCCTCATATATTGATTTTTAAATTCAGTATGAACCTTTTTATTCCCTGTTTCTCAATTTGAATAGCAACATCCTTGTTAGAAAAAAGAAATTGAAGCTGTTTTTCTTTGTGCTAATCATTATCATGGTCCCGCTTACCATGAGTAGTTGTCCTTTTCCTTCTTTGATCTTTTTTTTCCTCCCAGCATTGCTAAGGTCTAAGTTTATTCTAAATTTTAGCATTCTGTTTATATTTATTTTTAATTACCAGTCTTTCCTTTCATTTTCTGTATATGTCTTTTAAAAAGTTAAGTTGGTAGATGAGCTCTTTGTATGGCTAAATCTATTTCCTTAACTAGCTTCTCCTCCTCCACTCCACCCCTTCACCCCCACTCCCAACTGGAATCATTCATGTTTGTGTTGTCACGAATTCCATTACTGAGCACATCTTATCCCTGGTGAGTTGACTTCCTCCATAGAATTTTAGATCATGGGGCCCTACTTGTCCTTTCTTGGGATTCTTTGTGTTACCCTCTCCTGAAATTTGAGTATATATCAGATAACTTCCTGCCCTGTTCATTGGTATATTTAAGGCATTTTGGTCACTTTTTGTGAAGGTTCCTATTAAAAGCAGGTTTCAAAATAGTCTTTCCCCTCATTGCTTACTCTGCCTTTTGAAGAATAAAATGATCAAGTCAAGTAAAGAATTTGCTTTGATCAGAAAGTTTGTTCTGGAATATGCATAAGTAAATGAAATTATCATTAATATCATTCCTTCAGCTTTGTGATCTGGATCCAGAACACTTCATACTTTTTTTTGTAGCTTTCTGTTTGGTTGCAGTATATTTACATCACAATATTGCTTCTACTTTTCCCTGAATTGATCCTCAAGTAAATATTCTCCATCAGGCTTTCCCTCTCAAATTCTTTTGAAGAGGAGAATGAAATAAGACTGGGGAAATTGGTTGGAGGCAGAATGTAGAGGGTCTTAAGTGCCAGCTTATCAGCAATGGGAAGTCATCAAAGGTTTTTGATCAAGGCAGATCAGTGTAATAGGTATATTACTTTGGGATGTATATGCATGATGAATTGAAGCTTATTTCATTTTTTTTATGAGTTCTATCTCAGCCACAAGATTAGTGACTTTCCTATATTTTGTTCCATCTTTGGCCTCCATGCATTCACAAAGCTCTTCCTTCATACCAATAATGTACTTTTCCTCTTTCTGATTAAAGTGCCATCTCCTCTGTGAAGAATTCCCTGATCTCTCCAATTGTTAATGCTCTTTCTCTTTTTAGGGGGGGAGGTTTGCTTTTTGGAGGGGAAAAGGTAGAGCAGTTGGGGTTAAGTGACTTGCCCAAGGTCACACAGCATGTGTGTGTGCGTGTGCGCGTGCGTGTTAAGTGTCTGAGACTGAATTTGAACTCAGATTCTCCTGACTCCAGGACCATTGCTCTATTCACTGTACCACCTTGCCACACCGTTAATGCTCCTTCTCTCCTCCAGTTTCCTGGTATTTTACTTTAGTATATGTTTTATCACCCCAAATTTATTGTAAGTTCCTGGAGGGTAGCTACCATTTTAAAAAAAATCTCTTTCCTTTGTATCTAGCACAATGCCTTGTATGTAGCAAGTGGTTAGTCATCATAATACTGGATATTTTTGTTGTCAGTTCTGAAGTTTTGTAAAGTGCTGTAGTTCTCTTTATTTGATCCTTACAACAGCCCTCAGAGGGAAACACTATAGATAGAACTATCTCTGTTTTACAGATGAGGAGACTGAGGTTGAAAGAAATTACATGATTTGTTCAGAGTTATATAGCAAATAATTATCCAAAGCAGGATATGAACTCAGTTTTTTCCTGACTCCAAGTTCAATGCTTTATCCACTAAACACAAATCTTTGTTGAATTCAGAGGGAAGATAATGAAGGAAATGACTCCAGTTGGGAGGCTATTATGATATTCCTTGTGAAATGTGATGAGGGGATTGAATCTGGGTGGTGGTAAAATAAATGAAAGGAATAGATGAAAGAGATACTATCAAAGTAAATCTGATGGAACTTGGCAATTTTGTGGTAGGGGTGAGGATGGGATGAAGCAAAGGGAAGAGTTAAGTAGAACTCCAAGGTTTCAAGCCTGGGTAATTGGGTCAGTCGTTGTATAACTGAGTGATATAAAGAAGTTGGGAAGAAGTACAAATTCGTTGAGGAAGATGAGTTCAATTTTAGATATGGTGAGTTTGAGCTCCTATTCTTGCACGGGTTTGGATGTCCATAGGACATGAAAGATTGGAACTTAGGAGAAATTGAGACTGGATATAAACATTTTGGAGTCAGTTGCATGAAGGGGATTAATTAAAGCCATGAGAGTAGATGAGATTGCCCGTGGGGTGTATTATGAGAGAAAAAATGAAGGCTAAGGATAGAAACTTAGGGGACATCCATATTTTGGGAGTAGGAGGAAAGGGATAGAGAGGACCAAGAGAGATCAATGTTATAGAGTCTAGGCAGGAGAAGATTATGGAGGATTCAAGAATACCAATCGCTACAGAAATATCAAAGAAGTGAATTACTGAGAAAAGGTTGTGGGATGTGGCAAGGAAGAGGTTTCTAGTAACTTTAGACAGAATAGTTTCAATAGTGGTACTGGTGGGGGATAGAAACCAAACTGAAGAGGACTGAGGGATGAGTGGGTGGTAAGGAAGTGGAGGCAGCAATTATAGACTATATTTTCTAGAAATTTAGTAGGAGAGGAAAGGAAATTGAGACAGTACTATCTTAAGGACATAGCGAGATTAAGGGAAAGCTCTTTTTTGGGGGCATATTTGTACCAGAAGGTAAAGAGGGAATACAGAGGGTAAGGTGACTGGGATGAAATAGAAAAAAGCCAGTCCCCAACAAAAATGACTGTTTTGAAGAGGGTAAGTGAAGTCTGGGTAAAATGCAAGGCCATTAAGCCCTTGGAGTGTGAAAGAATTCTGTTGATTCTTCTTATCACTTAAATGTAATTCCTTATCATAGAAATACTGACGTTATTAGCTTGGGTGTATTCATAAATCACTAATTAGATTGTTTTTGGAATTAATTTTTTAAAAAGTTGACTGTCCATTCAGATTTATCACCAGCACATAATTTTTTTTTTAACCAACTGCTCAGTCACTTGGTTTGTGAAATAAAGGACCATTTCACACCTAAGATACATTCAAATAAAAATAACAATCCTGTGTTTAATGACAGTCAGGGAATCTAGGCTTACTTATGGCCTCTTTCAAATGGTGGGTCTTGCTTTGTCTCATTCATGGGCACAGCACTTTGGAGGCATGCGCCAGGCTTTCTAGCCCATAAAGGGGGTATGACTTGGATAGTATTTCAGAGGAAGTTACAGTAATTGTACCATAGTTGTGACTAAGCTTGGGAATGGCCTATGCCAGGATTCTGAGGATCTCAGCTTTCCTGTTGGCTTATAACACAAGGAAATTGTAACTAGGGATCTCTATATAATGTAATTTAGACTTCACCTATTTTTGAAAGTCTAGTTTGAGGTATGGAACCCTTGACCTTTGTCACTGATTTAGCTGATTACCTTTCTCTCCTCTGTCACTGCTACTATATTTGAGTACTCTGGTTCTAAGGCTAACCCCGCCTCCTCCTATTTCCCTTCTTCCTTTTCTGCTAACCTACCACTGAGGTTGGCAGAAAGAAAAAATAAAGGTTGCTGTGCTTTTTTTCTTTTCTTCCTAGGAGTTTATTTACAAAGGAAAGAAAATGTAAATTTAGACATTATAGGTTAAAGGCAAGTGTAAGTCAAAGAAAACTGCCCAATGCAGATTAGTTGGTATTAGAGCCTTTGACCTACATGATCGTGGAATCATGTTCCCGGGGTAGAATTTTTCCTCCTCCCTCCTTGCTCTCATTGTGATTGGCTGAGCTGTACATTACAGTCAGAGTTTGCCTCTGTAATCCCATTTTCCCTTTCAGCCTATCAGGAAGCCATCTAGTTTAACCTGCAATCCTATTTAATAGTTATGTAAGTATCCACACCCCCCCCCCCCCATTCAATTAAAAAAAAAGTTCATTAAGTATCAGGGATACCATCTGTATGCAAGGCCAGGTAATGAGATCTTTTGTAAGATATAGTAGTTTTTCCCATTTCCCAGAAAAAGAATAATCCAGCTTGATACTTGGGTCACAAAAGACCTTCTTTTTTCAGACTAGCTCCTTCAAAGTGAGTTCAGTCTGGTCAGATCCTATGGTCTTATCTCTGTTGTTCCTTGTGGTAAGGTAACCCAGAGTGTGAAGAGCTAGGCATTTGTTAGTGTTTCAATCAGACATGGGAAGACCAAGGAAGTTTAATTTACCTTCCATGCCCAGGTACCTGAAAGAGAGATTTGCCCTTCTCATGTGAATATCCACCATTATGCAGATCAGACCTTAAACATTTCATGAGTGGAATGCTTGGAAATCCTAGTTGAAATGTTTTCTTTACTAGACAAATATGCTGTGACCTTTTCCATTCTCACAACTTTCACCTTGGTCAGTTTTCTCTTTTTTTTGACATCATAAGGAAACACACACACACACATCTTGTGTTATAGAGCTGATTTATTTAGTGTAAATGAATGATGACCAGCAGAATAAGTATAGTGTTAGCTGTTAATTACTTAGTTATGCCCAGCCAAGGTTTAAGTGAGCAAGTCAGGTCTTGTTTTCCAGTTACCAGGACCAAACTCCACAGATTCTATTTCTCCACTTTACCATCATCACTCCCAAATTGTGTGCTATTCAGTTAAAAAAATCCACTTATTAAGTGCTTGCTATATGCAAGGAACATGCTTGAAGGAAACATTCCCAGCCCTCAAGGAGCTTAGATTCCACTTGTGTAGCCAATATGTACCCAAGTAAGTAAGTACAATAGGGTAGCTCATTGGCACAGTGGATAGTGTCGGACCTGGAGTCAGGAAGACTCACCTTCCTGAGTTCAAATCTGACCTCAGACAATTACTAGCTGTGTAGGCAAATCCCTTACTCTTATTTAACTCAGGTTCCTCATCTTTTAAATGAGCAGGAAAAGGAAATCGCAAACCACTCCAGAATCTTTGCCAAGAGAACACCTAAAGTGGCCATGACACAATTGAAAATGACTAAACAGCAACAAGAAATGAGTACACAATATAGACAAGCACTTTCAAGAGAATGAGAACTCTGATAACTGGGTGGGGAGGAGGAGGAGGAAGAAGAGGGAATTTGGGAAAGGCATCATGTAGGAGTTAATGCCTGAGCTGTACTTTGAAGGAAGCTAGGAATTCTACAAGGTGGAGGTGAAGAGAGAGTAAAGTACATGAAGGAAAACATGTGCAAAGATACGGAGGCAGAAGTGGAATATTTTGTACAAGAAATAGCTAGATAATCAGGGAGAGTTTGTAAAGGCAATATTATGGAATAAGACTGGAAAGGGAGGTGGGAGCCAGGTTGTAGAGGGTTCTTAATGCCAATCCAAGGATTTTGTATTTTATTCTCATAGCAGGAGGGAGTCTTTGAAGATTATTTTAGTAGGATGGGGTGACATCTGGGTTTTAAGAATCTGAATTTAGCAGATATGTGGTAGATGGATTGAAGAGGAGAGAGATGTAGGGAGAATGATTAGAACAGTTTTTCAGATAAGGACCTGAACTAGGATTAAAGCTGTGTGAGTGGGAAGAAGATAAATGAAAGATATGACAAGGATATAGAATTGATAAAATTTAGCAATTGTTTAGATATTGATGATCAAGCAAGAGCCAAGGATGATACCAAGCTTTTGAATCTGGGTGATTGGAAGAATAATGGGGAGATTTGAAGGAGGGAAAGATTTGGTCCTCAGTCCTCAGTCTATGTGACGTATGTACTTATGTAATGATATGTATATGAATATGTATATATGTATCATATATACAAATGTCTGTACATATATGAATTTTATATATTTCAAATAAAAAGTGAGATCCAATATTCATGAAACACTTTTCAAGCCTTAATGTGTGATATAAATATGAGCTGTTATTATTATTATTTTGTTGTCATTTTTTCATTGAGGTTCAGTTAGGAATGACCCTGAGATAAATCACTACCCCAGAATTATCCTTTTATATTTCATGTTCTGTGGACTGTTGTATAGGTAGAAAAAAAGACCTTCTGTAGTTGAATAAAAATATTAGAATCTAAACATTCTCTATGTGCTTACTGGAAGCATCCCTGGTACAACTCCAGCAGAAGACAGGACAACAGGGATGAGTTTCATCTCATCCTTTTCCCACCTGGTTTTTATCTCTTTTGCTTGGTCTCTGTATTTTGAAAGTTTTTCATTTAATATAGCTTAGCAATGAATGACAACAACAACAATAATTATAGGTCATTATCTATCCTTTTCCATACCGTGGTTACTACAACATCTGGCCTCTCACCTTCATTCTACTATTTTAAAAAATGGTGGAAAAAAGTGTTTCATAGTACATCAAAGAATATAGAGTCCTGCTTCAGTGAATTGTTTAGGTAACAGGGTGTTGAGGCTCAAGGACGCCCTGTGAATATTCAGTTTACATTTAAGCTTTGTCATAGTTCCTGCCAGAAAGCTTTCACAAGTGTCATGTCAAGTCATTGTTAATTTACTCCAGGCTGAATGTTTGTTGGAGGTGAAGAGATGGGTGAAGGACAGTGAAGGCAGGTCTGAAAGGGGAGGAAGTAATTCCTATGGTTTATTCTTCAGCTAAGTCATTGCTGTGTGACAAAGAAGTTCCTTACTAACCAGTCGTTGCCAGTGGAGTGTGTGTTAAGGGGAGGACAGGCACAGCAGTGTGGATTATGTGTTACTTCTCCTTTTCCCACACAACCTTGGCCTTTGAGAACATCTTTTTGCAACTCTGGCCATCCTGCCCAGGATCAGCCTTGTGAGTAGGCCACGTGGACAACCCTGGGTCCAGAGTATCATCTCTGCTCTTTGTCAGGTCAAACAAGGCTTCATCCTTTTGCATTAGTGAAAGTTTCTCCTTCCTTAGGAATTCCTTTCTAATACTCAAATGTGTATCTTAAATAACCCTTATAAAAGGAGTAGTTCAGCTGGAAGTGACCTTAAAGACTCTCTTTTTTAAGTATGAGGAAACTGAGACATGGATACGTTGACTCATTTTTTCAGGATCAGAAACACAGCTGGTGGATATTAGAGATTGGGGTGTAAATTCAGGTTTTTTTCACCCCAGAGTCAATGTTATTTCCATTATTAAATTATATTGCCTTTTATCAGGAAATATCTTAGTTAACCGTTAACATCTTAGTAGAGATCAGTTGATAACTAGAGGAAAAAAGTATGAGTACAGGATGTCTAACTGGGGTGGGTAGATGAGGGAATCAGAAGAAAGAAAATTCTGGGGTGGGCTAGGTGGTGCAGTGAATAGAGCACCAGCCCTGGAGTTAGGAGGACCTGAGTTCAAATCCACTCTCAGATACTTAACACAAGCCATGTGACATTGGGCAAGTCACTTAACCCAAATAGCCCTGCTTTCCCCCCTCCAAAAAGAAAAAAGAGGAAGAAAAAGAAGAAGAAAGAAAATTCTATTAGCCATAAATGCTACCTGGTTGATTTTTTTCCCCTAGGTCTGGTCTTGGTCATAACACTCAAAACCTCCGTGTGTGTTTCTGCTTAAATAATTCTTGAGGAATTCTGTTAGGGCAGTCCTTACACCTAGGTGGAGTAGGTGGTATAGCCTATATGTTCTGAATCAGGCAGAGCCTCCTGCCCCTAAGCATTTTCACCTTATCATACTTACTAAAATTCTGCCAATTAAGATTTCTTTTTTTTTAATTTAGTAAAATTTGTCTTTCAAAATGCAGATAGATATCCCTAGGAAGGTTAACTCACTTTGTGTCTGATTCTTTGTATCTTATAAATTAGTTTAATCAAATAGTTTTCCTACATCAGTGGGTTGAAGTGGAAATGGGAGTTTTGACTGGAAAGTTGGCAGAGGACCAGGTCATTTGGGGCAGGTAGTTTTGGAACATGAAACACTATTTACTCTGAGAGAGAAACTTGGGATGTTGCATTGGGGAGCTCTGAGCAGCATGAGGTTGCTATAACTCTGATACATAGAGGACAGGGATGCCAGGAGGTGGAAAAAAAATCCAAAAGGGATGTGGGAGGTGCTTGAATGACCCCTCTCCTTTTTTGCCAAGTGCTAGATCTTATGCAGTACAATGCAGACCCTGTAGCAAGTAATAGGGAGCAAAGGGGACACTACAGAGATTTTTATAAAGGGATGGGAAAAACAAATACGGGGCAGAACACGGGGAGATCTCGGCTCAGTTCCTCCTCAGCCACTAACGTGTTATGTAGTGGTACAGTCATTTCATTTCTCTGGGCCCACTTCCAGCTCTGTAGAATGAAAGTTTTAAATCTGATCACTTTTCAGGTCCTGAGTGGCCCTAAAATTATGAGTCTATGTTATGTTCACTAGTTCTGTGATTTTTGTGAAAGGGACCTTACTTTTTGGGGCTTCTTTTTCCCCATCTGCAAAAATGGGAAGAGGGGGCTCTTTCCAGCTTAAATGCTGTCAGCATATGTAAATCTACATCTACATTTAATTTATAATCTATATCTATATAAAATCTTATTATAATTGTAATGAATGATTATGTAGAATATTTATTTTATTGAAAATGACTATGTGCTGCATAGGTATAAGGCACTGTGGTTTCATATATTGAAGACTACAGCAGTTGATTGTAAATTATTTTCTTTCCATGCCACTTAAATTTCCATCAGTCAGCAAAGAGGAGACTTAATTAAATTCACTTCAATGAGCATTTAATGCTCTTTTTCCACTAGGCACCATGGAAGTGGATGGTACTGGTGAGAATGGAGATGAAGAAGAGTTGCTTCCAAATTGTTCAGTCCTTTCAGTTGTGTCTGACTTTTCATGACCCCATTTGAAGTTTTTTGGCAAAGATTCTGGGGTGATTTGCCATTTTCTTCTCTAACTCATTTTACAGATGAGGAAACTGAGGCAAACAGGGCTATGTTACTTACCCAGGGTTACTCAGCTAGTAAGCGTCTGAGGTCAGATTTGAACTCTTGAAGATTATCTTCCTGATTACAAACCAGGTGTGCCACCCAGCTGCTTCCAGTGCTAATTCAAATGGATTATCTGAAGAAGTTGGTGACAGATTGCATGTAAAAGAAAAAAGTCAGATTATTCAGACACTTCAAACCAATGTCTGCAAAAATAGTGTCATTGAGGGAAATGAGAAAATGGTCAAGGTGTCTGGCTTAGGAAAAGAAAATGTACTTTTTGAGTTGTGGTGATAGGGACTCACGATGGAAAGGCCCTGAAGATGGTTGGAGAGCTGAACTGGAGGGCAAAGGAGAGGTCAGAGCCAGTACAGTTATAGGAATCACTGGCTTTGAGTGGAATATTGAAACTATGCCAGCATGATAAGAGAGGGAAATAGCATAGAGGGAGGACATCTGTGGAAGGAAAACCCGTACTTTAGATATCAAGGAAGAAAAGTCAGAAAAGGAAGAATCAGAGTTAGGAAAAAGCAACATCACTGAAGCTCGGGTGAGAGAGAATTTTAATAAGGAAGATGTAGGCAGACGTGTCAGATGATTTAGTGATGTACAGGAACATAAAGGACAAAGGAAAAGCTAATTGGATTTCTTGTCCTGAATGAGAAGGCAGCCTTGGAGAGAGCGATGTTTACGATGGTGTGAATAGCCCCAAGGTTGTAAAGGGTTTGGTAAGGACTATGGCAGGAGAGCAACGGAGGCGGGGGGTTTTTTGTGGCTAGTTGTGTTTGAATCTCCATGAACTCCCTGGACAACAGCATGCCAGTGCCGTCCTTTGGGGTTTTGGCAAAGATACAAGAGTGCTTTGCCATTTTCTTCTCTGGTGGACTAAGGCAAATAGGGTTAAGTGATTTATTCTAGTAAACTAGCAAATGTTTGAGGCTGGATTTGAATTCAGGTCTTTCTGTCTCCAGACCCCACGCTCTATCCACTGAGCCCTCTAGCTGCCCCATGAAGTAGAGGTAGAGCATTCCTTTGAACAATTTTGGGTAAAAAGGAAGAAGAAATGCAGTAGTAGTTAAAGAGAATAATAGAATTAAGTAAGCTTTATTTTTTTTTAAGCTAGGAAAGACCTGTATGCATTTGAAAGCAGAAGTGGAAAAAGTAAAATTGAAATATTTGGAGAATGGAGTGGATAGTTGTAAGAGAGAAGCGTGGGTTTAGGGAGAAGGTTGGATTTAAAGGCATAAAAGCTTAGCTTTAGAGAATAGAAGTGTGAGCCTGGAAGGAAGAATGAGAGAATAGGTATTTAGAAAGATATTTTGCTTAGAAGATGTTGGAAAGAAGGAGTACAAATTACATATCCTTGCTCTGTTCTGTGAGGTAGAAAATTCCAGGGCATAGACTACCTTATCCTAATTTACCTTCTGGACGGTTGCCTAGACCTAGCCTAGGGAATGAGAGGTTGGGGGAGGGGACAGTTTTTTGATACAGAGGTAAAACCAGAGTATCCCTTCTTGTTGAGTTTGTGCTAAAGAGAAAGAGGTCGGTCTAGTATACTCCAAGGATGCCATTTCTCAAATATTGGTTTGCAGCAAATGGTTTCTGATCTGAAAACTTTTTATAAGTCTTTATTTTTCAGATACAATAAATGTACAAACTGACTCCTTTTTTTTCTTTTCTTTCTACCTCAGCTCTCCCTGGCTTTGGGTTTATCCCTCTAGATTTGGGTGTTAAGTCTTGTTGGAGGATGGAGAGGTGAGAGGTATGGGATCCATTTATTTAGACATTTCTGACTTGCCCACTACGAGCAAAGCGTAATGTTAAGGACTGGGAAAGATAGACAGCTAGGGGCCCAGTGGATAGAATGTTGGGCTTAGAGTCAGGAAGACTTGAATTAAAATCCAATTTCAGACACTTAGTACCTGTATAACCTTGGGCAAGTCACTTAACTTGTTTGCCTCAATTTTCTCAACTGTTAAATGGGTATAATAATAGACCTGAATCCCAGAATTGTTGTGAGGAACAAAAATGACACTGGTGGTAAAGCTCTTAGCACAGTGCCTGGCACATAACACAGTGCTATATAAATACTAACTATTATTAGACAAAAAGTTTAAGAAAAGATGTTTTCTTGCTGTCTTTGTGGAACTTACCATCCATTAGAGGGATAAGACACAAAAATATATAGGAGCTGAGATATTTTATTAGTCCAAAGTGTAGTTTTGGTTGAGAAATGCTTTTCTAGAAAATGCACACACATGCATGCACACACATGCACGAATATGGGTGTATACATGTATACACATACATACATGAATACATACATATACTACACACACATCCACACCAAGAAACTAGTAAAAGCAGGTTATCTTCTGGTTTAGCTCTTCATTCAGTCTCATCCAAACGTAAAACAGAAATAGAAAATCAACAACAGGACAGAGGAAGTGACATCTTTCTCTCTGGGTTCATGTAGCTTTTTGAAAAAAGGAATAAAAAGCCTCACATCACTTCAAGAATGACTGGTCTTTCCATCATGTGCTGTGGGAGGTGTAAAGACATGCACACCCTAGTACAACTTAGGACTGAAATCTGAATTAACGTTTCTCTTCTCTGGCTATGGTATCTTTAATGGGGGGTCATGGTGTGGTTAGGGACAGTTTAGGCAAGTGTTGAGCACCAGTCTTGTGCCATTTGGTGTGGGCAGTTTTGTTCTGTCACCCTTTGTCGAGAACTGAAAAAGGCTGTTTGGGAACAGACTAAAGGGGAAGGAGGAAAGCGAGTTGGTTGTGGAGGCGGCAGATACACTGATCTTTGGGGAACCAATCTCCAGACTGTTTAACAGTACTGAGAAGCAGAAGAATAATGCGGTGCATGGAGTGTTGATGTGGAGTCAGCATCATCTTTGTTCAAATCCAGGCTCTTTTGTTTACTAGTGCAATATTGTTGGCAAGCCACCTGATCTCTCTAAGCCTCAGTTTCCTCATCTGTGAATTGGGGGTAATAATACCTATAACCTACTTCATAGGGATATTGTGAGGATTGAATAAGATAATGTCTGTAAAGTGCTTTGCAAACTTTAAAGATGCTATGTAAATAGCAGCTATTATTGAAGAGATGGATTGCTTGTATCCTTAAATGCTTCTGCAGCTCTCTCTCTCTCTCTCTCTCTCTCTCTCTCTCTCTCTCTCTCTGTCTCTGTCTCTCTCTGTCTCTCTCTCTCTGTGTCTCTCCCTCCCTCCCTCCCTCTCTTTCTCTGTCTCCCTCTCTCTCTCTCTCTCTTTCTCCCTCTCTCAGGACTCAGTCTTCCAACTCACCCTTGCAGGACAGGGTCCCATAGGAGCAATTACTACTCTGAGGGGCATTGTTCCTCATAATGTTGTCACTAGTGTGCTTCCCTTTGATAGTTATCCAATGACATCAACTAGCATTTCACAGAAGGCATTTACTAAAGAAATAGAGTAAGAACAAAAACTACTCACAAACCAGGAGAGCATTCTTTGCTCACACACATGCCCTCAGGAATTAATTTAGGACATTGGGTAGTATGTCAGACACATAGAAAAGTCCATGTACAAAGCCATACCTTGCAGGTTCCTAGTTACTAGAAGTCCTTTCCTCCTATGGTAGAGTTCTGTGATTTCCCTTCTGTGTATTTTTCTGCTGGGCTCTGAGAATTGATACCTTTCTCTATCATCAACAACTTATATTTCTTTGTGTCATGAGGAGCCACATTCCCTGAAGCTGCTGCTGAACTTGAGTGTTGTCTTTGCTTGTCCACAATTAACCATGTCTTGCCACATGCTCAATTTGGTGCTTTCTCATGGCAATTACATGGTAACTCATGGTAGTACTACTGCACTGTGGAGCACTGTGCTACAGATTGTGGTTGCTGATAGAAGTAGGGAAAAGGTGGAAAGACACTCTATCCTCTCCCTCACTGCTTCCCATCTGTTCTCCAAGCAGTTCTCATTTAGGGGTTTTGCTAAAGCCATTCTGCTACTGGACTGCGTGATTTTAACCCAGGGCCTTGAGTGTGTCTGATTCTTTTAGGCAATATTACAATTACAACACGCAGATGTTTCCTGTGTAGCATTGTCTGTCTTTATATAACGAAGCAAGCACTTTATTCTTCTCAAATGGATTAAGAAATTGTTTGCATGCAGTTTTCACTTTTGACTTGAGCTGTTTGTGTCTTCTGTGATTATATTAGTTGGGTTGGGGGTAGAAACCTTCACCCTTACACCCTCTTATGTTTCTTTGCTCAAGAGATATTGGTGGAATGAATGAATGAATATTTTCTTGCATTGGTATCCTTCCATGAGTATCAACCAGTGAGTAATATTTCCAATAAAGTTAGCTCATTTCAAAGTTTGGTTCTAGCTTTTAAAAATACATATTTTTAAAAAGCCAAGATTTAGGATTCAAGAGTAGGGAAGCAAGAGAACAATAATCCTTTGTAAGCAAGGAGGTCATTCAGTGGTTCAGCTCCAAGGCAGGAGTATGTAATTTTCAGGTGTGAAAACAGAATTTGATGATTTATTCTCATCTGACAAAAAACTTAAGCATTAAATTGTTTATTCTAGGGAAAACCAAAGTCTGTGCTAAAAATAAAACTTTTCTTAGACCTGTCCTACTTCCTATAAACTCCATAAACCTTTTTTTTTTTTTGAATTGCCATTGGAAGATAGCTCCCACTCAAGGGAATTGTTAAAGATGCCCAACTTTAGCCTATTTTCCTGAACTTCACATTACCCTGGGTTTTTAGCACAGGCATTCTAGTACTGAAGTGCCTTGTAGAACTGGCTAAAACTGGTGGCTGTGGCTCTCTCTGCCAGTATTTATCCA
Source organism: Pseudocheirus occidentalis (assembly GCA_028646575.1). Lineage (NCBI taxonomy): Eukaryota > Metazoa > Chordata > Mammalia > Diprotodontia > Pseudocheiridae > Pseudocheirus > Pseudocheirus occidentalis. The sequence continues at coordinate 145,821,219 of CM053594.1, read as the reverse complement.
TTCGTTTATTTAGTCATTCAGTTGGTCATTCAGAAAATATTTGTGGAATAATTGCTTGGCCACTGGACTGAACCAGGTGCTTTGTAGGTTGATTGTCTGTCCAGACCTTCCCTCACTTAAATCCAAGTCATTTGCAAGTGATGGCATCACCTCCCTGATGTCATGGTCCTCTTTGAGAATGAAGGACAAACAAGGAGGAGGAGGACCATGACTTTAGGAAGGTGGTGCTATCACTTGCAAATGACTTGGATTTAAGTGAGAGAGGGCTGTAAAGTCACCAGCCTTACTTTCTCCTCCTGAGTTATCTGGGTCCAGTGGCAAGATATTAATCAGGATGACTAGAGATGGCCCCATGCAAGGGAAGACCTTAACCTTTTTAAGTTTAGGTGTTTCCCAGGTCTCAGTTGGACTGAAGCAATACCCATTCCGTGATTAAGGCTAGGTAAGAAATGAGGCAGAGAATGACCAATTTTACCTAGCAATAACCGCAATAACAACAAACAAAACCACAATCCTGAAGGTTGAAATCCCTCAGGGTTTCTTGCCCAAACCGAAACAGTTGTTATTGACATTTACTCTGAGCCATTGCTGGCTAATCAGTGAAAGTCACAGTGATTTGGGTTTGAGATATGGTCCTTAGGAAGACAATCTAGCTTATAAACCGCAGGATGTCGTAAGAGGTTTCAGCAACCAAAATTTACATTCCTTTGGGCAGAGCATCCACAGGTAAGGGTATGATACCTAAGTGAACAGAGGAAGAGGAAGGAGGAGAGGAGAGGAAAGGAAAGAGGAGAGGAAGGAGGAGAGGAGAGAAAGGAGGAGAGGAGAGGAAGGATTGACAGGAGAGGAAGGAGGAGAAGAGAGGAAGGAGGAGAGGAGAAGCAAGGAGAGGAAAGGAGAGGAGAGGAGAGGAGGAGAAAGGATGTCCATTGTTCATTGCTTAATGGGTCCCCAGTGGGGCAGCTTGTGCTACTCACTTGTTGTTTGTCCTTCATTCTCAAAGAGGACTTTGACAGCCATGTAGGACACTAGAGAAGAGGACTGGCTCTTTAGTAGTTTACAGGATAATTGAAGATACAGGACACATCCACAGAAAGCAGAGAATAGTTTTAAGATAAGATAGCATTTCTTTTTCTGACAATGTTCAATTTCATGAAATACTTTTATGTATATGCTACTATTAGCATAACATGATTTAGAAAACCCAAGAAATGAGACAAGCAAAAACCTACTTGGAATATCATTTGATATTCTTTCATTGTCCTATCGAAGCTTTTTACTAATATTTTTTATTGTTCAGTTAGGTGACTTTCTTAGACCCTTGACATGGAACTCAGTTATCATTATTATTATTATTTGTTTCATTAAGTCACACTCATTGTAAGACAAGTCAACAAGCATTTATTAAGTGCCTACTATTTTCCAGGTACTATAGTATATATTTGAAATACAAAGAAAGATGTCATGCTCTCAAGGCAACTCACTTTCTAATAGGGGAGATGACATCCAAAGACTATGTGTATGTAAACAAGATATATACAGGGTAATAAATTGAGGGTAATCTCAGAGGAAAGGCAAGAAGATTAAGGAACATTGTGCTGAGACTTGCAGGAAGCCAGGAAGCTGATAGGTGGAGGCAGAGAGTTCCAGATTTGGGGAAGAGCCAGTGGAAATGCCTAGCCTAGGGTAGAGGGAATGAAGAAAAGGTGCATTTATCGAGCACCTACTGTGTACTAGGCATTATGCTAAACACTTTATAAATGTTACCTTATTTGATCTTCACAGAAACCCTAAGAGGCATATGCTCTTATCTCCATTTTACAAGGCAGGAAACCAACAGACAGAGGTTAAGTGACTTGCCCAGAGTGACATAGTAAGTGTCTGAGGCTGTATTCCTGACTCCAGGCTCTGCCACTTGAATCCATTCACGGAGTATGTGTATTGAAGTAAGGTGTAAGAAAACTGGAAAGATAGGAAGGGGGCAAATTATCATGGACTTTATAAGCAAATAAAGAATTTTATGCTTGATTCTGGAGATGAAAGGGAGTCACCAAGGTTTATTATTGTAATAAGGGGTTCTTAAAAATAACAAACAAACTCCAAATCTGAACTTAACAGACAAGTACCACACACACACACACACACACACACACACACACACACACACACACACATACGAAAACCAGTGCATTTTCACATAGGATGACAGAAAAGGAGGACTGTATAGTTGTCGCTTCCACATCATGGGAGTTAGGGGGTATGGTGCCCTCATGACCTGGAAAATTCGCGTGTACTGTTTTGGTCCTCCACTTGTGTCAGAAAAGAGGTCTGAATTATTATGGTATTAAAAGATTGACTATGCTGATATTATACAATACTATACATGTATTTCATGCATTTTTGAATTTCTAAACTTTTTCTGTGTCTGTTGGCCCTTGCATGTCATATGTAACTTCTGCAAAACTCCCAAATTCCCATTTAATTTCTTATGCTGACCTGTGATATATCAAAATCTCAATAGGGAAAGTTGCATTGTGGAAGGGATAACTGTACGTGGAAATTATGGATACCTAAAATGTCCAATTTTTTTCCCTTTAAAATGTATAATAGATTCAACATGTAAGTAGTTATTCTGTTTGTCTGTGATTATTTCTGGCCATTCTTTTCTTCTGTGCATTTTAAAAGAATGCTCCAATGATCTTCCCTTTCCTAATATTCCCTTCCTTTTTCTTCCTCCCTCTAAATTAAAAAAAAGAGAAAAACAAAAAATAAAACCTTTGTAACAGGTATACATAGTCAAGCAAAACAAACAAAGCATACTGTTTCAAAAGGTGGGGAGGAACTTTCTGGACTCTAGCTAACAATCCTAAAATACTAAAAAAGATGGAGTGTTTTAAAGTTTGCTGAGTGCTTTTTTTCATTATATCATTTCTTCCTCAGCCTGCTTATTAAAGGAGGAGATAGCTTGCTCATGGGCACAGAGCTAATAAGTTTGGGAATTTGTTTGGCAATAGAAACCAAATCTTTCTGACTCCAAATCTATCATACCACACTATCCTACATTTATTGATTTATGGAATATATATGATAGATTGGTTGAATTAACTCAACTGTCATGGATGTGGATTCCTCACTTCTTGAACTGAATTTTTTCTCATGGTGCGAGGATCTTGTCATGGATTAGAAATGGTGGTTAATTCTTTGCAGTTGCTTGGTATCATAAGTTCTTTCCAACTATGTCTCACTGGGTACAGGTCCTATGAAAAGGGACCTTTTAAAAGTACTGATTTCCTCAGGCAGCCCGAATGCCAGCAACTCTGTGCTCTTCATTCCTCTTAGAAGATGTCAGCATCATAGACTGGAATCCTGGCTCCTGACTTACTTGTCCTTTCTCTTCCTCAGAAAATGTAATACCTATATAGTGCACAGCTAGTTAGTGATGAACTATTAACCATAGAGTTTGGCTCCTCTTTCCTTCCTGGAAGGTGTCTATATGAACTCATATGTTTCAGCCTTTGTTGTTATCATAGAGTGAAAAAAAAATGGTCTAGCTGACAGCAGAAGCCATGTCCTTACTGCTCAGTATCTGGGAAAGAAGTTCAGTGCTATATACTTTAGGTATGTATGTTAAAGTTCCACACTGAATAAAATAGAATTGGGGAGGACATTGGCATAATTGTCTCAGATTTCATGTTCTTCAACCTAATCCTATTCTTCTCCTCCCCATGTCCCTCTGGAGCAACTCACTGGGGCAGTGCATTAGTATTGGGGCCACCCAGAGAGCCTGAAGTGCCTGGTATGTGGGATGGGACAGGGTGGGAAGAACAACTTCTTTCAGCAGACTCTCTTGGAACGCAACCTCATGTTGTCTGTGCCAGCAAGTATTTTGGTAGAACTGTTCCCTGTCCCATGGGTGGGGAGTGCTAGCAGAACAGGGTTTCTCATTTTCTCTTCAAACCCCTGTTTTTGAAACCTGGTGGGAAAAAATCATGTAGGTCTTCTGCACAATTGTGTTAATTTATTTTATTTATAAAAGATTGATTTCCCAAGCAATGTAATTTATTGCTAAAGCTAAGAAGAAAAATTTTGGAGTTCAAATCCAAGGTCTGTCTCAAGATTAGGTAACCTATGCCAGTGGTGTTACTGAGTAGTGCTTATTATTGAAACTCTACTACTTAAATATTTGGCATATTTTGGGATAGGTTTTGTTTGCATTAAGGTACCTGTGTTACACAGATTCTTATGATTCTTCTCAAACTGGGGAGGTTCCTATAGTTGGCATGTATCATAGCTGATGGGCCAGGAACGTCTCCATGGAGGAGAAATTTTATTGGTTCTGCTCCCATGGACAAAGTGGAATCTACTAGTACTTGGTTGGGGGAAGGAGAATATTTCCATAATAGTACATTTATTTATTTATCCATCCATCCATCCATCCATCCATCCATCCATCCATCCATCCATTTACTTATTTATTGGTTTCCTCTTCTGTTTCCTTTTTCCCCTTACCTCCTCCCTCCCCACCCCTTTACCATAAGGAGCATCAAGTTTGCCATTGGCCTCCAGAGGTATCCATCAGTAGTGATCAATGCTGCTGGTGCTACTTAGTGCTATTAAAGGCTTAACTGAACTCTAGCCTGTCTGCTTTGCTGATGAAAAACAAAAATACGTGTTTTAAAAACTTTAAACTTCTTCTACATCTTCCTAAGTTGGAGAAGCCAAAAGTCTAAGTGTTTTGACCATACTCCAGTTATTCTTCAAAAACAAGTGATCACTACTGAATAAATTTGGTCTTGCTATCATTCTTGAGTGCTATTGCTATTTATCTAGTTGTATTTTTTATAGGCTATTGAAGAGATTGGAACCATAGATTTATGTTATATATGTGTACTATCCACTTGCCCCCTTCATGTTTTTTTTAATAGGATAAGGACTGGTGTGTGTGTGGGGGAAATGAAAAAGTCATGGGTGCTATCAATACTCTTATAGTCAAGAGATCCATAAATCTTCCTATTTATTATGTTTTGGACTCTTATCTGTGTGTGATTAGAGCCATAGGCTATTACAATTGCAAAGCAGTTATTAGAACATGTAGTCCAACCCTCCTCTTTTACCTATGAGGACACTGAGGTATGAGTAGGGAAAGTGGCTGTTAGAATCTTCCTAGAATTTCTGACCTCTGCCTTCCAGCCTTCTTCTTACACATCTGTGATGCTGGTTCATTGCTTTGGTTTCGGTGGTGGTGGTGAACGATTGTTACTCTTTGGGGATTTCTATGAAAAATTTGTATTATATTGGAATGATTATGTTGAATGTAAGCCTGTGGTCTGCATTTAGAACACAAGGCTTATAGACATATATGATCAGACTATTTGCAAACTGCAGGCTTGATAGTGAGAAATGACCAAACTTATTATCTTTTTAGTCACTTGTTAGACAGTTTAGACTATTGTTTTAGGAAGAAAAGTTGAGAAATTTGAATAATTTGCTCTCTTTTGTTTGACCATATAGAAGTATTGGTATTTTACCATAGCTTATATCAAAGTTTGTTTTTATCTTTACTATTTCATTATATTCTCTCTCTTATTTTCCATCAACAATGGAATAGCTGCTGGTCCAAATTATTCAAATTTTCCTTAAGACTCAAATTTGACCCTCTTCCTTTATAAGTTATTTTACAGAAGAGAGTAGGAACAGAGTGTGATCACACAGAGAATCTTTGTATCTACATTTATCTTCTTCTCCTTCCTTCTTGTCTTGGAAACTTTCTGTTCTTGCCTTTTCCTTGTGACCTTGAATCTTTCCCTTCACTCCTCCTCAGGGGCTTTGCTTTATCTATTACATCTTTATTCTTTCCCTCTCCTCCACCTTCTTTATCACAAGTATGCTCATATTTTCTCTGTCAGTGATAGGGATGAAATCAGCTTCACCTGTACCTTGGTTTTAGAGAGAATATATTTAGATGGGATCTGGGACTAGAGAACAGTTCTGGTGTACAGACATCAAAACTAGCTAACTTTTAGTGCCCTTCATAATTCAGAGAATATGGGAATAAATGACAGTGTAAGTCTCAGAAGATTAGAATGATAGTTTGGCTGTGGTGGTTCAATAATTCGTTGTGTTGTTATGTGTGGTGTCTGGCTGCTGACTCCCTGGGAAATACTTTTCAATTAGGACTCACACCTGTGGCATGCCTTTGTTCACCAAGAGTAATGTGTGTGTGTCTGCAGTTGGGTCCTATGTGTCTTCAGGTCTAGAAGGTAGAATATATATATATTTTTAAATGTATGAACAAGGATGATGTATCATAGTTTCAACCTAACCTGCCTTTCTTACCTTCATGAGTTGAAATCAATTCCTGGTTCATAGAAATGGGACGCTCGACAGTAGCCACTTTTAGACATTGTTTATATTGAAATGATCTTCCTTCATTTTGCCCTCTAAGCTCCCATCCCATCCTTCTCCTCCCCCTCCTTCCAAACTTTTTGAAAGTTTGCTTTTTTACTACCACTTGAAATATGGTTTTAGTTTTCATTACACCATAGAAACTGATCTCCCAGAGGTCACCAGTAACCCATTTTCCAAACCTAGTTGCTTTATCTTAGTCTTCATTGTGTAACTGACATTGTTGTCCATGTTCCCTTTACTGATAACACTCTTTCCTAGACTTCTGTGACATGTGAGTACTTTTTTTTGGTCTCCACTGATTTTTCCCTTATTTTCTGCCTACTAAATGAAGGATTGCCCTTTAGTCATTTCTTTTTCCTCTCTGTCTTTCTGTCTCTGACTGACCCCCCTCCCCCACACCGTCTTCCCCTCCCAACCCTTCCCCTCTCCCCTTTCCTCTGTCTGTCTGTCTTTCTCTGTCTCCCATTCCTCTCTCTCCTTGTTCTATCTCTCTGTTTCTCTGGTCCTCCTTTTCTTTTTCTCCTTCTCTTCCTTCCTTCTCCCTTCCTCCTTCTTTTTCTTTTTTCCTTCTTCTCTTCCTCCTTCTCCTTCTTTTTCTCTCTTCCTTTCCCTTTCTGTGCAATGAAAGTGGCTATAGGGGAAAAAAGGAGACCAGTACTTCTAGTGTTCAATCCTTACCCAATGACCAATGAATTCTACTGCAAAAGGAACTGATCCAGAGCTCATATTGGCATTTGTTCAATTAATAAACAAACATTTATTAAGCACTGGGGATACCAATACAAGGAATGAAACTATCCCTACTCTTAAGGAGTTTATATTCTAAAGGGTACATACAAGTATATAGGATAAACACAAAGAGAATAAAATTAAGATAATCATAGAAGTGGGCACTACCAGTTTGGGGGAATCAGTAAAGTCTTTTTAGAAGGGCATGCTTCAGCTGTGGCTTGAAGAAAGAGAGGGATTCTATAAGGTAAAGGTGAGGAGAGAGTTCATTCTAGTCACAGTAGATTGTTATGGAGGTGTGGAGATGGGAAATGGTGTGCTATGTGGGAAAAAAGAGAAAAAAACCTGTTTGTCTGGATTTCTGAATATGGGAGGGGAAGAAATGTACAAGGTTAGAAAAAGAAAGATAATTTTTCCCTATATATTGAACCAGAAGACATAAAGATGTTGTAACTATATAAAAGGGTGACTCACAATTTCCTCTTAGGAAAGTGAATAAAGGAGTTGATGAAGTTGGTGTCATCATGTGCCTCAGTGGTCAGATTTGGATTATCAAGGAACAGAGCCACCCTCACCTCAAGCTGATCAAAAACTCTGGCTTGTTGAGTAATATAAAAACTATTGAGGGATACAGGAATATAGAAAGCATACAGGAAGATGTATGTTTAGACTTGCCTCCTAGGCAAGTGGTGCTATCCAGACCAATAGCAAACCTCAGATGGTCTGCAAGGGTGTGGGACAATAGTTACATTCATACTCACATTTTTAGGTTATGCCAGTCTCTTTGGCCCACTAGTTCTAGGGGGCTGTCTTGCTTGTGCTCCTATCCCTCTGCTGTTCATCTTTACAATTCAGGGAAAAAGGGCTAAGTCTAACCAATCCATCACACATCATTGTGGTAATTTTACCTTACAGAGCTCACGATGAGCATCAGTAAACAGACTGCCAGGAACTTACCTGCAGTTTGTGTACCAATATTTGTTGCAGAGGAAGATGGGATTCTGTGAAGGACTTGACCGGATGCACAAGACTAAGTCAACATTTACATTGATGCTTCATCACTTCAAAGGGAGGATGGCGAATACTGTGTTGGGAAATACAGTTTAGTATTAAAAAAGGAAGGAAGCTCAGGGTTTAGAAACACAAAACAGCATGTCTATAAATTGTGAATATTTTCGTCAAGTACAAAGTTAGATGGTTCTAAAATGATGAGTTTCAAACGTGATGCACGAAAAATAGAATTGACTGTATCCTGAAATACAGGAAATGACTGATTGTGTGGGAGTCATTTCAGATGGGTTTGAGTGCAGTTAGACTGACTAAGGACAAATACAAAAGCAACATTAAATTAGAGCAAAGGACAAAACAAAGGCACTGGGTATGATTGAAGATGCTCCAATTTCACCTCCTTGAAAAAAGGAAAAAAGTAAAGAAAATATTAATTCTATCACCATTTTTTTAGAGTTTAAGTGATTCAAAGTACTTGTGAGGAGGCTAAAATACCCCTTAACCAGTAGTACTTGATTTCCTTGCCAAGCAGTAAGACACAATAACCAAGACAAGATGTTTGAAAAAACATTGGAGAAAGATGACAATAGATGATGAACAGTATCACTTTAAAAAGAGAGCAAGAAGCAGTTTAGAGAAAAACTAACAGAAAGGAGGAGAATGGATGAAGTTAGGAAGAAACATGTGTGATTTCATAGAAATCAACCAACATTTCTATGGGGATTTTTTATCATTGGGCCAATTGTGGAATCATCAGAATCTTCCACTTTAGGACCTCGTATGCTTTTTGAGGAAATGACAGCTTGATGCAGTAGATAGAGAGATGGCCCCCAAACTGAGAAGACCTGGGGTCAAATTCTTCCTCTCAGGAATATCACTGTATGGTCCTGAGCAAGTCACTTAATCTCTGAGTGCTCTTGATAACTCACTGAGACTCTAGGTTGCAAAGAACATGCTGACTGACATTATTCAAAGGAATTTCCTTCTTTGGAGTTCTCTGTATCAATGAAATACCAGGTTTAATCCCTATTTAAAAAGCTGAAGTCAGGAAGATTGACTAGACATATCCTGAAGAAATCTATGTTGGTAGCAGTGACATTTTAAAGGAATCAGTTTTTCACAGTATCAGGGAGAAGGAATAGAAAAAAATCATGGAAAGTACTATTGCTTCCTAATCCCTTCTCTAAAATTCTACTGAGACTATATCAGCAACTACCAAATTTACTTTCTCATGTTTATTCGTACTTTCTTATTTATACATACTTTCTTATTTCTACAAAATCTTGAATGATCTAGGTGAGCATTTGGTGTAGGCTTAATTAAAACATGAACCGGGAATAGGCAGACTTTTGTAGATGATTTTCTACTGCAGACCATATCTTTAGTATGATAGGACTATCTTAGAAGTTTAGAGAATACAAGTTCTTGCTGTGTTGATTGCTTCCCCCCTCCCCCATTGGTTTTAAAAGTGCCTGTTTTGATTTAATAAAATAAAATGAAACTCTAAAAGACTTTCTTGAAATCTGCGTATTCTCCTCTACTATCACAGAGATCAAATTGAGAGCCTGGCATTTAACATCAAGTGAAGCATAAAGTAGGGAGACATCCTCATTTATAGTGTTCTTCAGAGGCATTGGGGATGTTTTGTCCTGATTGTAAATAGAAGAGGGATTCCTTATTTATTATAATGTTCTTAAGATGATCCTGTTCAATGATAATGTGCTTACTACACTGAATACTGTGGAGACTCCTTGATGAAGTCTGAGGTCATTTGAAATAGATTAGCCTAACTATCTATACTGGCAAAATGCAATAGATGAAAAAACATACTGCTCATATTCTGACATACAGTTGTGTGGGATTATCTCCTAGTGGTAGTTGATCTGTAGTTGGTGGTATCAGGGAGGTCGGCTCCATCTCCACTGTGAATTCTTCCTTCAATCAGAGCTATGAAGGGTGAGCTAGTGGTTTGAGGGGATACTGACCCTCCAAGGCTACAGAGTTCAAGGTCCTGGGCTATCTTCATCGATGTCTGAAGGGACATAGTAGTTGAAGTAGTGGTAATAGTTTGTACTCCTGGCATATGTTGTCTCCTGCTTCTCCCCTATGATGCCTTGTTCCTTTAGGTAGGCTGCCTACCTGCACATAGGTAGATAAGGAAGTCAGTCAGTCATATAACAAGAGGGAAGTGTGGCAAATGGGTACTCCAAGCAAAACATTAGCATCTATAAAGTACTTAAATAATCAGAGGAAGGCTGGAAGCACATTGGGTAGCTCCTCTATGGAGAATTTACAGAAAGCATTGTACCAGATCAGGAAGCTGCCAATGGGAAGAGTGTATCTACTGGCACAATGAGAACAGATATCTATTGGAGATACTAATCTGGTGGCTAGAGTAATCAAATCTTCTTTGCAGCAAGGGTCACATCACTGTTGTATCTCCCAGGACTTAGGGAAGTGCTTTTCACATGATTAAAGATAGATTTAGAGCCTGTGATTTCATTGATTTGACGAACTCCAGAATGAGGAAATTCCTCTCTACCAATGTAAGTTGGTACCTTTCAGTTTTAGAGAGTTGCCTAGAATATTAAAGGGTTAAGTGCTTTTCCTGGGGTCATACAGTTATTATATGTCAGAGAGAGAACTTGAACTCAGGCATTTCTGGTTCTGGAGCCTGCCCTCTATCCATGAAGCTCTGAACTAAATGTTTGTTGAATCAAATTAGTTGAATGACAGAGCTAGTTACTGGTTAATAGATAGGAAATACAATGTACCAATCAAGTAAAGACAAAATAATATTCCTAGAGCGTGGGTCTGACCACATCATTCCTTTGCTTGAAAAACTTCAGGGTCTTACTACTGTTTCTAGGATAAAATCCAAGCTCCTCAACTCAGCTTTTTGTGATTTGGTTCCAGCCCACCTTTCCAAATTTATTTCGAATTGCTTCCTTTCAAAAAGTGTGGTATGGTGGATAGAGAAGCCAGCTTTGAAGCTAGGAAGACCTGGGTTTCTTGCTTGAAGGATTGAATACCGGCCAGAAAGAGGTACTAGGAGAAAGACAGTAAGAAACCTTTCAGGTGGTTAGAGTATGCAAGACATTCAGAGAATTTCTTCAAAATTATCTTCTCCTCTCCATTCCACCAATTAGAGTTTCATTTTGGTTGTTACACTCTTAAAATGGCTGTACTCCCTTGGGAGATATTATGGATTATTTATTTACCTCAACTTGAATGACTTCAGACAAATAATTAAATTGATGACTTCCATGTTGAGATGAAGAAATGAGAATTTTGATTGGAGTGGGGTGAAGGAAATATACTTTTGGAATTTATTGGAGCACTAGAGATGGGGAAGGGAGAGAAGAATGGAGATGACAGACCAGGATGGCAAATTACTGTGTGAATGAGTTGCTTTAGACAGCAAGAGGCTTTGTATGAGGGCATTGAATGTGTCCTTCAGGGGAAAGATGAAGACAAGCTTTTAGAGATTGTTAAAATAATGCAACAGGCAATGCTGCAATGTAATAGAAGCATAGGCAGTTATTCTTGCAAAGTTCTCAGGCATTTTGGACCCACACTGAAACTTTAGTGAGGATGCTTTAAAGGGGTGTGACAATAAAACTGAATCAGGTCCCAGTTCCTTTAGGAAGGAGATGCACAGTAATTTTAAATTTAGGACTATTTCTGAGTTTTATTGTTATAGGAGGGATGCAGATATATATTTTGAGAAATTTATTTAACAATTGGTCAGAATAATTCCATCTATCAGTATTAGAACCCTTTGTTAAGTCTGTGTTTCAATGACAGCCACATAAGATTATTTTGCTTGATTAATCTCAAGGATTATGGAACTTTTTGGAGTTGTGACATCATTTCATGCCCACTTCTGGCCTGCTTCCTGGAAAAGTGGCAATATTTTTTATTTTTGAAATTAAAGTGAATAAAAATTAATTCTGGTTTGAGAATTTTACAACCCTCTTTGAGATAAATGGGCATACTTTGCTTCATAAGGAACCTTAGGGTAGTCATTTCAAATCTGGGCTACATTTACCATTATCTTGGGAGATCTTGCTTGTAAAGGGTTCCCTGTTCCCCCTTCTTTTACTTCTTGTTATCTGGGCTGCTGCAAGATGAGTATGGGGGCAACATTTCTCAAATTACTCTAGATAAGCTTGGTGTTCTATATAAGGTAAATATGCTAGTGTAGTAGTGAAAGGGGTGTGGGGACTGGTTGGGACTAGAGCCTCTTGGGAATCCCCAAAACTCCACAGTGGCTGTGATACCAGTACTGTGCAAAAAATGATTAAAAACTGTCAGCATTGGGTTTCTCTTGCTTTGCCCTGGGTATGCTGAAACCTAATCCTTTTTTTCCCATCCCCTTACACACACACACACACACACACACACACACATATACACACACACATATACACACACACATGCACATTTTCCTTCCTATTTTGTTCCCCCTTCCATCTTTGCTATAGTTTCTCATATTTTTACTGACACTTTCGCACTGTTTCTATATCTCATAAATACTTATCATTCCCATGTTTGTCTCTTTGCATTATTTTTACGAGTTTAATTTTGATGCACCAACATCTTCCCTCAGTCCTTCTTGTATTTTGTTCCTAAAAACCTTTCCCTCACCCCATGCTCCTTGCAACCCCCCCATCTATTCCTGATCTTCCATGCTAAATCCCTAAACTCTCTGGACAGGTGTTTATGTATTTCATTGATATATTTTAATCCCAGAGGTGTTTTATCACCACATTCATTTGGAAGGCTGCTATGGAGACTGCTAACCTTTAAAAAATATCTTAAGAGTTCTGAGCACTAAGAAAAAGACTAACCTATTTGTTTTTTGTTTCTGGAGGCGGCTTGGTTTAGTAGGAAGAGAAACAGCCTGGGAATCCATCCCCATCTTTTTCACTCATTTTCCATGGAACCTTAGGCAACTCATTTAACATCTTTATATTCCATTTTATCCACAGGGGAAACACCGAATACCTACAGTACATTGTCTTCATTCTATTGATGATAAGAAATTGAATCTTACAATATATATGTGAAGCATTTTTCTTAGATCTTTAGAAAATGAAACTTCTTGCAGTACCACTAGAGAACTGTGGGTCTTTAACAATAGCATGTTAAGAGGCAATTACGTTTGGTAATTAATTAGATTGGTGCAGTGAGTAGAGCACAGGCCCTAGAGTCAGGATGACCTGAGTTCAAATCAGGCCTCAAACACTTGACACACTTACTAGCCATGTGACTTTGGACAGGTCACAACCCCAACTGCCCTCCAAAAAAAAGCAAAAAAAAATGTAGTACATTAATAATAGATGGCATTTATGCGATATTTTAATGTTTATTAACTGTTTTATAGATATCTCATGGATAAGAGAAGACTGAGATAAAAATGATCCTTATGTTGATAAATGCCTATGGGATCTCATTGATAGGGTTATTCCATATGGTGGAAGTCATAGTTCTCTTCATCCGTGGCAACTCATGTTCTTGTGATCCTATAGTTCTACCACAGGGTTCTGTCCGATGTGTTGGAACCCTTTTCCTGGCTTTCTTGGCCTTGCAAAGATGTCAGCGGGGGTGCCTATGAAGCCCATTGGTTTGCCGTGAAACTTCCTACATGATTGTTCTATCTCCTTTTTTAGTCATACTTTAAAAAAAATAAAAATCCCTCCATATACACATGTATGCTAATTGCATGACGAGAGTCAGGGTGGATGCAGTGAAGCTGACTTTTTAATTATTCACGACTTTATCACGCATTTAGTGGATCATCTCGCCCTCAGAAAATCTTAGGTTCTTAGAACTCGAGCAGAGAACTTCTTGTTCGACCCTGTAGCGTGGAGTTTGGTTTCTTTATGCGCTTTCCAGCCCTTGGCACCCTAGGCCTCCTACTTCCCATGACTCCTGTTCTTCACTAGCAAACTGCAGTGCTTGGTTCACGGATACTTCCTAGTAGCCCTTCGCTGCCATTACCTTTTGTTTTAGTTCCCTACCTAGCTTTGTCTATGGAAGAGGATGCAGATTTTTTTCCTTTCTTCTCTGCTCCGCTTTTAAGAAAAAGAACGCATACAACTTTTGCATTTTTTATTTTATTTTTTCAAAATTTATCTCAATTAAAACAAGGAACAGAGAAGGTAATATTACATAGTGACTAGATAGCTGGATCAAAAGTCATGAACTCCTGGCTTCGTATTCTTTCTACCTGTAAACTATATTGACCGTGTGATCTTTGACAAGCCATTTCTTTTTTAAGTGCTCCAGGTAATTTTAAAATTATGAATTGCAGATGCCATTTGTGTTGGTAGAGGGTTTCTCCTCACCAGGAGTTCCTGATAACCAATGAAATGATTGGTCTAGTCTAAAAAATAGTGTGCTTTATTTTATGCTTTTTATAAATAGTATGTAGGCTTCACGAGACTATCAAATGGGTCCTTAACACCAAAAACAGGCAAAGAACCCCAGGCCAAGATGGTCTCTGAAGTCTCCTTGAACTCCTGGCCTAGGATCCTATGAATGCATCCCATTTTAGTAAAGCCTTGACAATCAATTCTGGTCCTTCCTGCAGGCATCTGTATTGTTAAATTCTAACTCTAATGTTCAAATGGCAGTGTGTTTACGTGAACAGATAAGCTGTGGGAAAGTTGACAGGGGGAATAGTTACAGTCTGTTACCAATGTAATTAGCAATTCTGTTTTTCAAAATTTTTTTAACTATGAAATTTCATTTTATACTCACACAAACACACAACCCATTATTGGGTACACACACTTATGGTTCAATTAAATATTTATTTATTATTATTTATTAGCGTGTACTGCGTTATATGGGAGATCCTGTGCTAGACTCTCTGGATACAAAATCAAACCAATCCTTGCCCTTAAGGAGCTTCCATTCTTCTGGGGTGGGGGTTGAGGAGTGAGCATACAGCACATCTATCTATGTCAGCGGTTCTCAACTTGTGGGCTATGTTCAATTTGTAGCAATGAAAATACATCCTGCATATCAGATATTTACTTTATGATTCATAACAGTCGCAAAATTACCGTGATGAAGTAGCAATGAAAATAATTTTATGGTTGGGGGTCACCACAACATGAGAAACTGTATTAAAGGGAGGCATTAGGAAGGTTGAGAACCACTGATCTATATCTATTTAAATATAAGGTAATTTGTAAAGGAAAAGAACAATAATAAGTGAGGTCATCATCCTACTTGTTAGCATAATAAAAAGAGAAAGGGTGAGTCCTGCAAACTATTCAGTGGAAGATACCACCATACATACCATACATTTGTAGCATCATGACACTACATGTATGGGGTAAATATTCACAAGTCAATTTCTATTTCTTGTTCTCCCACAATTTTTCTTATTTCCCCAGCTCCATCAACAAAGTGTAAATGGAGCTAGATGTAATTTATGACTCAAGAATTTGCCCAAGGAAAAATACTTGCAATATCTCCCCACCTCTAAAAATAACAATTTAGTTTTACCTTACATTTTTTTTCATCTTCATAGTCTTCCTTTACATTTTTTTTTTCCTGGTCTCCATGGAATGGAGACCTCCCTATAACATTTTCTTTGATAAGTTAGGATTTTGGTAGCATTGAGATCAGGAGACTGGCCACATGTCCCTGACACAAAAGGGGGGAAAAAAATCAGACAGATGAAGGAGAAAAAACAGAGTTGCTGAGTTCTCAATTTGTTTTCTCTGCCAAGGAGAATGATAGTTGAAGTGAAAAAGAAAGAGCAAAAATATCCAACAAAGTGTTGATACTCAAGATAAATAAAAGGATAGTAGAAGAATACCAAGCACTCTTGATGAAGTCATATTACCTGATGCAGATGAACTGCATTGCAAAGTACTGAAAGAACAGACAGGTGTGATTGCTGAGCTGTATTTGGTAATCTTTGGAAGAGTACGGAGAATGGGAGAAGTAGCTTAGGGCAGTATAAGACTAAATGTAGCCTGACTTTCACAAAAAGGGAAGAGAATCAAATCTGTAAGCTACCAGCCAGGAACCATGACTGATTCCTTGAAAAATTCTATAATGATGGTGGCAGAGTCAAATAGAAGTGGAGCCAGAATATTAGAAAACTACAAGTTAACATTGTCTGTGTTGTATTATATTTTTATTTATTTTGTTAAACATTTTCCAATTATATTCTAATCTGGTTCAGAGGAAGATTGGCACCTCTGTTATAGAATATAATATTAAAGGGATGGTTAGTGACCTTCTAGAAAAGGAATTGGTAATCAAACAAAGTCAATACAACTTTGTCAAGGACAGGTTATACCAGACTAACTTTATTTTTTTAGCTTTTCCCCAAGAATACTAAACTGGAAAATCAGGAAACAGCCATAAATAGAATTGAACAAGGTAGTTGATTAAAATTTCTCCTATTATTCTTTTGGAAGTTATAGATTATGGCATAGTAGGTAGATTTAGAATTATTGGAATGACTGCACCCAAAGAATAGAGTCATTAGTAGTTTGATATGGGAAAATAATCTCTAGTTAAATACTTCAAGTTGCTATTCTTGGCCAATGTTATTTGGTATTTTTATTGATGACATATTTTAGATGACATACTTATCACATTTGCTGATGACACAATAGCTAGGAGGTATAACTAACTCATTGGATGAAGCAGTCAGAATCCCAAAAGATCTAAACCAGAACACTGGGCAAGATAGAAGTATGATAAAATTTGGTTGGATAAGAAATCAGCTTCACATATGTAAGACACAGAAGGCAGAGTCAGATAGCTACTAATCTAAAAAGATCTGTGGATCATCAGTTAAGTCAGTAGTAAAGTATGGAAGCCAAGGAATGTAGTATATATAGTCTTAGGCTGTTTTAAGAGGCATGGTATGCAGGACTAGGAAAACCTTCTTCTTCTTCTTCTTCTTCTTCTTCTTCTTCTTCTTCTTCTTCTCCTCCTTCTTCTTCTTCTCCTTCTCCTCCTTCTCCCCCCTCCTCCTTCTCCTCCTCCTCCTCCTTCTCCTTCTCCTCCTCCTCCTCTTCCTTCTCTTCCTCCTCCTCCTCATCCTCTTCCTCCTTCTTCTCCTCCTCCTCCTCCTCTTCCTCCTCCTCCTCCTCCTCCTTCTTCTTCTTTTTCTACTTCTTCTTCTACTTCTTCTTCTTCTTCCTCTTGTTGTTGTTGTTGTTGTTGTTGTTGTCCTTCTTCTTCTTCTTCTGTTTTTATTGCCCTGATCAAATCACATCTAAATTGCTGTGGAGCCTAAAACGTAGCACTCTCCTGTGTCCCATGTTTTAGGAAGGACATGGATAACCTGAAGGCTATTCAGAGGTCAAAAAGAGCCTTGAGAACATGCCATATGATGATCAGTTGATGGACTTAGGAATATTAATTTGGGGAAGAGAAGATTTTCCTGGAGCATGACGTCTGTCTTCAAGTATTTGAAAGAGTGTAATATGGAAGGGGGAGGCTAGAATTTTTCTACTTGGCCCCAGGGAGCTGAACTAGGAACAACTAGGATGGAAATACAGATAGAAGAAAATTAAGCTTGAAGCAAGGAAAAGTTCCCTAATAATTAGAGTCCTTACAAAGTGTGATAGGCCACCTTGGAAGGCAAAGGGTTCTCCCATACTCGAAGCCTTTAAGCAAAGGTAAACTGTTTGCCCGGTTCCTCAGCTCTAAAATGAGCTGGAGAAGGAAATGTCAAACCACCTCAATATCTCTGTCAAAAAAAAAAACCAAACAAACCCAAATGGGATCATAAAGAGTTGGATATGAATGAAAAACAACTGAACCACAACAAATTCTAATCCTGCCTCTTACGCTAATAAGATATGTCACTTTGAGCTTTACCTTTTCCTGTGCCTCAGTTTCCTTATTTTTAAATAAAAGGTTGAATTAGATGATCTCCGAGCACTCTTTGAAGTTGAAAGTTCTGCGATTCTAGGGTAACTTTCAGGATTGTTTACATTCTAATGTGAGATGATAAAAACTATCTCTTTTAGTAAATTATAGAAAAAAATAACTACATGGTTGAAGGACTTTTGGGGACTAGAGGCCACTCCTTTTTATTCTTTTGTTCATACTGACACTCCATCAGCCAGAAGCCTTTGCTGGCAAACCACCTGTTCTCTATTCGTGGCTTTGCCACTGATTGGCTGTATGTGACTTTGGAAAAGGTTATTCACCTCTATGGCCCTTGGTTTCCTCTTTTTAAAAACAAGTGGGTTTCAGTAGATGATTCCTAAGATCTCTTCCAGTCTTCCACCCCACAATTCTTTGATTCTCTCTATCCTGCCAATTGTTAGGATATATTGGCAGAATTGTTTGGAGAGGGGAGGCGTCTGTAAATAAAGACATTTGAAGAATTTAGGAATTTTTTTTCCCCTTGAGCATAGAAAGATGTGTTCAGGTTTTTATTTTTTCCTCTTTTCTGTGACAGAAAATACAGGATAGTGGAAAGCACTTTGGGCTTGGAATCAAGAGACTTCAGTTTGATTTATAGAATCAGAGATTTAGAGCTGGAAGGGTCGTTAGAGAACCTCTTTGTTTAACCCCCTCATTTTACAGATGAGGAAACAGACCCAGAGAAGTTAAGACGCTTGTGTTATGTCAAAAGGCTAATAACTGCCAGATGCTGTCCCAGACACTAACTGGGTGATCATGGACAAATTATTTAATTTCTCAGAGCCTCAGTTTCCTCCACTCAAAAGTGGGGATAATAAAACTTGTTCTGCCAGCCTCAGAGGGTCCTTAAGGAGAAGGTACTTTGTCAGTCCTAAGGCGCTTAAGTGTGAGTTGTTATTTTCTTTGTCCTAATTCTATACAGAGAAATTGCGTGTGTGTTGTAAAAATACTACTGATTATAAGGATACAGAAAATATACTCCCCATATCTTTTATAATGCACCAAATTAAACGAGTTTCTCTCTGAGAATTCACTCAGGATCACCTTGTTTCACTGTGCCTGGAGATGACTCAGGCTGGACTTGCTTTGGCAGATATGTGTTGTGTATATTTAGACTCAGAAGAGTGTTTACATAAGACACAGAGAGAGGGAGGAGTTAAAAGAACTTTTCCATCCCAGCAATCTCAGCTATGCCTTGTAGCCTCACCCTATGCAGTTCTAAGTCCAAGCTTCTAAACTAGGAAAAGAACAAATTAAAAATCCCCAATTAAACACCAAAACAAAAATTGTGAAAATCAAAGGAAAGATGAATAAAATTGAAAGTAAAAAAAAAAAAACCATTGGACTAATAGCTAAAAGTAAGAGCTGATTTTATGAAACAACTCAATAAAATAGATAAACCATTGGTTAATTTGATTTAAAAAACCCAAATTAGGAGTGGTTAGGTGGTGCAGTACTGGCCCTGGAGTCGGGAGGACCTGAGTTCAAATCCGGCCTCAGACACTTAACACTTACTAGCCATGTGACCTCGGACAAGTCACTTAACCCCAGTTGCCCTCCAAAAAGCAAGAAACCAAAAACAAACAAAAAAACCCCAAATGACTAGTATTACAAATGAAGAGAGTGGACTCATCACCAATGAAGATGAAATTAAAGCAGTCATTAGGAGTTATTTTGCCCAATAACTAATACATACCAATGAAACTGACAATCTAAATGAAATGAACAAATATCTACAAAAATATAAATTTCCCAGATTAACAGAAGAGGAAATAGAATACCTAAATAACCCTATCTTAGAAAAAGAAATTGAAGAAGTCATCAATGAGTTCTCTAAGAAAAAATACCCAGGAGTAAATGGATTCACAAATGAAATCTACCAGACATTTAAGAAATAATGAATCCTTATACTATATAAACTCTTTGAAAACATAGGTAAAGAAGGAGTCCTACAAAATTCCTTTTATGACACAAATATAGTTTTGACATCTAAACCAGGGAGAACAGAAACTATAGAGCAATTTCCTAAATGAACATTGATGCAAATATTTTAAATAAAACACTAGCATATATAAAACACTATCAATACATCACAAGGATCATAGACTATGACCAGATGGGGTTCATACCAGGAATACAGGGCTGGTTCAAGATTAGGAAAACTATCAGAATAATTTGCCACATTTTTCAATATTCTACTAGAAATGTCAGCTATAGCAATAAGAAAAGAAAATGAAATTGAAGGAATAAAAATAGGCATTGAGGAAAGAAAACTATCACTGTGTGCAGATGATATGATGATATACTTAGAGAACCCTAGAGAATCAACTAAAAAAATCTATCTGAAACAACCAACAATGTTAAGAGAGTTGCAGGATATAAAATAAACCTACATAAATTGTCAGCATTTCTGTATATCAAACAGTAAGTGATTAAAGAAATTCCATTTAAAATAACTGTAGACAATATAAAACACTTGGGAGTCTCCCTGTCAAGACAAACCCAGGAACTATATGAACACAGTTACAAAACACTTTTCACACAAATAAAGTCAGATCTAAACAGCTGGAAAAATATCAATTGCTTATGGGCATGCTGAGCCATTATAATAAAAATTACAGTTCTATCCAAGTTAATTTACTTATTCAGTGCCATGTCAAATCAAACTATCAAAGAATTATTTTACGGAGCTAGAAAAAATAGTAATAAAATTTATCTGGAAGAGCAAAAAATCAAGAGTGTCCAGGGAATCAATGAAAAAAAATGTGAAGGATGGTAGCCTAGCAATTCCAGATTTCAAACTATATTACAAAGTGGTAATCATCAAAAACAATCAGGTACTGTTTAGGAAGTAGAATCGTGGACCAGTGGAATAGATTAGATGCGTAATACATAGTAGTAAATGACCATAGTAATCTGGTGTTTGATAAATGCAAAGATCCAAGCTTTTAGGGTAAGAACTCAACATTTGACAAAAATTTCAGGGAAAACTGAAAAGCAGTTGGGCAAAAACTCGGCATGGACCAACACTGTATGCCAAGATAAGGTAAAAATGAATAAATGAGTTAGACATAAAGAGTGATAGTAAATTGGAGGAGGAGAAAAATGTACCTAGGGGTGACTAGGTGGTGCAATGAATAGAGCAACAGAGCACCAACCCTGGAGTCAGGAGGACCCGAGTTCAAATGTGGTCTCAGACACTTAACACTTACTAGCCATGTGACCTTGGGCAAGTAACCAATTGGGCAATTAACCCCAATTGCCTGCCTTCCCCCCTCCAAAAAGCAAAAAACAAAAACAAAAACAAAACCCACAAAAAACAATGTTCCTGTCAGATCTATGGATAAAGGAAGAATTTATATCCAGACAAGAGATGGAAGGGATTATCTGATATAAAATAGATAAATTCTGAGTACATGAAATTAAGAAGTCTTTGCACAAGCAAAACCAATGCAGCTAAAATTAGAAGAAAAACAGGAAATTGGGGAAAAAATTCCAGCCAAGGTTCTCTGATAAAGGCCTCATTTCTTACATATTTAAGGAACTGAGTCAAATTTATAAATATATGAACCATTCCCCAGTTGATAAATAGCCTAAGGATATGAACAGGCATTGTTCAGAAGAAGAAGTCAAAGCTATCAAGTCATATGGAAAAAATGCTCTAAATCACTATTGATCAGAGAATTGCAAATTAAAGCAACTGTGAGATGCCACCTCATGCATATCAGATTGGCTCACATGCTAGAAGTAGAAAATGACAAATACTGAATGGGATATGGAAAAACTGGGACACTAATGCACTGTTGGTGGAATTTTGGACTTGTTCAACCAATCTGGATAACAATTTGGAACTGCTCCCAAAGGTCTATAAAACTGTATATATACCCTTTGATGAACAATGCCACTTTTAGGTCTATATCCCAAAGTAATCACATAAAAGGGAAAAAACCTATTTATACTAAAATATTGATAGCAGCTTTTTCTGTGGTGTCAAAAAATAGGAAATTGAGAGGATGCCCATCAATTGGGGTATGACTGAACAAGTGGTGGTATATGACTGTAATGGAATATTATGGTGATATAAGGGATGATGAGCAGGATGGTTTCAGAAAAACCTGGGAAAACTTAAGTAAACCAATGCAAAATGAAGTGAGCAGAACAAGAACAGTGTATATATTAAGAGTAATATTGTAAGGATGATCAGTTGTGAAAAATTAGCTAATTTCATCAAGACAATGCTCCAAGACAATTCTAAAGCATCCATGATGAAAAATGTTGTCTATCTCCTGAGAGAGAACTGCTGAACTCTGAATGCAGATTGAAGTTTATTCCTTTTAAAATGTTATTGTTTTATTTTGTGTGTGTGTGTGTGTGTATGTGTGTGTGTGTGTGTGTTTTCACTGTGGCTAATATAGAAATATGTTCTGCATGACCTCACATGTATAATCAAAATCAAATTGCTTCCCTTCTCAAGGAGGGAGAGTACTGGGAGGGAGAGAAATACAATGGAACTCCAAATTTTAAAAGAAATTATTATTAAAGGTTTTTTTAAATGTGTAATTGAGAAATATTTAATGAGATAAAAATAATTTTAAAAAACCTAAATTAAACTACATATTTAGTGCCATACCAATCAATCTACCAAAAAATTACTTTAGAGAACTAGAAAAAATAGTGACAAAATTCATTTGGAAGAACAAAAGGTCCAGAATATCAATGCAATTAATGAAAAGAAATGCCAGGGAAGGTGGCCTACCCATACCAGATTTTAATCTCTATTATAAAGCAGCAGTCATCAAAACTGCTTGGTACAGGCTAAGGAATAGAGTTGGGTACAAAAGACTCAATAGTGAATGATTATAGTAATATACTGTTTGATAAGCCCAAAGACCCCAGTTTTGGGGATAAGAACTCACTATTTGACAAAAATTGCTGAGAAAATTGGAATATAGTATAGCAGAAACTGGCCATAGACCATCATCTAATGCCTTACACTGAAGTCATCTAAATGGGTGTGCAATCTAGGTATAAAGGCTGATACTGTAAGTAATCTGGAAAAGCAAGGAATAGTTTACCTGTCAAATTTATGGAGTAGGGAAGACTTTATGACCAGAGAGTTGGAGAGCATTATAAAATGCAATATGGATAATCTCGATTACATTAAATTGAAAAGTTTCTGCACAAACAAAGCCAATGTAACCAAGCTTAAGAGGGAAATGGGAAACTGGGAAAGAATTTTTACAACTAGTGTATCTGATAAAGGTCTTATTTCTAAAATATACCGGGAATTAAGTAAAATCTATAAGAATACAATTCATTCTCCAATTGATGGTCAAAGGATGTGAACAGGCAATTTTTAGAGGCAGAAATTAAAGATATCTATAAGCATATGAAAAAATGCTCTAAATCACTATTGATTCAAGAAATGCAAATCAAAACAACTTTGAATTACCACATCTCTCCAGCCAGATTGGCTAAGATGACAAAATAGGAAAATGGGAAATGCTGGAGAAGATGTGGAAAAATTCGAACACTAATGCATTGTTGGTGGAGCTGTGAACTGATACAACCATTCTGGACAGGAATCTGGAACTATGCCCAAAGGGCTATAAATAACTGCATACTCTTTGATCCAGTAATATCACTTCTATGATTGTATCCCAAAGAAATCATAGAAGTGGGAGGAAAACCCACATATACAAAAATTTATTGCAGCTCTCTTTGTGGTGGCAAAAAACTGGAAATTAAGGGGATGCCCATCAATTGGGGAATGGCTAAAGAAGTTGTGGTATATGAATGTAATGGAATACTATATTGTGCTTTAAGAAATGGGGAGCAGACAGTCTTCATATGTATCTGGAGAGGCTTATACAAACTGATGCTAAGTGAGAAGAGCAGAACCAGGAAAAACTTGTACACAATCACAGACACATCATATGTGTGATGACCAACTTTGAAAAACTGGACTCTTCTCAGCAATGCACAGCTATAAGACAACTCTGCAAGTCTCAGGATGGAAGGAGATGGCTACATTCAGAGAAAGATCTAGAAAGAACAGTTTAAATGGAGACTGAAGCAATCTACATGCTATTGTTCTTTTCCATGTTTGGTTTTCTTTCTTTTTTCCCATTGTTCATTCCATTGGTTCCAACCCTTCTATACAACCAGACTAATGTGCAATGTGAAAGTATTTGCAGATCCTATACTTGATTGTATGCTGCTGGGGGGTTTGGAGGGAGAGAGGGGAGAAAATTAGAAACTCAAGGGACTGTGGAACTGAATCTTGTAAACTAAAAGTAAACAAATCAATTAAAAAAATAAAAATAAATGGGAATAGACTAAGGCATCTATCATCCTGGTCACCATATTTAAAAAAATAATTTTAAAAAAGACAAAAAGACCTTGCTTCCAATAAGAATTAAAATAAGAAAACTAAGAAAAATTGTGGTTTGAATTAACCCACCCTGCACTGTTAAAAGGTATAAAATCCTTTTAAGTTAACTCTTTTGTTACTTGGTGAGTTTTGACAGTTCTGTGGCAGGTGTAGTGATCTGGGAACTCTCTTTCTTTAAAAAAAAAAAGGAAAGGAAAGAAAGGAAATCAAAGAATCTGTCATGGTGCTGGGTTAAGCCATAATTCATTCTGCAGTGGAGGATTCCCTAACAGTCCCTGTGGGAATGTCATTCATTTATCTTCTGTCCTGGAGAGCAAGACACATGTGAAACTTGTTTTTTCATGTATCATAGCAGAGACTTTAATTGAGCTGCTCAGAGTTACCTCATTTGTCAGTTTTTTTTCCCCTCTGTGGAGTAATGAGAGCCAAAGGGCACGTATAAGTAAATTGGAAGATTCCTTTGGCTAGGAATTATGCACACTGATCACGAAACTTTTTTTTCCTCAATATTTGCTTGTCTACTGGAGCATGGTAGAAATTGGCTGTTTACAAAGTAAAGGCATTTCTTGCTGACAGGCCTGAAGGAGTTTGGAATGAAAATGTACAAAGGCTTCATTTACAGTACAAAAGAATGGATAAAGGGTGGGGTGGAGGCCAGAGGTGACAGCAGAAAAGGCAATGTAAAATTATTAAAAAGTTGGAAAACGAGGAGTTTGTTTTCAGTGATCTTTCTTTCCTGATTTAAGATTTATTTGTATAATATTCAAGTTTCAACTTCCCTCTTTTCCTATTTGCCAAGGAGATACCATCACCAGTAAAAGCATGGTTTGTTTAAATAAAGAGATTGTTTAATTCATCTGGTTTTGTCTTTGGAGCTATTCTAATCCACCACATATAAGGCAGTGTTCAGAGAGGAGACATTCCAGGGAGAAAGGAGCGCCTGCCCCTCCCTGGTAAAGCTTCTGAAGAAGGGGGACAGCATTGTAGTGTACTCATTTTTGTCATTTGTGGAAAGCAGTGTACCCACATCTTTTTATCTGAGGCAAAGGGGTGTGTGTAAATGTTTTTTTAATTTCATAGCAAATTTCCTTCTTATTCCTGAAACATTAGAGAAAAGGGGGTGGGGGTGGGGGAGAACTAATCCCAATCTCCATACTTCCAACACATAACTTTAGGGAAAAAGAATTTAGTTAAAAATTTGACCAGAAAATGGTACTATCTTCACTCCTTTGATTCAAGAAACAAGACATTAAATGCTTTACTAAGCTTCAAAAATGTGCGTTTTATTTCTCTAAAATCTCACAAGAGTTGTGGAAAATCTAGTCTTTTATTAAGTGTGGATTATGTCAGTATAGCTTGTGTTTGGGAGGCTGAGCAAAACATCTGGACTGTCCTGGGCTGCATTATTTCCTTATGCACAAACACCCAAACAATACTTTGATTGTGGGAAACAAATTGCTGGATTTCAAAAATGGAAGGACAGTTTTACCCTCCTGCTCTGGAGTGAATCAGCGGGAAAAGGAAAACTTTGAATGTATGGATTAAAAAAAACAACAATAACAAAAAATATGAGGAGTTTACTAAAGGAGTATACATTTTTCATTCCCCTTGGGTCCTGGTAAAGCTGCCTTTCTCACAGGTCTGACTCTGAGAGCTGCCTCAATACTTAGAGCATTTGAAAAGTGATTTCTTTCATCCACTCCAACCTGCTTTATATACCTTGTCTGTAGAGGATGTAATAACCTGATGCCTTGTTTCTGTTTTTGTCACATGTGGAAGAGCTAATGTTTAAGAATAATCTTAAATACTAGGAGAAAAATTATAGTCATTGACTGTGGCATATGGTGCTTTGGGGGAGAGGAGGGAACTGGGAGACAGTAGACAAGACTTTCTTGTGGCAGCACAGTGAAGGCATGCAGTAAGCACTTAATAAATGCTTTTTGATTGATTAAATATCAGTCACAAGAAAGTTACATCACTTTCTTTGATGCCTGAAGCTGCTTTCTTTCCTGAGTTTTCAGGGAAAGATGATGCAGGAAGTAACTCTTCAGTTCTACCCACAATGTTACATCTTGCAGTTCTTTCTGAGGAGTAGAGAGATCTTATGAACTCCTTGTGCTTGAGAAACACTTGGCTTTAAAGCCTGTATCATCTGGGGCCATGGGCTAACTTTCCAGAGTTTGAATACAGCTGCTTCCCCCTCCCCCACCACCACACTTTCTATTTGATAGGAGGACATTCTCTTCATCTGAATTGTTGTAGGGTCACTCGGAATGGTTGGGAATAGATTATTTGTTTTGCCAAATGAGAAATCCAGGATAGGAATTGGGGGGAAAATGAAGCAGTGTGGTGTATCACTAGATTTAAAGTCAGGGGATAAGGGTTCAAACCTCAGCTCTACTGCCTGTTACTTGTATGACCTTAGACCTCTCTTGGCCTCTGTTTTCTCATCATTGTGAAATGAAGGTTAATCTCTAGGGTGCCACCCTTTGAAGGCACTTGGAGAAAGGAAGGAAGCAAGTATTTATTAAGCACCTGCTCTGTACCAGGCACCACTGTGATAAAGGCTTTACAATATTATTTTATCTGTTCTTTACAACAACGCTAGGAGGTAGGTACTGTTATGATTCTATTTTACCATTGGGGAAACTGAGGCAGACAGGAGTAAAGTGACTTGCCCAGAGTCACACAGATAGTAAGGCAATATTTGAACTCAGATCTTGATCCCAGGCCTATCACTTTACCACCTAGTTGCAAAGCCACCTAATCTAGTAAGTTTTCCGTTATCAACTTTAATCTTTGTTGCTTCTCTACATCCTTCAGTACTTAATGCCTTATGTTTATACTCTGTTAATTTATGCTTGATACTTTTTGAAATGTTTTAAAGTCATTTATGTATTTCTTGTCGCATGATAGATTGAAAGTACCTTGAAGGCAGGGGCTATGACTTCTTTTTCTTTTGTATGGTGCCTAGTAACACAATATTGTGTTGTTCAGTTACTTCAGTTGTGACCCCATTTGGGGTTTTCTTGGCAAAGATACTGGAATGTTTTGTCATTTCCTTCTCCAGCTCACTTTATGGATGAGGAAACTGAGGCAAACAGGGTTAGGTGACTTGTCCAGGGTCACATAGCTACTAAGTGTATGAGGCTGCATTTGAACTTCGGAAGTCTTCTTAACCCAAGGCCAAGTGCTCTATCCACTGTACCACCAAGCTGTCAGTAATGTAATAGGTGTCAATCAGTACTGGAAGATTGACTTGTATTGGGTGTAGTAAACTTCCCTCTCTCTCTGTTCTGGATGTACACCTCTTGGAATGAGCCTCCGGGGCTGGGAGAATCCCATGACGTTCACCTTGACATGTTTGTCACTTTGTTGGGTTACTCACTGCTAATCTCCAGATTTGCAATCTTGACCAAGTAGTAGTAATTTTTCAAGCCCATATAGTGAGTCATATGCAGGTTGTCAGACTGGTTATTCAGTTGGGCTAGATTAAAACACAAGATATGTAACTCATAATTATAACTAACCTTTATATGGTATTACCATGTGATAGGAACTGTGCTAAGTGACTTACAATTATTGATCCTCACAACAACCCTTAGGAGTTGGAGCTAATATTATCCCCCTTTTACAAATGAGGCAGACAAAGGTTAAGTGACTCACTCAGGATCACACCGCTAGTTAGTATTTGAGGCTGGATTAATATAGGGAATATGTGCATATATGTGTGTATTTTGTGTTTGTGTTTAGAATATAGTTTATGGAGCATCTAGGTTCAGATTGAGAAAACACTGGGAAAGCAAGTGCCCCAAAATAGTAGGAAAAAAAGAGTTTTTATTGAATGGGGATAAAGTGTAGATTTCCCACAGCAGGGAAAGGCCCCAGCAAAGAACCTATACAACTGTTACATGTAGGAAACCTTTTGCATCAGTGGTGCCATCTTGACAGAAGCTTCAAATGGCCACATTAGGGTAATTGGTCTCCCTTATTGAAACTACCTCTAGTTTACAACCTAGAGAAAATCCATTAGTTTGCCAGGCAATTATAGAGAATATTGATAAGGAAGCTTTGTTGGTAGCAGGGTTCAAGCCAGGTTACCACCTGGCTGATCAGGTAGTGATAGTTCTGCTGGCTGGCTGGCTTCAGATAGCCCTTAATAAAATAATAGATACTAAGAGAGAGACTTTGTTTACCTTGCCTTTCCTTATAAAGTCTTCTGGAAATCCCTTGTCTTTTGCAGCCATCTCTATGAGAAAAAAGACTCTGAATGGGATTTTCAATTACCTGGCATAGGTTCCTGGAATGGACATTTACATATGCAAAGACTTTTTGACAAATTGGAGAATTTTGTAGGAAGTTGATCTTCAGGCATATCCAATGATTTTGCAGACCAGCCTCTCTTCCTCCAGGTGTGCCTGTCATCTGTCTATCATCCTTGCAGGGACCAGAGTCATAGAAGGATAACTTAGTGAGAGAGGGATAAATGGGGAGGTCTTCTTGGAAGAAGTATTGCAGTGTTCATTCCTCTGTCCTAGTACCAGCCACTGGGAGTTCTCAGAGCAAAACTCAGCAAAGATAGAAAGGCAACTAGGGGCTGAAGGTATTCTGAGAGGGATGCTTTCATTCTCTTCATTTCTCTTGAAACTGTAATTTGTTTTTTGTGTGGAGATAAGAACAATAAGTCTCCACCTCCGTCTCACACCTGCCCCAGACACATTTTAAACTGGATATAATCTCAATATGGTTCTGGTGGTCTAAGGATGATCTCTGAGAGGCTCCTTCCTTCCCCTCCCCCCCACTTTTTGGAAGGGGGAAGGCAAGGCATTTGGGGTTAAATAACTTACCCAAGATCACATGGCTAGTAAGTGTTAAGTGTCTGAGGCTAGATTTGAACTCAGGTCCTCCTGACTCCAGGGCTGGTGCTCTGTTCACCGTGCCACCTAGCTGCCTCTAGAAGCTCCTTCCTTTTAACAGTCACTCCCTCATTCTTTTTATTCAAGCATTATTCAGCTGTCTGAAGGGCATTCTTTTCCACCCCTTAAAGCCTCAGTACCTTCTTGTTACTCTGTACCCCTAACTTTTGTTCAGGAAAAGTGCTGTCATTCAGGTTACAGGGTAAAATAATTAGAACCCCTTGTTAGTCTCCATCTACCTCTAGCTTTGTCCAGTCTCTAATTACCTTCCTGATTCGTGCATCACTGAGCCACTTTTGCTGTTGCTTGGGGATGTTGAAGGTGGCAATAGGTTCTGTTCTTGTGATGCATTTTGGGCATTCATGACCTCGAGGGTCCACTTCAGCCACCATGGTCCATAGCCATAAGTGGTCAGTGTTTGATATCTCCTTTCTCTTTTATAGTTTATAAAGAATCCCCCTTTCTTATTCTCCTCTTTTTACCTTAACCCTGGGGTTCCATCTGAGCTGACTATGCCATGTGTATGTATCCTGTAGGAGGATTGGGTCCAAATTGTAGCAACACCAAAGACAGAGAGAGCTACCACATGGTAGCAAAAAGAGCTTCCCTTAAATGGGAATGGACTCAGATTTTCCCAAATAGGAAGAACTCTCCAGGTAAGACCTTGGGAAAGAGCTGCCTGGAGAGGAATCTTATGTAGAGGCTTCAAAAAAAGCTTTAAAAGTTAAAGCAGTGCATTTTATTCAGATCATTCTGGGTACACAGCCTAGAAAGTTAGATGAATTTCCAGAAAGTTATTATAGATAAGAGGATCTTTTCTGGCTGGGTTCAAGTCTTGGTCACTACCTGACTGAACAAGTGTTGATCAGTCCACTTATTGGGTTGAGACAGTAGTTACTTTTATAGGAGAAAACAAAAAAATCTCTGTTCACCCTAGCTTTCCATACAAGATCTTCTGTCATTCTCTGTCACCTAAAAGGAGATGGGGAAAATAAGGGTTGAAAGGACCTTTTCTGTTTTTGCTGCTGTAAAAGTGGAGAAGGATGCCCCTAAATAATGAAGAGAGATATTGTATTCAATCAGTTGCTGAGTCTCCATGTTTTCAAACCAGGTCGACTGAGAATGTTGGTACCATTAACAGAGATGGGGAAGTAAGGAGGAAGAAGAGGTGAAGGAGGAGTAGGAGGAGGAAGAAGAAGAAGAGGAGGAGGAGGAAAAAGAGCAGGAGGAGGAGGAGGGAGCTGTTATGTGGGGGAAGATAAGCAGTTCAGCAAATATTTTGAAAAAGACCATGAATTCTCTGAATAGCATTTTGCTGGTTTGTGCTCCTGAAAAAAAGGTGGTCAGAAACATTGTAGTTGGGAAAGTAGTTGGGTAGTGTGGGAAAATAGATTAGAATTCAGTGGTTCTCAACCTGTGGGTCATGACCCCTTTGGGGGTTGAATGACCCTTTCACAGGGGTCGCCTAAGGCCATCTGAAAACACATTTCCAATGGTCTTAGGAACCAAGACACGACTCCTCAATCAGTCTCCAGGCGGGTCTGCTCACATGCAGATGCACCCACATCCCAGTATTAAAGGGTTGTGGCATTAGGAAGGTTGAGAACCACTGCATAAGATAGAGCTAGCTGTATTTCACTAGACCTGCCCCGAGGCAAAGGTTTCTCCAGTTAGGCTGTTACACCCTTGAGAGTGAGGTTAGTTCACTGGAAACCATTGTTGGTATCTAAGTTTAGTCAAATGTTTATATATTCGCTAATTCTCTTTCTGGTTGAGTACCCTCCACATGAATCACATCTGAAGTATTTAGATGGAATATTCAGGAAAAAAAAACCATTGCAATTATGTAAAACAAATGGATAATTTCTGTTTCTTGTTTTAATTAATGGTTAACTCTCTCTGTGTCTGGAACCTAATTTATCTAAGTTTGAAACAAATATTTTTTTTTTCTTTAGGATTAAAGTAATCTTCTTCCTCAGGACCAGGACATTATTTTGTATTTTTACCTTTCCACCCCACAAAATATACTACATAATAGACTAGATCATTGAAGATTTCCAAGGAAAATGATTTATTTTGCATAATTTAACTGTTTTGATATGCAAAGCTTAAAGCAGTACAACATCTGCTTCTCAGCTAAATTAATCTAAAAGGAAATAAACCTGAATTTAAATGTTGCTTAAATGATATTCATCTATCAGTCTGAGAGAAAGTCTGAAGAATATTCGACCAAAGTGATATTTAATAGTAATCAAGTGCCTAATGTGGAAAGGATGCAAAAAAGCATCCGTGAGGGGGATAACCTCTACTTGGGGATATTTGTTATTCCTTTGGGTGGGGGCTTAGGATATCTGTAATTCAGAGCCAGAATTGTAAGTTAGATTGCTGGTTAAAACAAACAGCCAATTAATTTCATGGTGAGCTTAAATTTCATTTTGGCATCAAATAGTAAACACTTTTGGTAGGAGTAGTGGCTACCCAGTTCACTGGTCTTTAGTAGCTGAAAAAACCCCAAAACTTCTGTATTCCTCTTTTCCCCTGGTATAATGAGGCACAGTTTCTGTCCAGTCATCCATACTCACCTGAGGTGGGTGCCAAATTAGGGGAAAAAAGGGCTGATTCTGAGATCCCATCTAAAGTCTAAAAAAACAAAGATGCATATTCACCGATAGACACAGGCATCTATGTAATGAAGGAATTTAATATTAACCTTTGTTTTTCCAGGTGAATTTTGTGGCATGCCAACTCTTTGCTTTACTTGCTGCTTTTTGGTTTCGTATCTACCTGAGTCCTGAGAAGGCAAGCTCTTCTGTCCGCCATGCTTTTGCTGCCATTTTTGGGATCTATTTTGTCATCTTTTGCTTTGGATGGTGAGTATCAAATTTCACTAATACTATTACTTACTATTTGAATATCATTATCTATCTGTTACTATTCTATCTGAAATTTTATTTACTTACTGTGCCAGTCTTATAGTTGCTTTAGTCTGAGAGTTTTTTCAAAGGCAGTAAGTTGAACACTGTTAAAAAAATTTTTTTCCATAGAGACAGTTATTAACAAGCAAAAAAAGTGCTTTTTCTTTTTCAGAGAAACGTTTCATACCTGCTATTCATATTTGTATATTTCTTGCATTACTATTAGAGAAAATGTGACCAATCTTTTTATTTACGCATTTTAATTAGAGACAAAACTGCAAAGGTATAGGACCCAGGGAAACACAGAGCCATCTCACCATCTCTTTAGCATTTCCCTGTTGTTCTTTCTTTACCTGTTTTATAGGAGCATTCTCTCTTTTCTTGTATTTGTCTCATGTTTAATTTTTGCTTTCCTCCTTTACCAAGCTCAAGGCAAGATCTAATCTTAAACCCAAATGACTCTTTCTTATCATTGTTGTTAGTTGGCTTAACTGAAGCAAAGTATATCCTTCTCATATCATTAGAGATTTTCTATATGTCTTGTTTAAGGAGTCTGATTGACAGTAAGGAAGTTTTTTGTAGGGTTGAAAATCTTCTGCCCAGGTGGCCAGGTGAGGTGTTATTTGGCAGGACTGCTAGGAATGGGAATCTGGGGAACTAGGGCTTATGATCATTCCATTTTTGAGAATGTTACATCACTCAGGACTATGGACTGTGGGTAGGCAGACCAGAGGTGGAATATAGTATATAGTTTCTTCCCCTCTTAGAATACATGTGGCATAAGAAGATTGATCTCAATACGTTTCGTTTCAACTGGTAGTTATGAAGCCCATACTATGTGCAAGGTCCTGTGTTGGGCATTGATGATACAGAGACCAAAAAAAAAATAGTTCCTGTCCTTGAGTAGCTTACATTCTATTCTCTAGAACAGTCATAAGAGAAAGGTGCCCTGAAATCCAATCTTAGAATGCTTTGTTCATTTTTAAGGTACTCTTCTCTTTCAGACTACCAACTCTATATAAAACAGTGGTGTGAGTCTTTATCGATTTTGGCTACTACAATTGACCATTGGTACTTTAATGACTATATTTTACAAATAATTTCATCAGGTCCTTGAGCCACCTTAGAATTCAACCTCTTTAACTAACAGGATGATTGCTAATTGATTTATTATTTTCCTTTGAAAGAAATGCAGACTTTAGCTGATTTGAGGGTGGAGCAATGGGTAAATGATAGGCTCGCCATCACTAAATTTTATAAACTTCAAGGGTGTTGGATGACTATTTTTCTTTATCTTTTTGTTTTAAGGTATTCCATACACCTCTTTGTGTTGGTGTTAATATGTTATGGAATCCTCATTACTGCAAGTACCTGCAACATTCACAGGTGAGACTATTTTGATGAAAAGTGACAAATTGTGATTCTCTTGGAGCTTTACAGTACTCTCTCCAGGGTGCTGAGGCTTCATCTTCCGTCTCTAAGAGGGATCAATAGTAATAACGATTACTCTGTTGTTATTATTTCCCATTCTGATCTGTTGAGGTGCCTTCCTTCTCTTGACTAGTGTGCAGGTTCAAGACCACATTTACCTGGGCAGAATCATTATCATCAACAAATATTTATCCATTGAAAGACACAAATTTTTTATCACCAGATCTGTACAAAGTACTATACTAGGTATAGAGGATATAAATAAGATGGTCTGTGCCTTTGAAGAATTTATGGCCTGTACCAGATTTGAATGTTTACTTGTGTAGAACATTGTGTTGTGAAGGGCTAATGGTATAATACAGTATAAAACATGGTCTTAGCTGTTACAGGACTTAAAGTAGTTTGGGCAAAAGGACATAAAGAGATAAAATAATATAGCATATGGATGGTATGGATGGTAAGTGCTGTAGGATTTTAGAGGAGAGAGTAATCACAGAAAGCTGGGGTGACTTTAGAAGACTTCCTGGAAAATGTGACACTTGAACATTCTCTTGAAGTAGCATAGAGTATACTTGGCATGGGAAATGGCTTAAACAAAAATGTAGAGCCTAGAATTTATGAAGGTGAGATTTTATTTTATTTTATTTCATTTTATGCTGGATAATAAATAGGCCAGTTAGGCTTGAGTAAAGAGTTAATGCAGGGGGTGTAGTGCAGGTTGGGGAGCTAGGTAGGGGATTGACTGTGGAGAGTTCTGAGTGTCTGTGGAAGAGATTTGGATTCTATAGTATTCTGGAAAAATTGGGGAACCACTGATGTTTCTTAAGCAAGAGTAAGCAAAGTAGTATTTGTGGAATGTGATCCCGGTCATGTTCATATTTTTAAATATTGGTTAGATTAGAAAGGGAAGAAACTAGAGTAAAGATGACCAGTTAAGAGCAGACCATTGTATTTATTGATTAGAAAGTCATTAGTTTCAGACGAGTAGTAGAAAGCAGTTGGAAATTAGATTATAGCAGGATAAGATTGAGTGGATAATAAAGAAATAGATATGTGACAGCCAAGTGGCCCAGTGGCTGGAGCACTGGCCCTGGAGAGTCAGGAGGACTCGAGTTTAAATCTGGCCTCAGATACTTACTAGCTGTGTGACCCTGGACAAATCATTTAACTCCAATTGCCTCCAAAAAAAGAGAAAGAAATGGATACACATATTTCTTGCCATCTCAATGAATGGCAAAAGGTGAAAAGGGAGGAAAGGAAATTGGAACTGAAAATAAAAAAGATCTAGTGGCCTTTTCCCATTTTTCATCTTCATCCTTCATAGCATTTGATATTACTGACTATTCCTTCCTATTCTCTCCTCTCTAGGCTTCAGTGACACCATATGTTCTTGATCCTTTATCTACCTTTTAAGAGCCTCTTCTCTGTCTCTTTCACTAATGCCTTATCTCCTTCAGGTTCCTCTGTGTTATCTCTCCTGTGGTTCTGTCCTTAGCCCTCTTTATTTTTCCCTTCTTTTTATATTCTTTAGCATAGAAAGTCCTCATCAGTCCCTACCTATAATCTCTACTTTCTTTTGAGAGGCAACATGGTGTTAGTGGATAGAGAACTACATTTAGAGTCAATTCAAGTCCAATTTCTGTGGCAAATCACTTAAACTCTTGGTGCACAGGGCAAATACTGACAACTATGAGCTTTCCGTGTGTGTGTGTGTGTGTGTGTGTGTGTATACGTATATACACATATATGTATATACATATATACATACATATATTTTTGTATTTATTTCCTTTACATTTATGCTGAATATACTTTATATATGTCTTGGTTGCCTTGAAGGTGAACTCCTTTCTGGTAGGAACTGTTTCTTTCTTTGTATTTATATCTCCAGTGCCTAGTATGGTGCTTACACATAGTAGGTTCTTGATAGATACTTGTTGATTGATTGATAAATTGTAGAGCAGGTGCCTTTCTGTATTATAGTAGGGGGTCTTACTCCCTGGGAGCTCTGTACACTGATGAAATAATAAAATTTTGGGAAAAGTACATTAATTATCACAAATTAACAGATGAATCTTAAATCTGTTGCTGCAGTCTTGATCACCTTCTGAGTTTCAGGTCCTTGTCTCCAACCATTTGCAGGAAATCTCTATCTTAATGGTCTCCTGCCACTCCTAACTTTACCACAATTATTATTTTTATTATTGTGCATATTATTTTCCCTCTTAAAATTTCACCACCTTCTGATGTCACTGTTTTTCTCATTGCCACTGCCATTCATGAAATTGGCCATGTTTGAAACCTTGGTGTTGTTTTTGTCTCTTCCCCTGCCTTCATTGCTCATACTCAAGTGACCAAGTTCTGTTGATCCCATCTCTGCAATGATCTTTCTTATTCCTTTCCTCCTCCTCTCTTCTGCCAGTACCCTTGTAAGGCCTTCATTAGTACCTCTCTGAAAACTGCAGTAGGTTTTCAGTCCTCCACTCTTTATCGCCTTTGGGATATGCATGAATCTGCTTTCATGACCTCTTAATTATCTTTCTGCCTTGTCTCACACCATTCTAATCCATCCTCTTTACAGCTCAGAAAACTTCAATGGCTCCCTATTATTGCCTAGTCAGTAAAGTTAAAACTCTTGCCTTCCATTCAAGTCTTGTCACAGTATTTAACCATACTACCTTTCCATCCTTATCTAATATTATTCTCTTTTTTGCAGTCTATGCTTTAGCCAGGCTGGGCTGTCTTTGTCTTTGTCTTCCCCAAATCCATTGCCCATTCCTGACTTTGTGTCTGATCTAACTCTTCTATTTCCATCACCAAGCATTTATTAAGTCCCCTACTATGTGCCAAGTGCTCTGCAGCTGCTAGAATGTTTACCTTATGCCCTTCTTTTGCCTAAATTATCCTCCTTACTCTTCTTGCTAAATTTCTACCCATCCTTTAAAATAGTTAAATTTGCCACCTTCATTCCTCCTTAATCTCTATTTGTCAATAATGACTCTTCCCCCTTGGATCTGACATAGCACTTTGTACTACTCCAGTGCATTTAGTATTTATTACTGCTTTATCTATTGCAGTATGATATAGTATATTATTATGCTATCTCTATGTGTGTCCTATTCCTTCTTTTAGATTATAAGCTTCAGAAAGGATAAACCATGTCTTATCTAAGATTTACATCTCTCACAGAGCATTGCACAATGCTCTACATTCAGAAAGTATTTTAGTGAACAAATATAGATTTATTTGAGATGAGAACAAGTTATGTGAAGGAGATTTCTCTAGACTTTTCTTTAAAAAATATTTATGGAGAGTGTCATTGTATGTACTTTTTTCAGATGATTTCAAAGTCCTCCAATCACTCATCATGCTATATTGAGGACCAAGGTTTCTCAAAGACAGTATTTGGTGTATATGGGGCAGCTATGTTGGTGA
Organism: Pseudocheirus occidentalis; assembly: GCA_028646575.1. Taxonomy (NCBI): domain Eukaryota; kingdom Metazoa; phylum Chordata; class Mammalia; order Diprotodontia; family Pseudocheiridae; genus Pseudocheirus; species Pseudocheirus occidentalis. The sequence goes on along the minus strand of CM053594.1, from coordinate 145,784,062 downwards.
AGTGGATAGAACACCATGCCTGGAATCAGGAAGACCTGAGTTCAATTTCGGCCTCAGATACTCATTAGCTGTGTGACCTTAGTCAAGTAATTTAAACTATTTGCCTCAGTTTCCTCATTTGTTAAATGAGGGTAATAATAGTACTTTCCTCCCAGGGTAGTCACGAGGGAAGGAGATAATAATTGTAAAGCACTTAACTGGGGTGGGGAACAATGTGGCCTAGCGGCCACATGTGGCCTTCTAGGTCCTTGGTTGCAGCCTTTTGACTGAGTCTGAGTTTCACAGAACAAATCCTTTTATTAAGGGGATTTGATCTGTGCAGTTTGGATTTAGTTAAAGGACCGCACTTGAGGACCTAGAGGGCCACATGTAGCCTCAAGGCTGCAGGTTCCCCATCTCTGATATATTACTTGATAAAAAGGAAGTGATATGTTAAATATTACTATTGATATAATAAATATAAATGTTAGCTTTTATTATCACATAATTTATCATAAACTCTGATAGGTCCTACTAAGCTAGAAAAGGCTTTTATGAGCAAATCCAACAGTGGACAGAGTGTTTCCCTTACCCTTAGGACCAGCCTGTGCTTATCACTAAAAGGTTGGTCACCAGATAAATGTTTCTGTTACAATGGAGGGCTTGCAATCTGCACCAGTGGAGGCAATATTCATACTCCCAAAAAATCACAGGTCCTTAAAAATAATAAAGGTATTAGATGTCATTGTTATTTATTTATTTTTATCTCCAGGAAAAAGAAATCATCAAGTTTTAGCTTGGAGGCAGCAAGGTGTTATAGTAGATAGAAATGTTGGCCCTGGGGTCATGAAAACCTGGGTTCAAATCTAGGCTCAGATACTTACTAAATCTGTGATCCTGGGCACATCACTTAATTTCTTTAGGCTTCAGTTTCCTTGTCTGTAAAATGGGGGATAATAATAACACCTACCTCACAGGGTTGTTAATGAGAAAAAAGTGAAATAATGCTTATGAAGAGCTTTGAAAGCCTTAAAGCATGTTATAAATGCTAATTATTACTGTAATTGTGATTGCAAAATCTACTATGTTGAAATTCCTAGACTAATGGGGAATGACTGACTACTGCTTTCATTTCAAAATCTCTCAGAAAACTTTAGTTTGTTTTTGTTTCAGTCATGATCAACTCCATGACCCCATGTGGGGTTTTTTTGGAGAATATCCTGGAGTGATTTGCCATTTCCTTCTCCAGCTCATTTTACAGATGAAGAAATGGAGACAAACAGCCCAGCTAATAAGTGTCAGAGGTTGGATCTGAACTCAAAGTCTTCTGACTTCAGGTCCTGTGCTCTCTCCACTGCACTCCACCTAGTAGCCCTTTAGGTTACTTGTATCTTTAAGTATTCATTGTTTTTAAAAATAGGTTGAGAGACAATAAAACTATAATTACCCTTCTCTCCCTTTAAAAAAATATTTTATCTAGAAATAGATATCACAATTCACATTCAGGGAGATTTTTGATGAAAAACTTGGCGTTATTCTTTGCCCCCTAATAGACTTGGAAATTTAAAATTTTCAGTTTATAAAACCTGACAGTCTCTAACAATAAATTTCTTATCAGTTGTAGAACAAATGTTTTTAGGTACTTTTAGATTTTTATAGACACTCAGTTTTGAGTCCAGACAGGCTGTGAAGAGCAATAATAAGATTATCTATGTTCCAAGTATACTCCTTGCTAGGGATTTTATCGTTTGTTCCAGACAAGTGATTAGGTAATTCATCTCTCTCTCCCTTGGAAGGCATAGCTATATATTGGAAATGCTACACATGATAATGCAAAGTGCAACCTATTTTCAAAGTCTGGCTTCCCTAGTATTGACTTTGGATGTAGCTGAAAACAGAACCAATAATTCTCTGCATCTGTACAGCACATTGCCAATTACTTTACACATGGTAATCTGTCCATTAGCCCACCACCCCTGGGATCCTGGTGGGGTGAACGGCATGTGATAGATGAAAGACTAAGCTAATAAGAGAGCTAGTCAGTGACTTGTCTAGATCCGTTGTATTAACCAGCATCCAGGAATGGAGTCCCCTGATGCTGAAGAATCTTCGAACTTTGCAGACAGACCGTGACTGTTTTTGCTTTACCACATAGTAATATCATGGTTACGCAGGGACATGTCATGAGACCAGAAAGCAAAGATGCCAAAGTGAGTTCTTTCCCTATTTGCCTGTATTGTTGCCAGTCTTACAAAAGGGAGGAAATTAAAGTTCCAGATGGATAAACTAGGTGTAGAACTCAGCTAGCTTACAAGGTAATAAAATTCTAATATCCCTCTCCATTATAGGTACCTGAATTGACAGAGAACACATGAATCTCACACAATCAATCAGCAAATATTCATCAAGGACTTACTGTGTGCCAGGCACCGTACTGAGCATTGGGGAGAGATACAAAGAAAAAGGCATAGTCTCAGCCCTTAATCTTCTCTTTACTTAGCTGAATCACTTTGGATGATGGCTCTGTTTGTGTGTGTGTGTGTGTGTGTGTGTGTGTTTGTGTGTGAACAGAGCATTTGTTGTTGGGCCAATCAATTTAATGTATGTGTGTTTATGTATGTATATATACTTATGTATGTATGTATATGCACATATGTTTATGCACGTATATATTATAGCATATTATAACACACATTATTATATACCATATATTTACATGCATACATGTTACACACACATATTACACATCATACACATACATATTACATTATATACACATATATAGGGTACACATATATTGCATATATAGTATATTATATTATACACATATACATGCATGCATGTATGCCTATGTACTTATATTTATATACACACATACATGTATATATGTAGATAGTACAGTGTGTGCAGATAGTATACCCATAGTGGGTGCTTGATAAATGTTTATTAAATGAATAGAACAAATATATCTATTTGGTATATATATATGTACATTTACGAGTATGTGTGTGTTTATGTTACATACGTGTGTATATATGTTCCTTTGAAATCTTTAAAGCCCTATATAAATGTTGACTATTATCTGTTCTTAAGGGTATGAGAGTAGAAACAACATATACACAGAGAAGTAAATAATCCTGCCTTAATCATTGTTGGTCAGGAATTTCATTGAACTCCTTGGTCCTACCTTTCAATGATAGGAGAGCTGGGAGAGAAAGGAAGTCTATCAACCTATTCAGATCAGGTGAAACAAAATGTGGTTGAACCCATCTAGCTTGGAAGACTTGGTGTGAAGAAATTTTGTCCACGGAATCTACTTATCATATTATATCCTCACATCTGTCATCATTTTGAACTGTCAATATTACCAAACACTTAGATTGAACCAACTTTAGCCTCCTGGCCATGGGAAAGTGGAGGCTGGGCAAAGGGTCAAGGCAGTGACTGAAGAGCTCTTGTCTAAGGGCCAAAGAAGGGCAGCAGAGAGAGTTGTAATTGGCAGCTCAGCTCACAGGAAGAAGTCAGATACCACATAGAGGGTGTCATTCTAGGTAAGGGGATCTGAACATTTGTGAGGGTGGCATGGATCCCTTGGGGAGTCTTAGGGAAGACTTTGGACCCCTTCTCAGAATTATATTTTTAAATGCATTAAATAAAATGCATGAGATTACAAAGGAAATTATAGTGAAATACAGTAATGAAATTTAACATAAAAAAGTTTATAGACTCCAGATTATGAACCTGCACTAAATAGTCTTATGACTCTACCCTGGATTACTATCTTAAAGTTTTGGAGTTTGGGAGTATATTCTCAGAAAGCAAACAGGACTAGAGAATGATATATCTTATCTTGCCCAGTGCCTATCTCCAACTTGTCTGTCGAGGAAGACTTCCTCAGTAGCTTCTTCCTTCTAATTTGACTTAGGATAACCAGGTAACATCTACAGTTGTTGAGGGCACTGTGATTTGAGGACCATGAGCTGGTTTGGAAATGGAGGAAAATAAGCCAGTTTTCAAGGTAGCCAATGGCTCTGGTGTAGCAGTTTGTGAGCCTTTAATTCAGTCCTCTTTCTGCCCAACCTTCTTTTGGTGAATTGACCATATGCTGCTGGCTGAATTTCTGCTATTACTACTAGTAATATTATCTAGTCAAATTGATCTTAATTATGCTATAATTTATTTTGGTCCAGATGTAGTAGGCATAGGAAATTTGGTCTCCCAATGCAGATAGCTAACTGTTCTATACCTTTTAATCTTAGAGAATTGGACAGAGAACTGAGAAGTTAAGTGACTTGCCCACGGTCACATAGTCAGTATTTACCAGGGATGGATCTTGAACCTAGGCCAGGAATTCTAAACCTTTTTTGTTTAATGGAGCCCTTTAGCAGGCTGGAGAAGCTTATAGTGTTTTCAAATGCATAAAACTGAATACACAAAATTACAAAAAAAATTTATATTGAAAAACTGTCATCAAAATATTTTAAAAAATAGGTTCATGGAACCCTCATTAAGAACTCTTGCATGCCATGCTATGCCTCAGTACTTTATTATTGTTTCATTGATCCATATTATTTTTATATCCTGTTAATTTCAAAATATATCCATTACCATCAAGGAATCCCCAGTTTAAAAAAAGACGTTATAAAGTAAGAGGAACAAAAAACAAATTAACACAGTGGTCATTTCTTAGAGTACATAAAATATTCCACACCCATAGTCCTCTACTTCAGCAAGAAAATTCTTTTTTGGAGCCAAGTAACAATTATGCAGTATTTCTTTTTGTTTTTCAGTTATTTATTATGGAGATGGAAATCTCTTGGTCATATGAAATGCATCTTATGGACCCATCATAGTATACAGAGGGTCCCAAATGTTTTTTGAACCATCTTGTTGATGATAATGCTATTGTTAATGATGATCGTAACAGTTGATAATCTAATCTTTGGTGAACTGTGTTTTTTAGGTACTCTTTTGTGGTTTCAATGGGTTATCTCACACTGTGCCATATAAGCCGGATATACATATTCCACTATGGGATTCTCACTACAGATTTTTCAGGGTGAGTACCTTGAGCCTGGGTAATGACTGCTGAGTTTGACTCTACCAGTTATTTTTAAGGAGCATTTTTATAGCCTGAAATATTTAACATTTAAGCAGTTGAAAAGAATTATTTGCTTTTGGTAAGAGCATTTGTTCATGAAACCAACATGTAGGCTTAATTTCTTACTGTTCTGTGACTGCAGAGCCCTAGTTAGCTGATCATTGCTCTGTAAGCAAAACCCCAGTTTCCTCATCTATAAAATGGACCTACTAATAACTAGAATAGGGATAATTAGGTGGCATAGTGGATAGAGTGCTGGTCCTGGAGTCAGGAAGACTCATCTTCCTAAGTTCAAACGTGACCTCGGACACTTTGTAGCTGCATGACTCTGGGCAAGTCACTCAACCCCTTTTGCCTCAGTTTCCTCATCTGTAAAATGAGCTGGACAAATCCAGAATTTCTGCCTTGAAAACACCAGAGAGTCAGACACGACTGAAAAACAGCTGAGCAGCAACAATAACTAGAATACTTACCTTGTAAGGTTGTGGTGAGACTCAGATGAGATGTAGTGCCATTCTTTGTAACGCTTAAAGTACTATGTAAGTATTGGCTGCAATGAGTTTATCCAGTTTCCACATTTTATAGGTGAATCATCTGAAACCCAGAAAGGTTAAGATCCAGCATTACTCGTCTATTAAGTGATAGAAGTGGAAACACAAACCTGGTCTTTTTCTGCTCCTCCCAATATATTATGCTCCCTCTTTCTTGCTTTTAGGAATTGCCATCAAGGCAGAATTGCCACTGGGGACAACAGTGCTGTTTATCCAGGTTACCTGGGGAGACACTTCAGCTTGGGTTAGGCAACCTGTAGGTCCCAACAAAAGGGTTTTTACTTCTACTTTCCCCAGTGCCCAAATTGAATCACATTGGATTTAACAAGGTCCTGAAACACACAGAGAGAAAGATCTGGGAAAATGACAGCTAATTTATCTGAGTTTTGCATCCCGCACCCTGTGCCAATGAAAACTCCACCCACTTAAAGCTCCGAGTTTAGAGAATGAACTGTTCCCATCCTCTTAATTTGATTTTAAGCACAAAGCTATCAGGCCTTCCCACATTTTCCCACTTGGATTTTCTTGATATAATTCACATCATGAGATGTCAAGGAAATGGGAAAAAATTAACACATCTGAAAATGCAGTGGGTTTGCAAGTGTGGGAGGCTTTGGTACAGCATTGGGGAAGGATTAAGACAATGTCTTGATCTTGTCATTTTCACCTCCAAGAGCACAGACTGATGACTACATTTCTCCAAGTGTTGTTTATCCTATGGCACCAGCTATTTATACTGTGACATTATTTGAATCTCTTTTTATTAAGCAATACTTGTGTTATTTTACTGATACAGGCATACCTCAGAGATATTGTAGGTTTGGGTCCAGACCCACCACAATAAAATGAATATTGCAATAAAGCAAGTCACATGAATTTTTTGGTTTCCCAGTGCATATCAAACTTATGTTTACACTATACTGTAATGTATTAAGTGTGCAATAGTGTTATGTCTAAAACAAAAAAGTACAACCTTAATTAAAATACTTTTTTGCTTAAAAAATGCTTGCTATCATCTGAGCCTTCAGCAAGTTATAATCTTTTTTGCTGGTGGAGAGTCCTGCCTCGATGTTGATGGGTGCTGACTGATCAGGGTCATGATTCCTGAAGGTTGGGGTGGCTGTGGTGATTTCTTAAAACAAGACAGTGAAGTTTTCTGCATTGATTGACTCTTCCTTTCACTTGAAAACTTAGAGGCTATAAGATTGTTATTAAAAGACCCAATTTCAGTTTTGTTATATCTTTGGAAATAGGGAGATCTGAGGGAGGAAAGAGAGAGAGAGATGAGGAAAGGCCAGTTGCTGGAGCAGTCAGAACACATGTAGCATTTATTGATTAAGTCTGTGACTTATATAGGCATGGTTCATGGTGCCCCCAAATTATAATAGTAACATCAAAGATTACTGATCATGGATCACCATAACAGATATGTAATGAAGAAAATGGAAATATTGCAAGAATTACCAAAATGTGGCACAGAGACACAGCATGGGCACATCCTGTTAGAAAAGTGGTACTAGTAGACTTGCCTGAAGCAGGGTTGTCAGAAACCTTCAATTTGTAAAAACTGCACGATTTGTGAAGTGCAATAAAACAAGGTATGCCTGTATTTGGGAAGGAATAAGAAGTAAAACATCCACCTAGCACCTATAAAACAAATGCTAATGCCTTCCTTCCCTCAGAATTTCTTTGTATTTAGTTGGCATGGTGTTCTTGGTGTCTCCCCACCCAAGAGAATAGAATCTCCTTGGGATTGAGGTTTATTTTCTTTTCCTCTTCATCTCTTTATCTCCTAGCACAATGTCTGCCACATAGTGGGTGCTTTAGTTAATGTTTATTAATTGGTTGACATACTGCAATATTTCTTTAACTTCTAAGTGGCCTAAAACTTTTTTTTTTAATTAAGGCAGAATCTTTTGTGGTTCATCTCTTTCCTCTCACCCTTTGTCAGTCCTTCTTCTTAATCTTTTCTTGGGAATGACTGGATATTTATTTTCCATATACACTGCTAGGTTATAGAAAGGGAAAATGAGAGAATCCAGAGATAAGGCTTTCTACCCCAATGATATAGACATATTCAGTGAGTGCTAGTAAAGATAGAGTAGAGAAAGCCTGGGGTTTAAGGGTCAGGTAAGGTGGGATCTTAAATGTTCTCCAGACCTAATGGATTGCATTGATCTATCCCTAAACTCCATGAATTTATTGAACTGAAGTCCTTAAGTAGAAATTGGCAGAAAGTAACATTGGGATGGAGTTAAAACCTTTTAAACTAGCCTACTTGTTTGTCAATGTTTTGGAAGAGTGTGATGCTTCTATCTTAGGTTAAGAGCATTTGCCTAAGTTGCCAAGACCTTTTCCTTACAATATACTTTTTTAGTATTACTTTGGTTCATCAAGGTATGTATGTAGCAATCTTCAGCATATTCCTAGTTTGACCCCTATTTAGTCATTGGTCATGGGTGGAGGTATAAGCATTTATAGGATCATTCTTAAAATTGGAAGGAGAAGGAAACATACTCTTCCCTGGCCAAATATCACCATTGGAGGGGCGGTCTGTCTTTCAGTGACAATAATTGCCTTTGTCACTGTTAAAACAGAGCTCCTCACCATCACTAATACTTTACAGTCTCCTTTGATAAAAGACAACTATGTGTTAGTGGATACTGTGCTAAGTCCTGTAGAAATATCTCATTCAATCTTCACAACACCCATATGAAGGAGGCACTAGGATGCCTATTTGGAGGAAACTCAAGCAGTGAGGTTTAGTGACTTTCAAAGGGTTGCACAGCTAGCTAATGCCTGAGGTTGGATTTAAGCTCAGGTCTTCCTGACTCCAGGCCTTCAGCATTCTCCCACTGCTCCACCTAGCTGTTCTTAGCCCCAGAAATCCTAATGGAGATCAGCAGACTAACCACTGGAATTTACAGTATGTTTTAAATGACCAATTTTCATTCTTTCCCCATGTCTGAATCTCATTCTGAGCAAGCAAGCAACCACAGTCTTACTCAGAATGGGAATAACTTACTGTCAACTGTTGCAGTTTTGAAAGATACTCAGCATTCAAGGTTGTTTTTTTCTCTTGCCCCTTTTCCTTAATAAGAGGTGAAGTGTTCTTTGGACATTAAATGTGCAAAATGCTTAAGGATGACTTAATGCAGTGGGCATTTCTCTTCTTGAGCATGTAAGCGATGAATGTCAAACAGAACGATAAAGATTATGAAATAATTACTCATTATATTGTACACAGTAACACGTTAGTAAGAGCTGTTGGATTAGATCTGTTTGGGTCTGAGAGATATCTTTAGAGAATACATCAAATATATTGGAATGTACTTTACATTTTTCCTTGAAATAAATTTTATTTGTATCAACTAAGGTTTTAGTTAGAGGAACTTACAGTACCATCTTTTATTAGCGGCTCACTCATGATTGGCATTTCTAGCACAGTGGCTTGACACTGTGATTCCAGGAGCTAAAGACCTTTGCCAGTCTCTGTCTTTTACCTGCCTTTGTGGTTTTCCCAGATTGAGTATGGGGAACGTGTCTTTTCAGTAGGAGAAGTAGGTTACTCTCATTCTCACCATTATTGGCTTTTCATGTGAGACTTGATACTTTAAATTAGAGTTGGCAATTATAGAAATAGTCATAGACTTGCAAAGATAGCGGTAATACAAACAAGAATCAAATATTGATCAAGTAGTTATATCCCATGTAGAAAAGAGAAGGCTAAGCAAAGAACAATTATAGAATAATTAGAATAGAATGTGATAACTTATCATTACTATTATAATCAGTTGAACTGGGAAATAGTTTCTTCCTTGAGTAATCAATAAACATTTATTTAATACCTACTCTATACCAACCACTATAGATACAAATAGAAAAAGTAAAATTATCACTGCTTAGAAGGAACTTACATTCTAATGAGGGAGACAGGAAATACATATATAAATGTCTGCAGTATAAATGTAAGTACATGCAAATATAGGGCAGGCAGGTGGTACAGTGGACCTGGAATCAAGAAGACTAATCTTCCAGAGTTTGAATATGCACTCAGATATTTACTAGCTATGTGACCTTGGCAAGTCACTTAACCACCCTTGCCTCAGTTTCCTCATCTGTAAAATGAGCTGGAGAAGGAAATGGCCAATCATTCTAGTATTTTTGCCAAGAAAACCTCAAATGGGGTCGTGAAGAGTCAGATATGACTGAAAACCAACAACAGATATATACAAAGTAGCTACATAACCAGTAGTTTGGGAGGACTAGTTATGGCTTTATGCAGAAAATGGTGCTCAAGCTGTATCTTAAATGAAAAAAGGGACTCTATGAGGCAGCTAAGGAAACAGTGCATTCCAAGCATGGAAATGGATAGTTCAGTCATGAATATGGGAGATGGAGTGTTGTGTGTAAGAAATAGAGAAAAGTCTAAATTGGTTGAGTTGAAGAATATAAGATAGGGAGTAGTGGCCAATGAGGTTGGAAGGATAGGTTGGGTCAATGTAATAAAAGACTGTGAAAGTTAAACAGATAGTTTTATATTTTTATTCAAGAGGCAATAAGAAGTCACTGTTTCCTATTAGCAGCTATTAGCAGCCATGTGTGGAATGAATTGTAGTGGGGATAGACTTGAGGCATGGAAACTAATTAGAAGGCTGTTAATTTAAGTGATTGATAATGAGAGTGTGAAGTAAAGTGGTATCTATGTGAGCAGAGGTGTGTGTGTGTGTGTGTGTGTAGAGGAAGAGAGAGAGAGAGGAGAAGGGAGAGAGAAGGGGAGAGAGAGAGAGAGAGAGGTCAAGAATACTCCTGAGGTTTTGAATTTAGGAGACTGGCAGGTTGATTGTTCCTTCTGTGGAAAGAGTGAAATTTGGAGGTTTGAGAAGAAAGAGTATTACTTTAGTATTAGACATGTTGAGTTTGAAATATCTCTGGGATGTCCAGTTTGACGTGTTTTATTGACAATTGGTGATATAGAACTGAATCTCAGGGGAGAGATGGATGGATATATAGTTCTGGGAGTCATCTGCTAAGAGATAATAGTTAAACGCATAGGTGATGATGAGCTTACCAAGAGATAGTGTATAGAGGGAGAAGAAAAGAGGGTCCTAGGCTAAAACCTTGAGGAATACTAACAGGGAATGTAATATAGATGGTGAGTCATCATAAGATTCTACAGGGTGGTTAGACACACAGGAGTAGAACCAAAAGAGAGCAGTATCACAAAAACCCAGAGAAGTAATAGTATCTGGGGGGAGGGGGCAGGAAGAGTGATCATAAGTGTTAAATAGGTCAAGAAGTATGACCCATCAGATTTGGAAATCAACATTATCATTTTTAATTTTGGAGAGAGTAGCTTCAGTTGAGTGATGAGTTTGGAAGCCAAGATCACAAAGAATTGAGGAATGATTGAGAAGACAGAAAAAAGAAGCAGCAAGTCAAGCACTCTAGAAAGCTTCATTCCCCCAAGGAATTTGGCTGAGAAAGAGAGAATAATTGTAGGACAACAGCTTGAAAGTATGACAGGATTTAATGAATTTTTGTTTTTAAAGGAAGGGAAGGAACTGATACATAAGGAGAAGTTAAAGATTCAAGAGAGTAGAGATGACCAGCAATACCACTATTAGGTATGTTTCCCAAGGTGATCAGGGAAAAAGGAAAAGAACTTACATATTCTAAAATATTTATAGAAGCTCTTTTTGTGGTAAGAAAGAACTGAAAAGTGAAAGGACGCCCATCAGTTGGGGAATGGCTCAATAAGTTATGGTATTTGATTGTGATGGAATACTACTATGCTTTAAGAATTGATGAGAAACCATGGAAAGACTTGTATGGAATAATGCAGAGTGAAATGAGCAGAACCAATAGAATATTGTGCATGGTTACAGCAATATTGTTTGAAGAGCAACTATGAATGATTTAGCTATTTTGAGTAATATGATTATTCAAATGCTATCCCTTCCAGAGAAGGAACTGACACATAGAAGTATTTATTGGATGGTACACACACACACACACACACACACACACACACACACACGTACAAATCAAATGTTGGTTTTCTATAATGTGGGTTTGGGAAAGAGGAAGGGAGACAACTCAGAACATAAAATATAACAAAAAAGTATGTAATACAATGATAACTAGTAGGTGCTTTATAAACATTGGTTCCCTTCCCTTCTTGAATTCTCTGCTTGAATCAAGCTAGCATTGGATTGAAGCAGAGAATTGTTCTCCTATCATTTGTGGACTGTTCGTACCAAGAACTCTCCACATTTATTGAAAAAAAGAAAAAATCAGCACAGGAAACTTCTAGAAAGGGCAGCAGGGGTAGCACACACTTGACCACAGTAGTTCCTGCTCATGTCTGGCACCTGCGCTATCACCTTTATCGTGGCTGCAAAGATGTAATTGCACAGGCTCATAAGGCTGCAGCTAAGTGAGCTCGGCTGATGGTGGAGGACAAACATCCTGTCCCTGCTTAATCATAGCTTCACTCTGTGAAGACTCAGTCTGTCTCATTTGAAAAGGAGCCTTTTCAAAAGGTCTCACATTGACTTGTGTATAAATCCTCATGCCTCTTCAGTATCCTGCCAACCAGCCCCTTAGTACTACAGTCATTTCAAACCTACATCTGGGGAGGTGGAGAATGGGGCGTGTTAAATACACTTCATTGGCAGCATGAGCCTATTAAAAAGTGGAAACATCTTGGAATGAAAGCCTGCTATTTTCCCCGGGGCGTGATAGATTGGAGGCTGATTCTGCAGATTCACATACAATGCACTGCATTAGAAAGATTTTTCTTTTCTTCCTTTCTTTTCTTTTTTCCAAATGTGTGCTAGCACATTAGATTCTGATCTGCCATCCTACAAATCTGAACAGAATACTGACTGTCCCCGAACAGAGAAGGTTAGAGATTGTTAGGATTTAGAGTTGGAAAGATGAGGAAACCAAAGCCAAGAATGCTTAAGTGATCTTCCACAATGTCACACAGGAATTATGCTGTAGAACTAGGATAAAAACTCAGACTTGTTGATTCCAAATTAGAGTGCTCAGAGGAGGAGTTATTTTTGTATTCATATTTTTTGCAATTAAGCCTTAGGGCATCTTTTTGTACCATAGGCCCTTTGGATAGTGTGGTAAAGTCTATGGATCTCCTTCTCAGAATGTTTTTAAATGCATATGTTAAAATACATAGGATTACAAAGGAAAGCCAATTATAATAGAAATAAAGATGTATTTTTTTTCCTATCCAAGTTCATAAAACCACTGAAATCTATCCACATACTCCCAAGATTGGGGGAGACCCAAGGTTAAGAGCCTCTGATTTAGAGGAATATGTGACATCCTTTGCTGGAGACCTTTGAATTCCCTGAAATTATTTGTCAGACTGAGGATTCCACTTACCTAGAATAGGGATGAAGGACCAGAGGATATACTTTGAGCCTGAAAATTAAGCGTTGGGAATGGGCCAAAGAATGGTCTCTTTCCACTTTCTACCCAAGTTCATAGACCTACTGAAATTCACATACCGCCAAGACTGGGTGAGACTCAAGGTTAAGAACCTCTGATTTAGGGGAATATATGACTCCATGTGCTGGAGCCCTTTGAATTCCCTGAAATTACTTGTCAGGCTGAAGATTCCACTTACCTAGAATAAGGACAAAGCAAGAGAACATTCTTCAAGGTTGGCCATTAAATGTTGGGAACGGACCAAAGAATGGTCTCTTTTTCCTTCTGTTATGATCTATGACACCAAGGTGCGTGAAAGAAGGGGACCTGTACCATGATCCTGTGCAATCAAGTCCTAAGAGAACTTTAAGTCACCATCATACCCTTGGTCTTAGAGTGGGGAAGCTAAGCAAGTACACGTTCTCCTTCTGCTCCCACCGAATCAGACTCGTTTTCACTGCCACCTTCTTGCAGTTGATGCTCAGCTGGCATAATAGCAAATTTTTAGTATAAATAGAAGAAACCATTGAAATGTGGATTTTTAGCCTGGTGAACCTAAAAACCCACTTTCATAAAATATGAGTCCTCTGTGTCTGATATGCCTTGAGAGCTTCTCACCTGCGCAGTTATTTAGCTGTTTTGGCCTCTGGCCTTTATCCTCTTTTTCCTTTCATTTCTTCCTCCCCTTAGAAATGGAATATTAACTCTGAAGGGAGGAAGAAGGTCCTTTTGCTTTTGCTCTTTTTTATTTTAATGGTCATTAGGACATCCACAGAAAAGCTCAGAAATGGTACCACCCTTCCCACATCCAGCACAAATTCTGGATTTCAAATTGGTTAAGTGGTTCCCATGGATACAAGTGAAAGGCCCATGATTGATGACTAGGAGCCCTGTATGTGTACAAATTCAAGGACAGAATGCAGCCCTTTGGGAGTGGAACATTTGAGTACAGCTCAGATTCTAAGGCCTCATTGTCTAGAGAAAATTCTTAGTCTGTATCAAGTAGTCATTTATGATGCCCCATCTCCTTTTGCCCTTCCTGTACTTGTGGTGTGCCCAAGTGCACATACTGAGAATTATTTAATAAAGGAACACAGCTTAACATAAATTGATATTTCAGATTCAGAAATGCATCTTGAATCTATTTTTGCTCTTAGTAAAGTATAAGACATATGACAATTATAACATTATTAGCATATCATTATTTCATATATATGATTACTGGAAACATATATACATATATTTTCCTGGTATTAATGACTGTTGGAATTTGACTTGAGACTTTCAGCATTAGAGAAGTTGGTTTCTCAGTTTCTGCTGCAGCTTCTAGGCAGAAAAAAGCTGTCAATGAATATTTATTGAATATATACTGTGTTATTCTATATCTACCTCATGCCTGAAGGAAAAGGAATAAGAGTTTAGAATGAAATTAATACTGTCTTTTAAGTTTCTAATTTATAGAATATTGTCTTGTAATCTGATATATCTTTTTGTTCTGTTTTCTTTAACCTAGTCTATTCTTTTGTTCTAGTAAGCTCTTAAACATATGATTCTTCTTTTTTTCTGCCAAACAACAAAGAACAGAAGTTCTTACTTTTGGGTACATGGAGGCACAAGTAGATAGATTTTGGTGGTTTGTGAAATTGGATGGGAAAGGGAAAAAAAACCAACTTGGATTATTTTCACTAACTCTGAACTGAAATGTAGCATTTCCTTCAGTTATTAAAAACAATTATTCTGAGAATATCCAGAGGTTTCTTCTCCAGTCTGCCAAAGGAAGTCTGTGATATTAAAAATGGTTAAGAACCCCTATGCAGAGAAGAATGTGCTCCTGTCTCCCTTTACATGTCTAGAATTCTCTCCAACTATCTTCTTATTGCAAATTCAGCACAGTAGAGGTGTTCTAATCAAATGTTATTAACTACTTTGTTTGTCCACCCCCCTCTAAATTATATGAAATGTAGAAGATTGGTAGCAGACTTATTTTAATGTAAGGATTTAAGCAGTCATTTGCCAACATTGATGAATAATTATCAATCCCTTCCTGACTTGAGCATTTTAAATCTCATCCAACCTATGCAGGATACAGGGTAACTAGACCTGAATACTGTCAAGCTAAGCCCTAGATAGAAGGAAGCAAATATCTTTTTTCTCTCCATTGAGGGGCAGTGTAGTTTCATGGTCCATTTGCTCCCTTTGCAAATTTGCTTGTTCATTCAGAGCTAAACTGAAATTAGAAACTGAATTGAACCCCCTGGTTAATCTGGATTGCTTACACAGAGATATCTGAGAATGCACTTCAAATTTTTTGCCAGTTAAAGATGTGGTTTCACCGTGGGGATGGTTAGAAATTCATGTCTTATGGCTTGTCCTCAAGGCATTTAGGCTTCTAGGGAAAAATAAATGGCTTGTTGGAAGTAAGCTGCTTCACTATAAAGGTCATCTCTTGAATTTATCCTGCATACAGTCTTTGTAGTAAATGAAGCTTTTGCAGTAAAATAGATTTCACTCTGGATTAGTGATTCATTCAGGGTCCCAAGCCTTATTTAACTAGTGGGGAAGATCTCCACTAAAGGAAAGTGGCATCAAAAAGTGGTATTTATAGTTCTTAGTTTTGATGCTGTCCTTGCCTTTGGGCTCAAAGCTCACAGTAACAGCTTAGTTCAAGACTGATCATTTTTTTTATCTAGAAAACATCTGGAGGAGCATCGTCTAATACCATCTTTCCCAATGAGCATGTCAGGTTATAGCAGAAGGGTTTGCTGATTTCCACATAGCTCAAGGATTACATTTTACATGAAGCCTTTTCTAATCTTCCCAGCTACTAACCTCAAGTATGTCAAATTTAACTAGGTGAGGCAATTGATAGAGCCCCAGACCCAGAGTCAGGAAGGCCTGAGTTCACATTCGGCCTTAGATGCTTACCAGCAGTATGACCCTGGACAAGTCACTTAACTTCTGTTTACCTCAGTTTCCTCATTTATAAAATGGACCATACATTACAAAAAGGGCAATAATTGCATTTCTTTACCCCAATTTCCTCATTTATAAAATTGGGATAATAACAGATCTCCAAGGGTTGTTGTGAAGGGTTGTTGTGAGATAATATTTATAAAGCACTTAACGTAGTGTGCCTGGAACATAGTAAGTGCTATATAAATGTTAGCTATTGTTATTAGATATTAAGTGAGGTAACATTCTTGAAAAGTACTTAGCACAATACCTAGAGCAGTGGTTCTCAACCTTCCTTAATGCCGCAACCCTTTAATACAGTTCCTCATGTTGTGGTAACCCCCAACCATAAAATGATTTTCGTTGCTACTTCATAACTGTAATTTTGCTACTGTTATGAATTGTAATGTAAATATCTGAGATGCAGGATGTATTTCAATTGAACATAACCCACAGGTTGAGAACCGCTGACCTAGTACATAGTAGGAGCTACACAAATGCTTCTTCCTTTCCTTTCCCCCTTTGGCAAGCATGATTTCTCTTCCTTTTTAACGACTTTGCCTTTCTATATCTTGAACTGATTTCTTGTTTTTTCCTTCATCTCCTGATATATGTGCATGTTGATGCCCCCAATAAGTTATAAACTTCTTGAATGTAGCAGTTGTTTCTTCTTCTTCTTCTTCTTCTTCTTCTTCTTCTTCTTCTTCTTCTTCTTCTTCTGTTTCTCCTCTTCCTCTTCTTCCT
Organism: Pseudocheirus occidentalis; assembly: GCA_028646575.1. Classification (NCBI taxonomy): domain Eukaryota; kingdom Metazoa; phylum Chordata; class Mammalia; order Diprotodontia; family Pseudocheiridae; genus Pseudocheirus; species Pseudocheirus occidentalis. The sequence goes on along the minus strand of CM053594.1, from coordinate 145,767,283 downwards.
CCTCCTCCTCCTCCTCCTCCTCTTTTTTTTGTCCTGTTCTCGGCGTTGAGCACCATTTTGCTTGGCTCAAGGCATGCACCTAGTAAATGCTTGCTAACTGATTAGTCCTTCCAGTTGCTGTTTCCTCTTCCCTAAATTACTTGATCCTTGCTCTGTGTATGACTACACATGTGTTTTCTCCTTTGGAGTGTAAGGTCCTTGAAGGAAGGGAATGTTTCATTTTTGCCATTCTGTCCTTGGTGCCTAGTCCAGCCCCCGAGGCAGCGAGGTGTTGTGTTAGACAGAGGGCTGGGCCTGGAGTTAGGGGGACGTCTTTCTGAGTTCAAATCTGGCCTCAGACACTTTCTACTTATATGGCCCTGGGCAAGTCTCTTATCCTTGGTTGCCTCAGTTTCATAAAATGAGCTGGAGAAGGGAATGTCAAATCTCTCTAAAACCTTTGCCAAGAAAAGCCCAAACGGGGTCACAAAGAGTTGGACGTGACTGAAACACTTGAACAACAAAAAGCCTAGTTAGTGCCCAGCACATACAGAGTCAAAAGTCTTTAATAAATGCTTTTGATTGATTGATTTTGCTCTTATATTCTCTTTGCCACATCATTTATGCCCAGTTTAAATTGCAGCACTCCTCATTATAGTATGTGTTATATGTGTAGTGTTATATGATGGTATATAGCACGTGTTAGACATGCAGTGTTATATGATGGTATATAGCACGTGTTATATGCTGTAGCATAAACTAAATCATACATTCTGCAATGTTAGCAAAAGGCCTGTTAGAGCAGGCTTAACCTTTCACGAATGAATGTGTGAAAAAGCATTTAAGTACTTTGTTGTGGTTGTTTAGTTTCTGACTTCTTTGTGACCCGTTTTTGAGTTTTCTTGGCAAAGATCCTGGAGTGTTTTGCCATTTCCTTCTCCAGCTCATTTCACAGATGAGGAAACTGAGGCAAGCAGGGTTAAGTAACTTGCCCAGGATCACACAGCTAGTAAGTAAGTGTCTGACTCCAGATTTGAACTCAGGAAGATGAATCTTCTTGACTCCAGACCTGGCACTCTATTTATTGCTGCCCCTATTTAAGTACTTAGCTATGTACACACTTAAATACTTACTGTGTGTAAAAAGTCCTATACCAAGTGCTAGAAAATGCAAATTGAAAACTAAGTCGTTTTCAAAGAAGTCACATTTTAATAGGGGGAGACAATATATCTGGCTGCAAGTCCGATGGGAAAGCTTCTTGGTCTTCATCTCCACAGCAATTGCTTCCTTTGACTATGGCTGCTGGGTCCAGGCTGAAAGAGGACCAGTGGTTTGGGGAGTAATACTATGCCCCAGAATCTCCAGCTGGGAGGCCTGTATTATCTCCCTCTGGGTGTAAGGATAAGTGATGGTGGTAGTTTGACTCGTCAGGCACATTTCCTTCTCAGTTTTCTCCCTCAACATGCCTTGCTGTTTACTTGAGGCTGCTTAGGTCATGGCAATACATGGAGCCTTCTCTGTAACTTGGTAGCTCTATTGATTTTAAATCTCTTTGCTATCCTGGATGATGGTTGTGGAGTTGGAATGGAAGCAAGGTCAGTGATCAGGCATTGCCACTATTTCCAGACCTCTTAGATTCAGGGAAGTGAAATATCCATGTCCCTATCCATTGTCATGCAGGAGGTGGTGGTGGATCGGCAGTTAGTGCTGGTAGCAATGTGGCTAAGGGGGTCTACTCTCCACAAAGCTCTCCTTGGTGGCTATGGAGACCAGGCTGAAAACAGGGCTGGTTGTCTGAATAACATTGCTCTTCTCCAGAGTCTTGGGCTTAAAGTCCTGGAGATCTTCATCTGTGTCTCTGTAGAAGAGATTTGACTGGCCTGGCAGATGCCATCTCTTTTCTTTGCCTTTGAGTGCCTTACTGCTTCAGTTAGATTGATCTGATGTTTATCTTGCATCGAGAGATACATATGTATACACACGTGTGTGTGTGTGTATGTGTGTGTGTGTGTGTATGATTTACCCTGGCAGTATGTGTGTGATTAGCTGAAATGCATGAAGTACTTTAAACACATCATCTCATCGGGCCACACAGCAACTCTGGAAGTAAGTCATAAATATTATCTCCACTTTACATATGAGGAATTATATTTAAGAAAATCAAGTGACTTGCCAAAGGGAGTAAGACCAAGATTTGAACTCATGTTTCTAACTCTGAAAACTCCCCAAAGTTTTGGAATTGTCCTTGTACCCCTGAATTTATTAAATGACTGTACTATTCACTGTTAGTTCTTAATGTATCACCTTAGGAATCTCGCAACTCCATGTGATAGAGAGGACCGTATTATTTCTCCCATTTGGCAAATGAGAGAACTGAAGCCCAGAGGGATTATTTCCACTTACTGGTCATGGGCCAGTATGAATTATAATTTGAAGCTACCCTCTTTAATGCAAAACTGAAATCAAACCAAACCAAACCAAAACAACAACAACAACAACAAAAACCAAACACAAAAAAGTAAAAAAAAAAAACAAAAACAAAAAACCAAACCCAACAAATAACAAACAAAAAACAAAACTTGGGATCCTATTTTTTCCTTCCTTAATTTCAGCCATTCTGTGATAAAAAAGATATTATAGTTTTATTTACCCTGTAATGATTTCATTATCAGCTAATAATGGCTTGGGTGATTCTAGGATGATTAGGTAACATTAATAATAACATTCTAGAAAACTAGGTAGCTTGGAAAATCTCTTTCTTGCAGAGCAACAATGTGAAGTCTATGGACAGTTTTGCTGCAGTTTTTATAGTTACTTACCTTGGCTGAGAGAAATTTGAGATTTAGAACTAAAAGAAACCTAGAAGATTATCTAGTCCAACTTGCTTATTTCACAGCCCAGGAAGTCTAAAGGGGCTTATCCATTGTTATAGTGTATTAAGTAGCAGAGGAAGGAATCAAACCTTTGTCTTTTCACTCCAAATCCATCATTCTGTCCACTATTGTTTGTCCTAGGACTTAGGGGAAAACTTCACTATCAGCCAAGACCTACAATATACAATCTCACAGTCTTTTGTCATTTGTGGAACATTTTGAGTTTTTTTTTCCTTTAGTCCCTGGTTCTTTTCAAAATGTTCAAAAAAATCTTTAGCCTAGTAGCATAATAGCCATTGGAATGAGGATGGGAGCAAAAGAATCCCATAATGCAAGAACCATCAGGCATTTTTGCTGCTAATCATTTTGCACACTGCAATTGAGTTGTTAGAGGCTGATTACATTCTGACCCTGGCATTTGTTGTGTTCATTTTCCCTCTCAAGTAGGTCTTGAATTCTCAGTGAACATTTGCTGATGTCTCCGAGTTCCTATCTTTTAAAGAATAATGTTGCTGCTTTATCACAGGCTTGCTCTTTTAAAAGGCTAGAAAACGGGAAATTAAGATGGAGTCAAAAGATGAAGTGACCCACAAAAAAGTAAATGAGTTCAGTTCACACATAAATCTTTATTTAAAGATAATCAGAAAAAGAGATGCCACTTTTTTTTTTTTGTCTTTGATGTGTTTTGGTCTCAAGCCAGATCTGGGCATTTCTTTTTATCCTGTCACTGAATGTCCCTAGTTATAGTTTATCTGTGGCTGCAGAAATTATTATTTTAAAATAAATCTTCTGTAATATTGTCATCATTTGTCATCAGAAAATATTCAGGGCAGAGCCAAATCTCTGGAAGTCTTTTAATTGCTGTTTGTGATTATGTTATTCTATGATCTTATTAAAAGTATTTACAAAAGTTATTTGGCATGAGATATAAAAACTCATTGCAAGTTTTAGGGTTTGCAATGATTATTATAATTATTATTGTGTATTATAGCTAGAATTTGCTTTCCATCTGTGGCATGTGTGGAAGGGCTTACGTATTCTGTATCTTTACTTTGTAGGCCACTGATGATTATGACCCAGAAGATCACAACCCTGGCGTTCCAAATTCACGATGGTGAGGAAATATTGTCCTCATGGCTATGTGGCCATTAGACCCACTTCTTACATTGTATTGGTGATTGGCAGCCTAGAAAGAGCTGTATTCTCCTCTTGTTGGTAGTTCAGCGGTTCATAAATTAATCTTAACTCCTTCCTTATCTTAATTCCTGAGATAGTACTTACATTTGCTTAAATATTTTTTGCTGAGAGGGGAGGCCTTCCCCTTTATCTTGTCAAGATCTAAATCTCTGATGACATTCTTTCTCTTCCATTATCAGTGTTTTTAAAGAGAAATGACACCTTCTTTGCTTTACTCCTGTCTCAGGAAAGTTAAAAATAATCCGAATTTAAGTCCCATTTGACATTGTTAACTGATGATGTTTACCTCAACTATTAAATATTTTAGTCTTTTCTATCCCTCTTCCTTCAGTGATTTGTTGACAAATGACTCGAATGGGAATAGTAAGACAATGTAAAATCTTGGAAGAGATACTTCTGGGTGCGCACAAATGAATACTTTCTTTTCATCAATCTATTCTTTAGGAAAGGAGCAAGTTCTTATTATTAGGTTTCAACAAATGGACCATAAATGGTAAATGAGAGGAGATTCCAGAAGCAATCTAGTCCAAGACCCTCACTTTACAAATTAGGAAAATAAGACTCAGGAAGGTTAAAATGCTTAAGCTCACAGAAATTGGATCTTCCGATTTGGGCCAATAGTCTTGCCGTAGTACTGTAGTCTTGCCATGGTACCATGTGAAGACATTATTTTCTATGGAAAAGGAGTTTTAAGAAATAATAGGTCCCATTAATATAGTACTTAGTAGGATACAAAATATTTTCTTCAGAAGGAGCCTGTTGACTAGGGAGTTCTAATATTATCATGCTCATTTTGTTCATGAGGAGACTTATCGAAAGCTTGTAGAGTTTAAATGACTTATCTAAAGCTTATACAGCCAGTAAGGCTTTTGGACTCCTTTGGAGTTCTTATTAGAACCATGCATTGCCTTTCCACAAACCTGCTTATGTGGTTCTAGTTATCCCTTGAAAAGCTCTTTTTAAAGTTACACACACTGATTTGGTAAATAATTTTTAATCTGGTGAATTTTCTATTTGAGAAGCTAAGAAGAATGGTGATTTCTCATAGCTGTGTTTTTTATTTCTTCTCAAAAATGAACGAATTTAGTTTAGTTGCAACCCTTGGTATTCTTAGTCCATGTCTTTTCTCTGGCTGTTTGCTGGATAATTTGGTACTGTAGACTGAAGTACTCAAAATAGCTAGAATCTGAGGGACTTTGTTTACAATTAACTCCCCTTAGCAGTAGATGTAGCCGTGCATTAACAGCATAAAATAAATGCTTGACCGGGTTTTAGTCCCTGCTAGTTGCCTAATAAGTATTTGGTGAGTTCAAGCAAAGAACAGGTTTACTTTTAAAGATTTCTCCTTCCAGTTTTTAATCTGGGTATAATGAATTATTTGCACACTTTTTAATCCAGTTTATCCTGTTTCATTGACTATTGCTTACAAGGAATGAAATATTTTGCTTTTTTTTGTTCTAGTAAGAGGAAGATATGAATTTGAGAAATTTTTTTCTGCCTTTCCTTTGAAAGTTTTTGGATTACATTTATGATTGGTGTCTACATTGAGGTCAAGGTAATAATACATTTTCCACAGCGATAGCTCTTGATTTACAGTACGTGATAAGGGCTTGCTATTAGTTTCACAGACTCTAGGCTTCTAAATAAGGAACATGTGTATTTAGTACACACAAATAGAGATTTAGTTAATAATTTGTCTGACAAGTATTTTTTGTTAATGTATAATGATCCTGAGTTGGGTTGTTTTTTCCTTGCATGGTTGGAGATGTATTTCTTCAGTCACAGAGGGAACAAAGCTTTCCCCTGGCCCCCAAACACATCCTCATCTTACACCAATCAAGTTTCCTTCTGTACCTAGGGCCCAACAAGGACTGACTATTGAAGGCAGTTAGGGCTACTCCTGTATTTACTTCTCATAGGTGTGCAAAAAAATCTATCTTAAGAGCACTAGGGGACCATCACATCTGGGAGAAAAGATAATTATAGCTCACATTGACATAGAGTCTTCATTTGTTTTTGTCGTTGAATGGTTTTCAGTCACGTCCACCTCTCCATGACCAGATTTTGGGGTGTTCTTGGCAAAGATATTGGAGTGGTTTGCAATTTCCTTTTTCAGCTTATTTTACGTGAAACTGAGGCAAACACAGTTACATGACTCATCCAGGGTCACAGAGCCACCAAGTGTCTGAGGCTGGATTTGAACTCCTGAACATGAATCTTCCTGATTTCATGTCTACTACTCTACCCACTGCACCACCTAGCTGATCTTAATTTTTATAAGGTCTTTAAGTTTTAAAAGCTTATTATGCCCATTTGATAAATGAGGAAACTGATACTCCCAAAAGATTAATTGATTTGGCCCAGAACTGAGGTATTAACCTGGGACTCCTAACGCCAGGGATGGTGATCTTCCCATTGTGCCATCATGTGGCCTTCTTTGTACTTCATTTCACAAAATGGGAATAAAATAGATGCTTGGAATTTTTCTCCTTCTGTAGGGAAGGGAGAGAATTGTAGAGTTTTCTTTCCACTTCTATAGAAACCTCTTAAAAGGCTGTCCTCAATGGGTTATAGGAGTCTGATTCTTTGACCCATTGACAGGAAGAGTGAGAAAGCCAAAATATACCTCAATTTTTTTTTCTACACAGAATTTGTGAAGATTAAAAAAAATCTGTTCCTTCTGGATTTCTGTTGGTGTTTGGGTGTGAAGGTTCATTCATGATCTCTTTTCTTAATCCCTACCCTCTCATCGTCCCCCACTCCCAGTGCAATGGATAGAAGCCTTGGGATCCAGCATAAAAAACTTCAGTGTGTGTGTGTGTGTGTGTGTGTGTGTGTGTGTGTGTGTGTGTGTGTAGCTTTAATAAATCTGTAATGAGAGCAAGGAACATTGAGGAAGGTCATAAATGTAGGGCAGGAAGAGACCTTAAAGGTCATCTAATCAACATTACTTATTTTATAGGCAAGGAATCAAGTGGATTAAGTGACTTACCCAAAGTCACATAGGTACTAAGTTAAAGAATAATGATTCTAACTCAGGTCCTGTGCTCAGTTCAAGAACTCTTTCCACCAGACTCCATAAGTATTGACTAAAGAAATGGAAGCTATACTTTCCCTGGCAATGTGAAGCTGAAGGGATGAGTCCAGACAGGGCTACGGTTTTTCTCCACTGAGCACAGCCCAAACACTGACCAATCATCTAAGAGGTAGCACTGACATTTCTATCTTCCCATGTGCTTTCAAGTCCAATAATCACACAGAGGCCGTATATACTGGGACACAGGTTCATCAACACCCAGCCAATCTTTGGAGCAGTGGTTTATAATCACTCAGAATTATAATTGCTTTATAGTTATGATGGATAGGGTACTGGACTAGGAGTCAAGAAACTTAAGTTCAAATCCCACCTTAGACATTTAATAGCTACATGACCCTGAATCAGCCACTGAACCTATTCTGACTTCAGTTTCCTCATATGTGAAATGATGTAGTGTCTACCTGACAGGGTTATTGTTGGGATCAAATGAGATAATATGTGTAAACTTTAAGGCCTATATAAATGCTAGCATTATTATTAATAATTAAGAGAAGGGATATTTTAAAGCAATGCCTGAAACATGCTGGTGATCTTCAAACTAGCTTAGTTCACTGAATTTTGAGGAAGGCAGAACAATTATATTGATCCATAGCAATTTATGGCTCAAAAAGTTGGGCCAGGGTCATGGATCTTGAGGAACTACCATACCACCAGGGGTCATGGGGTTCCATCATATTTTTGACTCATGTCTGACAAGTTATACCTATCTGGATTTCATATGACAGGGTTCAGAACCAGGGGGTTTCTCCTATGTATTTTAGTTGGGGAAGACAGCAATCTCAGCCCTCTGTGGGTTGTTGGAGCAAACTGTGGTATATTCAGATTTCTTAGGTGAGAGAGAGAACTAATCTGGGAGAGGAAATACCCCTGAATTTTATTAACTCTCACATACTCTAAAGCAGCAGTTCTCAACCTGTGGGTTATGTTCAATTTAAAAACATCTTGCAGATCAGTTATTTGCATTACAATTCATAACAGTAGCAAAATTACAGCTATGAAGTAGCAATGAAAATAATTTTATGGTTGGGGGTCACCACAACATGAGACACTGTATTAAAGGGTCGTGGCATTAGGAAGGTTGAGAACCACTGCAAGAGTCAGCCTTCCGTCTTCCATGGTATTATCATAAAAGGAAACATTCATCTAAGAAAGCAGACTATGACAGCTTCAATCATCTCATCTTTATAATATCTTTTCTTTCTAGGACTTGGCCGAAAAACTGAGGACCTCACTCCTGAGCAACTTCGACTTGCTATAAAGTAAGTTTCTTATTCTCCTGAGCATTATCAAGTCTCTGATACATATATATATACATATATATATGTGTGTGTGTGTGTGTGTGTGTGTGTGTGTGTGTGTGTGTGTGTGTGTATGTGTGTGTGTACACACACATATGTATGTATATGTATGTGTATATGCATGTATATATGTTTATGTATGTACTAACTGCTGTGTGACTATGTGTAACTCATATTTCTCATTCATAAAAATAGTCATAATAGGGGCAAGTAGGTGGCACAGTGAATAGAGCACTAGCTCTGGAGTCAGGAGGACCTGAGTTCAAATATGGCCTCAGATACTCGACACACTTACTAGTTGTGTGACCTAGGGCAAGTCACTTAATCCTAATTTCCTTGCCTTCCCCCCTCAAAAAAATAGCCATAATACTCCCTGTAGTACCTAGATCACAATGTTGTTGAGGATTAAATGAGAAAATACAGAGTATGCCCAAAGTTTTCATGCAGCTTTGTAGTTTGCTAGTTTAAAGCTGTGTTTAAGAGGTGGGGGACAGGGAATGTGTAGAACTCCACACCTTAAATATTTATAGCACTTACTCCTTTTACATGTGTAAAGTACATTTTCATAGAAATGTCATGATTATAACCATCCTCAGTAGCATTTGGAATTCAAGTTCTGGAAACCCATTCTTTGGATAAATGTCATCTAAAGTAGGTGCCAGAGGCTTCTTGCAAAGGCATTGTCCACCTGGGCATAATGGGGTGAGGAATTCTATTTTGTGTGGCCCCATATTCTTGTGAGTAGCAGCCACTCTGATGAAGTTGGGAAAAGATTTTACTAAGCCCTTTCAGAGCTGGTATAATAAAATGCATGCACAGAGCATAAAAGCAGCTGATGAACTGCTGTGTGTATTTAAGTTGGGAGAGAAAATAAAGCTGGAAACAAAAGACAAAAGTGGGTTAATGATGACATGATTTTTAAAAAAAATTTCTAACAGCTACTATTTTTAACTTTCAACAAGCCATAGGTAGGAATGGCTAATAAATATTACTTACCTGCTGCCATTCTTTTGCACATTATACAAGCTTGTATTTAGACAAAGGAAGTTGTTTTATTTTTTCCAATATGCCTGGAAACAGAGCAAAAACCTGACTATTTGGGTGTTGGTGGCAATATTTAAATGACTTCAATTGGATACATTAGGATTGAGGAGTTTTGGACTAGCTTTGAAACCATGAATTATCCTCAAGTTAAAGTTCTCCAGAATTAAGAGGCAGGAAGTAAGAAGGTCATCACAGGGTGGCTAGGTGACACAGTGAATAGGGCACTGGCCCTGAAGTCAGGAGGACCTGAGCTCAAATCTGGAATTAGAGACTTGACACAGTTACTAGCTGTGTGACATTGGGTAAGTCACTTAAACCCAATTGCCCTCCAAAAAGCAAAAAAAAAAAAAAAAAAAAAAAAGGTCATCAGATTCAGCACAGAGATTGAATGGAGGAAAACTTGGATTTACATTTGTTGTCCTTGGTGTCTCCTTTTGGATAAAACCCAGCTCTTTTCTACTCTAATGCCCGTACTAAACACTATAGTCTAGTCAAGAGAGTCCTGAACCATGAGGAGCCCTGGATTCTACTTGTATTAACTGCGATAATCAAATAAAACTTTGGACAAGTCGTACAATTCTGCATTTTACTTTCTTTGTCAAAGGGTGACAATATGATTAGCTCTTCTCAGAATTATAGGGATATTACAAAGATATGTGAAAAATTATTTGAGAAAATGCTCATAGTTCTTTGGGATAAAGACCTTGTGAGCATAGTTTTATTATTATCCTTTCTCTTTTATGTTCACTTTCTAATGAGGTTTTAAATGCTTCCACATATTGACCTTTGAACTGAACATGCATATAAGCAAAAACAGATTTTGGTTATAGGAAATAATCTTCCCAAGTCACTAATACTAGAAATTGCTAGCATTTAAGGAGCACTTTTAAGTTTCACAATATATTTAACACACATCTTATTTGATCCTAATGATATTTGGGTGATGTAGATGCTCTTACTACCTTCATTTTACATATGGGGAAATCGGCTGAATGAGCTTAAATGAATTGCTTAAGGTCATGTGACTAGTAAGTATAAGGTAGGATTCAAACTCATGTCTTTCAGACTTTAGGTCTAACACTCTAAGTACAGTATGATGTCATATTAATAATTGTCCCTATTAATTAAACCCTCAAAATAATTTTCTCTGCATTAATATTCAACCATAACTGGAAAAAACTAGCTTCTGTGGCATTTAAAATGGAAAGATCTTGTTGGGACAAACTGGTTTCATTATTACGGCTCTGCATTTTTGTTTTCTTTAGTTGAGCCTTCTACTACACATACACAATTAGTTTGAGCAATTCAGGAGGTATCTTTTGAACTTGTACTATATGTCAAGAACTGAGATCATATAATATGGAGAGGAAAAGAAATACAAGGAGAGATTTAAAATTTCTTTTAAAGCACTAGGCAAAAACTGAAATATTCAGATCATTTGAAATATATGAAAATTTTTAGCATACTTCACAAATTTAAAATCTTTTGTTATCTAAGAAGCATATGGCCTACCCATGAGAACACTAAATTAAGAGTTAAGAAATCTGGGTTCTAGTTTCATAGTGCTCACTAATTAGCCAAGTGACTTTAAAAACATCATTTTAGGGGAGAGGACAGAGCCAAGATAGCAGAGTAATGACAGGGACTTGCTTGAGCTCTCCCAACTTTTTCCCCAAACAATGTTAAAATAATACCTCAAAACAAATGCTGGAGTGGCAGAACCAACAAAAGGATGGGGTAAAACTATTTTCCAGCCCAAGAAAAATTTAGATGGTTGTAAGGAAAGGTCTGTCTCAGTGGGGTGAGAGTGGAGCACAGTCCAGCATAGACTGTGCTAACACAGGTCATGATCAGCAAGTCAGTAGCAGGCCATGACTTCCAAAGGTAAGGGGTTTGGACAAGTGGTTAGAAGGAAATTACAGGGGATCCTTTGCTGGCACCAGGAGGAGGTCCTTGTTGCATTGCGCATTTGTGGTTCAGGGTCATAGTCCCAGGACAAGAAGGAGTCCTAGCAGCAGTGAAGACCCTGAACAGTCTCAGGGTAGAAAAAAGCACTGGTGGTCATTCATAGACCAGAATACAGGCCAGAAGAGCAGTGGATACAACTCTACTTAGGTCATATCACCTTGGAACAACTGAAAACTTACAGAACTCCCAAAACTAGCTCTGAAAATAGCAGCCCAAAAAACCTGAAGCTTGGGACAGTGTCCCTTCTACCCCAGGAGAAGAGACCAACTTTAATATAAAGTTAAAAGTCAAGAAACAGGCTAGAAAAATAAGCAAAGAACAAAAAAATAACCTTACCATAGAAAGTTACCATGACAGTGAAAATCAACACAAAAACTCAGAAGACAATGGAATAAAAACAGATATATGCAAACCCTCAAAGAAAACTGTAAATTTGTCTCAGGCCTTCAAAGAGCTCAAAAAGGATTTTAAAAACTCAAATAAGAGTAGAGGAAAAATTGGGGAAAAAATGAAAATGATGCAAGAAAATAATGAAAAAAGAGTCAATAGCTTGGTAAAGGAGGCACAAAAGTACTGAAGAAAATAACACCTTAAAAAACAGGCCAAATAGTAAAAGAGACACAAAACTCCACTGAAGAGAACTCCTTAAAAAGCATATCTGACTAAATGGAAAAAGATGTATAAAAATTCACTGAAGAAAAGTGGAAAAGGAAGTAAGAAACTTGGAAGATAATAATTCCTTAAAAATTTAGATTTGGACAAATAGAGGCAATGACTCCATGAGACGTCAAGGAGGAGTAAAACAAGATCAAAAGAAAAAAATAGAATAAAATGTGAAATTTCTCATTGGAAAAATAACTGATCTGGAAAATAGATCCAGGAGGATAATTTAAGAATTATTGGACTACAATTTGGAACTATGCCTAAAGGACAATCAAACTGTGCACACCCTTTGATCCTGCAATACCACTAGTAGATATGTATCCCAAATAGATCATAAAAAAGGGAAAAGGACCTACATGTACAAAAATATTTATATCAACTCTTTTTGTGGTAGCAAAGAATTGGGAATTGAGGGAATGCCCATCAATTGGGGAATGACTGAACAAGTTGTGGTATATGACTGTAATGGAATATTGTTGTACTATAAGAAATGATGAGCAGATGAATTTCAGAAAAACCTGAAAAGAATTATGTGTACTGATGCCTAGTGAAGTGAGCAACACCAGGAGAACATTGTACATAGTAACAACAACATTGTGCAATGATCAACTATGATAGACTTAGCTTCTTTCAGCAATACAGTGATCTAAGACAATTCCAAAAGGATCATGATGGAAAATGCTATCCACATCTGGAGGAAGTACTATGGAATCTGAATATAAATAAAAACATAGTATTTTCACTCTTTTTGTGTGTGGCTTTTCCATTTTGTATTGTTTCTTCTTTCACAACACAATTAAATTGGAAATGTTTCCATGATTGTACATGTATAACCTACATCAGATTGTTTGTCATCTTGGGGAGGAGGGAGGGAAGGAAGGAACAAAGAAAAAAAACTGAAACAAAATCTTATAAGAATGAATGTTGAAAACTATCTTTGCATGTAATTGGAAAAAATAAAATACTATTTACCAAAAAAAGAAAAAAAAAAGAATTATTGGACTACCTGAAAGCCATGGTCAAAAAAAGACCTTGGATATCATATTTCAAGAAATTATCAAGGAAAACTTCCCTGATATCTTAGAACTGGAAATTTAAAAAGTCCACTGATCATCTCCCAAAAGATCCTAAAATGAAAACTCTCAGGAATATTTTAGCCAAATTCTGGAGCTTCCAGACTAACAAGAAAATATTTCAAGTAGCCAGAAAGCAATGATACAAGTATCATGGAGCCACCATTATGATTACAATATTTAGCAGCTTCTACATTAAAGGACCGGAGGGCTTAGAATATGACACTTCAAAAGACAAAGGAGCTAAGATTACAACCAAGAATAACCTATCCAACAGAACTAAGTGTAATCCTTCATGGGGAAAATGGATATTTAATGAAAGAGGGAACTTTCAGGCATTCCTAATGAAAAGACCACAATTGAACAAAAAATTTGATCTTCAAATACAAGACTCAAGAGAAGCATGAAAAGGTAAACAGAAAAGAGAAAACAAGAGATTCAATAAAGTTAAACTGTGTATTCCTACATGGAAAGATGATACTTTATAACTCTTAAGATTTGTATTGCTATTACAGTAATTAGAAGGAGTATACATAGAAAGAGGGTGTGAGTGTGAATTGACTATGATGATATCTAAAAATGCAAAATTTTTTTTTATTTTATAACCTTAATGACTAAATATGTTTATTTTTCATTTAAAAGTGAACATCTAATCTCTCTAGGTTAGAAACTGCCCCTGTGTTTTCCCCCAT